>JAQPZY010001361.1:215000-887500 GCA_029931535.1 Margaritifera margaritifera
GAATTAAAATGGATACTAGGGCCTTTGAAAAAAAAAACAAAAAAACCAAAGTGGATTGCGTAATATTTAAACTTGTAGAGTAAACAAGCTTTGCAGGGGCATTCGGGGTCAATTTTCTTCTGGAAGAACTATGATCTTGTCCTATTTATCTGTGAATCCTAACTGCAAAAAGCAAAGATCCAGGCCTGTAAATCAAATCTCGTGAGCTTGAGTTTGAGCTTTGAGTTTTTTGTTTCGACTAATCACAAATGACGTTACTTTTGAAAGCTCGTTTCTGATTGGTTGATATTGGTAACTCAATCTCAGTCTCAGTCTTATAGTTTTATGATCTCCAGGCTTGATCTGCATTCACATATTGCACCTTCAGATCATAGTATATGCTGTTCTCTTGAAAATCCTACGTAGAAAGAATGGTATAGATCCTGATCTATGCGTCATAAATCTTGACTCCAGATCTCAATTAGAAATATTCTGACCAATCAAAAGGCTAGATTTGTCAATGACTTTGACAGTCTATGACTTTAATTCGAATGAAGCAAAGAGCAGAGAACTTTACAGATATTATTATTTATTTTTTTTACTTGGGTTTGCCAACTCGACTGCCAAATTTCTATGACGTAGGTCATATACCATATCTAATTTTAAGGTATTTAGATTGAGCTGAAATTACTTGCTCCTAAATATTAGAGAATATGGGACCCGTCCTATAGGTGATTAAACTGTTTCCGGTCTAAAGTGAACTTGAAATATTGCCTCAACCAATCACAAAGGACCACACTTTTGAAAGGTCGCATTTGATTGGCTAGATCGGAATTTTATGATCTCCAGACATGAGTTTACTCTGTTCGGAATTGGGTGCATATATACAAACGAATACGGCAGGTGGTGAAAGGGAATGAAGAGTCAACATCTGTGTATATGGTGTCTACATGTACATCAAACTGGGTAAAATGTTGATATATCTGCTGTATTAAACTTTCCAGCTATTGTACTATGATATAATTTACTTGGCTAATATATTTACAATTGTTTGTATATTTAATAGGAGAACATAAGCCACTAGGGTACCATCGTAGTCATAATAAATTCTCATTTTGTACTGATTGTAAATGTTATGCATGCAAATTAAGACATAAATATGTTGAATTAAATGCAGCTTCTTCTCGATATCCCCAAAAGGAATGACAACTGTAATAAATAAATAAATAAATAAATAAATAAATAAATAAATAAATAAATAAATAAATAAATAAATAAATGCATACGCGGTTAGGTTATTGTGGCAAGAGAAGAGGGAGCCCATAGCAACCATGATGGTCCATGCCATGGTTATGTCTGTGGTGTTAATATACAATTTTAAACATTGAAAATTTCAATGTATCCAGTTACGAAATCTCGTTTTCAAACCTTCCTGTATCACCAGACCTGCTGTTTGCTCAATACTTATTTTTACAAATATGTGAGACCCATTGGACAGTATTGAAATTTTTTATATTCTCTAGAGTCAACATAAAGCGTCGCTTATTGAGGAAATCGGATCTTCAATTACTAATTTATATTTAATAAATAGACTGACTATATGTGCGGATTGCTTCGTAATATACCAATTTTTCGTCGCAGTTGTGGATATACGGATATTGCAAAAGTGCGGATTTTTTTATGATTGAAATTTACATTTGTTGAACTGACCATTTGTTTCGAATTTCAGCATCTCATTTTCAAAATGTCTTTGTTATTTGAAAATATGGGATCAATGACAGAAGAATATATATATATATATATATATATATATATATATATATATATATATATATATACACATATATATTCACCGATTTCCTTTAGTTCGCTACTGCGGATCTCAGTGAGATTGTTGGGTTTCTTTGCCAATATCTACTCCGTCAGATTGAATAAAATTGTATTTTTTTTATAGCTAAAATGGAAATTGTAGAACGGAATTTTTTGATGACTGAGTATAGCAAATGCTTTTGTAATATTACTGGTAAGACGAGAGTTCATTTGTCCCTTAAATACACTAAAAATGTCAAAGGGTTAAATGGCGAAGTGTTCCAAGGCTTTGTTTCGAGTCTGATTTGATTGGACTGGTTGGCATTCTCTCTGACATCACTTCCGCTAGAAACAATACTAAAACCCTCAATGCTCACGGCACCGGAACAGAATTCAATCTGTTAGGAAATTATTGCTGGTCATAAACCCTTCATCTGTTTCCCTTTTGGCATTGAGCGACCGTGCCCAGCTGAAGAAAATCCTCATGACCTTCTGTAGCAAATTGTCCGTACAAATATTACTTGCGAATAATATTCATTCCAAGTCATTAAAGAGTTGTTCATGTGCCAAGATATGTTCCTCGGATAAACAAACACAAGTTACTGCCATGACTAATCGTTCACACGAATAAACAAAAGAATCGAATGGCCCATGTGAGAATTGTAATCTTTACACTGATTCGAAAAAAATGAGTTTGAATGTTTCGGTTGGCTTATATGATGTAGCATTTTTGTTTCTGCATCGCAAAAAAATCTAGCTTTTTTCGTTTGGGCAAGGTCATACAAAGTTTTGTAAAAGATTTAGTCTAATTGTATGAAACATTCATTTTAAAAAAAAATGTAAGTCATTTACGTACGCTATTCTCTCTCTCTCTCTCTCTCTCTCTCTCTCTCTCTCTCTCTCTCTCTCTCTCTCTCTCTCTCTCTCTCTCTCTCTCTCTCATGTCCCAAAACTATTCGGTCAATGATATACCTCAAAACGATTTGTTTACTCACTTGCTGATATTTGCCTTTTTTTTCAAAATCACTCACAAGCAGAATAATTGAACATGCAAAGATGTTTAGGGTAGTGGAGTCTTCCTTCCATCCATGCATCCATCCATATATCTATCTATCCACGATCGGCTTAAATCTTAAACATACACTTTTTTAAAATCACATTTCGAGTTTTTTAAATTGTTTTCTATTTATTTTTTTAATTTTTGAATATTTCAAATTTTTACCTTAGTATCTTAAATAAACAATGGCCTCCAATAATCCCTAATGTGGTATGTATCGATGATACATCACTAATGTGGTATGTATCGATGACATGATACAAGTCATATCTCTTGTAATAATACTAATCCCTAATGTGGTATGTATCGATGACGTGATACGAGTCATATCTGTTGTCATGAAAATGAAAAGAGAGAAAGTTATTAATATTGGCATTTGGGATTTATGACCAAACACGTCACATTTTCGGATTTAATTAAAATATATCAAATGCCCTTGTGAGTAATACAGAAGGAAATTTACAGCGTACATAGTCATCAGTTGGTGTCCTCTTCTAGGTCCGTGCTGGTCTTCTTTTACGTCCACGGGTTATATTTCTGAAGTAAAGATGAGTGAAGTGATCAAGAGCCTGATGTATGTTCCTAGCATAATTAGGGAAAGTGTGTCACTATTACATCGCTCTTGCTGGGATTTGATGATAGCCATGAAAGAAGCATAAACCCCGAACTGTAAACACAACCAGTTTGGAATAACAATAAATCCAAGTAGGTTATAAATCAAACGGTATAATAGGGATTTGAAGAGAAATAAAATTTTGTTAAGGAGCGTCTAATTGTTTCTACAACTTATTTCCAAGTAACAACAAACCCAGAACCCCTAGATCGATTTTGCAAGTACATGTTTATATTCTTGTTTAACGCTTGTGTACATATTGGAAGATACCTCGGTCCCACTCAAGGATAAATTGGCTTTCTAGTCTCTTTAGTCCGGTCGCATATACCAAACAGACGATCTACTTCCCAAGGTTGTTTTCTTGGATGGATAGCGGGTGAAACTTTAACAAATGGTAAGCTTTTTCCTTTTTTGACCAGATATGTTAGTTTGACACCCACAACATACTTCGGTCCATATTGTGATTTGATTTTGTTTGTTTGTGATACATGAATTGCTGCGTCAGACATGGAAAACTGAAGATTGTTATGACCACCACTACCACTACCAATAATAATAATAATAATAATAATGAATATTGTATATGTCATATAACATTTTAAATCATAACACTTCCCTGTTGAAGTCTATATTGTTGGGGGTTAAATTACACGTACAGCTCTATTCTCACATCAGAGTACAGCTCTATTCACACATCAGAGTACAGCTCTATTCTCACATCAGAGTACAGCTCTATTCTCACATCAGAGTACAGCTCTATTCTCACATTATAGTACAGCTCTATTCTCACATCAGAGTACTGCTCTATTCACACATCAGAGTACAGCTCTATTCACACATCAGAGTACTGCTCTATTCACACATCAGAGTACAGCTCTATTCTCACATCAGAGTACAGCTCTATTCTCACATCAGAGTACTGCTCTATTCACACATCAGAGTACTGCTCTATTCACACATCAGAGTACAGCTCTATTCTCACATCAGAGTACTGCTCTATTCACACATCAGAGTACTGCTCTATTCACACATCAGAGTACTGCTCTATTCACACATCAGAGTACAGCTCTATTCTCACATCAGAGTACTGCTCTATTCACACATCAGAGTACAGCTCTATTCTCACATCAGAGTACTGCTCTATTCACACATCAGAGTGGTCCTATGATAATTGTTACGGTACAAGTACCTACTTATTTATATTCGTTCATTTATCTAAATTTTGTATTTATTTTTGTTTTTAAAAATGTGAACAGGTAATGTTCCAAAATATATTGATGAACGAGATGAAATCTTGTTTTAATGATACAAACAATAGCACATCACTTTAATTATTTCCTTCGGTTTAAACAATTTCACACATTAAAAGAGGACACGTGATTTATTCATGATATTGAATTTTAACTTTTCACTTCATTATAATGTATGTTATGAGACTCTTTCGTAAGAATAATAATTATCTGAGAAAAAAAAACAAAAAAACCCCAACAAAAAACAGAATGAGGTAAATTATCTGTTTAGAAGCCCAGGAAAGATATATATATATATATATATATATATATATATATATATATATATATATATATATATATATATTATGTTCACGTAACGGAATAAAGGACTGGAATCGGACAGTACAGGGTATACTGCCTGTTTAAAAATAGAACATGAGACGAGTAATGAAAAAAATGAATTTGGTTTGGATTGGTGTTGTACTGTACAACAAACACAAGAATATTATAGTACTGAGGCAAGTAAAGCAAAGTGATTTGCTCCAAGACACACCACGGCAGTCGGCCCGGAGTGAGGTCCAATAATCCGTTTGAAATAGACACGGAAATTGAGTAATAAAATAGACACGGAAATTGAGTAATATATATCCATGCACTGTTAACTTCGGGAGTAAAATGCACGTAGTTTCTACATTTTGAAAAATCAAACAAATGGTATTTAGAACTAACAATAAATAGCAAAACACTGACTGTATTGATTTTTAAAAAAATAGTACTTTTCTTAAATCGTTGAAAATTTTGATTTCTGTCAGTAATTTGACGTGATAAAAAATGACATGTATTGTCAAACAGTTTAATTTCTAACAAGATGACGCCCAACTATAGGCAAGGAGAAAATAGAATACACACACACACACACGCGCGCACGTACGCACGCACGCACACACTCAAGTGAGTATCTGCTGAAATAAAATATATCTTTCGTAAATTTACCGCCCAACAAGGCCTGATGTAAACCTAATCTTTAGTGGTATTAACCACAACTAATTAACTGGAAAACATTGAACAAAACAACTCAACTTTTTGCCCACTTCCCGACCCCTTGTCTGAGAGCCACAATGCAACAAGAGCCATGCTAGCAATTCAAAAACAACTGGCTTGACATAATCAACCGGTGATTGCGCAGTTTAATCAAAGTTTAGATAAAAATCTTTTTCTTTAGCCGGTCTGACCCATGTAAATCTACCTGTCTTACAGGTGTCATAAAGTTCTAAAGGTGGAGATAACAGTCCTTGAGTCAACCTTATCGATAAATGGTAGTTAATCGCTTGATTTGTGACAAACCGAAAAAAGGATTGTTTGGAAGTTGTAGTTTCAACAAAGTTTCACAACTGAAATGGAGATTAGGAATTAAAGCAAGCGTTACATCAGTTATTTGTAAATCCAAGAGTTTCTTTAATCAAGGCTCCAAATTCGTTATGCTCATTAACATAACATGCTCACATATACCGAAATCTGCATGAAAACGGAAGATTTGTGCATATATACATGACCATAAATATGCTTCATAGTTACGTATCTCAAGGTCATACGTAGAATAATATTGCGGAAATTCCGTTTGTAATTCATGCAATATAAAGTTTTAAAATGATCAGACATGACCATACATGTTTGTTATACAAACTGACCTTAATTATATAATGTTTTCTTACATTTTTTAACGAAAGTGTTCTAATTATTCAGCACACATGAACATTAATAGATTGTTTCTAGGGTGGCCATACATACGGGGTTTTCACCTAATTTGGGGATTTGCGGTGGGATCGACACTTTTGAGGATTTTTTTTCGTGATTTTAAAATTGGCATAATTTTTTTACTTTTTAAAATACTTTTTTTCTGCTTTATAAATACAAATCTTGGTGGTTTGATATGCATTACGTGTAGGTCGCGATCATCAAGTCATGCAATTAATGTCAGGTTCCATGCAAAGTATTGGCGGTTCTCTTGTTGACAAAATCGATATCAAGTGCGGCGAAGTTAACGAATGTGTTTGGAATGTTGATTATTGTGGATTTTTTGGTGACAATTTGTTTTTATGTTCGCCTTGTTGTTTGACTGTGTTACTTATCTGCTGACAAAACGTTGTGCTCCTTGTTGCAAAATATATTTCAATCGCGCTATGTCTGGAGAAATATTGCACGTGAAGTAGTCCTGTTTAGGATTTTCTTGAATGCACACGGGCTGAACTTTCGTTTATGTAACTTTACTAATTTGAGTGTTTACTTTGATCCGTGCAATATTATGTCCTTTATTCTGTCATATTATTGCACTCGCAGTCTGATTTTTTAGGTCTCTTGTGTACTTGCAAATATGAACCATTTCTTCAGCCAATTAACAAACTAAAACACTGCCGCCTACATATCCTCAAATAATTCAAAAGATTGTCAGAAACAATAAATCAAATTGTATCCTCTCTTTCCATTCACTCTTGTGTTAAAATAAAACATTAGCATATCATTGGAACTCGTTAACATATAAACTATTAGGACCAAGTGAGACTGGAAATTTTTTAAATACCTTTGTTAACAATAAATACAGCTAGTGACGACAACACAGAGTTTGCATAAAGTCCGCACTTTTGTCCGCATTTTAGGAAGACAATCCGCATTTGTAGAATATTGATGAGGAACTCAGGATAAAAAAAAAGCAGAAAATGAGGATACTTTGTATTTAATGGTATTTTTTCTCAATTCATCTCTTGGCTTGCACTTCTGTCGATTACTAAAGAATATTGAGAAGGAAGGAAGAAAAAAAGCCACAAATACAAGATTTTGAAAGAAATATAAAGTTTAAAAATATCATTTCGAACATGGAAATAAATCCGCACTCCTGTTTTATCTGTCTGTATTTCCGTAACTATGACGAAAAATCAGTATATTTCTAAAATATCCGTACATGTGGCCAGTCTGTAAATATAGACAGTTATTCAGTATTTATATCTGTACAGATCAACACATGTATTACGTTTGCCTCAAAATTTATGTATTTCATATGTGAATGCTCAGGCAATCCTTAGATAATATAAACCACTTTGCTCTCTGAGACACGAGTGAATTTTATTGAAGTAGTTGGGTATATGAACAACGTTCTCCATAAACTTAAAGTTTGACTGCCTTCCACTTCTGATTTTGTTATCGATCTTACAACCTTGGATTAAAAAGTAATAAAAGCCACAACAAAACCAGTCAAAGTTTCGGATGGGTCAAGGCGTCCATAAGTAAATCTCACAATCTTTCAACCGATCGTCTCTTAGGGTATGTAGATAATTTGTTAATCTGTTTCATGTATCGATATAAGACATGATGACGGGAAGGAGACCGAACTAGTCCGTAGCGGAAACAACTGTCCCGCGGGAAGAAAAAATAAAAAAATAAAAAAATAAAAAATGCGGTACTGGTCTAGGGGTCGGACGGGCTTGATACTCTTTATTATCTGATATCAAAGTATTTTCGAGCAAAATAATATTGCCGAATCATCGTCTGTCGTATCATAGAGGTCAATCAAGTGTCATAATTACCAGAAGCTATATAAATCGAAGATAGAAAGTTTCTCAGTTATAGCAGCACAAGAAAGGATCATTTCTATATTAAAAAAAAAATAATAATGATAAAAAAAATAAACAAGAGAGAAGCTACCAATTGTATCAGATTTAATAGAGAATAAACAACATAACTAAAAACTAAGGCTTTAACAAACATAATATGATCATAAATTGGGCTACACGCGAGAGAGTGAGAGAGAGAGAGGGGGGGGGGAGGGGTACTTTCAATTGTAAATAAGCTACGAACACTTTTGTACTTTGTTTTGCTACCCGATTTAGGAGAATATTATTTTTATAAAAAAGGAAGACATTTAAGAAAACCCAACTATGAAACAGGGTAAATAAAGACTGACTTCTGCAGATTTTACAAACTTAAAATTGAATACTCTAAAAGCTTGGAAACAAGGCGTGGCCTATATTATTAATTAGTGATATTTGTTTCGTCATATTTTTGAGGATGGCTTATTTTTGATGTAGGATTCGTTTTGAGTAACACTGTTGGTAGATGATGGTAAAAGAGTTTCTGTGTATTAAAAATAACTAATGCTCATCAGCAGTGTGAATTCTTTTTAATACGCACCTTTCAATACAGTATCAACAAATAACTTATTCTATGATAAACAATACTTTTATAAATAGATTTTGACATACGATTTCAAGTATCTTTTGTTCTTGTTATGAAGACACGGGTTTCTCTCAACCTTTCTCTCCTTGTGCACATTAATTTATATGTATATAATATATAAATTAAACATTATGCGGCTTACTTTTGAGACTGCATACTTTTGAGATTGCTTACTTTTGAGATTGCTTACTTTCGAAAGCAAAACGTCGTATAAACTAGATCGCTTATATCGAGATTGTTAACTTTTTAAACTGCTTACCTTCGTGGGCAAAACGTTGTGGGAACTGGACGGCTTATTTCGAGATTGCTTACTTTCGAGAGCAAAGCATTGTTGGAACTGGACGGCTTATTTTCAAAGGTGGGCTCAATTTCTAGGTTGACTTACTTTCAAATTTTGTGGTGTTTCTTTAAAAGAAGATTTTCAAAAGTTTTCTCCTGAAGTTTCTTTTCGACATTTCTGTTGCTAGGCAACTGTATTAATATTAATATTTCCCACGTAAGAGCAAAAGATAATAATGCCTGCTATTTGATACAAAAGTAAGTAAAAATGATAATTGAATCCAAAAATATAATTCACAGCACATTTATATTTTTTTCAAGGATAACATTGATATTGGTTCAAAGTTTTACTTTTATTATAAAGTCTTTAATTGATCGTAAAGGCTACATAATTTATGTACGACGGCTTTTTATTTTAATCTTTGCTCTACGCATGAGCAACAAAGAAACCAATTGTCTGAATGATGTGAAGGACACGATTCACGTTCCTATGGAGTAATGTCTGAAAATATCTACGAAAAAAAAAAAAAAAAAAAAAAAAAAATTCAAATACGTGCCGAATCTGATAAATAACCAAAGATAAAAAATCTTGAATCTGATAAATAGTCATTGATCAATGGTCCTTTCTTTAAGTCGTTGTGATTACTGAATGAATCTGCTTGTAAACACGGGTTATTAAACTTCAATAAACTGCATCTGATTGCCAACTTATTTTCACACGGGGCTCGATTAACTTCCGGTAAGTGAAGGATTGTTTGGCAGTGTGGTTCTCGATTTTGTTTCAGTGTGTAAGATCGTTATCAAATGGTCCACGCCGTTACCCGATTAACACATGGGGTATCACTTATCCACAGAAACTGCCGAACGTAAATCATCAAAAGTGCCTCATTTATCAGGCCAAATGTCCCACCTGACCATGTAGTAAATATTATTAATGTTGTCACTCACTCGCTAACCGCTAACATATATATATATATATATATATATATATATATATATATATATATATATATATATATATATATATATATATATGTATACACACACACACACACAAATATAATATGCGTTTGTTTTTTTTCTTTCCGTTCAGAATGTAAAAAGCGGAGGGGGGGGGGGGCGAACGCAGCACTGAATGATTTTTTAAAATCCTCACATCAACGAGATAACTACGGTTGATTGATACTTAAGGGTACATCAGCACACGAAAGACCAGTGCCATACGATGCACGGCATGGTAGCTGACCATGGCTGGTTTATGGAGGATTCGAACCCGCCACCCACTGATTGAGAATCTGTCATACTCACCACTTTGCTTTCGCGAATAAATGTGACAAATATGTAAAGTAAAATGACTAACCATAACTTTATTGGACATTTGGCCTTTATTGGATTGTCCATATTACAAAGCTATGGATGATTCGAACCAATGTCTATGATTTTGTATGCGTTACCAATGGACTAATAGTATTTTTAGACACTTTGTGGTATAACCCATCATGCCTTTTCCTAATGGTCCTGTAATTTATGTGACATGTGCTTTTGTCTTTCTGAGTTCAAAGTTCCGTATGAACAAACAAAGGTGACACACGAAAGAAACAAATAGGCTCAGATTCGGGGTATAAAAATTCGGGCCTTTATTGACAAATACTAACCATTAGCTCTCCTAGAGAGAACTATCGAAGTTTATACTGGTGGGGTGGGGTTCGTGCCTTGTAAAAATCGAAGATATGTGTACTTGATTTGACCTTTATTTATGACGAATGTTTTAAAGTTGTTATTTTGATAGTGAGATATTCCTTAAAAGACATTCATTGACCTATTTCATACATACATACATACATACATACATACATACATACATACATACATACATACATACATACATACATACATACATACATACATACATACATACATACATAACTATTCGTGTTTTCTTCGCATTTTTCTTTGACGTATCAATGAGGTATTGACTTTTGTACTCTTCTTGAATAAATTCATTTTTGTTACTCCGTAAATTCATTTTAGGGACTAATGTGGGATGCAATGTTGATGACTTTCTCATTTCTAGTATCAAATTGTTAATTTTATGTTTGCAAATACGATAAAACAGTCCTTCGTATGGACAAGTAGAGAGAACAAATCCAATCCTCATTGATTTGTTACGTACTGTTACAATTCTATATTCTGTTCTTATTTTTATTATTATTACATACGTATCTACTAGTACATGGTTGATCTGGCGTTCGATTCGGATGTTAATTCCGTAATTACGTATCGTACACCCAGACTGGAACTATTAGGTGTTTTCAATCACGTCCGCGCGTCGATATTCTTAAATAAAACTTGTATAAATCCTAATTTGTTTTGAATTCCATTTATAGCGAGAATATTTGGTACACGTTAAAGAGGGGGTATATCATAATGATAAAGAACGCATTCGTGCTTTGTTACAAGTCGGGGGATATGACTCGTTTGTTATGGCGTATGAATACGTCTCGGTCTGACGGCCTTGATTTATCCCTGAGCCATATCAGACTCGTTCTTTCCTCCGACTCAGAACAAAACATGTATGCTAGTTTTGTGTATGTATTACACTGGCTTTCAGAAATGTAGTCACAGTGCCGAAGTATGAACATGAAAAGTATCGGTTACTGGTATTATTTATTGTACAAATATTGCCTCCATTTAAAAATCATGTTCCTAAATTCGCATAACATAGCCATGTTTCTACCGTTAATATGTAGTCACAATTTATTCAGGAACGATCCTGTGTAATAGAATAGTTCAAAAAATATAGTTATTTTACTTATATATCTGTAACACAACAGAACAAAGTGGTAATTACACATGTATTGCATTCTCCTGATACTATTGGCGAAAATCTTCCATATGAATAATCCCCGTTTCTTGATCCATTTTTAAAGATATAACTTTGTTACATTTGATTGCTTTATCAACCAGGCTTGATTGAATACATATTTATTAAATCACTTTAAAAGTAAATATATAGAAGATTTAGGAAATTTAAGTACTTTCGTATTTTTCATGTGACTATTGAAAACGGAATGGAACGGGATAACACGAGAGAGAGAGAGAGAGAGAGAGAGAGAGAGAGAGAGAGAGAGAGAGAGAGAGAGAGAGAGAGAGAGAGAGAGGATGGATGGATAAATGAATGCATAACTGACAAAACACAATAATAAAAATAAACAGATGCTGAATTCTATTGTAATAAAAAATGCGATACGTAAATACTTAAAATGTATCTATAGTCGTTACGATGTGACTATAAAAAGTTTATGTTAATACCGTGCCAAAATATATGACATGCGAATTTCTGAACCAATGATCAGCTGTGGTATTCCTTTCATTTGCATGAATGAGCATTGAACCAACTTTAATCTTGTATTTCATATACCTTGTCAATTAAACATCTGCATATAATTGACATTTTCGGATTACAAGCCGATAATCCTCTTTGACAGCTCATGGCCTCGTGGAAACTGTTAAAATTGCCTCCTAATCAGGCCCAAAGTTTATTTAGTTCAAAATACTCCTATCTAAGAGTGTGATTTGTGTCCTTGTTAAGTAGATGTTTTTCTTCTTCACAAAAGCATTTGATCAACCATGACTAAATCCGTGCAATAGCCAAATTGATCTATATCTGGATTAGGAACATTGCAGGAAAATCACAACTGAGAGTATAAAAGACTTGCAGGTTCCTCTCTCCACTTCCCGCCCCCTCCCCCACCCCCACCCCTACACCTTCTCATCCACTCCACGCTTCATCTTTTAAACAAAGGCTGAACCATACAATTACCAACCAAGACAGTAATTCTTTAAGCTTAATTATGTTTGATTTAAAAAAAATAAAAATAAAACCAAAAAAAAAAAAAGAAAAAAAAACAAACAAAAAAACCCAGTACTTGGTTTAAAGTCTTTCTGTAATACACTTTCTATAGAGATTATCACCGTTTCAGGTGGATCGTAATAGGTTATATACACTACATTTGGGGACAAAGTATTTGTCAATAGAAGCAGAGATCAGTTGAGAGCCAGATAACACCGTCTTAAGGTTAGGGTCTCTCGAGAAGAACGGTAATTCGCATGTCTGCGTACATAGGGATCTAAGTTTATAAACAAAAGTTATCCAAACACGAAGCGTTTCATTCTGTGTGTGCTACGAGCTGCGTATGTACTCGCCCGTGCGCTAAAGTCGTTACCCACACAAATACGTATAGTTCATAGAACATAGCCAGTGAAGTGTTCTAGAGTGTATATATATATATGCCCATATTTTTAATGGAATTTAAACTTAATTGAACAAGAGGAAAATAAATCCTTCACGTGGTAAGTCAAGATATTTGTTTTTCATCCAATTTACAATATACGTAATTGTTGTTTGTTTTTGCTTTTTAATTGGCATTTTTAACACATTATTGGCTATATAATGCCGAGGAAATGGTAACTAACTTCATTTCTTAATGACTCGGGTTCAGATTATTGATGTCCTCTTATGATTTATATGCTTATTGATAAAAACACAAAATTGATCGTAAATATAGAAGAAATATATAGATAATTATTCAGTAATGAAGCGTGATTTCACGTAAATTGCTATTTAAACTACAAGCTGAGGATGGGATTAGATGGCATAACTCGCTTTCTCAATTCAAATGTTAAATATATATATTTTGCTAAATTACATATTAATTTCTTACGAGTTCAAGTTATCAGCTCTACACATTGTATCGTAGATTGGCAGTTAGATTTGACTGCGATAAAATTACAGTTATAATGAAATTTGATCATTTTTTTAAATATAATTTTTTTTTTTTTTTTTTTTTGGTGGCCAGACAATAACATTGCACGACGATTTTTGTGTGTCACTGCTCACAGATTCAATTAATTTACTGCCTTTCCTCACAAAGTAACCTAAGTATAGAAATGTCAGGTATTTATATGCTAGCAAAATCTTTGAAAATACTGACTATACATGGTGATGATGCATATGCCATAAGTAAACTTAAGGTACGACTATAAGAGTGATTTTGTACGCAAATACTAGTTGCTGTTGAGACGTTTAAGAAAAAAAAGTGCTCTACTAAATGTTCCTGTTTTCCTCACAACAAAGGGGGCCTATATATGAAAAGTTAATAATGTTTTAAATTATTGCTTTGTAAAACATTTTATCAAACAAACCCCAAAATGAAAAAATAGTGTGGAGTAACAGTGTTGCCTTGAACGAAAAACCTGACAACGTTGCGTGTTCTTAGCACGAAAGGAAATGGGTACAAATTGTAATTTTATGCGCTACAATAGTTAAAAAAATAAAAGTACTGCAGCTTCCACTTCACATCTTAAACGCAAAATTTATTTCCGAATAACATTGAACATTGGGAGAAAACATACATACATGCTCGCATTAATACATACATGCTCGCATTAATACATACATACATACATACATACATACATACATACATACATACATACATACATACATACATACATACATACATACATACATACATACATACATATTAATTATGATATAATTCTTCCATTCATACTATGACAAATATTGTTGTAGGTATTATTGACAAAAGTTTTTATTAAGCATCATCGCAGAAATATATGACTAGACCAACAATCGTTTCATTCGATCGATGTAAAATATTATCATTTGTGTAGAATTCGGCAATTTCCTGTATTTTTGTTCTTTAATAATGATCTCGAGAACCCACCACATTTCGCTCCTCAGCACATGTCTTACGTGTATTTTCTCTCGCCATTTCACCGATCAGGCTCCCCTAGACGTTTTTTCGATTTTATTACTTTTTACAGTGTACTCTAAAAGAGTTACTTCAACTTCGATCATCTCATAGTTAAGACTTAATCATTTTATTCAAATTTTTATTATTTATGTGCTCGTTTTGGGCACTTTAAGTAGCAATGGAGATAAGGCTATATTTTTCTTGCAAATTAAAAAAGAATCTATGAAAACCTCAGTGGAACATACGAAACCACATGCTTTTCTTTCATGATATTACAATATAATTTTCATGAATTGTTAATTCATTTTTTCCGGTAAAAAAAATGAAATATTATTCCTAAAAACGACGAACATTAAATACATTAGATTGTCCTCTCCCTAAAATCAGTAACTAATTTGAAACATAATAAGTAATATTGCCGTATATATATATATATATACATATATATATATATATATATATATATATATATATATATATATATATATATATATATATAAAGATATATAGATATACATATATATATATATATAAATATATATATATATATATATATATATATATATATATATATATATATATATATATATATATATATATATATATATATATACACACACACACACCTAATTTGAAAAAAGTTACAAAATATGTGGAAAACAGAAATAAAGGAGGCTGAATGCTGGGTCCTTTTAACTTTCTAAAATTGGATACTTCTCTAAAGCGTTCTCGGAACCACCTTTGAGTTTTTTTAATATGACTTGTTTCTATAGATATGTTGAGCTGTTCCAAGGATTAAAAAGTTGTCATACCAATGTAACAAGATATTTCAGCAAATGCCAATGTGCTGCAAGATACGTGCCTCTGTGTATTAAATAAAAACAGTTGGGTTTGATGCTTCATGGCAGAGGTTATTTAGATTTGGTTTGGTTTGCTTTGGTGTTTTACGGAACAGCAACTCAGGTAGGTTATTTAGGACCAAAGCAATTAAAGTAAAGTGTCTTGCCCAGGGACACACCATAGTAGCCGTCCCTGACTGATCAAATGGTAGGATTCGAACCAACATAAATCCGGCACGCTAACCACTGAGCTACTGTGGCTCAAAAAAGTAAAAATAATAAAAAAGGTGTTTAAAACAGATAAACCGTTAAAATTATAAAGATACCCCTCTAATGATATTGTATAAGTATTTATTTTTCCTGATGATTCTTATTTAGATTGATTAAACTTATATAACTATTGGATGCAGCAGAGTAGAGATAACTTCGTTATAATTGCAATATTTTGCCAACCCGTTGAGGACAAGGTGTCTATAAGAATCAGACGGTTTGCCAAATATTCTCTAATGATCTGTTTTTGTCTATATATGGTTGCTATGTCAACCCTGTGCGTAGAGTTGTTTAAGTTTCCTAAAAATAAAATAAACTCTTATAATTATCTCCAAATATTTTCCTCTATGAAAATAATAATAATAATAATAATTTTAATGCTCCCCAAGGGCTGAAACAAAATATCCAGCAAATGTGTAAATTGTTATTCTTACAGTATCAGACCTCAATTTCACGATTTTATTTCTTAAATTAAGTCTATACTTATGGCATGTGCTTGATCAATTTTAAGTCAGACTTATATTTCGGCCAATCAAATCGCTGGATTCAAAAATTAAATTTTTAGTCTAAACCTAAGTTCTTTTGGTACAATTCAGACCAGGCCTGGCCATTTTTGGCTGTTTTATCGTGTGCGCTTGTGTGTACCTAAACAACGGGGTTTCACGCGACGTTTGAGTGCAGATGTCTTTGTAGGATTTTAAACCCTCGGGCTCGAACACTTTCCTCGTGCTACAATAAACAAAATAAAAAAAAAAAAAAAAAAAAAAATTTGTAATGTAAATAGCAAACTGCGTATGGTCCCTATAGTCACACCCGACTTTAAGGCTACCTCTATTTAAATAACCTGTCTAATACAGACAATTTTTAAAAAGAACAGTTCTTTTGACCTTATTATTGCAAAATATATACCTCTACCATTCAAATAACTGTCTTACGAGGCATCTTTTTCACTTACCAGAGGCGGATGATTAAATAAGGTTTGTATATCAGTTGTATTTTTGTGCGATGAACCATTATATTATGAAAACATCTGGAAATTATATCAACGTTGTTAATGACCTATGACATATAGATTTATGTTTAAAGGAAACTGAATTCATGTATATATGTACGTATGTATGTATGTGTATGCATGCGTGCGTCTATCTCTCAGTCTGTCAGTATGTATGTGTGTATGAATTAAGTATGCATTTGTGCATGTGTAGGTGAGCGCGTTTGCATGTATGACTAATGTGTACATTGATGAGAAAGGATTAGTTGAATGTAAAAATTGAAAGAAAATTACAATCTTAAATTTCACGAATCTCTCTGTAATATTGACTGACAACAAATCTGGCCCGTATGTTTAAAAACAATGTAGAAGGTATCTCTCAACATTTTTCAACTTTTTTCTTTTGATGGTAAGTCATAAAAAAATCAAACATAATGGAAAAAGTACTTACAAATAATGAACACATTCTCGTCACATTGGATCTAATACAGGGATCACAATAATCCTTATTTGCGTCGTTCTTATATGAGAGAAAATACTGGTTTGATTTTAGATTTGAATCTGTATAAAAAAAAGAGGGCAGTGCGTTCTTTTAGCTTGTCAGGTTATCACTTCCAGGTTTGTCGGTCTTCAACAAACAGGTTTCGTTGCGGTCTACTATTTTTTACACATAATATTACAGGATCTCAGTGAACAAAAATATGGAATGCAACTCGATTTTGCAGAATCGGCATTTTCCTGTGCGATGTTCGACACGGTAGATAGTTGTAACACTATTTCTGACAAGAATTTGAAAATTTGATCCAGTCTCAGTATCGAGCAGCGAGATTGTACTGTCTGTTGCTCCTGCTGAACTGTATAATCTCGGTACAAACGAAATGATTTTCAAGACTGCACTTTCCCAATTTGTCTGATAGATGTAAAATCAATCAAACACCGAAACATGGCTTGGTGCGATGGGTGTACGACGGGAAACGTGTGTACACAGTTGCACAACCCATATCCTATCTCACTCTTTCTCATAATAATAATTCTTTCTTTTCTTGTCCCCTCCAGCTCTTTCTCCAATCTATTTCGATAGCTAGTTATTATTGTTCTGGGGAGTGGAAAAATTAGCCCAACCGGTCTGTATTAAGTATTCCAATATGAGAGGCTACTTTCGCCGGGTGACACAATGGGAATATGAATCTACATCAAATCACAAAACGCAGGTTTTGTGGTGCAGTCGGTTTTTATTTTACCGTGACCCAACTTCTCATGTCTGCCAAATGTCTAGTTATTCTCACAAATACAGTTGTTCGAACGTTCATTGGTTGCATATTATGTTTATCTGTGTTGACTTTGGAAATGTAGTGTTACAGCCTTCTAGGCTTTATTGATTTCGTTTGTCGTAACTTAAATGGCCACTAGCAGGTTGAGAGACTATAAGTAGTTATGCAAGCTACAATACGAAAGGTCTGCATTACTTTTCCTTGCTAAACATAATGGACGGAAAACTAGCGAATCTAAGTTGGACCTTTTTAATTTACAATATTTCTGATAGGGAAAAAGCCTATACCTTTTTTAATGTGGAATTGATACTGTAAATTTATTGAAAACGGCCATCAAATGATTTCTCATTACGGCCAACAAAAGAGCCGACGAGTGGTCTTGAGCGAACAATACGTTTAACAATTTAAGATACGAAGCGGTACATTCAAAGTTTAATCTGATTAATTTATGTGGTGTATATTCTTCCAGGTTAGCGAGTACCGCTGTCGTTCAAGCGAGACTTCATTGGTAAAAGGGGGTGGGACAAACGTCATTCGGCTGTCACAGACACGGCATGAGAGGTCCAAGGATTTCCAACGAGTAAGGATGGCAGTGATTATTGGTTCGAGGCTGTGAGCGGCTGGAAATAAATTCGAAGGAGCTAAAAGGGGAGTAAACTCTGTGTATTAATTCGAAAAAAGCACTTTCATATCGCCAGGAGCGCTTTTGTCTGCCAATCAGAAAAAGAGAAAAGTCACAATTTTGTCTCGGCTGTTTGTTTCTTGTAAAACAGAAGATATCTACTGGAGTAGTTCATAATTGTCTGTTTCTCCACACATGATCATACAGTTTTGCAGAATGCTAACATAAGTCACTTGATATCTGTTGGGATGTAGTATACCAAGTGACTAACTGATCTACTTTTCTTATAAAAGGTTAAAGAAGTTTAGCAAAAGGAGATAATTATGATTGTGTTTGTTACTTAAGAGGACCCTAGTTGTCATGGCAACGAATTTTTTTGCTTTTTTAAACTTGAGTTGACACAGAGGTAGACTACTATTAAAGTTGTGATAGAAGTCGATGATCTTTGAAGGATACATCGTGATGCTGTCAAGTCCCACCAAACGAACTGTGCAGTGTACTCTACTGGTATTCCTTCTACTAACTGGATCCTCTCTGGGGTGTGGGCCTGGAAGGGGAAATGCTAGGAGACGGCGACCAGCGAAGATGACCCCACTTGTTTACCTGGAGCACGTGCCGAGCGTTTCAGAAGACACCATCGGGGCTAGTGGGCCCGCAGAAGGGAGAATTTATCGAAATGATCCTAGATTCAAGGAACTGGTGGAAAATAACAATCCGAATATTATTTTCAAAGATGAAGAAAGAACGGGTGCGGACAAAATGATGTCTCAGGTAGGTAATTATATTCCTTCATGATTATCTTAAAAATTATTACAAAATTTTAAAACTCCTATAAACATTTTAAAGAGGTAGTCTTATTCTGGAAACTAGTCTCGTGTTTTAGCATATATCAAATCTCATTCTTACCTCAAGAAATAGTACCGTTCATGAAATTTAGAGTTTCACTGGCAATTTAGACTGGCAAATGATCACACCTTGTTGAAACTCGACCAGCAAAAGTTTCAGTAGTGAAAAGTTTTGAAAGGAGGAATGGATGATCGGTGCAGATATAGTTAAAAATTATTAAAATAACAGAATATAATTTAGCGTAACTCTGTATATTGAGGATGAATCTCGTATGTAATTACCTACACGGTACCTTATAATATTCGGCTAAATAAAATGTCAGGGTAATAACTTAGCAAGACACAGGGTAGTCGGAAGATTTCATTATCTTGAAACCCAGTAACACGTCAAAGAAACTCTTGAGACACAAACATTTAAACGTTCATATTCCAAACGTATTTATGTTGATATGAAGGTGAAAATTACATCACGTTATAAAAGATATTTTCCACAGATACTTTACAAATGCAGCTGTAAAATTTAAATCTATTGTACGTGTATGTGAGACTTGTCTTTTTGAAATTCCAAAATCTCATATTTAAATGCATACATCCACAACCCTCTTTTCGTTACTTGTTCCACTCTCCGAAATATTATTTTAAACTTTAAAAGACTATGCCTGTAGTACAAATTTAAAAGAACTCGAACCGTAAATGCTATTGATTTTCATCATTATGACTAATTTTCTCTTGTTTTAACATGTTGAAATTGGTATCTCATGCGAATTAGACAACAAAGTATGTTTAAAGCAACTCTTTTACAAATCTCGAAACTTGTCCTCAAGTAGAACGGTTTCTTTTTGAGACAGAAAGGTTAAACAATAATATTGACGGCTATTTGTCATATTAATTAAAAATCGTACACACAAGTAGAGATCACGATCAAAATGAAAAAGATACTGTACTTTTAAAATGAATGACTTTGATCATATTAAAAAGTATCATTGTTTCAAGAAAGATAAACTACTCCCCGTCAAAAAGGAAAGGACAGTTGGCATATCTCGACTCGACTCAATTTCCAACAAAATATGTACTTTACCCTGAGTTTGACTCTATTATATTTATAAGTGTCAATTTAAAATATCTGCTAGTGACAGGACTTACTGGTGAAATTCACATTCGGCAATGTATAAGATTATATTTCTGAGAATTTTCTTGAAAAATGTACGTATTAATGTTGTTGTTTTTTTCTTCTCATCCGTAGAAGGTTGTTTAGAGCTTGCTCCCATTTAAAAAGTTCCTATCAATAGAAGCAGTAATTAAAAGTTATAACCGTACATTACTATCACTATTTCGTGTGCAGACTTCAACATAACGTAGAATTACCAACCATGTAAATGTTATAAATATCTTTAATGAATAGGCCGATAACAGAGCATATTACCGCTTTTAGCAGAACCATTTCTACCTCATTGCTGTCTCGACAATTATTACGGACGATAGATCGGTTCCTGCACTCGTACCTTTCATCGCTTAATTATGACCAAAATTCACATAGACTGGTTTCTTGTACATCTACATTTATTCTGGAATGATATGTAGGGCGGAATAATTGAGATAAAATGTCAGCTTATGTATAAATTCTCACTCAAGTTGCCATAGCCTCATCATTTCTGACATAGCATGTTTTGCATACAATTTTGAAATTGTTGAATATATAGAGACTTTTAAAATTGCCGGAATGCCCTTTCTCTAAGACACAAAAACGATTACTGAAATTGGTTAAATTATCTCTTATGTATAAATACTTTATAACCAATACGAGCAAATCAGATTAAGGTGATATGACAGTCTGGAGATTAAAACAAATAAAAGGAGAGAATGGTACAAATTATACAGATAAATATATATATATATATATATATATATATATATATATATATATATATTTTTTTTTTTTTCTTTTTTTTTCTTCACAAAATCAGATATAAATATTTGAGGAAAAAAAATGGCAACATTGGTAATGAAAGATATACAAAATTTAAATAAGACTTACTTTCTACGCGGATTTGTGATACTTATCAACAGTTTATTACTTCCATACCATATACTATTTTAGTGTATGCTTTGGTCTTGTGTCGCATCTTCTAATAAAGTTCCCCTTTCGACACAGTGTCATAGTGTGGCACTGATGTTTGCACAGACGTATCCAGCGGAGAGTCGCATTGATTAGAAACTGACAACATCTCCAATATTTTCCTCTCTGTAGTAACCACGTACAGAAAAAAACATTACCTGCAATGTCGTTTTTTTTTTAATGTACAAAACATTCAGCATAGTTAGTATGAATCTATATGAGATAAATATACTGTATCGAGTACTCATCCTAAATGAATCTATATGAGATAAAGATACTGTTTCGAGTACTCATACCATATGAATCTATATGAGATAAAGATACTGTTTCGAGTACTCATACCATATGAATCTATATGAGATAAAGATACTGTTTCGAGTACTCATACCATATGAATCTATATGAGATAAAGATACTGTTTCGAGTACTCATCCTAAATGAATCTATATGAGATAAAGATACTGTTTCGAGTACTCATACCATATGAATCTATATGAGATAAAGATACTGTTTCGAGTACTCATACCATATGAATCTATATGAGATAAAGATACTGTTTCGAGTACTCATCCTAAATGAATCTATATGAGATAAAGATACTGTTTCGAGTACTCATCCTAAATTAATCTATATGAGATAAAGATACTGTTTCGAGTACTCATTCTAAATTAATCTATATGAGGTGAAGAGATTGTTTAGAGTACTCATACCAAATGAATCTATATGAGGTGAAGATACTGTTTAGAGTACTCATACCAAATGAATCTATATGAGGTGAAGATACTGTTTAGAGTACTCATACCAAATGAATCTATATGAGGTGAAGATACTGTTTAGAGTACTCATACCAAATGAATCTATATGAGGTAAAGGCCATTGTTTATAGTACTCATACCATATGAATCTATATGAAGTATAGATCTTTCTTTGTAGTATGCATTCCATATGAATCTATATGAGGTATATACATTGTTTATATTGCTCATACATATGAATCGATATGAGGTATATACATTGTTTATATTGCTCATACATATGAATCTATATGAGGTATATACATTGTTTATATTGCTCATACATATGAATCGATATGAGGTATATACATTGTTTATATTGCTCATACATATGAATCGATATGAGGTATATACATTGTTTATATTGCTCATACATATGAATCGATATGAGGTATATACATTGTTTATATTACTCAAACATATGAATCGATCTGAGGTAAAGTCCATTGCTTATAATAGTACTAAATCCAAATGAATCGATTGTGAGGTCAAGTTCCTTTTTATAGTACTCATACCAAAGTCATTTCCCTTGATCAAAACAAAAAGAGCATCTCGGATGTAGTCAGTATGGGTTTATTCAAAACTGATTCGACACCATTATATAAAATCATCAGAATATCTTACAATCAACTTAAATAAAAAAATAATATTGTATCTCTTGCGTTTCGTTAGATACTTTTGTTGCTAATTTTTATTTATCAGTGATGAAAGACGGTAATCCAATAATAGCTCATATACAGTACCAGTACTTTTGCAATAATTTGCAGAATCTCTCTCTTTTTCCAATCATATAAATAACCGTTTTTATAGGGTTTAGGATTGATTCTAGTGTTGTGGATGAAAGAGCATGCCTTCAAGAGCAGGAACATTTGGTTTGGTTTTGTGGGGTTAAACGCCATTTTTCCAGAACATTATAGGTTATACATGGTGGCCAGTATATCTGGTGCATGAAGAACCCGGGAAGAACCACCGACGCACGGGAAGCTACTGACAAGCTTTCTCACATACCCATGTTGGCCGAACCGAAACTCGAACCCACGCGGACAGAGGTGAGATGTGAGTGATCTGTAACGGCGAGCGCCTTAGATCACTTGGCCACCCAGGGTTTATTTTTAATTAGCCTTTAGGTTGATGTAGTATATATAAAGCTTAACTATCCGAACTAAATACTTGTAGTTTCGGGTCTACAGACTCATACTGTAAGTCCACTTAAACGTTTGGTTCCCAGAATGGAGTTGAATTGCCGTTTCTTGTTTGACCACAAATCATTGTTAGTACTTAAGGAAACGTAATGTTCTTAAAGACCTAGTTATGCCATTGCTGGGGGGAGAAGAGAAGGATCATTCTTTTCTTTGGCTGATTCGTGCTGTCCACTGGGAACAAAATCCGCGGAGAGAGAGAGAGAGAGAGAGAGAGAGAGAGAGAGAGAGAGAGAGAGAGAGAGATTATTTTCAAGTTACGTAAAAGATACACAGATCTCGCCAAATTAAAATCGACAAACTTGTAATACTTTTCATTGATAGAAATCTTTAACATAAAAGATATAAGAAAATGCCTGCGGATTAATTTCTTTTTGAATTTTACTTGCAGTAAATGACAAAAATGCGTTACCGACCAAACTTTGATATTAACATAAGCAATCTGATGGCTAAAAGCAGTGCGAGATTTGGCTATATTAGACTACAACACAGGCCACGCACCAAGATGAAAATACATTGATTTATTGATGACATGCATTGTATCTACTGGGAAAAATGCACTGTAAACATACAGCTTCCTAAGGAAACTGCACTTGAAAAAAAAAAAGAAGAAGGGGAAAAGAGGAATTATTTCCTCTTATTAATATACTGATGTATTTCTTCGATATAGTCAGCTTACGTGGTTTTTAAACAAAATCTTTCATTAGGAATAAAAAATATTGACAATACTTATCGAGAATAAGATTTTATTTATCTGTTCTTTAAAAATTTAATTTATCAAGAAGAAAAGATATTTTCAACTATCGGGCTCTCCTTTCAGCCTATTTTGAATCGTGATAAAGGGCTTATTGTCGGAAATTTCCAAAATAAAATTTATTGTCAAGGATATTTTTTACTATCTTTGTTATAATGTCTTAGATTGAGATTGAGCAATGTACAACATAATTGTGTAGATCGTTCAATGAGCTGTTCATTGGATTTGGAAGGAAAAAATGCCGTAAAGCGGTTCGCGGACATTACCATAAAGCGGTTCACGGACATTGCCGTTAAACGATTCATGGGAATGCTCATGGAATTCAAAATAGTAGTCTAACAGTTATTTCTGTTAAATTTAATTTTGTCCAATTACACATCGCATTTCAATGAAAATTATGATCTCTATTTTCCATGTTATCAATCAGCATTTTTTTATATTACGTTTAACTTATTACGTAAAGTAATGCAGACCACTAATCTTAATTGGAGGTTGGCGACAGTCTTCCTCTTGGTGGAAATTTATGACCGCACAGGTGTTTTTATTTTTAATGATATTAAATAAAAGTTGTTTTACAACAGAAAGTTGCTTTCAGAAATTCAGAAATGAATATATATATATATATTTATCATTTAAAATGTAAATATGTATAGCTCACAACCGCAACATTTAAAAAAAAAAGCAATATCTAGATTTCAATTGTATATACTGAGTAAATATCGTTAAGGAATATATGTCATTTATCATTACGCCCTTTTCCTCAGACCCCCCCCTCTCTTCTACCCACCACCACCTTTTAAGTATAAAAACGCATTTTTAAATTCGAAGTCATTTTGAGGACAATTTTCTTAACAGAAAAGTTTGCCTTTTTATAGGTCTAAATGTGACATTTTCTTGTAGTGATTCAAAGTAATTGCTTTCATTGCACCAGAATAATTACTAATGGGTTGCTTGTCTGTTTGTCCACAGTACGCTGCATATTTATATTCCATCTAATTTATAACAAAGACATTAACTTCCATCGGTCAGTATCGTGGGATACAAAGACAAGTTAATATATTCAAGCAACATGCTGTAAAACAAACAGACGGACGGAAAGACCATTTTAGATATATTAGTATAGTTAATTTAAATATATTCCACTGACACAAATTTGAATATACAAGGCAAAAGTATTGTAAACAAATTGTACAACTTACAATTTCCTCTCCATAATAACATTTCATATCCAGCATGCAGGAAGGAGGTACATAAAGTCAAATTAAACTATTTCGGAGAGAGAGAGAGAGAGAGAGAGAGAGAGAGAGAGAGAGAGAGAGAGAGAGAGAGAGAGAGAGAGAGAGACAGACAAAGAGAGAGTCAGACAGACAGAGAGATAGACAGAGAGAGACAGAGACAGACAGAGACAGAGAGAGAGAGGTTGGTGTGATAAGAATGGTAAAACTGTGATTAAATGTATCATGGGCAATGCATATAAATTGAAATCTCAACTAGTGTATGAGGGAATATTTGAAATTATACATTTATAAATCTGTTTGTTTTTATTAAAAAGTGTTTACATTTCCATTTGTATCAATATATTTTGTTCTGTAGTGTATAAATAATTTCCAAAGAAGAGAATATTCGAGTCAGTATTTATATTAAGGAGTGAAAGTGTCTGGAAAAGTATTTATTTTATTTTAAGAAATAAATACAAAAAAAAAAACCAACAAAAAAAACAAACAAACAAAAACCAAAAAAAACCAACACAATACACTCAAATATATTATCAAATTATGATGCCAGTT
Organism: Margaritifera margaritifera; assembly: GCA_029931535.1. NCBI lineage: Eukaryota > Metazoa > Mollusca > Bivalvia > Unionida > Margaritiferidae > Margaritifera > Margaritifera margaritifera. Next base: position 241,465 of record JAQPZY010001361.1, read on the forward strand.
GAAATTTTATATAGACACAAAACTTAACATTCTGTTTTTCCTGTCATTATATGGATTAATTCATATTGTTTTATTGAATTTTGCAATCTCGTTATCTGCCGAATTGTTTGATTATTTGAGCTATTAGATATACATTTCTTTTTCTTTCATATATTTTTAAAGATAGATCATAGCTTTTCCGTTTCCGGGCCCCCGACCGGTGTATTGTCTTACAAATTACAGATCATTCAATACGGATCCCAGGGCCGTTACCAAAATGTGATACTTGTCAAATTACATAAGTCAATGTTCATCTACTAGTTACACGTAATCTACGCAAAAATCTCGTGTCGGGAACATTAGAACAGAGTGTGTCACTTTTGACGGTACCCGAGATAATTTGTGCTACCACCAAAACAGTGACATATAAATGGTAATGTTTAGTCGATAAATAGGCCACAGTGATTTATGGCACATAATTGAGGAACATAGACATCTGGTGGAGATAGGGTAAGGGTAGTTTACAAAGGAACTGACCCGTCGTACTTTTCTGTCGCTAGATGTCGTGACTGACATGTAGGATTTGTAGACTGGTTATAATATATACCCATGAAGAATGGATCAAATTGTTTATAGTACACATAAGCCATCTGGAGGAGAAATATGTGAGTTCGTTCTGTTGCTCCAATTTACACCCCTTGATCATGCAAATGAGGGATATTGCCAATAACAACAGCTCTCTGTCTCTCGAAAACAAAGTCTTTCTTTTTTCCGTTTAAAGAAATTATTTATTCATCCATCCATCCATCCATCCAGAGAGAGAGAGAGAGAGAGAGAGAGAGAGAGAGAGAGAGAGAGAGAGAGAGAGAGGTCCGTGTTGGACTTGTAGGTTACTGGCCCCGGTGATTCGTTGTTTTTATCTAATCAACCATCCGTATTACTAAAACACTCTGCATCTTACCGTCCTTCTATTTTGTTTCAAACAGAAACATTCACCGCTGTGAAACAGGTAGTATCGAACACCTGTATGACTTGCACTCAGATACCGAAATAGAATATGTCTTTCAGTGTTTCTCTTCATCGTTTCCATTCTATATTCAACTGTGGAGCATCGTTTGTGTAGCGTTTAATTCTCAGCGACCACATGTCAAGCCTGTCGTTTGCCCTTTTCCGTATCAGACACTTGTAAACGGGTGGAAGTTAGTGGAGTATAGAAAGATCTAAGAGATACGGATGCCTTCTATTGAAATTAACAAGCATAAAATAAGGCGAAAATTACGGCCTTGTGTGTAAAAAGTAACATTGAAACCTAATATAACAAATATTTCTTTGTAATGAATAAGAAAGTTCAATCAGTAACTGAAAGTACTCCTATTAATAAATGGTCAGTGTAAACGTACCGATTTGCTACAATATTTTTTTAATTTGAAACATTTTTTTCATTACTTCCATTCATTTTTTCTTTTAACATTTTCGAACAATATTATAAATGAATTTTGGGGTTATAGGTTTTTATTTTTTTAATTTTTTCACAACGAATCTCTTTCAAGCGAAAACGTCGCTAGCTTTGCAAGCAATTACATAGTTGTACAATGGAAAAAATAATTAAGCCCTTTTTTTGAAACTTCCTGTTTAATAAGTAGTAATTATTATGATCATTATGAAATTTAAAAAAAATAATAAGGAAATCAGTATATTGAGGATTAAACAAGATTTTTTTTTTGTAAATTGATTTTATTTACATGATATTTTTGATTTCGTTAAATTACCCTATGGAGAATCTTACACGAGTATCCATTAGGTATGATATTTCTGGAATGAGCTGAATAATATACACCACGACAAAATTGAACAAGAACCGAATAATTTTATTTTATTTTATTTTATTTTATGCAAGATATTACTATAATCATCATATAGATGACACATTTGGAAAGACACACCTGTCCTCAAGATGCCATATTATGAATGTACCCTGTTCTTCTCGAGGAAATAGCAAACATTCCCATATGAAAAGAAACTTAATTCACAATAGCTCGGATCTTCCCACAACCGGAAAATGAACTCGAAAGTAATATAGTAATCTAAATAAACTACTATGGATGCTTATTAAAGGCATGTGACGTCATTCAGAATAAATTAATCGAAAGTATTGGGGTTACATCATGTGTTGAACAGAAAAGTGTTGGCAACGAACAGCAAGGTATGTTTCGTGACATCCTAGACAAATTCTTAAAAAAAAATTAAATATTTTTTTTAAAGTGTTCAAAATCTAATTAAATAATCTGAATTAAAAAATGTTACATTTAAAATAAAAAAATTGCTTTTAGACGTATTATGCCATACAGTGGCATATGATTTTTATGACAGACAGACGTATTATGCCATACAGTGGCATATGATTTTTATGACAGACAGACGTATTATGCCATACAGTGGTATATGATTTTTATGACAGACAGACGTATTATGCCATACAGTGGCATATGATTTTTATGACAGACAGACGTATTATGCCATACAGTGGCATATGATTTTTATGACAGACGTTACAATGCTAATACAGATCATCATATATATAATCTATACATTTTCTCTCTAAGATAAGATACAGGAGGCAAAAATAAAATACCTGGTATAGAAAGGCTTAGGAGAAGACTACAAGAATAGAAACGAGAAAATTGTATATAATTAGGATTAATTAATCATTATGCATGGGCAGATATAACATTTTCCTACGGGAGTTCGAATTTGAGAAGAGGCTGGTTTGTTTTTATGCGTTTCAGTAAAATGTGTACTATTTTAATTAAAAACCGGGGTCCGACAATCCCCTACCCCGCCATGTAAATCCGCCACTGATTATTGTTAGTTTTCTGTCTTTAAAAATATACAAGACCTTTTTGATATACAATTTGATTTTTAGATTAAAACTTGAAAAAGAAAACATAAATTGTAGATCACATCTCTCATGCACCATTTGAAATAATTTTTAATTTTGACCTCAAGAGACAATTGTTTGTCTGCATGTCTGTTTTTATGTCTGTCTGTTTTTATGTCTGTCTGTCTGTCTGTCTGTCTGTATGTATGTATGTATGTATGTATGTATGTATGTATGTATGTATGTATGTATGTATGTATGTATGTATGTATGTATGTATGTATGTATGTATGTATGTATCAATGTATGTATGTATGTATGTATGTATGTATGTATGTATGTATGTATGTATGTATGTATGTATGTATGTATGTATGTATGTATGTATGTATGTATCAATGTATGTATGTATGTATGTATGTATGTATGTATGTATGTATGTATGTATGTATGTATGTATGTATGTGTGTGTATGTATGTATGTATGTATGTATGAATGTATGTATGTGTGTGTGTGTATGTATGTATGTATGTATGTATGTATGTATGTATGTATGTATGTATGTATGTATGTATGTATGTATGTATGTATGTATGTATGTATGTATGTATGTATGTATGTATGTTTGTATGTATGTACCAGATACCTAAATAAAAATAGTATCTGAGCTCTGTTTGCACGTTGTATCATAGGTTCATCAAAGATCTCCCATAGGCGATTATGTCAAACATATTCTTAATACAGAGCTAAACAAGAAAATTTACCTCCGATTTTTAACATTAAATTTAAGGATTTAGAAGCAAAAAAGTTTCTATTAGGACATTATTACTGTGCTATTTAGGTTAATAAACTCATCTCATAGATTTCAATCTCACAGAAGTGTCTAACACATCATGGTTTCAAGAGTGACGTCATAGTATAACTCAGATGCGTAAATGTCCGAAGCATCCGAATGCACTTGAGAGTTATTTCACTTCGGTACGATGAGCACTTATTGAAGATCCTTTGTATTAACTAAGACCAGTTAAATCGGGAAAATACACTTTCTACCCATTAAATCGGGAAAATGCGCGATCTTCCCGTTAAATGGGGGAAAATACACGATCTTATCGCTCCTCTTCTCCAGATCTAGCCCTCCCCCTACCTTCCCGCTTTTTACATTCTGCCATAGGGACACGGCATTTCACAAATCTTAGAGAGTTCTTAGAAATAAAAAGTCCAATTCTGTATAAATTGTAGGCGGTAAAGGCACAAACTTGTATATGTATAAAATATTATATGTATAAACTTGTATATGTATAAAATATTATATGTATAAACTTGTATATGTATAAAATATTATATGTATAAACTTGTATATGTATAAAATATTATATGTATAAACTTGTATATGTATAAAATATTATATGTATAAACTTGTATATGTATACAATATTATATGTATAAACTTGTATATGTATACAATATTATATGTATAAACTTGTATATGTGTGCAATATTATATGTATAAACTTGTATATGTATACAATATTGTATGTATAAACTTGTGTATGTATAAAATATTCATTTTGGGGGAAAATGTTGTCGTATTATTTGTAATGAAATTAGCGATTTTTAATAATCATCGGTGTTTGGATATTTAAATGTGTTTTGGTATGAACTACTACTACTACTACATCTACTACTACTACTACTTCTACTAGTCCAACTACTACTACTAATACATCTACTACTACTACTACTTCTACTAGTCCAACTACTACTACTACTACTGCTACTACTATTATTGCTATTACTACTGCTGCTGCTTCTTTTACTACTGCTACTAAAGTTAATAATAATAATAATAATAATAATAATAATAATAATAATAATAATAATAATAATAGTAGTAGTAGTAGTAGTAGTAGTAGTAGTAGTAGTAGTGGTAATAATAATAATAATAATAATAATAATAATAATAATAATAATAATAATAATAATAATAAATAAATAAATAAATAAATAAATAAACAGTCAGTGGCCTGATTAAAATTCCAGAGCGTTTACTGGCAGATAATATTTTTGAGAGAAAGGCTAAAATAAGAAGAGAACATTAATATCACAAATTTCATGAAATACGATGGAAGAAATATTATAATTGTAATGAACAAAAGATCAGCAACGTACATTATTGTCCGCAATAAAACTATAATATCAGTAAAAAAAGAAACATTACAATTCAACACTCACAATGGTCAATGTTGCATCTCGCTCTCTCTCTCTCTCTCTCTCTCTCTCTCTCTGTGCTAATCACCAAACGCACTTTTGAATCAAACATCTGATATGATATTTGAAATTCTTTACATATTACCTAAATCTCAATCTTGTATTGTTCATCTTACAGATAAGAGAAATATTTAATACAAAGTGATCTTCATTCAGTGATCTTCATTCACATCCAAAGAAGCATGTTCTATGCGCGCTATCTTAATTGAATCGGGGTATTGATTGACAGTAACCAGACATCACTTTTACCTTTGATGCTGGGCTGTCTCGCGCTATTTTATGAAGAACGATATCAGTCAAAGAATATAGGATCATAGCGATTAATATCAAGAATTACTTATATATTACTTATATATTACTTACATGAACATTTATTCTTCTGAACATTCCTGCCACAGATTTAAAAAGTTTGTATGTCATCTTTCTGGGGAAAATATGCATCACCCGACCTGGTGCAGATTTCACTAATATTCTTTTTTTTTAAGATTCAGAGTGAGACTTATGACGTTTGATTGGTCAAATTGTGATCAAACTTAAATATTTCATCGAATCGTATAGCTGAGATATAGACTCAAGTTTAGAACTCAGCTTATGTTTGACTTTTGAAAGCCAGACCAAGCCTCATAGTCGAAAACCTGAGCAGAAAAGTAAACCCGTGTTGAAATGTTTTAAATTTTAATTTTTTAAAAAACTTTGCTGGGTGTGAAGTTAGAAAACGGAAACAAAATTTGGGGAAGATCATATTATTTGTATATCTCTATACACATGCACACTTTAACGATATTGAAAGGCCCTAAGTGCGCATTTTAAAATATAGGTTTGAATTTTTGCTTAATTCTGAGTTCTTTTTTTTTATTTGTGCTTAGACTAATTTGTGACTACAGGGCAAGCCCTCGATCCACGTTCATTATGCCCGGCACTTTAGCGATGGACGTATTGGGAATCAAACCTCGGACATTGCGCATTTCGAGTTAATCGTAATACTTTTAAATATGTGCTTGTACATTATTAAATGAAGAACGTTTATTATTTGCATTTCCTTCATTCCACCATGGACGCGCTTGTCAAAGCTTAGTCATAAACTCGCCACGTTACGTATCCAGCTCGGGCCTGTACTCCAACTCTACACCTCTTAATTTATGTTAAATGGTCTTTCGGTTTACCCTCTCGCGCGTAAATTGCCGAAAGACGTTTCTCTTTTTCTCATCAAAAAAGTGCTTAGAAACATTTACTTTGTACCTCTGAAGTCCCGAATTCGATCCTTGATGGCAAAATTTATTAAGGCTCGTCTTAATTGATACGCCAGTTTTTATTTATTTATTTATTTTTTTACTTATTTCGTCTAAAAGACTATACTTTACTTGTACCTTTGCTCTGCAGTTTTAGTCTCAGCCTTTGAAATTCGGTAAGCTATCCGGTGGACAAGAGTAAATTATTTCAAAGATTAAATCGATGCAGCATCTCAGTAGTTCGAGAAGACAATCAATTTTGGGGTAATTTATTGCCAGTGTATGTTTCAAATTTATACTGTAAAGATTTCTGGATTGACTTTGATGAAAACATACACACACACAACTTTTCTAACTTCTGGCATTTAATATACGGTTGGCCTGTAACACAGTGCAAACATGATTAATTGTAGGAAATTATGAAAGAACGAAAACGAGTCTCTACATAACGGACATAGTGCTCAAATATTCATTAATTTGCATTTGTTTATCTAGTGGCGGCGGCATAGATATTTATCAATTTTACAGGAACGTGAGTATTTTGTTATTAAAATTAGGATCTTCTTCTGAAGTGGATTATATATTCTTACAGACCGAGGGATCTCGGATGAGTATCCCATAATCCTTTGTTTATTGTAAGGTGAGAACGGTTCATTGTTTGCTTACCCAAGGAAACAGTAAACCCGACGACGGGGTCAGGTTTTATGTATTTGCAAAGATCTTGGAATATTATGGAAATTCCCTACTTGTTAGGACAAACATAAGTCTCTGCTGTTAGTCTGCCAGAATCATTAGTCAAAAGAAGAGAGATCAGCGGATATTTATCACGGAGGACTTCAAACACAAAATTTATCGCAAGGCACGAAATATAAACATATATATTTACATTGGATTATCCGTTAAGAGCGTAGTGTGAAGATGATATACGCCACTGAAGACTTGTTGACATTTTCCAAAATGGGGGTTGTAGAAAATCAATTGTAAGATATTTCGTCACGCAAGCTCACTCCATAGTGATTCGGACTGTATTACATCAATGAGACGCTCGCGTCTGCCTTTGCTTCTCGTTTCAATTCTCCGATACCAAGCAAATACAAGCATTTCTTGTACGTGTGTGCCAGCAACATTGACGTTGTTATCATGTCTTCAGCTTTATGGGTGAGAAAGCTTGCCAGTAGCTTCCCGTGGGTCGGTGGTTCTTCGTGGGGTTTTCCTGGGTTTTTCCTACACGAAAATATACTGACCGCCATGTATAGCCTATCTCGTGCTAAACAATGGCGTCAAACCCCACAAAACCAAACAAAATCAGCTTTATCACAGTGATAAAGCTGATTTGGTTTGGTTTTGTGGGGTTTAAAGTCTCTTCTTCGTCGTCATTACTGCCATTGTCGTAGAAGTAGTAGTGATTGTAGCAGCAACATCAATAATAATAATAATAATAATAATAATAATAATAATAATTATTATTATTATTATTATTATTATAGCTGCTGCCATTATTAACACACTTCCGTCACCACCATCACCACCACCACCACCACCACCAACAACAACAACAACACTGCCACCACCTCAGCCATGTCACTGGTTTCAACGGTAGAACCAATAATGCCAAGATATTCATTATGCCTACGTATGAGTAGACTTGCAAACGTTGCTTTCATGTATGCTGAAATTATTCCCTTGTATGAATTTCACCATCAAATTGTTGATTTGGCGAGGTTATCGATAAACAACATTACACAAAGATTTCAAGCTGTATGATTGACGGGAGGAATTTGCTCTGTATTAATTTGACGTATTCCAGAGCAAAGACTTAGACCTTTTCGTATTTTACAAGAACTCAACAATTTAGCGTTTATGGCATACCACATAGAGATAATAATCTATCCATTTAGAATAAGATTCGACCAGTTTTCACCAAAATATGATCCAAATTATTTGATACAATTGGCGCCCGGCGCGAGCGCTGTCTGTGCCAGACTTCGCTCGCACAGCTCGGAATCAAAGTTCGGTGCCTAAATTTAGTACTTTATGGAATGATTGGAACTGGTTCGCTAATTGGGTTGCCACTAGTAATGACTTTTGCACATTTTCATCATAATTGAAATAAGTGGATATGATCTGTAATGTGCGACTAATTCAAGGGAAAGAAGAAGAAAGGGAAGAAAATTATCACCAGGCAGCTCTCTATTAAACCTTATAATCGTTGGCGGCTGCATGCGCCCTTTACCCGGGTCATTTCGTGCGTTATTACTACGTCAAGGGCAATGAGTTAAATGAGCAAAACAATCACATCAGTACAGCGCGGTGGAAAATTCGCCCAAAACATCAGTACAGCGCGGTGGAAAATTCGCCCAAAACATCAGTACAGCGCGGTGAAAAATTCACCCAAAACCTTAAAATATTTACCACCACGTTTCTTCTTAATTGATCATCTCAGTCGTTGAGAGAGAGAGAGAGAGAGAGAGAGAGAGAGAGAGAGAGAGAGAGAGAGAGAGAGAGAGAGAGAGAGGGGGGGGGGTAGGGGGGTAGGGGTGATGGGGTTGGCTGGAATTATCTGACTAAAAAAAAAAAAGCATTATTGTCATCATATATTCGATCTCTGTCAGGTGATGTCGCAAAAGAAAGTATTCACTTATCTTGTTGCACTAATAACATAAATGTCAGTATAGATAGGGAATAGAAATTTGTTCAAAAATAAATAAATACGTTAGCATTATAATTAGTTTCATTAACCAAATCATGAAATTGGCTTTTGACAGGCTCTAAATATTAGATTGATTTATATTGACTCTGAAGCTAAGTGTTAAGTGAAACGGAGATAATTCTTAAGAAATCCGTCTTAGCTCTGAAGACAAAGAAAATCTGGTAATACTTAAAGTCAATTTGCATAACTTTGATATATGTGAAATTTGGTTAATTAAACTTACAAGATTCAGGGGTTTGCAAACGTTGTGGTAGAATGGAATTTATACTGTCTCGAGTGCATATCACAAGCCAGCAACATTCTAGATTGAATCTAGCCATACAATTATTTTTATGACAGGGACTTAACCTTATTTATCATATATTATATTTCTTAAACTCAAGTGTACTATTTTTAATGCGCTAAAAGCGAGATGTTTTGATGATATCTTTTTCTTTGCAATAAATAATATACTTTAAGCATAATGAAGGAAATTTCTTATTTGTATTTTTTCGATATATAACACCCGTTTTTCAAAAGTGGAATATATGGTAAAAATTATCCATGTCACATTTTTATGCTGCTGTCAGATCAAATGGAATATAATATATATTCTAAAACACATAATTATTGGTGTCTCTTTTGATAAGTTATTATTTTAAAAGAGTTCTTGGAGAGTTCAAATGTAGATTTTATCGAGAAATCAAGTACTCTTTGCTCGTATCATAAAATGTCAATGATAACGAACACTCGACGAAGTATATTGATTTTCACGGATAACAAACCTCCATATGTTACAGGTAGGCCGAACGGCATCTCGTAATGTGGTAAATATACGCATCCATCTAAATATAAAATCAGTTTTAAAACAAATTCACCGGTCCGTTCATAAGACGAATGTTTCAACGATCCAAGTCCAGTCATCAGGTTCATGGGCGGAAAAAATCCGTTGCATGGGCGGAATAAATCCGTTGCACGGGCGGAATAAATCCGTTAGATGCAATTCATTGAGAAATACCCGACCGTCTTCTTTTGTTTCTTGTTAAATATTAGTTTTCTTTCGGTGGAACAGTTTTATTTTAAATACTTATCGATGCAACAACGAACTATATGTTTTGATATTTTGTACATGTGCTATTTTACTGAGTTTAATTATGCTGATTTCACTCACTTGAAATATAACTTACGAAAAAGAAAAAGAACAACAAAAACAATAAAACTGTGTTTGAAAAGGTAATGAATATCCATGGTTTGGTTGAAACGTTTGAAAAACCTGTTCTTGAACCTGTATGAAGTCTTCAGTTGGGATCACACTTTTATTTATTTCTTTGTTTTTATTCTAAAGTTTAATTTGTTCAACTTCTATTTTCAAATGCCGTTTATAATTGATGAGTAATTAATTGATGTATTCACTGAATTGTATGTATTCATTGCATAATTTATAAAATCTTAGATTCATTAATCGATGAATAACGGCAGAATGAATGAATTAATTATTGTGAGTCATCTTGCTTCGAGCTTTTTCTTGGTTTCGGTCTGTGTGTGTAACGCCATTTTTCAGCACATGATAGGCTATACATGGCCGCCAGTATATTTGGTGGAGGAACAAGCAGGGAAAACTCCGAGAAGAACCACCGACCCACGGAAAGCTACTGGCAAGCTTTCTCGCATACCCACGTTGGCTGAGCCGAGACTCGAATACACGCGGACAGAGGTGAGGTGTGAGTGATCTGTAAAGGCGAACGCCTTAGACCACTCGGCCACCCGGGGCCCCTTTGAGCTTTTCTTGAAGAATCTAAGATGAATATGATCATCGTTGTATGTATGTATGTATGTATGTATGTATGTATGTATGTATGTATGTATGTATGTATGTATGTATGTATGTATGTATGTATGTATGTATGTATGTATGTATGTATGTATGTATGTATGTATGTATGAATGCATTCATGTATACACATGTACGTATGATGCGTAAAACAACAAGATAAACGTGCCAAGTAAGTATTTGCAATTTAGATATTAATTACCTAACAACAGATCACTTTTAAGAAAGTATTCTAGCAAAATACGTCGCGTATATAAAGTGAACATTCATCTGTACAAAAAATATTGCCTTGTGTCTGTCAAAATTTAACCGCAAAAAAGAGTAAATTATTTCATTTCATTTTAATGAGACAATACGCGTGACCTTTCCTACATCATGCCTTCTTTCTTCATTACAAATGGGAAACTATAAATTTCTTTACACTCGATTCATGAGTATGATGCGGTTTTCATTCATGTGGTTTTCATTCATGCGACGTCATTGTGCAGCGTCTTATACTTTCAAATGCGTGTGGCGCAATTTTACTTAGATTGCTTTTCGTCTTTGTTTCGTTTTGCTTTGTTTTGCATTTATCTGGTTTGTTTCGTTTTGCTTTGTTTTGCGTTTATCTGGTTTGTTTCGTCCTTACTAATACATGCTGTAACAAGTCAAGGTAGAATAAAGCGATATTCGTTACTTGGTTTTTACAAGGAATGCACATCCAATGAGATTTATGACATGTACTATAGCTGCCAATATCTTTTGAGAGAGAGAGAGAGAGAGAGAGAGAGAGAGAGAGAGAGAGAGAGAGAGAGAGAGAGAGAGAGAGAGAGAGAGAGAGATCTCTATAATACAAGACACAAGATACACCCAGGTAACCTTGTTATGTATGAGGAATACAAAATAATATATAAAATACATAAATTAAAATGCGTTCGACAGGATAAAATAGTCATAGGTTTCCTCAACAGGAGACAAATGATAACAAACCTATGGACCGAGATAAGGCGTTTCCGTTTTTCCTTTCTTTGAAAAAACAGTAAATTTTTATTCAAAAGACGAAGATGAAGCATTGAATGATTACATCCTAATTACCAGCACTGATGCTATTTAGTTTAAATCACCCCTTGACTAGAAAAATTAAAGAAAAAGTTACTATTAAACGGAATTGAAATTATTGATTTGCTTCTTCTCCCTTACAAAACAAATTAATTAGAATATCAAATTTCAAGTTTAAAATAATCTTGAAATTATTTACAGCTATATTTTCTCTCATTTATTCTTAGTTATAACAGAGAGACACATTTTTATATCTCTATGATGATTCGGATCAGTAGTTATACCTTTTCCCAGGGATCGTTGTGAAACTTTGATAATGGACTTATATGCCGTGAGATTTTGAGCAGTTTTATAATTAGCCAATTTTTAAGGACTTTTTACACCACTGGATTTTATTTTCTTGGATATGTTTCCTTCATCCTGTTTAGTGTAATATCTGTATCTCATTGTTTTTATTCGTACCCTCTTATTATTCGTACACTCTTTATATTCATACACCATAAATCCATTTAAACCATGGTTACTTTTCGCCTATAGTTTCGTACATAGAACCTATTTTTTTTCTTTGAACCTTTGCAAATTATCATATTTAAGAAAGGGAGAAAATTATTATGAATATTTTCTTTCTTTTCGTTATAATTATTCATAACCTGAAAATAAATTAATTAAATGTATACGAAAAATTGCAGACAACAATGTGATCAGTTCTTTTTTTTTGGTTGTTGACAGATTTTGTTTTCCAAAGTATCCAGAGACCTCTTACTGTTTGATCATAGGTGACTCATGGAACATTCATGCCTCGCATTCGTCATATGTCATCTTTCACTTTGCTACCTTGAAATTTATTTTAAATTATCGCACATGCTATTGAAAATGTTGTCATCTTTCCCAGCTTGTAACTTTACTCATATCATTAAAAAAATGGAACAAAACTATTGCTTCCAACCCAAAAAGTAACTTCTACCGAACGACCCTCCCGATTGTGCGTTATTTGGGTGACCAGGCAAGTCAGGAGGGTCGTTTTACTCACCGTTACTATCTTTCATCTGTCTGTCGGGCTTAACGAGAGCATGATCTTGCGTTAAGCTGGTATCTGTAGGATCGGTGCGTATCTAGATTTAGCGGGGACAAAGACAATGACTCCTAAGTACGCATATCATGACTGGTTTAGATTGTGTCAGATTTTGTTGCCCTTCGCCCCATTCATAAGCCCTAACATGCCACATACCTGCCCTCTTGTAAAGAATTGAAAGATGTATATGGAGAGAGAGAGAGAGAGAGAGAGAGAGAGAGAGAGAGAGAGAGAGAGAGAGAGAGAGAGAGAGAGAGAGAGAGAGAGAGAGAGAGAGTTCTGTCATGCTACGAAGAGTACAATCAATCATACAAAAAGTCGAAACAATCGAAACTGTGGAAAGCAGTATATCAAATATCAAGCACAAACTATCCTTGTTAACAAAATTACATGCATACTGCACATTCTGGATGGAAACTATTAAGAAATAAATACCATTAGGTACTCGTGAAGAGTTACTTCTTTGCTCTACACTTTTCTGCATAAGATGTATAAATAACATCAGAAATATAATATAAATGACAACTATGAGGGTAAATTAAGACGAATCCCTTGAAAACTTCTGACAACGTTTTGCTCCCAAACGGCATACATCTCCGCAAAACAAATATACACACGATGCTCTGTCTAGAAAAACTACAGCAATAGCCACATGGTAAAATGTGTTCCGAGACAGAGCAAAATCGGTCAAGTTTCGGTAGAGCAAACAGGAGAATCTAAGACAAAGCCACTAACCTTTGCACGCGTGTGTCAGTACTGGTGATCTAACTCAGTACCTCAGATGTGCATGGCATAAGAGTTACCAATCCGCTATTTTGTACCCTATTCATGTGTTTGTGTGTATGTGAGAGATTTACAATTAACTAAACAAAACAAAACAAGAAACTATTATATGTATTAGAATTGAAACCAGATATTGCTACTGACTTTGACTGCACATATTAATCTGAATCAATTTCATGTTCTTTAAAATGCTCGCAAATGTGAATGCTCGAAACCCTAGTTCCGAAGGTAGACTTAGTACTCAAACACCAAATGTAAATAGACTTAGTACTCAAACACCACATATAAGTAGACTTAGTACTCAAACACCAAATGTACCAGTGATCGTTCCCGTTTTGTACTAATGCCCATTCAATCTTACAAGATTGATCTAGCGTTCTATACAGATGTTCAATCCGTATTTTTGTATCGCATACCCAGATTGGAACTATTTTGGTGTTTTCACTGACGTCCGCATGTTGTCATTCTTAGATGCGCCCAATCGAATTTTTATAAATTCCAATCTGTTTTGAATTCCATTCATGTTGTACAGTGAAAAATATTTGGAAAGCGTAAAATAGCGGGTATGTAATAAATACAAACGCCGATTCGTGGTTTGTTCCGATTCGGGGAAAGAACTCGTTTTTGATATGACGTAAAAATGTATCCCAACGCCATATCAAACGAACTCTTTCCGCTAATTCGGAACAAAACTCTTATGTAGTTTGTGTATAAAGCTTCCTTTACAAACCACATTTTCTTTCATCTCTCTAAAAGATAAATCCAAATGAGAGATACATTGATATGATAGAGGAGTTATCTTAATTAATCAACACTTTCTAGTATGTACCAAAAATATCAACAATGCACACATTTGTATAAGCAAAACCAAATATTCTTTGATTTATTACATTATTTGCTCCTAATCACACAGCAGATATTGCCTATAAGAACCCTGTACCAAAGGTTTTCTTTAAAATACCATAACACTGATAAGTTTTAGTATAACTATCTCAAGGTCCGTCTGGTAGAACGTTTCATAAGTCGGCTTAACTTTTATTTTGAAATTTATGCAATCGATTGACGAACAGTGGCGAATTATTAAGATTAACTGAGTACTGATAAATTGGTGTGAGCACTATGGACATAGCGATACATAGATACTTATCAGGCATCGCGATATTTTCTTGGCAATTCGATATATCGTATCGCGACCCCTGTATCGCGATATTTATGATGCGATAAAAAAATCAAATGATGTTCCCTGTTAAAACATAGTTTATGAAGTACATATTCCAGATGTGTATTCTGTAGTGCAACACTATATGTATGCCTTTTATGGAATTTAAGTATATATGCTTTTGCGTTTTAACGAGATAATATAATAGTCAAAATGTTGATATTGTCCATCCTCTGATACAAAAAATTCACGTCGCTTTATATTATAAGACTTTTCATTATTGCGTATATTTAACAAATTTTGTATTTTTAAGTGCTTCCTAAGACTGCCACTTAGAAACATCGACGATAGACTGTGCCGTCTAAGTCGTTAATACAGATGTTTGATTGACAGATTGATTATCTACACTTACTTCAAAATCGCATCGACGTAAGTCCTGAGTTTAGTATTCGCACGTGACAAAGAACCGCGACCGTTTAATTTCTCTTTCAATTTGTAGAGAATGAATTAATACCATCTTGATGATAAAAATATCGAAGCCACGTTGTTGTTAAACAGCCAGCGTATCGGGTCATTCGTATCGCGATTAGGTATCATTTCGTGACTAAAGTGGCGATTCACATCTAACAGTGACTTAGCAGTGACTTAGAGTTATTGAGTTGACTAAGATGTTGAGAGAGAGAGAGAGAGAGAGAGAGAGAGAGAGAGAGAGAGAGAGAGAGAGAGAGAGAGAGAGAGAGAGAGAGAGAGAGAGAGAGAGAGAGAGAGAGAGGGAGAAAGAGAGAACTCAGATTTCACAGATCAGGTAAAACACTATCAGTCACTTCACCTCTTTCCCAAATCCCCATCTCCTTCTATGTTTCGATGTAATTTTCGTTTTCCGTCTTTTGTGTGTCTCCTTTTCTAATTTATCAATCGACTGGAAAAGCCATAGAATAAATTAAGAATTATTTACTTTTCATCAAAATTTGTTTAAAGAAAATATAATTACAGGATGCTTTCCTGACATTATGTCTTCGCCATGATCCTGCTTTTCTAATCCTTCTTGGCACTACTAATTCCCTAAATTTGGTCACGGTGCTCAGTCCATACATGCTACTTCTACAACCGTTTGTTTATGTTGACTTGGGTTCGAGATGTATGCTGCGCAGAGACATTAAAAAAAATATAATCTATCTATCTGTCTATCTATCTATCTATCTATCTATCTATCTATCTATCTATCTATCTATCTATCTATCTATCTATCTATCTATCTATCTATCTATCTGTCTGTCTGTCTGTCTGTCTATCTATCTATCTATCTATCTATCTATCTATCTATCTATCTATCTGTCTGTCTGTCTGTCTGTCTGTCTATCTATCTATCTATCTATCTATCTATCTATCTTTCTATCTATCTATCTATCTGTCTGTCTGTCTATCTATCTATCTATCTATCTATCTATCTATCTATCTATCTATCTGTCTGTCTGTCTGTCTGTCTGTCTGTCTATCTCTCTATCTATCTATCTATCTGTCTATCTATCTGTCTATCTATCTATCTATATATCTATCTATCTATCTATCTATCTATCTATCTATCTATCTATCTATCTATTTATCAATCTATCTATCTATCTATCTATCTATCTATCTATCTATCTATCTATCTATCTATCTATCTATCTGTCTATCTATCTATCTGTCTATCTATCTATCTATCTATCTATCTATCTATCTGTCTATCTATCTATCTCTATCTATCTATCTATCTATCTATCTATCTATCTATCTATCTATCTGTCTATCTATCTATCTATCTATCTATCTATCTATCTATCTATCTATCTATCTATCTATCTATCTATCTATCTATCTATCTATCTATCTATCTATCTATCTATCTATCTATCTATAAAGAAGAAGAAACATAAAAGTTAAGTCTGAGAGAAATCAGTGAATAAAGTAGTGAATAAAGTAGTGAATAAAGTAGTGCTTCTTCACTTTGATTTGTGGAACACATTTTACGCTTTCAGGGAGAAAAAAGGGCCCATTTAATGTCAAAGTGCACCCAAGATACAACTGTGGGCTATGGTTTATACAAGAAACGAATTGTTGCAAGGAGTGAAATTTGTATTAATTGTGGAATAGGATTTGGATAAGCTGTTGATATAAAAAAAGACGTAAATTGCCAAATTTGCGCAATTTTCGCATGTCAAAGGGCACGTGCGAGATTTCAAAATGTCTGAAAACTCGGAAGACGCCTTGGGTAGCTCACTGAGAAAATAGCAATTTGAAAAAAAAAATTAACGCTGGGTTTAAACGATAGCTGTCTGAAAGTAACATGGATGAGCATGTTACTTATTTCAGTTCCTAAATGGAGATAAGCCCTTGAAAATACCTGTCATTAACACAAAACAAAAACAAAACAAGAACACCCCCCTAACCCCCCAAACAAAACAACAACAACAAAAGACAAAATTTTATTTTCCTCCGCACATGATTTATGTGTATCACACTGTGTCTTGGAAATGGACAGCAACATTCAAATAGTAAAATGGACAGTAACAGTCAAATAGTAAAATGGACAGTAACAGTCAAATAGTAAATTGGACAGTAACAGTCAAATAGTAAATTGGACAGTAACAGTCAAATAGTAAAATGGACAGTAACAGTCAAATAGTAAATTGGACAGTAACAGTCAAATAGTAAAATGGACAGTAACAGTCAAATAGTAAATTGGACAGTAACAGTCAAATAGTAAAATGGACAGTAAGAGTCAAATAGTAAATTGGGCAGTAACAGTCAAATAGTAAAATGGACAGTAATAGTCAAATAGTAAATTGGACAGTAACAGTCAAATAGTAAAATAGACAGTAACAGTCAAATAGTAAAATGGACAGTAACAGTCAAATAGTAAAAAGGTTTCCAAGACAGAGGAGACTCGGGCTTTTAAACGCAATGCTTGTGAAAAAAAACAGATTTTCCAAATTTTCGCCTGTTCGCATGGTTATGTAAAATAATAATAATGAATGTGTGAAGAAAGTTCTTTTTGGTTTTGAATAAAAAATAATGTAAAATCATAAAGGCTTTTACCTTTATGCGGCCTTCAGTATGTTAAAATACAACTTAGCAATAAAGAATTCTCACTTAAGCCCAGAAACACGGGGCAAAATAAAAAACAAAAGAAAACAAAAAACAAACTTGCAGTTAGTGCTTGTGAATTTAAATGTTTCGTAGTGCTAATGCGGTTAACAGGGGCGAATAGGGTGGGGGTGAAGGAGGAGCTCACCCCAACCCCCAAAGAAATGAGCGCGAAACAAACGGAACGTTTTTTAGAATAAGTTTTCTTTACTGTTAGATAGTTGCAATTATGCCCCGGAAACGCTTAAAATGCAGGAGATTCCTGGGCTTCAGCCCCTGAGCCCCCCCCCCCCCCAGGGGTTCAATCCCAAAGACTCCTTGCCTACTTGTTTACGCCTCCCCTAAACGATATTACCGGATCCGTCACTGGTTCATGATTTGCTGCGTGTTAGTCAGTGATTAGTGTAAAAAACAAAGTCAGTATGAAATTAAAATGATCGTAAGTACTTATTCAAATAAATCGGAAATGAATTGCACCATTTTCAAACTTACATAATTATGACGTAGGCGGGAATAATATTTATTCACAGCAAAATAACGATTTTCTATGTTTCCCAGTAAGAAAGATATTTTTTTCACATATCGTTGACGTGGAGACTTTTTTGTACTGTATACAATTACCGTATTCCTTCCTTAAACATAATTTTAACTGAATGTTCGACGTAAAGTCAAGTGTAAGCGTTGTCGTTTGGATTTGATGCTAAATAAAGGCACGAAACTTAAAATTTTTGCCGCTTCCATGCTTCACGGTGTAAAATAGTTAGGACGTTACGTCTGAGTGTTGGGCGAGATAATTCTGCATACCGCTAATGACGATCAGTTAACATATTTCTGTGCGGCGTTTCTCTGGAAAGCCGACAACATACTACTTTTCTCAGTTAGTTTTAATCAACTCGTCATTATCTCACTTTGCCGAGGTTTTTGGAAAAACTCCAATTGTAGATTTTAAAGTATTGCGTTTTATATGTGTCTCTTCAGAAGTCCAAAATGAACAGAAAGAAGTTAATTAGGGTCATGTTGTTACTCTTAATTATAATGATAAGTATTGCCATATTAACAAAACAAAAATATTCACTTCATACGATGAAAACAAACGTGTCCAGAAGCATTGTAATAATTTTTGTTTCATTTATGAATCTATTACTTTATCCAATTATGCTTGGACTGATTGTAGATGGCGCCATGGTATCTCAACACAGATATGCTAATTGTTTCGCTGCTTTTCACTGAGCTACTTTTATGCAATTCACTTGCAAAGTGCACGGAAAATTGCAATTGTGAATCTGAATAGCGTGTTTTGCCCTTAAAATATGCATTTTCATACTATACTCAATGAGAGAAGGGTTTTCTTATAGTGAATAGAATTAAAGGATAAGATTGCAGGAGCTTTTAAGTGGGCTTGATGAAGGAAAATTTATAAGCAATAGAAGCAAGATATAGGAAGTATATAGAGAAGTAATTAATAGGCCATAGGATTGGTATACCTGCCTTATACTGGCAATTATATTCATTACTTACTCTCTCTTCACAATCAGTATAGATATAACTCCCCACCCCTCAGTTTGTCATGGGTGCATGCATTTTATTCTGGAAGGTGCAAATGAAATGGAATTTTGTCTATTCTATGTGTTTTGTGGAACCGTATCAATATCTGGACAACGAAGGTGGCATCTGGCATTTTGTTTATATATAACAAATACAACTTGATTAAAATGGAAGTAGTTTTGTCCATCGAAGATGCTAATTTCCTTTTTGTCATTCCCCCACCCCTGCTTGCAGCGAAGGCATCTTGATTTTAATCCTGTCCATCCGTATGACTGTAGATCCGAAATTTAGTAGGTATGTTTTTATCCATACGTAAATGACCTGAGGAGATTTTCAAGCTAATAAAACGGTTTTCACATGTTTTATTTCTTTTATTTCAAAACACATTTTTCTTATACTTATTTTGTCTACAGTGAGGCATGTTCGCTTTACAGACACAAGACTAGTTTCTGAAAATGTCTGAAATATGGAAAAAAGAATACTGAAGATGAAGGTTATTACGTTCACGTTTTTGCCTCCTTGTCAAACGCCTCCTAGCATACAGTCGTCCTTGTCAATTTATTGAGACATTTTTAATCAAGATACTGATGTTAAATAAAGAAGGTACATTGATGGATATTGTGACAGACCCGTGAGCGAAAAGGTTACATCAAAACCAATAGTCGGGCTACAAATCTGGGTAGCTATGGACGGGTAAGGTTCCTTAGTGCGTGTATTTTGCATAATCAGGTTAAATTTTTGACATATACGACAGATCTGTGCGATACATAGCGTCTTTTATGTGGAATATTAAGTAGGTTGGTAATATATTAACTTTAAATTAAGATATCGGATAACCTTAAGTAAGATCATATCTATCGAACATTAGGTGCAAAGTCAAGACATATCTTAATAATATATGCCATATATAAAAAAAGAATATGCATCAAAAACTATTTCAATCAACCTTGCGTTCCAGCAACGATCGTTTATTACCAGTTTTGTAACAAATTTGCATCCAGTGTCATTTCGGGGCATACTGAAAATGTGTGCACCTTTTACGTGCAGCTCAGTATCAACAATATGCATCTATGATTTATTGTCGCATTTGCACCTGGTATAGTAAGGAATGGAAGGGTCCTTTTGTCCGATTTAGAAACAACAAAAATAAGATGCTAATATACAAAGCATACTTGTTCTCTTTTCACTTCGCTCTATCCATGAGAGTATCATCAGAAAGTTACGAGCTTATAATTGGGTTGTAAAGTTAATGACGGCCATGATGGTCATCTCAAGATGGAGGCAGCTGTTACAGACCTGCGCTATTCTAATAAGTGTGGTTGATCACGGGCTGTTGTGGAATTACCATATTCAAGATAAGTTGAGCGATATGGACACGTCCAATTAAACGACACCTCTTCCAAATAACATACCAGCCCAAGTGATAATATAGAACTTGAACATACAGAATTTGTGTCTTGCTGACTCATCGCTAATATAGAAATTCCTTTATGTATAATTTAATTTTTAAAATAGTCAATAGTCGGAAGGTAAACTAAAAGTTCTGTAAGTTAATATGACTCAACCTATATATAGTAGAAATCTTTCTCAGCGCAACACAAACTAGAGTTACTTCCATGACTGGCCATGGGAAATCTCCACTTTATTATTACATGTCTCTCCCCCCCCCCCCCCCCAACCCAAAATGCGTTATATATATATATATATATATATATATATATATATATATATATATATATATATATATATATATATATATTTATTTATTTATTGCAATTGCAATTGCATTTCATGTAAAGTTGATCCTTGAGTACCATCAAATGACAGCAGTGAAGAGGCTGAAAATTATAACCGACATCATAGATGGTCATCACATGGATAACAAATGTACCAGGTTTGGTCAATTTCCAGTCAGGGGTTTAGATGGAAATGCAATTATGGACAGAAGGACAGATGGACGGACAGACAGAGGATATCACAATATCCCCCACCCTCCCGAAAGCGTGGGGATAAGAATGTACTTGGCATATTTCGTCTAGATCATGCAGGCTTCTTCAGTCAAATGACGTAAAACAACACTGGTATAATTATGGATCGTCACGAGTTCTGAAATGTTTTAGCGAAAACAAAGAAAAAACTTTCTTTCATTTCAGTTTTTGATAAATCAGACTGTGTAAGCGAACTTAATGGCAAAGGTGACGATAATAAGGAACCAGAACAACACACAGACATATATATATATATATATATATAAACATACATACATACATACATACATACATACATACATACATACATACATACATACATACATGCATACATACATAGATAGATAGATAGATAGATAGATAGATACATACATACATACACACATACATGTATGCATGCATACATACATACATACATACATACATACATACATACATACATACATACATACATACATACATACATACATGTATGTATGCATGCATACATACATACATACATACATACATACATACATACATACATACATACATACATGTATGCATGCATGCATACATACATACATACATACATACACACATACATGTATGTATGCATGCATACATACATACATACATCCATCCATGCATGCATGCATGCATGCATGCATGCATGCATACATACATACATACATACATACATACATACATACATACATACATACATACATACATACATACATACATACATACATACATACATACATACATACATACATACATACATACATACATATTTACTTACATACAATAGTTTTCATCACAATGTAGACAGACTTTATAAGATGAAGATACAGCCGTTTTAATTTCTTCATTTTATTCGAGCATCACTTGCAAACAAATTATTTTCAAAAATATCCAAATATCATTGACCAAAAACGTTGTAGTTTCCTTTTTGTGTCCACCCACGCAGAAAATACAAAGAAGCAAATACATGTTCTTCATGTATTAGTAGTTTTCTTTCCCACGTAAATCATATAGGTAGCAATAAGACTGTATTTTGGTTACGGACACTGGCAAGTGATGCTTTTCATTCCTACAGAAATACCGTGAAATGAGTACAGAACCACTACCGTAGTGGCATATGTTACTAATAGCAACAGTAGTAACACTTGGAGCTCTTATTTAAGTGTTATTATGTATATGTGTGTATGTCAAACAATTGCGACTTGGGTCTGTTATTATTTTTATTTTGTTCACTCTTACCAAAGGTGTCTATTCCAAGAAGAATTTGTCAACTATCAACAAGGTCTCATTTGCATATGAAAATGGTAGAGTAGAAACAGAGATAGCGCTTTTGTTCGCCATCTTACTTAAGTTCATAAGTAAGGCTAAATATGGCGGCAACACCTCGTGGATTGTCTACCAAATTCCATCTCGAAATATTTCGATGGACTGATACATCATAAAAAGGGAAAAATCGTCGGAAAATGGCGGAGAACTCAGTCACTCGGTTAAGTACGCATAGAAAAATAGAACCATATCAATAACATTATGATACTCTTATGGAGTTATTTAACATGTTCAGTAAAAGAAAGTCCTCTAGTGAGTTCATGCTTGAGAAAAGAAACTTGGGAATGTTTCGGCATAGAATGAGTCATCTCCGTCGAGTTGGTGTAAGATGTGCAATTGACGTCATTTGGTAAACAAGGTACAGTCATATACAACATCGGCAGCTGTAGTGTTCCTGACGTGTTTTTCCGATCTTTTGCGGAAAGGCCCGAGCGTTTCCTGATTGATGCCCGTCATCTTGCTTCTGTTGGACCGATGGTAACCAACGGTTATTCATGGTCAGGAAAATGACGTTAAAAGACCAAGACCAGGTAACCAATTACCAACATGAAACGAGTTCCTGGTCAGACCAACGTCTCAACACGACCCAGGGCACTTCTACTTGATTGGTTTGGTTTTGTGGGGTTTAACGCCATTTTTCAGCACATGAAACATGACGACCAGTGTATTTGGTGGGGGAAGACATCGGGAAGAACCACATACCTACGGGAAGCTACTGGCAAGCTTTCTCACATACCCACGTTGGTCTCGAACTCAGGCAGACGGAGATGAGACGTGTGAGTGATCTGTAAAGGTGAGCTCCTTAGACCACCCGGCCCTCTAGGTCCCTAATACTTTAATAGATTTGTATGCTGATGAAGTAATGAATACCCGCTACCTCTGAAACTGTTGGAAGATTAAAACTTCAAGCATCACCTACAAGCTGTGTTAAAGTTTGAACTACACGTTATTTCTTACACATATAGAACGAAACTATATGTTATTTCTTAGACATACAAAAAAAACCTACATGTTATTTCTTAGACATAAAAAAACCCTACATGTTATTTCTTACACATATAGAAAAAACTACATGTTATTTCTTACACATATAGAAAAATACTACACGTTATTTCTTACACATATAGAAAAAAACTACATGTTATTTCTTACACATATAGAAAAATACTAAATGTTATTTCATACACATATAGAAAAAAAGTACATGTTATTTCTCACACATATAGAAAAATACTAAATGTTATTTCTTACACATATAGAAGAAAACTACATGTTATTTCTTACATACAGAAAAAAAACTACAAGTTATTTCTTACACATAGAAAAAAGTACATGCTATTTCTTACACATATAGAAAAAAAACTACGTATTATTTCTTACACATATAGAAAAATATTACATGTTATTTCTTACACATATAGAAAAAACTACATGTTATTTCTTGCACATATAGAAAAATATTACATGTTATTTCTTTCACATATAGAAAAAACTACATTTTATTTCTCACGTATAAAGACAAGCCCAATCGAAAATTTACCAATATAAAGGAACTTATACATGAACAATTTGTCCTTTGAACGCTCATCTTTAATTAGAAATGAAAAAGAAAGAAGCTGTATTATGCAGTTTTGTGAGAGCATCGTCGCTTGACATATACCTGTTCTCCGATGCCAATTTAGCCTTGCAAACCGGATAATAAAAATGAGTGTACAGACTTAGCATTTTTTAATTTATATTGATAATTTACATCAGCAATTACTTGTGGGGGTACATAAATTTGTATTTTGGATCTGAATTCGAGAAATTTATTTTGAATTGATATAGACTATTTTACGTTTTGTTAAAAAAGAGTATGTTGAATTTCAAGATTGATTTCTTGTTATAAATTATCTTGAAACACTTAAAATACGTCAACTAAAATGTGAAATATTCTCAGTGTCTTTTGAAAAAAAGAAAGAAAAACAATGAGAGTATTTCTTCAACAATATAATGTCTTTTATAATAACTGCTATGCAATATTAGGGCGGTGATGGCCATGCTATTGAAAAAATCTCCCCCCCCCAAAAAAAAATAATATATATATAAATAATTAACAAAAACAAATTGAAATAAAAATAACAAAAATTGTGAGTTGAAAAAATTTAAAGTACATTTCCACATTTTGAACGGAAGTAAAGTTTACACATTGACGTTTCTAACATTTGTTATAAGTCTCGCTAGATGAAAGAGCACAGTTTGCCTAAAAACGCGACCACAATTCTCAGAAAAAAGACATTGTCTTCCACATGGGTATAAACGGTACTATTTACTTTCTCACAGGTCATAAAATGTTAAGTGGCTGTCAGGTCGTGTAAAATGTGTTGGTTCGGCCAGACATTTTACCTATTGCTGCCTGGCCAAACGGGTATTTGAGAATAACATCGCGGGTTAAATACAAAAATAATTCTTTCCGAACAATTGAGCATACAATAAGCAAGTTATGTTCCCAGTTTAGACATGATGGAAGGGGCTTGATGTGCGAGACATTATTTAACAATAAAAGGAGCGATTCTGTTTAGTCTGTTGCAACACCTACAAAGTCCGGGTCATTGAGCATAAATTAATTTTGCTTACAATTATTTAATGGTTGAACAGAGCGAGTTAAAATTAAGGTCTCAGTATTTAGTTGGGTTTTCACTTTTCTTTCTTTTTCTTCCCTTCTTTGTTCATTTTTTAAAATTCGAGTCAAAACACGATTAATATCTTCCGCATTAGACTGTTTTAACTCAGGCATACATGGCATTGTAAATGCGGCTTTTTCTTTTGTACCGTTTAAAGTATGAACCCTTATGATCAAAGATCTTAATAAAAACAGATTGTAGCATAATCTGAGATGGAATTATTGCTGCAAACTGTAATTAATATCTAGAAAAAAATCGCAGTCTTGCTGAAAAGCAGTAATGGGCATCTGATAAATTTATGTTAAGTTTTAATTACGGTACTGAAGTAAAGAGTACATAGAAATGAAGGTCCATCCGAATGTCTAATTCACGTGTACAAAGAAATGAAGGACCATCCGAATATCTAATACACGTGTACAAAGAAATGAAGGTCCATTCAAATGCCTAATTCACGTGTACAAAGAAATGAAGGTCCATCCGAATATCTAATACACGTGTACGAATATGATAGCAACATATTCTTTCGATAAAATCGTTTTTCATGTATCTATTTCGTATGTGAAGAAAACATACTTTGATAAATAAGGCTGTCCTTTAAGGTATTTAATAGAATTTTCGTCCCAAAAATGCGCTTTTTTTTTACCGAAAGGGAGATTCTAGCGATGAATCACCGGCGAAATTTCAAATCCACCTCACTCTCTATGTCCATAAAATAACAGATAAATTGAAAGGATTGTTTTCTTTAAGTCATATTTCCTGTCAATATTTAAAAAAAAATCCAATTAAACTGGATTTTTATTTTGCTTCGAACAAACAACAGGTTCTCACTACTTACGGACGTCGGAAACGCGAGAACTGGGCCTCTCCGTGATACAGTTTTACTCAGCATTTCGAGTGACAAATGTTACGCCACATTTGGAAATGTTACTTGAAATGTATCCCCCCCCCCCCTCCGTTGCCCCTGGACCATGCAGATACAAAGCGAATGATTTACTCACTGTGTTGTCTGCTCTTACGAGTTATGCTATTTCAACTACATGTATGTATTTTGTTAAGCATTTTCTCATTCTGATTACATACAATCTAACGACATACCTACGAACTTATCTATCTATCAACCTACATATCTATCTATCTATCTGTCTGTCTATCTATCTATCTATCTATCTATCTATCTATCTATCTATCTATCTATCTATCTATCTATCTATCTATCTGTCTGTCTGTCTGTCTGTTTGTCTGTCTGTCTATCTATCTATCTATCTATCTATCTATCTATCTATCTATCAAAATAGCTAATAATCTACATATCTACATAGATGTGTATGAAGATAGCTAGTTAGCAATCTATCCATCTATCTATCTATCTGTTCCTTCGTCCATCCGCCCATATATATATATATATATATATATATATATATATATATATATATATATATATATATATAACTTATCTGACTGAAAACAAAATACAATCATGTTCTTTCTTTGGGTGGCTGTAGCCACTTGTTGTTTCTAGCCCATGCTCTATTTACCGTTCACACACACACACACACACACACACACACACACACACACACACACACATATATATATATATATATATATATATATATATATATATATATATATATATATATAGATATATATATCCGCCGTTTGTCCTTTTTCCTCTGTCCGGGGTACCTAAGGATCAGGTTCAAATAAACCCGACCAAAATCATTCTCCACGACAAAAAATATAATGTGTGAAGCCTGGATATTACAGATGTGCAATATAGTGTCATATATTTAGATGTAAAATATAATGTGTGAAGCCTGGATATTACAGATGTGCAATATAGTGTCATATATTTAGATGTAAAATATAATGTGTGAAGCCTGGATATTACAGATGTGCAATATAGTGTCATATATTTAGATGTAAAATATAATGTGTGAAGCCTGGATATTACAGATGTGCAATATAGTGTCATATATTTAGATGTAAAATATAATGTGTGAAGCCTGGATATTACAGATGTGCAATATAGTGTCATATATTTAGATGTAAAATATAATATGTGAAGCCTGGATATTACATATGTGCAATATAGTGTCATATATTTAGATGTAAAATATAATGTGTGAAGCCTGGATATTACATATGTGCAATATAGTGTCATATATTTAGATGTAAAATATAAAGTGTGAAGCCTGGATATTACAGATGTGCAATATAGTGTCATATATTTAGATGTAAAATATAAAGTGTGAAGCCTGGATATTACAGATGTGCAATATAGTGTCATATATTTAGATGTAAAGGTTTGTAAAGTCAAACATCTTCCAATGTTTACCTTTTGACTTTCGGTGTTCACACTCCCCACAAAATAACCAAGGCAAGTTTCGGCGCTAAAAAAATAAAATATAGGCACACTTTTTCGTACCCATTATCAGAGACTGAACGTTTTCTTGACATTAATCGAAGTGTTTATTCTCTCATAAAGCTCAGGTTTAATTTTTTTATATTTAACAACCCAGTGTTAAAATATCAAGTTGACATTAAATAGCTATTCCTCGAAATGTCCCGGATCGAATTTCATTTCTCGACGGATAAGTACATGATAATTATTACACAAAACCAAGCTACAGACTTTGTTTGAAAAATCCAATATAAAGACACACTTGCAATGAATAAAGAATATAATAGTGTGTGTGTGTGTGTGTATGTGTTTGTTTGTGTGTGGTTGTTGGCTGACGAACAGAAAAGTTACTGATATTTGATCTTGGCTAGGGAGGGAAAAGATAAATAATTGTATTTTTGCTGTCAATCGGAACTATATATCATTATTTATTTCATAATACACACACAAGACACTCTTTGCTTTCGTACAAAAGGCAACTAAAAGCTCTAAAATGTGTCTAAAATATGAATGTAATTCCATTTTATTTTTCAGAGATGCAAAGACAAGTTAAATATTTTAGCAATATCAGTGACCAACACGTGGCCCGGGGTAAAGTTGTTTGTGACGGAAGCATGGGACGAGGAGGGTCACCATGAAAAAGGTTCCCTCCACTACGAAGGTCGGGCAGTGGATATTACGACATCCGATAAAGACAGGTCGAAATACGGCATGCTAGCACGACTTGCAGCAGAGGCGGGATTCGATTGGGTGTACTATGAGTCACGTGGTCATATTCATTGTTCTGTAAAATCAGGTGTGTATGTTTTAATATTCGATATTTCAGAGCAATATTTTCACGCCACACACTCTTTTCTCGATACAAAGAAAAATGATGTCAATAGCAATTTGATTTATGCAAATTCGAAGAAATAATACCAGGATAGGGAAGAAGATTGCTGTTTTAGGCATTGCAGTATGATTTTTCGTGATCTTTTAGGCATTGCAGTATAGTTTCTCATGATGTTTTAGGCATAGTTGTATGATTTCTCAGGCATTGCAGTATGATTTTTCGTGATCTTTTAGGCATTGCAGTATAATTTCTCATGACGTTTTAAGCCTTTTATTATGATTTCTCATGATGTTTAAGGCATTGCATCATGATTTATTATGATGTTTCAGGCATTGCATGAGTTCGCATCATGTTTTAAGCATTGCAGTATGAATTCTCAGGATGTTTTGGGCATTGGAGTATGATTTCTGAGGCATTGGAGTATGATTTCTCAGGATGTTTAAGACTGCAGCATGTTTTCTCATGCCGTTGTAGGCATTGCAGCATGAATTCTCATGATGTTTTATGCATTGCAGCATGATTTCTCATGATATTTTATGCATTGCAATATGATTTATCAGACGTTGTAGTATGATTTCACATGATGCTTAAGACATTGCAGCATGATTTCTCATGATATGTTATGCATTGCAATATGATTTATCAGACGTTGTAGTATGATTTCACATGATGCTTAAGATATTACAGCATGATTTCCCATGATGTTGAAGGCACTGCAGCATGATTTATCAAGATGGTTAATGCAACGCAGCGTGATTTCTCATGCTGTTGTAGGAATTGTAGCATGATATCTCATGACGTTTTAGGCATTGGAATATGATTTCTCAGGCATTGTAGTATGATTTCACATGATGTTTAAGGCATTGCAGTACACTCGATCACGATGTTTTAGGCATTGCAGTATGATTTCTCAGGAATTGCGGTATGATTTGTCTTGATGTTTACGGTACTGCATCATGTTTTCTCATGATTAAGGCATTGCAAGCATGCTTTCTCATGATGCTTAGGCATTACAGTATGATTTTTCAGGGGATGCAGTATGATTTCTCGCGATGTTTAAGGCGTTATATCATGATCTCTCATGATGTTTTAGGCATTGCAGTATGATTTATCATGATGTTTACGGCATTGCAGCAGGATTTCTCATGCTGTTTTAATCACTGCAGTATGATTTCTCATAATGTTTTAGGCATTTGAGTATGATTTCTCAGGCATTTCAATATGATTTATCATGATGTTGACGGCATTGCAGCATGATTTCTCATGATGTTTTAGCCATTGCAGTATGATTTCTCATGATGTTTTAGGCATTGCAGTATGATTTTTCAGGTATTGTATTATGATTTATCATGATGTTTAAGGCACTGAGCACAATTTCTCATGATGTTTTAGGCATTGCAATACGATTTCTCATGATATTTTAGGCATTGCAGCATGATCTTTCATGATGTTTTAGGCATTAAAGTATGATTTGTTATGACGTTCTAGGCATTGCAGTATAATTTCTCAGGCATTGCAGTATGATTTATCATGATGTTTACGGCATTGCAGCATGATTTCTTATGATTTCTTTAGGCATTACAATATGATTTCTCATGATGTTTTAGTCATTGCAGCATATTTCATGATGTTTTAGTCATTGTAGTATGTTTTGTTATGACGTTTTAGGCATTGCAGCATGATTTCTCATGATGTTTTAGGCATTGCAATATGATTTCTCATGATGCTTTAGGTATTGTAGCAGGATTTCCCATGATGTTTTAGGCATTGCAGCATGATTTCTCAGATATTGCAGTATGGTTTCTCTGGATGTTTTAGCTATTGGAGTATGATTTCTCAGGTATTACAGTATGATTTCTCGAGATGTTTTAGGTATTCAGCAATTTTCTCATGATGTTTTCGGCATTGCATCATTATTTCTCATGATGTTTTAGGCATTGCAGCATGATTTTCCATGATATGTTAGGCATTGCAGCATGAATTGCCATGATAGTTTAGGCATTACATCATGATTTCCCAGGAATTGCAGCATGATTTCTCATGATGTTTTAGGCATTGCAGCATGATTTTCCATGATATGTTAGGCATTGCAGCATGAATGGCCATTACATTTTAGGCATTGCATCATGATTTCTCAGGAATTGCAGTATGATTTCTCATGATGTTTTAGGCATTGCAGCATAATTTCCCATGATATTTTAGGCATTGCATCACGAATTCTCAGGAATTGCAGCATGATTTCTCATGATGTTTTAGAGATTGCAGTATGATTTCTCATCGCATTTACTGTATTTTCTACCGTGTACCAACATAAACTGCTGATTTAATCACTAACAAATATACATGTTAGTACGGTTTGACTGGGTTTAATTACACCTTCGTAATTGATGTTTTGTTTAACGATATTATTGCCTCGTTAAATATAAACTGACATAAGGGCGATTTTTGCAGAACAAATTTACATGAATGCTAAGTAATAGAGACAAATGACTCATCGCTAGAACTAATATGAGCACTCGCACTCATGTAGCTACATCAATAAAGAATGCTCTTACCGTTAAGTAAAAAAAACCCTAAGATATATTCCGAGAACACTTCATGAAAATATAAAAATATAATGAAAGTGAATATATGTTGCACACTGATTGCAACCTTGGTGTCCATCAGACGTATGTGTATATATATATATATATATATATATATATATATATATATATATATATATATATATATATATATATATATATATATATATAGAGAGAGAGAGAGAGAGAGAGAGAGAGAGAGAGAGAGAGATTTTGGTTTGGATTTGTGGGGTTTAACGCCATTTTTTTAGCACATGATAGGCTAGGCTATACATGCGGCAAGTATATTTGTTGGAGGAAGAACCAGGGAAGACCCTGGGATGAACCACCGCCACACGGGTAGTTACTGGCAAGCTTTCTCACATACCCACGTTGTTCCAGCCGAGACTAGAACCCACGCGGACAGAGGTGAGATGTGTTAGTGATCTGCAAAGGCAAGCGCCTTAGACCACTCGGGGCCAGAGAGAGAGAGAGAGAGAGAGAGAGAGAGAGAGAGAGAGAGAGAGAGAGAGAGAGAGAGAGAGAGAGAGAGAGAGAGAGAGAGAGCATGCCGATGCTTTGAATGAGAGGTAGGATTTAAGACACAAGTGCTTAATGTTTGTATATTGTTATTTGTCATCTTACTGTAAATAGCTGTTTTTGTAACTGGTCGAGTGTGTAGTCGTTCTTTTGAAATGCTATATAACTGCAACATCGTGCTTAAATTCTATATTTATTTTTTGAAGTAACTATTCGTGTTCCAGCAGATTTTCCTTTCCTGTCTTATATTTATTTCCTAAGAATGAATTGTGCACCTTAATTGTCAGATTTACTCTGTAAAAATGTGATAATTGTACCAATGTAATCATGTTTTATTTTTAAAATGTTCTGTAAAACATTGTGAAATCAACAAGAAAAATAGGGATAATTTTTCGATACTGTCTGAAAGGTTGAGGTGGGTGGGTGGGGTGGGATAGGCTTTTGTGTTGATAACCTGGACCGTGCAAGCCATCCGACGGTGACATTTATAGACTAGTTCTATATAGTTTAATTCAGCCTATTGGAATCCCTCTATAAACACAAATAATTAAGATTCTTCCTCCGGCTTATTGACCCTTTAAACCAATCCTTCTTTAGAAAAGAACCTGATTTGCTTATTTTATTTACCTTTTCTTCTTCCACTAATCCGCAGCCCGGCCGTCCCGGCACGCCTGACTTTTGTCCCGACTCGTTAATTAGATCCGTATAAAGGGCCTTAGGACGAACCTGCCGTTACTCGGCTCCGAAGTGTGGTCGCCGAGTTACACTGTTTTGTCTGCGACACAAAAAATGGCGATAAAAAATTAGGGCGAAAGACACAAAATCCATAAAAAATATCCCTTTCTTTGTGACGAATTAGATCGAGTTATAACACGCTCATATATCTACACTAAATCGATGTATTGCGAATAAATCTTGGTATTTAAATTTCGCATTAATTGTATTAAACGTGCATATTTCCTCAGCTTATTCAGAATATAGAAAAGGCACTGTACACATAAACACACAGTTTTTTTTAACTCGCTCTTTTCATCAGTATTACACATATAAATTGTAAGATACTTTAGCTGACTAAACTGATCAAACACGCCAAATAAAGTGACATAAAATTGGTGAAGTACATCTTGTCCACCTATACATTCCGTGGACTGAAAAACGGGATCAAGAAATTAAAACATACAATGTTCGCACACAAGCAAATAAGGTCTGAGTGAACAGGTCTTTACCGCTCAAATTATTTAATGCCTAATTGACGAGTCCGTAAAATGGCTAAGAATTGAAGATTTTCCTAACTCCAGAAGCAAAGTATGACTAGGGCCTAGTGGACCCCTCCTCCTCCTCCCCCCCCCCCCAGGGAAAACGCGCTTACATCAAGTCGTATTGCCCTCTTAATTTCCCAAGGGAGTTCCTCCAAATCCCGCACCTATCCCTCGCTCGGGAATCTCCCGAGATCTCGCTGGGCTAGTCCGACCCTATCCAGAAGTCTGCCAGCAGCAGGTTTCGCGTATAACATTTTAGACAGTCAATCAACCACTGATTAATCATATTTGTAGTCAGGTGTTTATAATTACGTAGTGTATCTAGAATACGCTAAATTGTTCAGATTGTGAGCTATAGTGGTCACCGTGTAGAACATACAATATTCAAGTTGATATCCATATTCTTACAACCAATTTTCCTGAAAATTTCAAGGTAAATAACGCTTTCTTCACAATTACTTGGTATTGTTTTTAAAACAAAGACTATGATTTAATGGAAGTAGTTATGCTCAGAAGTGGACTTGCTAATATTGTCTTTCGGGATCGGTCGATACTTCAATTTCCAGCTTTTTTATGCATAAATCTGAAGACCGCTTTTTTCTGCATTTCCGCTTGATCCGTTTGTTCTATTCAGTTTAGAAAATAATGTAGGCTTTGTCATCGTTTAGGATTGAATTGTTTCCATATCGGTATATTTATATATATATATGAAAGACAAAAGTTAACTTCGATCAAAGATATTGTGATCGAATTTGCTCATCATTTTCGTCTGTCGCCAGATGGCGTGAGTGAACTATGGAATTTATAGCCTGGTCCCTTTTTTTAAAAAGCTTTGCTCGTAAATTTTTTCATAGTCCAGGGTAGACAAACGCCATTGTCACATTTTATCGATCGAATCTTCGTACTGTTTTGTTGTTGCTGTTTTTAACGATTTTCGAACGTGCTTGTTTCTTTATTTTTCTTTTTTTTCTTTTCAAAGTTAAGTTTAGAGGGGTACCTGGTATACCAAAGACGAACAGACAGATAAAAAAGAAACAGGAAGAGCAATTTTTGTAAAAGTTTACAACGCCAAAAAATGTGGGCCATTGTACCAACTTAAAAAGATTACTTCATATGGAGAAGATGGCAATTTATACTCTTAAAAAATGAGTCCAAAGGACTATTAGGAGTCCTCAAAGAAAGGTCCATTAAGATATTAAGAGTCCTCAAAGAAAGGTCCATTAAGATTTATGGGTTCATAACCCTATGTGTCAGAATCTAAAATTAGGCCCACGAGTGCAGAAGGCTGCCTAGGACATCAACGGCGACAAGAGCCATTGCGGATAAACGATATACTTTTATTTCAATTTGTCAGACAGACAGACAGACACATCTAGGGTTCAGAGATAGAGAGCAGACTTTACCGGACCCTATATCAGAGTCTTTTTGCACCAACTCCCCCCCAAAAAAAAGAAAAAAAGAAAAACAAAACCCCCAAACCCCAAAACAAAACAAAACAACAAACAATCTAAATCAAATCAGATAAAATCATCCCATTCTTGGAATTTGAATATCGGGGCAATGGAACTCACTCACTGACACCTGCCGAGCAACTAT
The DNA here is from genome assembly GCA_029931535.1 of Margaritifera margaritifera. Lineage (NCBI taxonomy): Eukaryota > Metazoa > Mollusca > Bivalvia > Unionida > Margaritiferidae > Margaritifera > Margaritifera margaritifera. Next base: position 276,241 of record JAQPZY010001361.1, read on the forward strand.
CCATGAGAATACTGATGACACCGAAATTCAAATAAGTTCATATCTGCTCTGTCACCTTTCTTGGGGGGAAAACAAATTGGCTCCATTTTGCAGGTACCTAAAATTGGGACCTGATTTAATACTTGTCTTTATTTGATTTGATTTGATCTGCAGTAATAATTTTTTCATCGAGAAAAGACTCTGATCTAATGTCCCGCAAACAAATTCCTGTCTATCTAGAAGACTAGATAATTTTGTCTTTCTGACAGGCAGCGTCAAAAGTCCATCTACAATTTATATATCAAACGTCACTACTTCTCTCATTCTTTTCATATGAATAATGATAATGTTGGCTAATTTTATCGCCCTCTTTCACAACGACCTTGCGCTTCTCATAAAAGAAGAAGAAGAAGAAGAAGAAGGAAGGAAGGAAAGAAAGACAAGCAGGGAAAATGTTATCTTGCCCGTGTGTGCTTGAATGCCTACGCAGTATGGCCTAAATAATTTTACGTAGCTGTAGATAGATACTGAAATCCTTTCCATGCGAATGGGGAAATATGTAGATGTATATAATATTCTCAAAGTTTGACTGTACCTCCCTCCCCCCTTGATTGGACTGAGGATATAAATGAGCAATTAAGATACTGGTGGGAATATGCTGCTTTTTGCAGCTTTGTCTTTACATGACCGTATTTTGAATTTCAGGGAATTTATTAACCCAAATTATTATTATTTTGGTTGCTCCATTTCTTATTGATTTGATCTTCCTTTTCAGATTCCTCTGTAGCTGTGGTGGTAGGTGGTTGTTTCCCGGGAAGTAGCGTCATTCAGACGGAAGCAGAAGGAGTGAAGTCAATGGCGGAAATAAGTGTTTGGGATCGTGTACTGAGCATGTCAGATAATGGGATATTAGAATATAGCGAGGTTATAGCGTTGATGGACCTGGATAGATCAGCTTATGGCCGATTCTATATCTTGGAGACGGAAAATGGACGTCGAATTTCTTTGACGGGAAAACATCTTATCTACATATCGCGTAACAACTTTACTTCCGCAAACTTAGATTCTCTGGAAGTTATTTACGCTGATAATGTACATGTTGGTGATTATCTTGTGACGGACGAGAACACAGATGTACTGCAATTCTCAAAAGTTGTCAACATATCAGTGGACACAAGGCAAGGGATTTATGCACCATTAACAAAACACGGGACCATAGTCGTTGACGGCGTCGTGGCTTCGTGTTATGCTTACATAAACAATAATGATGTAGCGCATTTTGTGTTTGCTCCATTACGTTTTATGTATGACGTCTCACAATATTTAAAGATATTCATGCTATCTACAAATGATGCAGACGAGAGTCACAAAAACGCTACCGGCATGCATTGGTATGCAAATATTCTGTATCAAATAGGGACACGTGTACTCAGTCCCGATACGCTATTCGTCCATTGATTCTTTTCCGGGGAACAAAGGTGATAGAATTCAAGCGGTCTCAGTGACGTCTGAGAAAATAATTTATAGAGGCTCCATGTCAGTGATAGAGACCTTTTACAAAGGACCTGATTGCAAGAAGCTAGCGTTTAAGTTACAACCGAGACTATTCAAATATAGGGAAAAAAGTAATGTGATGAATATCTTTATTCAATAATATGACGTCATTCTGACTGACATTTTCACATTTTCCTTTTACCATGTAGAAACCACGAGAGGCCGTATAAGCAAAATCTCACCCCCTTCACACACCTACCCGCTTTAACTGAAACTGTAATGCAGAGGTGTAGTTGTGCAAAGTAGAAAATTGCACGAATACTTTGGACACACTGTAAAAGATACAGCCATTTACTGCTACGTGGCTATAAGTTCACGCGCACCCAATTTTACAATGCGGGCGCTTTTTCACTGCCTGATCTGTCTTCTTAACATAAATGTTGCCATCATTGTTTCATATTATTATGTGCAGAAAATACAGAAGAACTCCTAATATCTGAAACATTACTTACTCGACTTTTCGAATAATCCGAACCAACACCATGTCTCTGGACGTTTATAATATATGATACACAGGTTAGATTCTACAAACTCCCAATTATCCGATCAGTTCTCCTCAGTCGGAACACCTCGATGCTTTTCTATCGAGAATCCATCTCGGAAATATTTAAAAAGAGGTAAATCACCGGAAAATTAAAGTACGCCGAAATTGAAGTACATCAACAGTACGCCCTAGTCCTCAAAGTAGGTGACCTCCCCTTAGTAGGATAACCCTACTGCCACAATCCTGTAAATTTCGTGGTAAAATGTCACCTGGAGAAACCGTTTAATTTGATATCTTTATGAGATTTCATTTAGACTGTATTTATTCTGATATATGCTCCCATTTTCTTTGGTACAGAATCGTACAGAATCTTAAGATTTTGCATAACATGCCGGAGGAAAAACTTCTAGGATTCTCTACTTTTCAGCGATGCAACACAAGGTCGACGACGTTATAAGGTAGCACGAGAGCAAACGTCATTATAGACGAATGACGTTACAGCGCTACGCATCTGAGCTGCTGCATTTAGTCTGGTTTCTTTACTCTCATTACTGATGGAATTTTAGGGTACATAGGGATCAATAGTAGGAACCAATAAAGATTCTTGTGTACTAATCCACGGAGACGATGAACTAAAAGCTTAGATGACGTATTGGTCAAAACATTGTTACAGCATCGATATATTCTGTTGAGTGAGACTATATATTCTGAATAAGTATGAGCTCTTGGGAGCGTGGAAGAACGGCAAGTAAAATAGTACCGTACTAAAAGCATCATAGTAACTTTATGAAAGTATTAGTACTAGTTCGGTAACATGAAGTTTTCCGATTAGCTCAAACTTGAAAAGACAAAATTATGAATGTTTCGGCATAGTTGCAATAACTTCTACGGGTGAGTGTCTTTGAGGAACGCGTTGATGATGTGTGACGTGACGTAACATGAATATACACATGCATGCATTGGCGGCTTAAATATTATTTCCGAAGTGCTTTTTCCAGTCATTTGGCGGAAAGGCCTGAGCGTGTTCCGATTACAATTCCCCTGTCACCCACGTAGTTCGGATAACCGATGCTGTACTGTAATTGATTCTTTAATTATGTTTTATTTTCTTGAATCTATCTATCTATCTATCAGTCTGTCTGTCTGTCTATCTATCAGCCCCTTATCGTCGTGAACATCGGCTTCTTAGCCGAAAAGTAAACTTTGTTACATTGGTTTTTTATTAGTGATTTAGTAGAATTAAAAGCACAATATTTAACTAGTTCCAGCTTTGTTTGACTTCGCTTTTATACAGTTCAAAACGCTTGGTTGTAATGCATATTTGTATGTTTATGACTTATTTTCTAGGTGAATATATGCCAGTTTATATGTTTAGCGCAAATCGTCTGCGCAAATAATGCATGGCGTTGACTTGCAAAGTGTGTTGAGGTTAATCATTGTACAATTTAGGGAAATAAAAGTACCATCTCAGATAACTTCCGCACTAGATCATTACCTTTTTATATTTTAAATTTTTTGGCCACCACTTTCCTTACGTATTTTATGCACCTCGTCTTGCCCGTAAAAGTGAAAATAGACCACCAAACATAACTAAAGGGAGGCAACTTCAACAAAGTAACTCCATGGACAGGTTCCTGTTCCCAATTTCACTTAGATTGTCAGAGATTATAACCCGCAAATCTTTGTAGTCGCTGTATATTCCATGCACCATTTATTTGTTATTTACGAACAGATGCAATTTCTTGCTAATAAGATCGCTGTTAATAATCGTTCTAATTTCGACTGCTACCAATAACAAGCGAGAAAACGAGATTGTTTCGGATTCCAGTTATCTGAATTCTTAAACACTCCGGGAAATACCCTTCCGCCATTTAGTGATCTTCGACCCTTAAATCCCCATTATGTAACAGACAAAACCGCTTTTATGACCGTGATAAAAGCTAACGTCTGTTCTTCTTCGAAAATAAATATTTAAGTTCTCGTTGCGAGTATAAACAATTCGATTCAAGTGATATTTATATGATTTTGTATGTTTAATCGTGTCTTTGTTAATTTCAGTGATGGATGGAAGAATTTTGCATCATTTGGTTTAATCACTGAATGTTGATTTGCAATATATGTAATGGCTGAATCATGGAATTACATGTTCATACTTACCAATCGAGATATATATATCGTTTCGTAAATAGTAAATATATACTACTGAGAGAAATTAGTAGAATATGAAAATCTGCAAGCAAAGAATATTTTGTGCGACAAATCTGAAATGCTACTGATGCACATACATAAAAAAAATAGACGATTATTTTCACTGCCCACCCTTTTTGTGATTGCAATTTGTCTACACTTTATTTTAAAATAAAGAAGGTGCATGTTAATGTTTAGGCGAAAGTGATGTCCTCATAGTGACGTCACTATATTGGCAATGAAACATATTATTGCAACTAATGAAAATTTCCCTTTACTTTCAGAAATCGCTATATGTATGTGATATACAGAATGTCCATGTCACCGTGTATTCTATTATTGTTTTTCTTTATGTTCATTAGTTGCTTAAGTTTGTTTTTAGAGATACCCTGTCCTAGTAATTCATTATTACTTTGTTATGTCACGAGAGTAGTGTAAACTTACTGAATTGAGCTCTCATAAAGAATAAGAGGATGTTAGAATCGGTAGTTTAGGATACAACGTGAAGATTACCTGCCTCTGTTCTTTTTTTTTTTTTTTTGGTCTAAAGCTAGGGCACTCTTAACGTACACGTGTACGCACCGATCAGGAGTCACTGTCGCGTGAACCATTACAAAGAGAATGCATTCAGATATATATCATCAATACACTATGAAATATATTAAGTTATAAAAAAGTGTTACAAACTGAAAATACGGATAGATGCACGGACTGTATCTAATTATAAACAAAATGCCCAATATAAACGTACAAATCAATAAATAGTATCCACCCTCTACCAATCTGTCACTCGGTGAAGACCAGGCGTGTCCACGTTTTTTGAAGCAATTAAATCTGAAAACGTCTCTCATGTTGTCAGTAAATGAGAAATTAAGGTCGATTTGAACTGAATAGTTTTCGTTATAGTTCACATTTAAGTGCCCTGTAAATGTAAACTACAATCTTTGCGACCAGTACTTACATTCACCAGGAGCATATGTTTTACGTACATCGTTGGATGACCATTTTGGCAACTGTAGTTGTGATCGTGTGACGTGATTGTTCTGACCTAAGTGCAATCGCTGGTTAGTCCCTGTTCGACAGAAGCAAGATGGCAGACACAGGAGGCTACCCTATTTAGTCGTAGTATATGAATTATATGAATTGAAGCAATATGGCAGACAGGTGGTCGCCATCTTTGTTCGTACTAGGTTCTTTTCGCGTTCGAAGAAGCCATGTTTTTATTTTTTAAATTTCGAGTTGAAACAGACACCTATGATCAGAGCGCCCAAGCCCCCCCCCCCCCACCCCGTTTGTATGATCTAAGGATTAAGGGGTACGATTCTTTGTGATTAATACCCATAGAGGGTTTGGGGTTTAAATTTGCCCCAATCTGATTAAATTCGAGATCTCCGACATAACGGAAATCTGACGGACATCGATGCGAGGCCATGTTCTGTTGACCTTTCGATTTACCAATTAAAGTACGACTTTCACTTTTATGAAAGTGAAGAACGTGGTTCGGATCATATCGTTTCCAAAGATAATTCTCCCAAACACAAAACGCAACACTTTACACGTATCTGATTGGTTACTAAAAATAAGTCGACCTGGTATTCCATAGGTCCGCAGAACATCAACTTTTATCTGTGTCTGTCAGATCTAATTATTATTATTAGATCTCGATTTTAATTGGATTAAACTTGCCACAGACTCTTTTCCCTACAAAGTCTTTGTATATCAATTATTTCCTTGCTGTTTTTTTGGTACTTATGAAAATTTTTGAAGGCAAATGTGATGCTTTTAGTATTTATTTTACTTTTCTATGAATAGATAAATATGTTCGATTTTATTTATTGTTTGTACAGATCGTCATCTAAGAAGATGACTTTTGTCATAATGATATTTGTATATAGAGCAGCATTTTGACGGTGTTCATGTTGTTTTAGTGTCTTCCCATTTCGACACCGATATTTATTTTGCATAGTTTAAGAATAAAACATATCATGTCGAGCACTGTGTTATGGTTTTAATTAATTGCTGTGAAATAATTTATATTCTTTGGAATTCACATTTATGTTTGAAGGAAAATAATATTTTCCTCGTCACTGACATCTCGTGGATTAGAGAAGGGGTCCTAGAGTCCTGTTGTTTATAAAGAGAAGAGGTTCTAGGGTCCTATTGTTTATTAAGAGAAGGTGTCAAAAAATCATATTGTTTATAAAAAGAAGGCGTCCTAGAGTCCTATTGTTTATAAAGAGAAGGGGTCCTAGAGTCCTGTTGTTTATAAAGAGAAGGGGTCCTAGAGTCCTGTTGTTTATAAAGAGAAGGGGTCCTAGAGTCCTGTTGTTTATAAAGAGAAGGGGTCCCAGAGTCCTGTTGTTTATAAAGAGAAGGGGTCCCAGAGTCCTGTTGTTTATAAAGAGAAGGGGTCCTAGAGTCCTGTTGTTTATAAAGAGAAGGGGTCCTAGAGTCCTATTGTTTATAAAGAGAAGGGGTCCTAGGGTCCTGTTGTTTATAAAGAGAAGGGGTCCTAGAGTCCTGTTGTTTGTAAAGAGAAGTGGTCCTAGAGTCCTGTTTATAAAGAGAAGGGGTCCCAGAGTCCTGTTGTTTATAAAGAGAAGGGGTCCCAGAGTCCTGTTGTTTATAAAGAGAAGGGGTCCTAGAGTCCTGTTGTTTATAAAGAGAAGGGGTCCTGGAGTCCTGTTGTTTGTAAAGAGAAGGGGTTCTAGGGTCCTATTGTCTATAAAGAGAAGGGGTCATAGGGTCCTATTGTTTAGAAAGAGAAGGGGTCCTAGGGTCTTACTGTTTAGAAAGAGAAGATGTTCTAGGTTCCTGTTGTTTATTAGGAGAAGGTGTCCAAAAATCATATTGTTTATAAAGAGAAGGGGTCCGAGGATCCTATTGTTTATAAAGAGAAGGGACCCTATGGCCCTATTGTTTATAAAGAGAAGGGGTCCGAGGATCCTATCGTTTATAAAGAGAAGGGGTTCGAGGACCCTATTGTTTATAAAGAGAAGGGGTCCGAGGATCCTATTGTTTATATTGTTTATAAAGAGAAGGGGATCCTATGGCCCTATTGTTTATAAAGAGAAGGGGTCCGAGAATCCTATTGTTTATAAAGAGAAGGGGTCCGAGGATCCTATTGTTTATAAAGAGAAGGGATCCTATGGCCCTATTGTTTATAAAGAGAAGGGGATCCTATGGCCCTATTGTTTATAAAGAGAACAGGTCCTATGGCCCTATTGTTTAAAAATAGAAGGGGTCCGAGGATCCTATTGTTTATAAAGCGAAGGGATCCTATGGCCCTATTGTTTATAAAGAGAAGGGGTCCGAGAATCCTATTGTTTATAAAGAGAAGGGATCCTATGGCCCTATTGTTTATAAAGAGAAGGGGCCCGAGAATCCTATTGTTTATAAAGAGAAGGGGTCCTATGGCCCTATTGTTTATAAAGAGAAGGGGTCCGAGGAGCCTATTGTTTATAAAGAGAAAGGGTCCGAGGATCCTATTGTTTATAAAGAGAAGGGATCCTATGGCCCTATTGTTTACAAAGAGAAGGGGTCCGAGGATCATATTGTTTATAAAGAGAAGGGGTCCTATGGCCCTATTGTTTATAAAGAGAAGGGGATCCTATGGCCCTATTGTTTATAAAGAGAAGGGGTCCGAGGTTCCTATTGTTTATAAAGAGAAGTGGATCCTATGGCCCTATTGTTTACAAAGAGAAGGGGTCTGAGGATCATATTGTTTATAAAGAGAAGGGGTCCTATGGCCCTATTGTTTACAAAGAGAAGGAGTCCGAGAATCCTATTGTTTGTAAAGAGAAGGGGTCCGAGAAGCCTATTGTTTATAAAGAGAAGGGGTCCGCGGATCCTATTGTTTATAAAGAGAAGGGATCCTATGGCCCTATTGTTTACAAAGAGAAGGGGTCCGAGGATCCTATTGTTTATAAAGAGAAGTGGATCCTATGGCCCTATTGTTTTTAAAGAGAAGGGGATCCTATGGCCCTATTGTTTATAAAGAGAAGGGGTCCGAGGATCCTATTGTTTATAAAGAGAAGGGGATCCTATGGCCCTATTGTTTATAAAGAGAAGGGGTCCTATGGCCCTATTGTTTATAAAGAGAAGGGGTCCGATGATCCTATTGTTTATAAAGAGAAGGGATCCTATGGCCCTATTGTTTACAAAGAGAAGGGGTCCCAGGATCCTATTGTTTATAAAGAGAAGGGGTCCGAGAATCCTATTGTTTATAAAGAGAAGGGGTCCTATGGCCCTATTGTTTATAAAGAGAAGGGGTCCGAAGAGCCTATTGTTTATAAAGAGAAGGGGTCCGAGGATCCTATTGTTTACAAAGAGAAGGGACCCATGGGTTCTATTATTTATAAAGAGAAGGGGTCATAGGGTCGTATTGTTTATAAAGATAAGAGGTCCAAGGATCCTATTGTTTGTAAAGATAAGGGGTCCTAAGGTCCTTTTGTTCATAAATAGAAGGGGTCCTTGGGTACTATTGTTTATAAAGAGAAGGGGTTTCTAGGATCATATTGTCGATAGAGAGAAGGGGCCCTAGGGTCCTATTGTTTACAAAGAGAAGGATCCTAGGATACTATTGTTTATAAAGAGAAGGGGTCCAGTGGCAGCGCGAGGGTTTATGCGCCCGAGTGCAATGTTCTTTACTGGCGCCCCTACTTTGCCATAGAGAACAGTTCTTATGTTAGTTGCCAACCTCCACGGGTCCTATTATTTATAAAGAAAGATTATTGTTTGCTTGGTCTATAATTCTACGATTGTTACTGTCACGGAATCCAAGAAAATTGGTGCCGCAAGTAAAATAGTATAGTATTCTCTGTCTCTGTCTCTCTCAATCTCGCTGTCAGTCTCTCTCACTCTCTTTGTCTCTGTCTGTCTCTGTCTGTCTCTGTCTCTGTCTCTGTCTCTCTCTCTCTCTCTCTCTCTCTCTCTCTCGTGATATTAGTATCTTTACCTATTGTTTCTATAGAGCTATAATTTTTTAGATTTGGTCATAAAATATTTTGGTGCCCTTTGGAGAAAGCATTTCTTGAAGAGTTGACAAGACATCTAAACATCTTTTTTGTAAGAATTGTCAGTATTAAATCTCGGTATATATATATATATATATATATATATATATATATATATATATATATATATATATATATATATATATATATATATATATATATATATATATATATATATATATATATATAAATACATATCGGTATATATATATATATATATTTCTAATTTCATTATATACCCCCAATTTGCAATATTAGTATTGCTTTGGATCACATTTCATGATCGATGCGTCAGAATAAATCTAACAATGCATATTTTTTAAATTGTTTTTACGTTAACGTCAACGTAAAACTTAATCATAGAAACTGACTTTAAACAAATTCGCAAATTCGGAGAATTTCTTTCATCTTAAATCTATATATATAGATATATATATATATATATATATATATATATATATATATATATATAGTATTTTCGTATCATTACTCTTTACCGTATGTAATAAATTTTACTGTTACTTTTGCACTTCAGTAGCTATATGGTGGAAGGGACACAACTCTTTCCATTCTAATTAAAGAGTTGTCTTTTTAAGTTATCGCATTAGTCGGCTTTTTCTTCTTACAAGCAGTTTTATTTGGCCGAGAAAGGAGTTAATTACAGAACGGTGCAGAAATGGCTTCTTATATGTGTATTTGTTTTGGTACACACCATAAGACTCTTATGCTTATACGTATACTTAGGAGTCCACATGATGCTGATTATCGCTAACGTTATTTTAAATCATTTAAAAAAGAAAACGCAGAACGAGTAAGGGAGGCAACATGCAATTGGACTAACCCGTGTATAAGCGCATGCATGTTACTAGTGTTAGGCAGCATGTAATAATCTTTATGTATTAAAAGTAGCTTTTCATTTTTCAACAATTAACATTAACGGTTATTAGATATTTTTGTATATTGCGGAATTTACTCTTTGGATAATCTTTGGAAGATAAATATACATCTCCGCTTCATGCAAACGTCTACTTTGACATCTGTAATTTTTTCTGGGAACTGTTACCCGGAACTTTCGACGAAGATTTGACCATCGTTGGAAGCAGGTAACGAAATAAGAGCGAAAGAAAAATGTCTGTCACGGTCGAGGTGATGATTTTCACACCTGAGTGTAAACGCCAGCCCAGTTCCTGTCGGGAAGGGTAAACTACTTGCTAGATATGGCATATGCTCACAAGTACGAAGTAATCTCCCTACTCTCACCTCTTCCATGTGGAGGTACATTTTACATTCACTTCAATACAGATATATGACTTTTAAGGTCAAATATGGAGGTTTCTGTTTAAACTTTTTTTTTTTTTAACCCTCTATGCCTGAAAACCCTATATTTGCCGTTATTATAAATTTATATTGCATCATTTAAGAATAATTGTGTTTGAAAGCATTACCCTCACAAAAGTTGGCGCGAGTATTACCTGCCCCTGATATATATCCGGAAGTGAGGTATTACAAGAAGAAAGCAATCGCTAACGTAGAGATCACAGTGTAGTTACTTTGTGATGGGTTATGAAATAAAGAGTAATCCGGAAGACATTTAGGAAATTGAAACACTAATGCAACACGTACAGTGAGTATACTTATCCACAGATTGAAACACTAATGCAACACGTCCAGTCAGTATACTTATCCATAGATTGAAACATTAATGCAACACGTCCAGTCAGTATACTTATCCATAGATTGAAACACTAATGCAACACGTCCAGTCAGTATACTTATCCATAGATCGAGTAGAAAAAGATAGGAAAAAGAAAGACAAAAGAAAAAGAAAACAAATAATGACAATTATTGGAAAGAAATAACAAAAAAATTACATTCAATTTCGTCGTATTTTCTAACTTTTTTATTTATATAAGCCACAATGAGAAAATAGCAACCCCCCCCCCCAAAAAAAAAAGGAAAACAAAAAACAACACCACCTCCAAAAAAACCCCCCAGAAACAAAACAACAAACAAAACAGAACAACAGACAAAAGATTATAGGCAACAACTCTTGGAAAATAAACTGCAGTTCTTCGAAATGGCAATAAGAGACCCCACCCCGTTTAAATGTAACCGCTCATTTCCTAACATAATATTTCGCCATGTCCTTCCTGATATTTGCTGTTCTTATCTCTCCATAATACTTCTACAAAGCATAGGTTTAATAAAGATATGATATGCAGATTAAATTTCTGTACCCTATTAAAGGGGGCGAGTTATTTTTTTCAACATTATTCTCTCTCTCTCTCGCTGGTTCGTTGCTTGTTCTCTCATTTTCAGCTCATGCTTGCCTAAATGATATGTCTGAATTCCATTATTCAACAACGTTTAGAAGGACTTGTGATGATCTCTGATCGCCTGTATTATGCTTCTAAAAAAAAAAAAAAAAAAAAAAATAAAAAAAAAATAAGAATGTGCGGTATTGCTTGCTTTTCAGTTATATACATTTTAATAGATCGATCCTCCGTCTTTCTTCATTTATAAATTTTAGGAAATGAAAAACAACAAGCATTTTTCTTTTTTGATCAGAATTTTTGTCCGGATACTGAACAACATTTGTCCTTGTTAGATTAAATGGCCGTGCAATCTATACACTTCTCCGATACTAGCTGATCGGATTGATCTTCAATGACATCACACATGGTCTGCATATGAACAACTGCGCTAATTCAAGATCAAGACCATTCCTCATGTACATTAACATTAACAATTTGTATTGATGGGCCATGAGATAAACAATGCCTGTCAAAAACTTTAAATGGGCAAACAAACAACAAATTAAAACAATCGAAGAAATTTTTCTCTTGGAAAATGCATTTCGTGGAATTTCATAAGTTGACTTATAAGTGCCAACACATTTACACGACTATTTGAAAGGCTATCTGTTATAAAAAAAAAAAAAAAAAAAAAAAAAAAAAAATAATAATAATAAAAAAAACCCAACCCAAAACAAAAACAATTACTAATGAGTCCGATTTATCTACATTACATAAGAAATTGATAGAAGATAAAAGGGTAAACAGTCTTCTGTGCTGATTTATTATTCACGTTAACAACAAAGAATGATATGTTATCCACTATCTTAATTTGAAGTTGTATGTTTAGTTAGGAATGAAACTAACAAACTATAGATTAAGTAGTTTTATCAGATAAAAAGTCATGGCTAAATCTTATATTGAAGTGAATACATCTTTGAGACAAAAAGCAACAATGACTTTGAAAAAGAGCTCTTTAAACTGATGAATAATTCTGTTTTGGTAAAGCGAATGGACAATTTAAGAAAAAGATCGGATGCAAATATATGTAATAACAAATAGAAATATTTGAAACATCATAAGGATATTTCATTTACAAAGTAAGTAATCATCAAAAAAAAAAAAAAAAAAAAAAAAAAAAAAAAAAGGAAGATATGGTGTTAGTTAGTTTAAAAAACAAGAAAATATCATAGATTTAAGTAAATTGTTTTTGTATAAGTTCTACTATAACACGCTCAAAACTATTATGTTGATAAAATGAAACTTTTAATAACAGACACACATTTGTTGTGTGTGTATGTAGAAACAGATAACTTTTTTTTGACACGAAGGAAAATGTTCAGTTTTATGACAAAAGCGATTAAAAAATTAGATAATATTTGTGGTGTTCCTCATATAAATAAAACAGTAAGTGGTATTTTAAAGATGCATTGAAAGGTGTCCAAGTATAAGAATTCTCTGGTCTCAGAAGTAATCTATATGCTTTTAGAACTGACAAAGATGGAAAGAAAGTATGCAAGGGTATGAAAAAATTAGGAATTAAAAATAATCTAAAATTAGAAACGTACAAAGATGTATATGTACTCAAATTATAAATCACCAACAGATGGATTTAATTAGATCCTAGCATCATGCGATATACAATATTACCATAAATAAGGTTGCATTAAGTCGCATTGATGATAAAAGGTATTAGTTGATAAGATAAATATACTTCCATACGGCTATGTTCCACCATAGGGAGGTCACTCTTCCACCTGTAATCAAACGGACATTCAAGCCTCATTAAAAGTGTTTGTTTTCTTATTCTTTTTGTTGTTGTTTGTTTTCTTTTAATTTTTTAACTATCTTTTCTCACATTAAGAGGTACTACATTATTTTCTTCAAACAAGTTTACTATATACTTTTTAGACAATTATAAGTCAAACATTTTCATGAAGGTTTTTTATGACATAGGTATATGTTTGCACTATCACCCACACAGTTATTCCGTAATGTCTAAAACTGAATGCTAACTTGGTTAGGTTGGTTGCCTTCTCTTTTGCATCTTCTAAGTTTGCAAAATCGTCTTTCAGAAACAAAGTATTAATTCCCTGGTATGCACTAATAAGTAAATCTGACCATTTGCCTAATTAATCACCAGGATCTATTACAATTAAAATATCTAAAAAAAACGCCATTTTCTGTTGTAGGTCTTATTGTACATATATGACAATAAAGTCAAATTATTCCGTATCAACCAAATCTAGTACAAACTTTGTCTTTCCACAATTTGTAGCACCATATATAATCATGTGATGAGGTTCTTTCAAATACATAGTTTTAATCAGTGCTTACGCTGTGTAAATGCTAGAGAAAAGCTGTATGTGAGTGTAAAAGAAACTGTGTTGGTTTCTCTAACTGTAAAAAAGGAGATGTCAGATTTAAGAACTTATCCAATTTGATCTCTATTAGCTTCAATGCATTTAAAAATTCCATCACATATCAATTATATTGTGCTTTTCAGGATAAGCACAATACAATTTTAACAGAGTATCAAAGCTCAATTTTAACAGAGTATCAAAGCTCAATTTAAACTTATTTTTGATAAATCAAGTATGACATTTGTTAAGATTTTATTAGCTGCCACATCAATAATGTTCTATCTTGTCACATAGTCATTAAAGAAAACAATTCTATTCCTGTACTTTTAATTAACATAATTAGCCATTGTATCAGAAATAAATGTATCGTACTATAGACAAATATTCTCTAATTTATAATCCTGCTTAGGTCTTTCTATCACTTCAGATGCTTTTTCAGGTGTAATTGTAAATCTGAAATCTTGAGGAAGAACAAAGGATACAACGGGCAATGATCTATAAGTATCTGGTAATCAATGAACTCAAAAACATCTGTAGCAGTGTGTTCTGCATTAACCGCTCCTGATCATAAGTTTCTAAGTTTCATTACTTATTCCTTGTTCTATTTTGTTTGTTCTCACGCATACTGGTAGCCGTAAATCTTTAAACGCCATGACAATTTTGTAATCATTAAGCTTAGAAATATCATTACTATTGTAAGAATGTCTCTGATAAAGATCCTTCTGACGTTGTTCTTAGCTGCATTGTTAGAATCTCCTTTAACCTTGGTGTCCAACGAAATAAAAAAAACAACAAACTATCAGGTAGTTTATTACTACTTGAAGCATTTGTTCAGGTTTTATTCTACTTGATTTATATGTAATACAATGATGCGTCGGATTAGGATGTTTAACACCATGTACTGCTTTTTCCTGTTTGTGAGGAGTTACATAGTTTCCATATGTTGCCATTGTTATCAATTTAATTAGCTAAATGTTGGAGCTTTCTCGCTTGCTCTCAGAGATACGTATACACCACATAAATATTAGTATCCATTACAACGGCAATAAAACATAGTCATAACTTATTTGCTTATTAGAAGGCTGATAAAAATAAATATTAGGTTGTCTATTGTTAAAAAAAGCATCAGGATGAGTAGAAGAATAAAGAGAAAATGCTTCATCTAAATTATATAACTTCTGAGTAACTAAACCTTGTTCTTTCATCCATGTATTCAAGTGACTTTGCTCTGTTTTTATTGAATTAATTAGTTTTCTTCAGCAATTTTTCTAAACATTTAGCATGTCATATTTTTTCTTCATTTGCATTATTAGAAGACATAATTAAAACATACAATTACTTTCTGAGAATGATAAAGCATTAACAATAACTACTCAAATCACAATTGTTGCTGATGCCATATTTAGTGCTTACATTATTTATTGGTGAAAAATGTTAATACTGTCTCCGATATTAAATTTTAAATTAAATGATTCTTACTTTTATCAACTCTTCTAACGGAAGAAATCAAATATTGTCCTCTTATAGATTATATATTCGTAATTCATTTATAATATTTTTCAGTTAATATATTGATATTTACTGAGTAAGCAAAATTATAATTCTTTACCATCAATCTAATACAAAATTCAAAATTAGCAGCAAATGCAATGTTCAAGTTTAAAAAGTTTTATTTAATCCTGATTGTGTTAGGTTCATGACATAATAATCTATCTTATCTATTGTGTGTAACTTGTTTTCAGTTAAACGGGATGGAGCATAACAAAATCCATACGTGGTACATATTGTTTGTGGCGTTGTGAAACCAGAGAATAAGCTCGACATACCGTATTGACCACACTCACAAAATCTACTAAAGTATATACCTCATTTTATATTTTCAACTTGAGTAAAATCCTTTGATGTATTGCAAAAATCATAAAGCAATGCATGTCCAGATATTATTTCTTTATGCAATTTATTAAACCTGTTTTTATGATCATAAATTTGTTCCCTTTGTTCTCTTAATCTTTTTTTCCATTTCATTAATTCTAGTACTTATTCAAATACTTTGTATGCATATGTCAGTGTGCAATTTAGTTTCAAATGTCTCTCTGACTCCTTCTATTTCTGATTTAACTGTATCGATCCTTTCACTTAATGATAAAGTTTCTTTTAATCAATGCTGATGATGATTGCAAGATGCTTTTCGTGATCTGTTTTGAAAGCATCTGTTTCGATGTAATCGTTTGTTCAAATTCATTAAATACTTTCTTAAACGCTCCTAATCTCGTCACCTAAGCCAGTAATATATAAATCTTAAGTAATTCTTATAGACTTAACCATACTTTCGCTCACACTTATTTTGTTTTTATTTTAATTTATCTTTCTAACTATTTGTGTGAAATCATTCTTGTTTTGCAAATGCCACAAAGTATTAGCGTTAGCAGCCAGTTTATCTTCCAACTTTGTCAGATCTAACTTTGTAATCTTTTCATGGTTTTGTTTTTTCTCGTCGTTTAATTATTTCCGTAATTGTTAAAGTTGAGATTGTAAAATATTGTAATTTTTCAGAGACATTTTATTTCCTCCATGTCCTCCTCTAAGGCAGATATCTTGATGTTTATAGTTTATTCAATGGTTCGTACATACTGTTGTATGTTTGGCATTTCTCCTTGTCTATCTCTAACAGTTTGTAAAGCCTATATAACACTGAATACAACAATTAATCTCTTGGTCAATAAATCTTGAGCATCTGAAAACATCTTCCTTTTGTCGTCTATTTGTTTCTGTCGTTTTCAGATTTTGGTTATGTTTTCCTTTGAGCTTTGCTCAATAGTTTTGAATTTATTATTTTTGTTCTCTCCACGATTTAATATCTTTCCCATTATTATCCTCCAAAGTCTTACGTATTTGTGTGACAATTTGTTTTTGTACAAATATTACTAGCTGCATCAGGTTTTTGTGCCGGATTTCGTAAATTTATAATACGATGGGTATTTAGGTTAAAGTCATTGTTTCTTGATTGATCTAGTGTATCATCTTTCTCGTCTGTTTTCTCCATAGATTTAAAATTAAACCCACTAGGACCGCTAAAAGATATTTCTCCTATCATGTTAGTAATTCTATTTACTTAACGTGAAATACATGCGTGACAGGCATACTGTGGAAATCTACAACTTTCCCTTCATCTTTAATGCTGATATTCAACCTATTTATAGTTCCTCTTTTCTGTTTGTATGGATTATTTACCGTATACAAAATGAAATCACCGTGAAAAACATTTGTAACAGGCAATGACTCTAGCAAATATGAGTAGCTGCCGTTGAAGTAATGTTTTGTGTTATTGATCTGGTCTAGGAAATGTATACATATTTAGGTTTCAAAACCTCACAAACTGTATCTGATTCAGTAGATGTATGTATTGAATCCTCTGGTATTTGAATTCTAGCAATTTAAAGTTTTTGTTAGTTATGTAGACTGTGTAATTATTGCTAGGAGCTGCTAAAACGTTGAATTGTGTTATAAACACCCAAAATCAATCCATTCATCAATACATTCTTCATTGTCGCTATTAGCAGTCATTTCCTCTTTGACTCTGCTCATGTCCATTTATAGGTTTTAAAATCTATCTGGACTTAATACAGTTTTTGTTTGATTCTTGTTATTGATGTAATAGAATATATGGGTTTTTTTCTAGATCCTTTGAAATATTGTAGTAGTCAACTACAAAATCTATTCTTTGGAATGAAATAAAAAATTTACCATATCTTTTATGAACTGGATTTGTAAAATATATTTCTTTTTTGAACGTGTTCGCATCGCTTTCAGGTTGTCATTCTGGTTATAAAACCTTCTATGAAACAGGGGAATCTAAATCAGTTAACATTCAAACAACCAATAGATACATGTTTTTCGTTTTCTTTGTTACTTCCCTTATAATAATACATTTTCTGTTTGCTGTAATCTCCTCCAAAATATATTTTTCATTTATTTTCTTTCCCTTTTCTAAAATGTTTTTGAGCTCTAGAGTATTTTGGCTTTCTGTATTTCTGACTTTTTTCCTGATTGCATTTTTTATTTCATTGTATTTGTTGTACTCTATAACTATCAAATGAAATTGTTCGTGACTTGTTTCGTAATCATCAATACTGTTTAACTTTTTTATAGCAGAGATTACAATCTTATCGTGTTTTAAAATTTTACTGCATACTTGCTTTGTTTGAAAACTAGAGGGATAAAGCATTTTGCTGCTATTCCTGGGGTTCCGAAATTAGCAGCTACTATATCCGTTCCACCTGAAGCTGTTGCCATGCTAACATATACTCAATTAGAAATACGTGTATGCATTTGTATACTCTCTTCTAACACCTCTGCATTGTTCGATTTTTTTAATCAAATCAATTGTAATTTCGTTGATCTTTTGCAAGCTAAAATTAATTCCGTTATCTGTAAGTGGTAATACTGGATACAGTGGTGGTACACTTGATATTTTATCTCCCATTTCGAGGCAAGGAACAGATAGTTTAGACTTAGGAATAGTGATTGTAGAAACAGGAGCTGAGCTAGCAATGACAGGAGTTGTGTAAAATTTATCAGGCTCTTCTGCTTTCTTTGAATTAGATTTTTTAATCTAAATATATTTATCCTCCTTAAGTCCACTGACATTCGTTTTCTTGTTACTCTATTTACTTACCTAATTATTTTGTCTGGGTGTATCCATTGTGCTATTAAATAATCAATTGTAAACCTAGACAAGGAAATAGGAATAATTAACTTCACGATTTCTTCAATATCTATGTTTAATAGTGAAAGTATGGACATTTTAAACATCTTCTTTAAAAGCATTCTGTAACCAACTGTTAGAATTCAATTTAATGCTGTGTGGTATATAGTATTAACTATATGATATTTTTCTCACTTGCCATTTTATACTGTGAAATTCAGTCACTTGTTCCCTAGAACTTTCTCGCTTCTCTGTCACCTCACAGCATTTCTGGATATGGATTTCTCTGCTCTTTTGGCATACCTATTTTAACTGGTCGTTTTAGAGCTTGTTCAGTATGTTCAGTATTCTCAGGTTGTTTGTCAGATACAACAGATTTTAAAACAGATCTCTTTGAATACATGAATCCTAAATCTACGACAACAACTACACTACCTAGCAAGTAATACACGATGTTTGAGTTACTAGTTTCATAATGAATTATCTCAGTTTTCAGTTTTTGCTTCCTTTCTTGCTTTTGTTTTTCATTCTACTGCTTTGGCATTTTTAAATTGGTGTGATTATTGTCCAACGTTCAACTTTGCCTAGATCTTTCTTCTCTTGTGAAGTTACCTTTTCTGGTTGCTGTATAACCATAGATATTTCTTCAGTTTTATTCGCACTACCTTCCATTTATTTTGCAAGAAAAGTAAATGAGGAACGCGAACAAAGTTCTGATTAACGTAAACATGATTTTTGAGCCAGTTGCAAATTATTCAACAGCACCTTTTAACTGGTCCTGTTTTAGAAATTTGTTCGCTTTACTCTCCAGTTGAGCTTATTTTAAGAGCATGTTGAAAGGTTAAAGTAACACAATTTTAGTAGTAACACACCATTAAACGAAAAGTAGTCTTTAGGATCAATGGAGACCAAAATATGTAAAAAATACCCCCCCCCCAAAAAAAAAAAAAAAAAATAAATAAATAAATAAAAAATAGTGATAATACCAACAAAATTTATAACAGACAATGTACTGAGTTAACGACTAATAGCTGTTGTAAGCCTTGCTAATAGGTCATATCTAAGAAATTGGAGACAAAATAGTAAGAAACTAGGTACATGAATCAAAGGTATCAGAACGACGAAACACACGAAATATACCACTCAGCAAGAGTTATAATTTAATGCAATGAAACAAAACATAAAATCGGATACAACATTAAAATACTTGGTGTTCCATTAGTTGAAGTGTTCCAAAAATTGTTTAAATTGTACAAAGCCTAAAGGTGTTGATATAAAAGATCTAGACATTGATCATGTTATTTCTTGCGCATCTTTTGATTTCCTGATCTGGTACAACAGAAAAAAATGCTTTACACGAGAGCTTGCAAAAACAGGTATAAAATGATAAAATGCCACCAGAAAAACAATAAGGAGAGCACAATAGCAAAGTAGAAGATTTTGAAGCTGCTAGCGTATAATTGATTAACTAATATTTTAAAAACCTATTCGATTATCTGACTTATCCTCTTTTATATCTTTTTTATACCCTTTTTTAAAACATGTTTAACTATGTAGTAAAACATATAATAGTTATTGCTTGTTGTTACACCAACTGTTAAAGGAACAAATGCATCGATTGCAAAGCATTCGGTACGCAATTATTAAGAATTATTTTTAGTGCTTTCGTCTTCACGAACTTGAAACATGCTCTCTAGAACTTGCTCACAACTCTCAGTTTCATCTGTTTTTTTAAATATATGCGTTTAAATATATACTCAACTAACATTCAGTGCAGAAATAGTTAATCGTAACCTATATGAGAGAAAACCAGTAAAATATCTTAATCCATTTATTGTAACAGGATCAAACTTGGTGGAATTTGAATACCCATAACAAAAATACGTGAATCAGACGCTTATTTATAATGGAAATTGATGTCAATTGAATCTCTGACACCATAGCTCACAACCTTACTTCCATCTCTCACATCACAACTAAAACAACTGAAAACCCAACGCATGCACACAAAGTTCATCAACGGATATAACAAACTGGTATCGTTCGTCAACGGACACGATCCAAGCATAAGTCATCAATAATTAATCAGAAATGTTATCTTTTGTCAACGGATATGATCAATGCATGGGTTTTATCAACAGGTATGATTGATATATGGATTTATCAACAAATATAATCAATCAATGGAGGTAGTAACAAATATGATCAATGTATGGAGCTATCAACACATTTGATCACGGTATCGTTGATCAACAAGTGTGGATTTTATGGCCTTCTGACGATGATCATGAATGCTCTCGATACAACGTTCCCAACGAATGGTTGAAAAATGATATCTTGTAGTCCGCTCCTCATCCTGAATTAACCAGTACTGTCCTTCGAGCAAATGTCACCTCTGACCTCAGTATCCGGATTAAACAGCCCGATGGAATTCGACGACTCCCCGTAACACCTAAAAAAGACAACAACTGAGTCGTGTAATACACAAAACACTTCTAAGTCCGAATACAGTGATATACTTTATGCACAAGATTATTATCATAATAACCATCTGCCCAGAACAAGAAATAATTGCACCGGATTATTAAATCACGAAAGTTTCTCATCGTTTAATGCGTGCAGCATATACTTGGATTAAACCTGTCTGTTCAGCTATATAATGTGTAACCTGAAACAGACTATATTCTATCCGATAGCACGGCGTTATGTGACATAGGTCTGACTTTCCAGAAAATTTAGAAGAAATTCCGAAACTATCAATATATTAAACGATATACACATGGAACGGATAGCAAGAAAGAATAAAATTTTACATTTTCACATACCTCTACCTCTGAAGAATGCTTCCGTAAATTGGACAGCTGCCCGACAAGACTCATCTGACGATATAAAAAAAATAGCACTCGAAGTATTATGGGCGTGGTCAAATCCACGGCCAGAGAACTCGAGGTTAACGGCCCTAGTCCTCTCCCCCTACACCCCCAACACCCCTACCCCCAACCCCTGGTACCTGTGCTTTGTGCTTGCTGCAGTGAGTGAACAGAAATCAGTAGTTTGAAATAATCAAACCATACACCATACACCTTGGGTAACGCTATACGCGGCAAAAAAACCCCATCTATGTTTATGTTCATATATAATACACAGGTACTTTCGTGCATACAATTCCATGACAATGTAATCTTCTTTTAATTGTCTCCGTAATTTGTAAAATTATAGATTGAAAGACATTTACTCCTCATGTATGTCACTCCCTGTCCTACTACATCTGACAATGACTCTGATAATTTAGCTGATCTAGCATTTTTTTAAAAATCGTATATTCTTTTTAAAAAAAATTCTGTCCATTTTTTGCATTTCATTGTCGATTAAAGGTTTTACAGTTAATTCCTTGTGAATTCCATTTGCTATAATTATTTTTCATTCCTGCTTGTATTCTTATTTTTCATAGCTTTGTATTGCATACCTACTGTTATAGATAGCTTCGTTTCTCTTGCAATTTTATCTTTTGTAAAGTCCAATTCTATTTTAAGTTGTTTTGATCTATTTAAATAGCGCAAAATTTCATAAGTTGGCGATGTGGAATTTGAGATCCTGTGTATGGTCCAGATGATTTTTTTTATGACCTTTATGATCATAATACAAAAGTTGAAAATCCTTTATAGAAAATGTACCTAATGAGGGATTTTACGCTCTTCAACAAACTACTGCTTCTGTAAGTACTGTTAATCATACAAAGAATTTATAAAACACGATTTAAGCATAGATGAAACACAATATAAATTATTTAGTCGCCAATTAAAGACTAAAAAAGAACATTGATTTACCAAAATATAGGTAAAATCCTATACAAGTTTCTAAAAGGAATAAACCAAAATAAGATGCTATCAGCTAACTCCATGGCTAAGCAATAATGTGGGAGTGACTGTCTCAGAACTTTGGGTTGGACAAATGAGGAAAAAATGAAAACTACCAAATGATAGACCTCCAGGTATACTTTTACAACAACGTGAAAGAACCTACTGTTCAACAAAGGCAGCAAATAAAGTTTCATAGGAAATAGAAATGCAAGTAATTAACACAAATTAACCATTTGAAGTAAGAGAAGTAGAGACTGTAATAGATGAATATCATGAAAAAATTGGTAGTGGACCACCTTCTGGATTATATGCGCTAAAAGAAGAAAGATAAATTAGAGGTTATACACATTTAGTGAAAGTAGCTGCAGAAAAACTAATATCAATAAATTCAGACTTTGAAATGTATGACAAGAATATAGAAGATATGCAACTGGGTGTCAGGAAAAAAAGATGCAATTTAAAAAAAAAAATGTTGCATAATACTGAAAACAAAAGTTCACAAATGGTTGGATTTATAACAGATTTAGAAAATAACTTTAAAGAAAATGTGAACAAAATAAATTAAAAAGTGAGAGAAAAGTTACCATTGGGTAAAAGGTTAAAACAATTGTTAAAAGAAATAATAATAATAAAAATAATTATAATAATTAATAATTAATAATTATTATTAATAATTGCAACTATTTGTTACATCTAGAGGTATGATAGCATCAACTATTGGCATAACCACAGCAAATGTTTAAAAGATTTGAGAAGAGTAGAAGGAGGAACAAGTGCTGGAGGAGGCAACAAAGGTGGTACCAATACATTTATTGATAAAGTTATACAATGAATGAAAATATTGCCAACTATTTGTTTGAGTTAGCTAAAAGAGCAGCAGCATAATAATCTGTATTTTTTCATCAGCTGGGTTAAATTGCTTCTGTATTAGCTGATCATATTATTTTGATTATTGCAACATCAGCCGTTTTGTTATTTGCATTTTTAATCAAAGGCGTATTCACGGCAGGTCAGAGAAAGTAAATATACTTTAAAAAGTAAATTATACCAGCTCCTGCAATCATTGTCATAATTATAAATGCTTGTTTATTCGTTTCATGGTCTCTATCTTTTAAATCATGAGCAGGTTCAGTTGTATTGATAACTATACCAATTTTATGCGTCGTATAAACATAGTTCTTACACAAGTTCTCTTTCTTTATCAATTACTTCAGTATCTGTGGCAGTGTTATTCCTAAATTAAATGTATCTCATGATTTTTTAAAATTGTTCTTGTAACTTACTGTGCTACCTATTTTTATCACCATATCACTTGGTAACAAAAATGTGCCATCACAACCATGAGCGTAGTTTAACCTAACTTTCGAATCTGCAATATATTCCTATAATCTTATTGAAATGTTTTCATCTGAGTCATATTATTGTTCGCTCAAAATTAAATTTTCAATCAACTTTATTGCAATGTCCTATGCAGTTGAAACAGCCTGGGTAACATATGTTCTATTTTGTACTTGGCCACATAAAATACATATCACAAAAGACCATATACTTTTGATTAAGTCTATATTTTCCTTCTTCTGTTAGTCTGTTGCGATTATGAAACAAGAAATAAGTCCATTCTGTTTTACCGTCACTTGTAAACATTAAATTAATTTCTTCAGCAGACATTTTTCTCCAGTATTCAACTGTTCCAGATCCGTAATGATATTTACATTTGTAGGCATCTTTTACTTGATCAGGTACAGGCTCTACGACACCTTGATTTACATTATTATGTTCTTCAATAAGATATTTATTTTTCCCATTAATATTTCTCCAATCATGATATGGCGGAGTATTAAAGTTATTACATATTATGCTAAATTGTTTTAGATCTATGCCGTTGTTTGTTGGGTTAAAATATTGATCATCAAACAATTCTATTTTACATTCATCAGTCAGAAGCGATGAAGATATTCCATATCCTGATGTTGCAATCCACACCTCCCAAATTAACTGATTTTGCCAAAATTGTATATGACACTGTGTTTTATATATGTTCATTGAATAACCATTGTCAAATTTAAAGTGTAGTTGTGTAATATGCTCATTGGCTTGTACATAGAATACTTGTTTCGTGTGTAATACATTTCTATCCCTTTTATATAATCTTGCAATTTCTTTATCAACTGGAGCGTTAAACTGAGTTGCTGGACAAGGGTAAGGTGCACTGCTTGTTAGTTATTTTTAAATCTGAGGTTCATTGTTTATTTATCTATAGGTTTAAATTTTATAATTTGAAAAATAAAGTATAGTAATTCATCTACTGTTTTATCACGGAGGTTTTAGCTTAAGTAGTATCTCAATTAATGAGCATCGGGCGTTTGTGTAGCTAGCTTCGATCGCGTTGGCTATTGATTTATGTAGTAGGAGTTATAACCTGAAAAAAGGGTTAATTCTTTTTTATTATTTTAAAATTATCTATTTACGTTTCATCATTTATATTTGAAAATGAAAATTAGGTATTTTGTGGCTGGCACAGGAAGCATACTGTAAAAAAAATATGGGTGGTATGGATGCGGGTGTTTGAAAACAATATTTTTTTGTACTGGGGCGTACGGTGCTAATTTTTGAAAATCAAAATGAGGCTGTTTGGGGGTAAGTCGTAGTGGTTTAGCAAATACGGTGCTACGGTGTTGGGTTTTTGAAAATTCGATTTGGCAGTAAACTTGAGCTGATGGTTGTTATTAATTTGTTTTTGCTTCATGAGGGGTAGGGTATTGGTTTTAGGAAAATGACAATAAAGCTGCTTCTGGCTATGTCGTCGTGGTACAGCAAATACAGACCATATACTACTTAAGTTAATACATGATACAACAGTTGAAATTGGTGGTATATATTTTAAAAATGCGAATGTTATAATTATTGCTATATTGAGCATTTAAATAAATTTTGAAATAACGAAAATAAATATTACATTTATCAAAAATTTGCCTTAAACCGTAGCACACACCACATATCTATGCTTGTACTTTCTAAATTATTGTGTTTATTGGTCAAACATTAAATTTAACAAAGCCTTTTTAAAAATTCTCTTATTTGTCTATAACATGGGAAGTTAGGGAATTTATTAAACGTTAAATATGTAAAGCAAATGTTATTAATCAAACATTTGCCTCAAAAGTAACAAATGCTATCAACCCCTCCATCTACTCTCTAAATCATTTTTAAAAATATGTCAAACAACAACCATGTCACATAATGTTCCCAAATTCTCTGGGTAATCTATAATTTGCTGCCATTGGGTCTCACAATATTTTAAAACATGGTCAACATAATAAATTATTAGTAAAAAGTAAATGATTTCCATGGAAAACATTTCTGTTGCTTTTCGCTAATAATATACATCAATATTTTATTGATAAAGTTAAAATTTTAAGTATTTGTCTTAATAAAAAAAAATCACTTTTTCATTATTAAAAAAAAGAAATGTCAATTAAGTAAAATTATTATTATTTGTCTATTTATTGCCAAAGAAAGTGAACACCATTACAGTAAAATCATGATTATTTGTCAAACAATTGATAGCGTTCATTACCTGCGACGTGAATAAGATAACTTATTCTTGGCGGAAACAACAATCAACTCACTACAAAACTTTCTTTTACTGAACGTATGGAGAAAAAACAAAATCCATATATAGAACTCATGATGCTTTTGATATGGGTTGATTTTTTTTCTAGCTTACTTTAGTGTGTTGCTGAGTTCTCCTACATTTTCCGTCCATCTCCACCTACTTAGCTGAAATCACTAGATCGACGTATTTCTGATACGAAAGTTTGTAAAAAAGAACACGAGGTGTTCCAATTGCACTCGGGTGTAATTTTCCGAACTATGTAGTTGTCAAATTGGTTCCACTCTATAGTTTCGTACTTTGCACAGGTTTGAATTTTAAAGAAAAAACAATTCTCCAGAGTCTCCTTACTGGTAATCATGGACATTAAAAAAAGGCCTTATATATCTTAGTCCTTGTTAAAAAACTTTCAATTGCCTTTATTTTGGTGAATGATTAATAGTGTAATTTGGATTGGAGAGTATACAGCTTGGCCTTACTTCAGACACGCAGCTCTCAAAATAATCCTAGCCCAGCTTGGTCATTTTCACCCCTGGACTCTAGAGGTAAATTGAAAAAAAAGAAAAAATTATATAAAAAAAACACGAAAAAAGAAAAAAAATCAAAACAAGACAAAACAAAACATAACAAATAAATAAAAATAGCTGATATTTTTTTTTATTTATTTTTATGCTTTATAAATTCATTCAATGCATTTTTACAAGCTAGAATTGTCTATCTGCCAAAATTCATTTTCCCATTTAAAGAAATGCACAAATGTTCAAATTTGTCTTAAACGGTCGTTTTTTTATTTATAATATCAAACCTGCGCTTTCTGCACACATCGTACCTTCATTCAGGTTGTTAATATTTCATATTTTAAAGATTGTGACTTTTATCATAGAATAGTGTTGTGGCATTTATCTTCTCGGCCTAGAACGCAGTGTTAGGGTCTTCAAATAGCCTCATTGTTATGACATATCTGAGGTGGATTTCCTCCACTACAAAAAGCCCTGAGGTGTTCCTGAATGCGATAAGCCTCGGTAACCCGGCTCGCTTTGGCTTTCATTGTTACGCAATAGAAATCCCAAACTGGGGAAAAACAAAGTGAAACGATAAAATGGCACCCCATATTTTGGGACGCTGGACGGCGTTGTAACCGTTAACACAGTAAAATGAAATCATTTGTGAAAACAAAAACATAATCACACCTTTAAGGTAAACAATGTAAAATTTATATTGGTAAGGAAGAATGTTGCAAGATAAATTTAATTGTATATTAGCCCAGCATCATTTTTGACGTCTTGCATATTATGGCGTCATAATTTGAATCAGGTCAACACTTTATCAAGGGATAGAAACAAAATGTATTTGCTTCATGTAACCAATCTACAAAGGGGCCAAATTGTTACTGTATTTTGCACAGACTGTTACTTACAATTGTTTTGCATGCATGTATGTATGTATGTATGTATGTATGTATGTATGTATGTATGTATGTATGTATGTATGTATGTATGTATGTATGTATGTATGTATGTATGTATGTATGTATGTATGTATGAATGTATGTAGTATGCGTTAGTGCATGCTCGAGTGTATGCGCGCGTGTTTGTATGTCTACATGTATGTGTGTGCACGTGCGTAAGTGCACACTTGCCTGAGCGCGTGCATGTGAGCTTGTATGCATAAAAGCGTACGTATGACTGGCTGACTGACTCTTTTCTACGTTCCCCATCTAAAGAGATTACATTCAGTTATTTCCATTATTACATAATAGCAATAGGAACAAATGAAAACACACGTCTTATTTTCAATATAAGACTTTTTTTTAAAGAACATCCAACAATTTAGACATAAGTACACAATATAATTAATATATGCGAGTATGCCATATATTTGATTTGAAATATAGTAGTTATAAACTAGTAATGTATATTAAACATGAAGTTATTATATACATGAAATGGATTTAAAGCATACAAGGACAGGAATATAAATGCATGCATGTAAGTATGCATGAGCAAAAGTATGCAAATATACGGGTAAGGGGTAGAAACATACCATAAAAATGTACAAATTTGAGGAAAACATACATATATAACCACATGAGGGAGAAAACTCACCGGAAAGGAAAATATAAAAGGAACAACGATCAAGAATAACATGCTAAAGAAAATACAAACATCTTGGAAGAATTGAAATTTTTTACATTTGACTAGCACGTTTTAAATGAATTATCACGTTAGCTCTCCCTCGAAACACTGGGAGTCTGTTACGGAATTATGTATAATTTATTTTAAATAATGGTATAGTTTTATTAGTTTTTGACCTCCGTATAATAGTCTAATAGGTGTTGTTTTGCAGAGTACACATATACGGCAATTTCAATGTGACCCAGTACATTGGTCCTGGGAAAATCAATATTATCGTTTGAAGCATTAGTCATGTCACGTGATCAGCGCGTGAGTTTTGCACTTGACCTGACCTGGATTTCGCAATTCAGGAATGATTCATTTTGTTGACCAGAAGTTAGATAGTAAGATCGTAGTATTAAAGTGTTAATTTGAAACGGAATAAGAATTTGGTTTGTTTCAATGACGCAGTACTGAAACTATAAACTAAGATGTAATCGCAGCGTTCGTCATTCTACATAGTTTCGTCAGCTTGAGAGGTCTTTAACGAAATTGGTTCTTTGTATGTGATATTATGCTTCAGAGATATTATTATAATACAGCACATTTTGGATTTAGTACCTCTACTTCAGAAAAATTTCCAGACTACACTTTTGGGATTAAATATTGACATTTAAAGATTTAAGAATTATTCATCTCCTTTGGAATTATTGGACACATTTTTTGAACTTGTGTAATATTCTACATTCACAAGGATTTATTTGGAATTAATAATATTTGGATATAACTGATTCTTGTTAGTACATCAGCACAGTGGTGTTTTCATTCGGAACATTCTTCATTCAGAATATTTTGGATAACTCCCATATCATTGAACAATATAACAATTTAGGATTATTTAGGAATTTCTAAACTGTAAGTTAGTTTTAATTCATTCACTTTGTTTGTTTGAAATATTTAATATTTTAGGAATTTAAATTTGCTTGTAAATCTTGAAAGTTTGTTTGAGTAATTCTTTTTTTTGTTACATTACCCTTAGTCGTAACAGAGTCTAACAGTGTACATAATACGTATGGTAGTCAAAAATGAAATGAGTCCATTGACCTAATCTAATCTACAAGCATATTGTCAGATATCATGTTCAAGTTCATTTGTTCTTTTGTACATCAATTCTAATCTTATTGCCGCCAAACACATACATTTTTGCTATGTCAGGTCACCCATAAAGGCAAACGTTTCCACTCTCTTACCTAGCAGGATGTGAAATCGAGAGTCATCGTCTTGACAGAAAAGTCAGTGTGAGTCTACCATGGCTATTGAGTATATTATTTGCTCCAATATAATACTGCGTTCATCGTTTAGATTTTGGCAGAACAGAAGCATATGCTTGACTCTATCTGCAACTAATCTTTTACAAAGTTAACAATTATTCCCATCCTCAGAGGAAATTGAACACATTGTTAAATATGCAATGTTTGCAAAAGACCAAGTCTTATTAGGGAAACATTTTCCGAGCTTCCAGACAGCGAGTGGTTGAAGATCAATATGGACACCTGCATAATGTACACGTTCAGGTCTCGATTCCAGTTTTGATTTCCACAATCTCTCATCGAAACAGTGAACTGCTGTTCAGTGGCGGCGCGAGTGTTCGAGGCGCCCGGGGTCACTGTTCTTTAGTGGAGCCCTTACTTTGCCACAGAGGACAGTGTTTATGTCTGTTGCCAACCTCCAACCCTCCCCATCTACGCCCCAGTTATAGCTAACAAAAAGAAAAAAGCTCCGGAAGGCCCCCCTCCTGCTCGGCGCCCAGTGGCGATTGCGCCTCACCCCCCCCCCCCGTCGCGCCTCTACTGCTGCTGTTTCAATATTCCTTTATAAATAGGTTTCGACACAGAATTTAGGGTATTCACGTAAAAGAGAAAAAAGTCTCCAAGTTGGTATTTCACAGGAACACGGTACATATCTTTAACAAACCAATGCTCTCACACCCATTTATCATGAAATCAAGAGTTATTATGTTGAACACAATTTCCATGCTAATGAACCTTTTGCTCTGCAGATTTTGTTGTAAAAACCTAATTTTATTTTATCTACATTTCCATTAACTGACCACAATCCAAGACTACTTATTGTTGTCTCTTTAGGTGAGCGCTGATCGAGACCTTGAATTCTTCTTGCACCTTTTCTTTGAAAAACTTCTAGATCATATGTATGTGACTGAGTCAAGTTTGACCACAATTCGCATCCACACATCATATCAGGCAAAAGCTATTTTTGTCCAGATTTTAGCACTGTTAACTGGATTCATACCATCTTTTCATATGCCAATCCATACAAGGGAATAAAATGCCGACCTTCCCTTTTCAGCAGCACTGTAACAGTATTAGAAAGGTCTGAAGAAAAAGTAACCCCAGCATATGTTCTCGACGAAACTATAGGAATCTGCTTATGTTGTAATGGGTGAGGAAAATTATTCCTTTCACTAAATTGTGTAAGTCTCTTCAGTAGTATTTTTTCAAGCACGTTTTAAAAAACGGGAATGATTGAGATGTCTCTATAGTTATTCAGGTCAAGCCTATCTTTCTTTCCGCCATTGAAAATAGGAACAACGATTACACATTTAAAATAGTCGGGACCTCGGGAAAAGTTTCCAAGAAGACGACACGATTGCATATAGGGCACACAATGGAACTAATCGATTAATGAGCACAGATGACATGTTCTGCATGTATTGTATCATGACCGCATGATTTTTGTTTCTTCACCTCTCTCACGTCGTCTTCAATGCCATTTTGCAATATGTTACGTATTTTGTATCTGCAATGTCGTGTATAAGTAGTTTTAACGATTCTAATTGTTCATTTGATTTCACTTTTGTACATCTCCAACCGGTCTGTAGAAGCGTTTCTCCAGTTGATTGTAACTGGATAGTGCAAAAAAGTCGATTCCTGGAATTTGTCGGGAACTATTAACTGTGCTCTTACAGGTAAGTCGGGAACTATTAACTGTGCTCTTACAGGTAAGTCATCAGGGAGATTTAGATGATGATCATCTTCAATGTTGGCATCACTGACTAAATCTATTTTTGAAGTGGGTACAAGAATATAATCGACCAAGGACAAGTGTTGGCCGTCAGATGAGCAAAATGTATATTCTGGCATTCTAGACGTGGGTTTACTACTTACGGGAATTAGATGCCTAGTTTCAGGAAAGGAATGCAACAAGTAAACTTTATCGTTTTTACTTTTCGGAGTCACTTCTTTCGGCAGATCAGCATTGAGGTCACCACAAATAATCACAAGACCTTTCTGACTGTACACATCGATAAGGCATCTCACTGTTCCATTACTTCCTTATAATCCTCGATAGAGGCATTTGTTGAAAGAAACCACACAGAGAACACGAATAATTGGCTAGCGCGCATACTAATTTCAACTGCAATAATTCTGTAATTTGCGACGTTTTGCATAGGACAGACCGGGAGCGACTTTTGATAGGGAATCATAATTCCTCCAAAGCCGGAGGGACGTTTTCTTTCACACGGACGCTGCTGAATTCTGTTATCCGGTTGCGCGAAAGGAGTAAATTCTCTATGTCTGCTCTGTAGAATGTTCAGTTGTTTTGGATGTAGCCAATGCTCTTGTATGCACACAATATCTAAATCTGGGAGTAAAGAACAAAGATAGGGTGTTCCTGACATAATGCCCTTCGTGTTCCAAGTCAATAGATTTGAAAAGTCATGCAAATTATAACCAAACACTCCCTCGTTAGTAGGTTGTATACATGGGATCATTTACCTATCATACCAATCCCTTGCTAATACAAACTTGGGCCAAAACCCCTGTTGCAAAATTCTACCGAGTAGAGTTTCCGGAACATTAACTCGAACGGTATAAGTTTCTCCGCTGTCATTTGACTACTTTTTTAGTATTCGAATATTTGTAATTTTCACTTCTCGATTGTACGCATCCCTGTATATTACTTGATTTAGCTCCTCTTGACCGTAGTTCGCCCTAATTCGAGATAACAACAACCATTTTGTTTTCGGGCTCTTTTTCACTCCACTGAATGCCATATCGCTGATTCGTACCTGGATAGGCTTTCCCTCGTTGTTTCTAAGATTCATGTCATATGTTGTGACTGGGATATTTCTAGTAGCCGATAGCTGGCCTTAATTTTCTGTATTTTCTTTCTCGTCTGTCTTCTTTTAACCTGTGTTGCCCTTTTTTGCTGCCCCTAATGCACTTTGAGCTTGCGGTCCTTGCTGTCAAAGATTGCGACACTTTTGAACTACAGTTGTCTTCTGTGAGAAGCCTGACGTTGGTTAAGCCGGAATTTCTGTAATCCTGTTGTTCTGACACAATTCTGCTACGAAACTCTTGATGCTGGTTATCGATTACAGTTTCATTCGGTCTTGTATTTGGTACACTGGGTGTATTCATAGGTATGCAAGGAGAACTGGTCATCTTTGCATATGAGCAAGACAGCTGTATAAAATTTGTAAGTTGAAATTGAAATCCACGAATCTGCGCACTTACGGTTTCAATTCGCTTCTCGTCTACGGCTTGAAGCTTTTCAATTACCATTGCCTGACTATTTATTACTTGTGCTGTTGCATGTAGGTCTGCTTTCAATCGTATTTTCGACTCCCTTGCCTTGTCCATGACAGATTCGAGTCGTTTTATTTTCCCGTCCTTGTTTCTGATCATCTCCTTCAAACGACCGATATCTTTCCTCGTTCTCTTCATTTCTTCCATAATATTTGCACAATTGACGATTTAGTTCATTCTCTGCAAATTGTTTTAGATCAATATATTTTTTGTATTGCAGTATAGGAATGCTGGTCTCAGTTTGTTCATCTTGACTGTTATGCCCCAAATCGTATGTCGATGCATTGCCCTTCGACCGATCCATAGCACTCGATTGTTCAACTTCTTGCAGATTCTTCATACAACTCAGACTGTAGGTTCTACTCCGCTTGTTTTTACCATACCTAGACATCCATCCCCTCGCTTCACTAGTGTTACCATCTCCTTCTAGAAAATGAAATATTACATACATATATATCCTCTGCTAAGTTTTCTATCACTTGAGCACTATCGGAACGCGATGTCCTATCCACCAGCCGACCAGAAGAATAGCTTGGGTAGCCCAGACTACCAATATCATGCAACGAACTGCGAATATGGCGAACTGACGCTATGTCAAGACAACCAGATAGCTCTAGCTTAAATTATTGTCTGTCTAATTTGCCATAGTTTTCTCTTATTTCTACAAGAAGGCTACGTCCTAATTGAAAAGTGCACGGTTCATCACTATCTGAGTTCTGGGTGTCCATTCTTGTGACTACTGTTTGTTTGTATTGAAATCAATGACCTCTAATTTGTAGGGTGCTTATCAAAACAAATACCATAGTATGGTGACCGTGTAAAAAACTCAGAATATAATCTGTTACCTGTGGATTAGACTATCAGTTGGTACTTGACACAATTAACAGTTGTGGGTAACAGTGCATTGAACTGACGAGCTGTTTGTGCGCTTACTATTCATGGAACAGGTTAATGGCACACTGGATAAATGAGTGAACTCAACTTACGAATGGAGTCTGTACATGAGTACATTGTGTAATTTATGTTTATGCAATGTCCAATAACATAAAAATAATAAAACTGAAAGTCATATAACAACAGCCACAAACACGTGCAGCCTCTCAACATCTGTTCAGCAGCATATTGGAAAGAACGAACACTTCACATATTCACGTGACATGAAAGTCAGCATTATTTTATGCATCTAAGTAGTGCGAACGAGATACAAAGGGAAATTTTTTTCCCTTGAAAATCAATATATGCAAAACTTACAATACTCATATCTTTCAGTTCTCAAAATATTCACACAACATAATTTGAACTAGGGAATGTACAACACTTCTTAGTACCCATAAAATTTGCCATATTTCAGCAGAGCTTGTACACACCGTGTCCCCAATTTTGTTTGTTTTTAAAAAGATCTATGCAGTCACAACTATGACCTGACTGCTAGTAGTAGTAGTTGCAATAGTAGTAGTAGCAGTAATATAGCTACAACAAGCACTCATACAACTACTACCATATAATTGCTTTCACAGAAAATATATTGGGAAATGGGACATATTTAATTTCATATAGAGACAGACAAACAGACGAACATGGTGAGAGAAGCTGCACATATG
Source organism: Margaritifera margaritifera (assembly GCA_029931535.1). Taxonomy (NCBI): domain Eukaryota; kingdom Metazoa; phylum Mollusca; class Bivalvia; order Unionida; family Margaritiferidae; genus Margaritifera; species Margaritifera margaritifera. The sequence continues at coordinate 310,620 of JAQPZY010001361.1, forward strand.
TTAAACTAAACTAATTATTTATAACATCCAGGAATTAAGCTTCAACTTACTACGATGAAAGCACAAAATTTATTTGATATTTCTAATAATGTCTTGGAGTAACCAGAAAACTAAACAACAAATACACACTGGTATAAACTATTGCTGATTCTACATACAGCTACATGCTGTTAAGTTTATGATAGCATTCATAAAAAATGAATGGGAAGTAGGAGAGCCTCTTCGGGAGTTTTGTGTTAAATAGGGTCGAAAATGTATAGGGGTCTACTGGAAATGAACATGGAAAAATTTAGTGTTGAAAGTTTATAGAGCCAAAGTTCGAAGCTTTATAGAGCTAAAGGCGAAAGTTTATAGAGTCATACGAGAATTTAAGATAGGCACCATATTGGTTCATATGATTTGTAACAGTGTAGCATGAGATAACGGTCTGTACTCGAAAACGGGAAAACCCTATGACGTCAGGTGAGTCTATCTAATTTGTAACAGTGTAGCATGTATTTGGAAGAAAAATGCGAGTTTGTCTGCCTTCTAAATGAAAGGCTGTAGAGGAGGCCTTTGTTTATAGGAACAAACGGAAAATGAACAGGTCGAACGTTTATGGGGACAAACGGGAAATTCACATGAGGCTGTCATGCTGAAAGGTCTGTTTTTTAACAGTGTATTGAAGTTGTGAATCTTAACAGAGATCATCAACGATGACGGTGATCTGTATTGATGATATAAGCTCCAACGTCTTCAGGTGTATTATGTGTAGGGTTCTTTTTTTGTTTTTGTCTATAACAAGAACAGGTTAGGATGTAAAAGAAGGAATATAAAATAGAATTTAAACCTCTTCACAATAAAATTACCAATTCTAACACTAATCCCAAGCCTAATCTATATATAAAGTTAAAATCTCTACCCCATTCTATAATATGTCTATCCCCCCTCCCCTCCTTTTTAAAAACAACTACCATCCTCATAATTTTTACATATCAAAGCCCAGTTATCTACTATTCTTAAACCAGTGATTTACTATCCAGCACCCAGGGACTAACTATGCAATAACCAGGGATCTATTATCCAACAACCAGATATCTACTTCCAACAAACAGTTATCTACTATCCAACACTCAGGGATCTACTATCCACCAACCAAGAATCTACTATCCAACAACCAGGGACCAACTATCCACCAACCAAGGATCTACTATCCACCACCCATTTATCTATTCCTCTAAACAAAACAAACGTCACCAGCCCCACATACCACTCTCTGATCCCTCTTATTAATTAAGTAAAAAGCATCTAGCCCGCTCTATAAGACCCCTTAATTACCTCCCTTTATAATATACATACTCTATCCTCATTCAGTATCTCCACTACAACCCTATAGAGTAAACCTTTCTAAACAGACTACATACCATATAAATCCCTTCTAAATTAAACTGACAACCATATCAATACCTATCCTCCTTTTTATTTAAAAACAAAACATCAACCTCGTCTTCCTTACATATCAACACCCACTAATCCACAGACCCCACACCTTTAGATGTAAAAGAAGCAGTATAAAATACAATTTAAATCCGTTATATCAACGAAACTAACTTCATTATTTCTCTTACTACACTATAATCCTTAGTATAAAGTAAAAACCTATAACGCCATATATTATGTCCTTAATCCATCTACTATCCTATTTGAAGCAAATCTACCACTCATTCGCGGTTGTCTATTTTCATTTTTTATAGTTGCAAATATCTGAGTTTATCTGCACTCTAAATATATCTTACAACTGCAGGCAAAAACTTGTGCTATATCTAAACTGTTACAATTCTGCTAGCGTACTGGGAACCCAAAGTTTCATTCATCAAAATTAATACAAAGTTACAATTGAACGTCTTCACTAGCCATGGTAGATTGATAAATACACGGGCCAGCTTTTGTTTTTATCCCCATGGGTACTATACTTGTGACAGCTAGACCTTTTTTTATTTTAGACACAGAATGTTTTAGCAAAAATGTAATGTGCTGAAGTTCATTTTGGTTTAATGTTGTTGAAAACCACAAAACTAAAGCATGTGTGTATGTATGTATGTATGTATGTATGTATGTATGTATGTATGTATGTATGTATGTATGTATGTATGTATGTATGTATGTATGTATGTATGTATGTATGTATGTATGTATGTATGTATGTATGTATGTATGTATGTATGTATGTATGTATGTATGTGTGTGAGTGTGTGAAACACAGAGAGAGAGAGAGAGAGAGAGAGAGAGAGAGAGAGAGAGAGAGAGAGAGAGAGAGAGAAATAGAGGGAGTTAAAAATTTAAAAAAGGCACACAAAATAGGGTAAATCCTATATCTATATCAGAAATCTTCATCACCATATTTTTTCATTCATTAATTTTTGGAAAGATGCTGTTCGATTTATATTTATTTTGAATGAACGCAGTAACATTTGCAGGGATGCAACAAATCTAAGATAGGTCAAATTCTGGCACTTGTCTTGAGATTACAGAGAAGGTAGACTGTCAACACCCAACAATGTTCCTAAGCAATATTTAGTGACAGTTTTTCAAACTAACACATTTGGAAGTGTTCAAGATTTATGAGAGAGAAAGAAAGCGAGAGAGTCATTATTATTATTATTATTCATGATATGCGTGAGATACGTAGTTAATTGAAAGTCCGACAGTATCTTAAAGTGCAACAATAGAACAAACAGGCGGCTGTATGTGTGTGTGTGTGTGTGTGAGAGAGAGAGAGAGAGAGAGAGAGAGAATTTTTTTTGAGAGAATATCTATTGTATTCTACTTTAAACATATCAAAACACAGATAAACTTACTTTTTATGGCATATTTTCCTTATAAAATATTAAAATTACTTCCCCAAAAAATAATTTCTATAGGAAAGATCCCCCTTTTTTAGGGTATAAGCGCGCAAGATTTAATACAGCCCAATCGTAGATGTAAGGATGTCCCAAAATCCGGTACGTTACTGACAGCTGGGCGACTGCGGGGCATGCTTTTTTCATTCATCCCAAAAAGAACCATTTGTTTCTTTCATAATTATGTTTCAGACTAAATAGTGAAATGGTTCTTTACATTTCACTTGAATCTGTACAAAGTAGTGTTAAATGCGCTCACGCAGTTCCCATGGTAGATTCTGAATGAGGCTCTTATAAACAGTCCATTCACAGGAATGTCTTTCTTATTGATGGAATAGTGATACATTTGCCAAACGGGATAATCATATCGTTGAAATTCAGTCATTAACTCACCACACACGACACGTCGTGAAGAAGTCTATTCTTTTTAAAGTATTTCATATTCCTGTAAGTCACAAAATTTTTCCTGGACTTCGTCCCATGGAATTCTGTGTAACACACCAACCTTGTAGCTAGATGTCGCATCATCCAAAGTCTTCGTTATGGATAGGGGCAATTGATCAAAGACTGACCATCTGAACACTTTGAAACTAATCAGTATTCAGATACTAACGGTTAAAACGCCTATGTCGTTGAAGATGCTATTTGTTCTTTGCGTTTCACTTGAATATGTACAAACGCTCTATAAATGAGTTCTCCCAGCTCCAAAGGTAAACTATGAATCCTCTCCACTTCCAAAGTATCTTACATGATGATCATATTTGGTACGACCAAAGGAAGGGTGTCAAATCACATTCAAATACTCCTTGGTGTTTTTCGACCTAAGACTGACACAATTTCCATTGATCACAAATTGTACGATTGGTTTGTGCGTTAGCTGCTTTTGAAAAGTTTGAATAGCAACTGAAACCGATTCGAAGCTAACGCGGTAGAAAATATTTGTTAGCCAATCAAATCACATATAATGAGTGACGATGTGTTTTGTTTTAGATTTTTAGAAAACAGTGTGGCAAAACAATTCCTATGATCTAGCTTTTTACGAGTGCTTTGCAGACAGACTATAGTGAATTTACAATCATGTTAAGAACACGTGTATTGTAACATTTTTCTCGCTATGCTAAATACTGAACTATATCATTATTGGTTCGCGTTTTGAAACTGACAAAAACGTTTTGGTAACTTATTCATTTTAACATAAACAAACACACTTAGGTAGAGAGAGAAGGGTTACAGTATTTAGTGGCTTTTTTTCAAACTAGTGAATTTGGTGGCTTGCATGAAGGTAAGATTTCTGGTAAAGTTTCAAGGGTGTGTGTTTTATAAAATGACAATTATCCGATAGAATGTTGTGTTGTTGTCACTAAGTGACAGAGGAATTGTAACATTTATTGGTTCATAACGGCTTTAAGGTTACAATTTTGTGTGTGCAAGTTTTTATACTGACAAATTTGTTTTCACTTAGACATTTGGACATACACAAAGCGTTAAAATGCTACTGTATCGAGTAACGGTCGAAGGGACGGGGATCTAGTCTGGCGATGAGTGTTTTAAGAGAGAGAGAGAGAGAGAGAGAGAGAGAGAGAGAGAGAGAGAGAGAGAGAGAATATTGTTATCCTACTTTTATTAAACAAAACACAGATAAACGTATTATTTTTATGGTATATATTCTCTTTGAATGAAATTACAAAGAAGTTTAAAAAACATAGTACAAAGTCACTTTTTTTCTTTTACTGTTTTGTGACGGAGCAAACAACACGTGTGCCTAGAGATTCCATGTTTATCTAGCAGGTATAATTTTTGCATTCATCATAAATCTAAGATATACTAATGCTATTTTTTTATTTTTTATAAACGGACCTACTTCAGTTTACGTAAGGTGTGGAGTGAAATTGCGACAGCATCTGAATACCGCGCAATTTCATTTCAATCATAAAGAATAAAAGAAAATATTCATCAATATCTGATCATAATATCAGTAGCCTGATAGACACACGGGCAAGTCGAAGGTTTATCGTGTGTGGTGAAGTCAGGCAGATTTTATCAGTCATTTGTTACAAAGAGATATATTTCTTTACATTTATAAATCTATTCATGGAAAGAAAGAAGGACGGATACATTATTGTTTACATAAAATTACATAGGGGAGTCCTATGTAAATAGAACATCCACCTATCGGAAAAAATGTAAATTACCGTAGTTTTTTCTTAATATTAGCGTACCATTGTAAAAGTATGTGAAAAAGAATAATTGTGTGTCCAGAAGATTTGTATCTTACGATTGCGTAGTCTACATTTATTCCATAACATCTACTGATATACAGAGAAATTTACGGGTAAAAATTCCAGATAACTATCGTTTCTTTATTATTTGACTATTTACGGGTCATTTTTAAGACATAGGAAATTAGATATATTGGCAGCATGGTTAGTGGTCATAGTATTGAGAGAATATAGGTGGACAAAAAAAATAAGAAAGGATATGTAAAAAGTCTAGTCCGCGGGAAATTGATCTGGAAAAATCCTAATTTCAGGCAGTCGGTAATGTATTAAAATTCTGGACCACTAGTTAATTTAAAATCAGTTTCTCCACTCAAGCAATTTACTTTGCTTTATTCCGTCATCAATCAAACAAAAGTGATTTGTGTTCCATCACACGTTTGACAAATTCGGTTTTGCCTGAACCAGAAGTTCCAACAAGCAACATAGTAAAGGGGTGGAGAAGATACAGGGGAGTCCAACTTTGACGAACGGCCCTTTTGTCAAACACTTTGAGAACGGAGAATGTAGCCATGACTCTCAAGGTATGTTTAGAATTCTGACATTTCATTAATGACACAAGACATTTTATACATTACATTTTTCATAGGGTAACAGCAACAAAAACACAAATACAATGTTTTTCTTTTCTATCATCAGTCACACAATATCTTTGGCATTAATTGCAACTTATTGTGTCCAAGCATCGAATCCAAGACTTTTCCAGACACACACATTTTTCCAGGCGTAAATCTGGTGCGGTACCCAACATGCTATACACTCTTCTTGGTACGTACGAAGAGTAGACAAAGTACTACGTATGTCTTCTTCACTCCTAGGTACGCAACTCGCATTCATAACTATCTTTGCAACACCTTCAACACAATAAGTTGTTCATGAACAGATACAATTTTGGACTCTATCTGGAAGAAAACTGATAAGTTTCAACGCGAAGGCTCTGGATTGATTCTACTTGGTGTTGCGCGAGTTGTCTTGAACGGATCAAACTATAATCCGTTGCGCGGTACCCTGTTTTTAGGATTACCTCCAAAAATTAAAAATAGTCACACCTGCGTTTACGTCAAAAATAAGGACAACAAATGTTCCATGTGCGCTGTGTTATCTGCGCTGTATCTTTCAACAAAAAAGGATCCAAATCGTGTTCGAAATTACAAAGAGTATCAGAATCATTTAAATTTCTCTGGAATTGACTTTTCTGTTCCGAATAATGACGCGCCAAAGTTTGCGCACAAGAACAACATCTCAATCAATGTTTTCGGAGTAAGAGAAAAGGAAAAGATCCAAAAGCTACATCTTTCCTCTGTAGAAAGTAAAGTTGAAATTGATCTGTTATATATTACAGCTGGTACAAATGATGACCATTTTGTTTGGATTAAGAATTTCTCAGCGTTGTTTTACGGGCAATACAGTCAGCATAAAGCAAAGACGTACTATTGCAGAAAGTGTCTTCATGGCTTTTCCAACGAAATTCTTCTTGAACTGCACGAAGAAGACCGTGTTGATGTTGGTTGAACAATTCTACCTGATAAAGACCACAACAGGCTGAAATTTCGTAATTTTCTCAAAATGTCGCGCGTTCGCTTTATCATCAACACAGATTTCGAATCGCTGCTAATTCCGATTTCTGGAACTGAAATTAATCCTGTCATTTTTTCAACGATAACATTTGAAAAGCATGTTCCTTGTAGTTATGGCTACAAAGTCGTTTGTGTTAACAATAACGCTGTATTTTGGTCAAGATTGCGCTGAGCACTTCATAAAAAGTTGACTTGCCGAGGTTGATTATATCCGAAAGATTGATCCTGTTAAAATAATTCTCGAGGCAAAGGATCACCATGATTTTGTGCTCGCGACACCGTGCTGGATCTGTAATAAAGTTCTTGTTGATGATAAAGGTGTCGTAGATGAAATCAGAGATCATTCTTATTACACAGGAAAATATCGTGGCGTTGCTCATTAAGACGGCCTGTATTTATTCCAGTTGCATTTCATAATTTGTGTGGCTATGACGCCCATCTCACCGTAAGGCACTTTGGTAAGTTTGGTGAAAAAATCTCATCTATTCCAAAACTTCATGGAAAATATCTGTCGTTTTCTCTGGGTGATCTGCGTTTCATAGACAGCATGCAGTTCACGAATGCCTCGCTAGAAGAGGTTGTTAATATTGCAAAAGAGTCTGCTGTAGGTAATTTAGCAAGTGCATTCAAATACTCTGCAGAAGAATTTGTTAGCGCTGACAAACTTGATCTTGTCACGTGTAAAGGAGTCTATCCGTTCGACCACATGGCCTCTTGGGAAAAACTTGATGAGCCTCCGCTGCCATAAAAAGATTATTTCTGCAACAAGCTAAATGCTGCCGCTGTATCTGATGATGTTCGTGCTGAGACTTTTGTTACTATGACGCCATCATAGGGCAATCTAGACTTTTCAAAATAGTTTGTACTTGATGAGATTCTGACTACATCTTTTATTAAAGCTCTCTTTGAGCTATAAAAAGACTTGCTCATCCTCTTTCTTGATTGATGATGATGTCGTCTAGAGCCTCTGATTATTCCTAATAAAAGCTATAAAATGAATGGCATAAAAAATTCGGCCATACCCCTAATTTCCATTTCTACTCATAAAATGTCCTTACTTATGTAGCCAACAAAAGTCTTAGGACAGAGAAATAAAGTCAACTTAAATTTGAACTTGCTGGATGAAATGAAAGAAAAGTATAGCACGCATTTTATAAAACATAATTTTTCATAAAAATTAACGAGGAAATGATAAAAAATAATAGATTCACATGCTTTCATATACCTTTGTCAGAAGAATTAGCAAAGTCTTTACTATTTGACCCCCTGTGAACCTGATGTATTTTATCTCTGTTGAAACTGCAGAATTTATCATTGCCATCTCAGAAATAATTGTGGCAAGGTTACTGTTTCTTTCTTTTATCATAACATTTGTTGCTATGTTGAGAAAAGACAACGTTTATTTTGAAAATACCTCACTTTTCACCACTGTATGGAACTGGATGGTGGGGGGAACTAATTAATAATGTTTTGTGGAATAAATACATGACAATTATTTAGAAGAACAGTTTAGATGCTTGTGATTTAAATCTTTTTAGCTATACAAACAATATTTAATCATAATTTATAACATCTGTTTCGTCTTTATGGTTCCACTCTGGGCGTTTGCGATCACTGCTGAAAGTGGGCAAGGTACAGGACATAGCTGTGTGCGTTATAACTCTAAAACTGTAGAGAAGGTTAACATTCATTTAAATGTCGTACACCTCATTGGATTAACATTTAATTTTGCTAACTGTTACGAAAACTATGCGCTGTTTGAAGCAGAGAGCAGATGAAAATGTCTGCCTCTGTGTGCTAGGGAAATGCACTTGAAATAGCACAAAGTTCATTAACTTTGCCTGTCCTTGACATACAGAAAGGAATTTTCATAAGGTTGGTATTACTATTTTCTGAAAGTGCACTTATACAATTGTAAAATATCAAACATTTTAAAAAAGAAGTTATTAGCTAGTTTTGTCTAATTAACCTCTGAAGATCCGAAAGTGAAAATAGACATGCAGAGCTAGCACTCATCTATGTGATGCAAGTAAGAAGTATGATCCAGCTGTGTACTTGCAAACCCATATAAATCCCATCATTCAGATATAAAAATAAGAATATTTTAGGTGCTTTAACCCCCGAATATACACATTTCTCATTTCATGGCAAGGATTACCAGTTGGCGAAATCAAGGGTATATCTTTTCTTTAAGTTTTGAGCCCTGTGCAAAAATGTGAAACGTAGGAGTGAAACCTTCGAGAATGAAACATTTACACTTGAGAAAATCGCACGCTTTCCAGTAGAGTAGGCACGACATGTTTGATATTACTTTTCACTCAGAACTTGTAAGCTCTGGCAGAAACAAGGGTAGATTATCTCCCATTGGGAAACTCACCGGTGGGAATGCCTCGTATTTTGTATTGTCCAGGAGGTCTTACGCAATGCCTCGGCATGATTAACAAGTATTAGTTTTCCAGAAAAAGATTACTCACTTGCGGCTACAGCAGCTGGATGCCATATACAATCATTGATATAATGCTTTTTTATTGATTATATTTATTTGCACATTCTTTAGTTAGGTAAAGAGCACCCGTTGTCAAGATGGCAGCAGTAGGTATATGAGATTAGTAAAACTCAGAGAGCAAGCCAGGTTGATATTGTATTGGTTGTTGATATTCCCGTGCGGTATTGTTGCTCTCAGTCTGCTTCCAGATTCGTAGACGTTGCAATGACTAGCTTTTACCTTATTTTAAATGTTCTTGAAATGATGAATTATCATTTAAAAATGAAAGCATGATGCACCATGTTATATTACGTACGTTACCATTCTCACAACATTAAAAACAGGTTCTTCAGGCCTTGCTTATTTATTGCCCGGGCATGATACCATACATGAATTGGTTTATAATGACACTCAAGTGGTTCACCTAAAAGACAGGAATCTTTTGGAAAAGTTAATACTTATAATACAAATAGATCACGAGGCCCTTTTTACATCATTATCTCCATTTGGTGCTTCTCTCCACTTCTCATCAGATTATTCCGTTCGGGCAGTTCGCATTGTGAGACAGGAATGAAAATGTAAAGGAAAGGTATTCTCCTATCTTTCCCAATTTTAATACTTGTTATGAAAAAAACCTAAAATAAAAATAAAAAATAAAGTGTATATCCTAGGTGACGTTTAATGAACCTACATTTGTATAATTTAATGACGGGGTTTGATTAGGGTTTGATAGCACGCAGCTAAGTCTTACTGATGATGTGTATCTCATGAAGATTAGCTAGCTCTGCATCACTAATTCCACTTTGGGAACTTCAGAGGTCAATTATAAACAAGAGTACGTAAATGGCCTATTATACACTCGCCCTGTGCTAAATACTCCCGTTTGTAGGCACTAGTAGGGCACGTGTGACTCCGGAGATTATTGATGAACAGATGTCATTGATCCGGACCGTTGGTCAAGGTATGCGGTCTTGAACTAAACTTACTGTGCAGAAGACATTGTTTTCTTATTAGACTTTTTACTATGACAGTGACATTTAGACCCATGAATCTATTGTTTTCTTAAGTATCCTAAGTGCAATCCATTCACACATTTTGGTCAAGGAACTTACTCTAGAACAATAGTTATTCTGCAATGCCCACTTTTGTTTGAACCAAAATGACCTTGATCTTTGACATTGTGATCACCAAATCAACAATCACTTTTTATACCTTAAGTACAAGCCTTCCACAAACTTTGGTTAAGGTACGTGGTCTAGAACTAAAGTTATTATGAAAAACACATTTTCTTCTTTCTGTCAAAGTGTTGTTGACCTTTTACCTTTGTATCCCCAAATCAATAGGCTACTTTGTTACCCAACATGTACCGATTCATAATAATGTTCTTTTCTTCAAGGGTCTTGAAGATAAGTCTACTGTGAATACTTTCAATTTAGACTGCAGTTAAAAATAAAAAAAAAATGCTAGTGTCGATTTCAGTAGAAAGACTTTACGTTTCTACGAATGTGCAAAAGGAATAAATGCACGAACAAACAAGCACACATATGAAAACGGTTGGGGTAAGGGAAATTGATAGATTAAATATACGTGAATGCATAAATCAATCAATGAAGAAACGAATGAATGAATAATGAATGAATGAAATGTACGAAGATCTGGAGAAAAAGGAGAATCACAAAATATATGAGTAGACTCGTTTGAAAATACATCTAATGAATACATATTTGAAGCTGGAAAAGAAACTAAACGGAACTTTATTGATTTTTTTAAGAAGTTGAGTAATACATATCGAAAATAATAGCTATAATAAATGAGTCAATTTGGTTCAGTAAAACTGCAGCTAGATTTTGTTATGTGTGATGTTTATGTAATATTATAGATATTTTAGGAAATTATAAATGTTTCTTGACTTTAATATTTGCTTAAATCTTAATGGTTTTTATCAGGAAAAATATGTTTAACTAGTGCCCTTGAATTAGGTTGTTTACTTCAGATTTGAACTAAAGGATAGTTTTGATAAACAAAATGTTTACTGAATTTGAGGTCAAGGTTGATTTTGTTTACAGATAAAACTGGAAAATCCTTAGAGTTATGTGTAAAAAGTCATGTCCATACAAGTAAATTTCCATTCAGATGACACATATTCTAGAACATTTTGTCATGTGACCAAACTTTATATATACCATGTTTAGTGGACAGTTTTTCAGTTTCGACATTACTATCAGTCTTGTAAAGAGCTATTACAGTTGTGGAAAGTCATTCCAAATTCTAAGAAAGGAATTATTTTAAATATTCATTGGATTATAACAGTGCTCATAAACTTTTGGATTTTGGATTTTTAATTGATGATTTTGGAATTTATGTGAACTTATTCAGAGATATTTTGGAGTACTTTATTTTGACATCAGCACCTTAAAGACAACTAGTACATCAGGACTTTGAAGACAATTGGCACATCATAACATTCAAGGATACCGTGCATTCGGAACATTCTATATTTAGGACTTGTAATTAGAACACTAATTCTTATTGGATTATTTGGATTTTAATACACATTACTGTAAGTGTCTTTTTGATTTTTCATTTTTGTTATCTAGAAATAAATTGCTTGTTGATTTTTACTTGATTTGTTGGATTCACTTTCTTTCTGTTACATTTTTCTTTGACCACAGAGTCGTAACAATTTATCGACTCAACTCGTAAGAACCCAAAAAGATGAAGATCAAGTATATTATCATCGTAATGTTGACTGGTATCATAGAACACACACAAAGAACATAATGAACAAGGATGAAATTGAAAGTAAAGTTGAAGAACAGTTTCATACACTATATACCAGATTTTATCAGGAAACAAAGGTAGATACTAATTGTTTTTTTAATAAGATAAATTATCTAACATGACATGTTGAAAGATTTTGGCGAATAGCAGGAAAATCATACATAGATAACCAGATTGGATACAAAATAAGCAAGCCTATCTTAATGCACAGAAAAAAAACAATAAATTCCTCTTGATGCAGTAGAATCAATTTCAAACCCACCTAGGGATCATCCGTACAGGCTAAAAAAATATAACCTTGACAAATATAAAAAGTAGTCTATTAAATGTCCAATACAACACAATTTTAAAAATGAATGTAATATATCAGTCAATGTCTATGAACCAGTGGAAATAACTTATAAGGCCAGTTATAATAACGGAAATAAAAAGTCACGGACATGTAGATCTTTTAATCATTTTTGAAGGAGACAATTTATTGTGGAATAAAGAATTTATGGAAATTCTAAATTTTTCATCTAAAATAGAAAAATACACAATTAAAAAAAACACAATTGTTTTAAGAATTGCTTGAATTTTGTAAAAGTTCTTAATTTAAATTTACAAGAACACAAAAGAGTATGCAACCAATCATCTAACACAAATACATAATGCCAAAAGATTGTTTTATTGTTTCCTTTATAAACTACCAAAATCAGCTTAAGGTTAGGTTTGTTCTTTGTTGTGATTTTGAGCCAATTAGTACTGAGTTTGCAAATCGTCGGGACAGCGAAGCAGTCCTGTAAAGCAGTTCTGACGTCCGTTGCTTTCAATACATCACGGACAATACAAACATCAAAACACATACAGCATGATTTTTGCCTTTTTCTTAAATCAACTCACAACGAGTACAAGTCTATAGTTTACAGAGGAGAAAACTGTATAGTTATAGGTTTTCAAGAACTTAGGCCAACTAACGCTGCTGAAATGATATTCAGTAATAAAGATAAAGAGCTTTATAATTCCACCAATATATGCCAAATCTGTGAGAAAGGTCTCAATAGAGAAAAATACTGGTTATGAAAACGTGGTAGAAACTTCTGATGTATCTGCATCTGGTATGAATCTTTCTCGTATTTTTAGAAGCGTCTACTTTAATTATTATCTTATAAATGCATGACCCTAATTGTACAGGACAGTAGATAAAATTAAAATAATGGATCATCTCTCTCTCTCTCTTCGGAGGATCTAACACATGGATCTTGCTTGATTACAAAACCGATTGCAAAATGATAAAATATATGGAATGCCATTAGCTAACAAGAAAGTTGTTGAATTGTTCACGTATGAGATAAATGATACACCAATTCAAGACCTTTGTGGTACACCAATTCAAGACCTTTGTGGTACACCAATTCAAGACCTTTGTGGCCTCAGAAGTAAGTTATATACATTTAAAACTGACACAGTAGAAAAAAGTATGCAAGGGTATTTAGAAATCTGTTGTTAGAAATAATTTCAGTTTAGAGATGTACATAGAGAGTTTATTTAACAAAACTATAAATCATCTAGAAATGAACATAATTAGATCCTACCATCACGAGATATACAATATCACGATAAATAAAGTTGCTCTTTCACCATATGATAATAAAAGTTATTTAGCTAATAACATGAATACTTTACGTTATGCCTATTCTCCTACTACCTTGTAATCAAATGAATGTACCAGCTTCGTTTCAAGTTTATTTATTTTGTTTTCTTTAAAAATGTCATCTACAATAACGGCTGGTACTACATAATTTTTATTATAAATGTTTTCCATATATCTGTTTGTTTTTAGTAAAAAGACTACTATAAATCTAACATTTTTACGAAGATCTTTTATGAAAGGATTATACTTTTGTGCTATCACCAATACACGTATTCTATAATGCCTACCACTGAATGAGAGCATTACTATGCATGTTGCTTCCTTTGTTTACGTCGTCTAAATTCAAACAATCGTCGATAAAAAACAAAGTATTAGTTTCCTGGTATACACTAATAAGTAATTCTAGCCATTTATATATTTTATTACCAATATCTATTTTAATCACGTTGTTGTTTCTGAAAAGTCATTTCTGTGGTAAGTCTCACTGCACATAAGGGCCAGAAAGATAATTTCAATAAAGAATTAGAACCTGCGGACGGTATAAACATTTACTGTCATTAAACAGCACGAGCAGCAGTAACAATTGAAGGAGTATTGCTAATGCTTTAGCTTTCATAGGAAAACATGTTCCATTCATGTTATTTCATAATGGTGACTCTAAAGCAGAGAGAGACAAAGACACAAAATATGCTGCCTTTTAAATAATATGCTTGAGATTCTTCTATTATGACATCTTTACCGATAGTTACTGGGTAACTATGACTTCAATAATTACTTCTCAGTAATTCAATACAAGAATTAAAACGTTTGTTATGATTTGATGCTTAACTGTTAAAAATAAATGGTTCTAAACCTTCTTTACCTATTTTTATAACATAATAATTTTCAAACTAAAACGAACTTGTAAATATTTCTTCTAATGTGTGTATTTTGTACTCAGTAAAATGTGATGGACTATGTCTAAATCCACCAGTATGTTTATTAATCTCAGCATTAACACAATTATAAATTTTTTTTATTTACTACTGATCGCCCGATTTTCTGTCATATTTAAAATATGAATTCAATTTGCCTTTTGTTACATCAACAAAGTAACAACTTGTGTAATAAGTAATATATTTTGAGGTATTTCAGCATTCAATTTAATACTTTAATTTAATTTAGCTACTGCAGTCTGTACGTCTTTTTCTAAAAATGTTATAAGTAAACCATTTCTTTCACTCAATGCTAAAAGATGTTAGTATGCTTGATTCTTAAGTTCGTCTGCTTTTGGTGTTTAATTTGGTTATATATAATTATGAATTTCGTATATGTTTAGTTATTTATGTCATAGTATAATTAATATCTGTTAATTCCTTATCACCTTCCCACTCTACATGTTATATTATCTTCCAAATTGTTATCCTCCACAGTTTTTCGTAGAGTACTATCAATACATCTTTGTACAAACTGACTATTAGATGTATCAGTTTATTTCGTCTATTCTCCTCAATTTGAAATATGGTTGTTATTCATGTTTAGTTCACTAGTTATTGAAGTATCTAGTTCTTTACCTTATCATATTTCCTTGAGTATTTAAATGTTAAATAACTAGGACCTCTGAAAGATATTAGCCGAGGGGATAATTACATTTCTTTCTTGAATCAATCTTAATAGTACCTTGGTATAACGAATATAAAAAGTAATTATTCTTCCTGGCAGTTCAGCATCAAGTTGATCTATCCTTGTATTATAATCGTTCTACCTTTTATTATATTCATTCAACATTTGATTAATTTTATCAATTGCAAGAGTCATTACTCCCATGTCTAGGTGTATTTTAGTTAATTATGTCTCTATTTATGATTGAGCTTTATCACTTCTCTCACTTATTGATAAAGTCTTTATATCTACGCCATTATTAATTTCTTCTGTTTCTGTTGTTATCTTTCATCCTATTTCTTCTTAATCGTTTCACATTTTTATCTAATTGATCAATAGTTCCTTGAACCACACCAATATTATTAAGTTATATATGTGCATATACTTTACTATCCGTTAGACTCTTTTCTATTCCAGCAGATAATTCATTTTTGAGAGTCATTAAGTCCTGTTCTTTTAAATCTGTTATTGTATTGCTTAAATCTGAGCTAGATATATCTTAGGTTGTTTTCATAGTTCTAATTGTACTTCAATTACATTAACCTTATTCGTTAAGTCCTCTATCTTTATTTTGACCTCTTCAAAGTCATTGTTCCTCTGTAATTGTGAAAGACTATTATTGACTGCTGTCACTCTATCTTCCACTTTTTTCGCACCAGCTTTAAAGTCCTCAACTAACTTTGTAATATCTTCATCATTATCTTCCTTCTCATCATTTAATTCTTTCTGCAACTGTTGAAGTTGTGATTGTAATGTATCATAATTTTATAGAGACTTCTTTATTCCCTCCACGTCACGCTCAGAGGCATATATATATTCAGCATATATCCTTTGTTCAATTCATTGTAATAATTGCTGCATGTTTAATGACAGGTTTTATGTTGGATTCCGCTATAACTATTTATCAAGGCTGTAAAGCAGTTGCTGGAGTAATTAATCTCTTGGTAAATAAATCTTGAGCATCTGGAATCTTTCTCTGGTTATCATCTGTTTGTTTTTGTAGTTCTGAGAGTTTAGTAGGTATTTATGTGATATTCTTATCCACTGATCCGCTAAATGTGTAATATAATTGGTGTTTAAGTTTAGGTCATTGTTTAGAGATTGAGCTAGCGATTCATCTTTTTCATCTTTCTCTATGAATTTAAAAATACAATGACTAGGCCGTCTTTAACATTTCTGTCATTTATTTATCTTAAATAGCAAATTAAAATGCATGAGAGATCCTAAAGATATATGTAATTGGCGTACCAGTAACATATATGTCTTTCGAGTCTTCATCTTTAATTTTGTATTTAATCTGTTTGTAGTACCTTTTGTAATTGTTCATATGGACTACAAACATTTTATGAGATGAAATCAGGATAAAAAACATGTTTAATAGGTGGAGGAGAGTAGTGGCCGTTTCAATAATTCTTTGTATTGTTTAGTTGATCAAGGAAATATGTATAAGCTTCTAGGCTTCAAAAATCTACGAACTATATCTGATTCGCTAGATGTATTTCTATATCTCACACTATTAGAACCTAGTAATTTAGATTTGTATTTTATTACATACACTGTGTAATTATTGCTCAGAGATAATAACACTTTAGGGTTAAATTTCTGGCCTTCACTATATATCCCTTCTTCATGGTCGCCATTAGCATTCCTTCTTTGACATTTTTCATGTACATTTCAAGACTATAGAAACCACCAGTTATTGGTATGGTATTGATTACATTTGTATCGGTTATATAGAAGAATATCGTGTTCTTTTCATCATTTAAAGTATTGTAATAACCAGCTACTAACTTTATTCTCTGTAACGAAATGTATAATCTGCCATCTCTATTATCAACGGTATTTGAGAAAATATATTTCTTTCTAAGACTGTCCTTTCACAGTAATATAATTAGATTTCGCCATTTAAGTAACTTAAAATAAACCCTATTAAGTGTACTGCGAACCAATACTCTTACACACTCGCGAATCGCAGTCCTGACGTCCTAATCGTCTTTTGTGTTCACTATCATATGAAATTCATCGTGACTTATTGCTTACTCAGCATCTCATCAATAGTATTCAACCTAGTTATAGCAGAGGTTACAATCTTATCGTGTTTTGAAACTTTATTATATACCAGCTTGCCTGTTAAAGCATTTGAAATAAACTTTAGTAAAGTTTCACCAAACCTCGTAAAAGCTAAATAAATAATACGTCCCATATAACACTTGCCACAACAACCTCAATAAAGTTTAAAAACTCATATGATATTTTATACTTTTTCCTACACCTCGATAATGTTCTATTTTTTAAACTTAATCATTCTTAATTTCATGAATTTTCATGAACCTAGAAACAATTCCATTTAATTACTTAATTATTGTGAATGATAGCATCCCTTGTGCTATTAGATAGTCAATCCTAAGCTGAGTCAAAGAAATTGGAATAACCAGTCTCGTACATTTTCAATACCGATGTTAGTTGGCAAATCTATTTCAAAACTAATTATCCTCTTCAAAATATCGTCTTCAGTGGTACTTACTGTAAGAGTTGAGATTAATGCTGCATGGTAAATAGTGTTAATTATGATGTTCATTTCTCTTGCGATTTATTGATATAAATATTATTAAATTAACTCATGACTCCACTATTAACTCATCTGTTAATCTACGGTATTTTTGGAAATGGATTTACTTCATTTGACTCTTTGTGGGATATCTTAGTGGTCCCCGTCACTGATTCTTTTTAGCGAAGCGTAGCCCTGGCGTTCTAAGCAGTCTTGACTCTTTGCTCTCAGTGGGCATATTTTTTTTTAATTGTTCTGCTTTGGCTGTTGTAAATTCTTGTTAATGTTTTCCAAGTTGTTTAGCAGGTTCAACTTTACGAGGATCTTTCATCTTTTGTGAAGTTACCTTCTCTGATGAGTTTGGAACCCTTATTTTTTATTCAGTGTATCACTTTCAAGACCTTGTTCGATTCCTTCCATTTAATTTGCAAGTCAATAAAAGTTTTCCAAAATAGCTATTGAGGTTATTTTCAAGTTACATTCAATTTATCTTCAAGTTATTTTCAAGTTATCTTCAAGTTAACTTAACGTTATCTATAAGCTACTTTTAAGTTATTTTCCAGTTATCTTCATGTTACAAATATCTTAAACAGTTATTGACTTTTTAACGTAACCTGGTCCTGGTTTTCTAAAACTCGAGACTTGTTCTCTTCGTTCACTTTTTCCTTTTAAAAATGAATGTTCTTACGAGTTTCCAAGCCTAACATATAAAAGAACCCAGAAACGTATATACCGTCTTTTGTTGATAAGTAGTCTTTCAACTCTTTCTGTAATTTAAGTTACCAGTTGGAAGATATATACTCATCAAAGATGTTATTCATAGTATTTCTGCATCTGACAAAGACTTTGATACTTTAGCTGCTCTAGCATTTACGAATATTTCATCTACTTTCGTTATTTATTTTGAATTCATTGTATCCAACTTCTTATCGGTTAAGTGTTTACTAGTTATTTTCATTGTTATGTATAGTGTTTACAAGTTTGTCCTTGATTGTAGGATGTAAACATGTTGTTTACTTAGAATTCGAGGTCAGTGTTTCTTTTGTTTACAATTAGATTGGTTCTTCCACTAGAATTACTGATTTTTGTCATGTAGGCATATGATTTTCTAGAAAATTCTGTCATGTGCCTTGTGTTTATATATAGGAAGTTTGGTAAACAATATTTCATTCTTGTTCTAATTGTCAATCTATGAAGAATCATTGTAATAATCAGATGTTTATAGTTGAGTTGTGAAAATCAGAGCAAATTCACAGAGAGGAATTAGTTATATAAAATATTCATTGGAATTACTAAAGTGCTCATTCTCATTTTGGATTGATACATGACTTTGGGATTTTTGTGAATTCATTCAAAGATATTCCGGATTACATCATTCAAGCATAGCAGGACATTCAAGACTACTGGCGCAACTGGAGATTGAAGACAACTGGCACATCAGGACATTCAAGGCGGGTGAAATTCATTTGGAACATTACATATTTTTGGACTTGTGATTAGGACACTTAGGATTATTTGGACTTTAATTTACATTGTTGTAAGTGTGTTTTGAATTTTCACATTTATTGTCTAAAAATCAATTGCTTGTTGATTTTACTTACATTGTTAGTTTCACTTTCTTTCTGTTACATATGTTTAGGCCATAGAGACTTAACACCATTTACAATGATAATTTTTAAATCTTGTTTGTAGGCTTCTGTTATTCTGTATTCATATGTAAAGCAGTTGCCCCATCCCGTTAAAGCTTGTTTAGATTCTAAAAACCTTGTTTGTGTTTAAGTTTATTTTGATTCATTGACATAGTGTAAAAATGGCGGCACGTGGTTTTCGTTACATGGTTGAAGAACCTTTTAAAGAACTTGATGATACTCCTGACGCTGATCCAGCTCCTGATCTTAATACTGATATTACTACACGTGGTCCTACTTGTGATACCACCACAGGTCCTTCTACAACAATTTAGCGAAAGTTATTGACAATATTGACACAGAAGATATCATACATACAATTAAGTTAAGTGAAGACGAGTATAACATCAGTTTTTAAATATAAAGAAAAGAAACGAAGAACTTGGTAAACCCACTTTTCAACTTGTTAAGGTTGATAATCACCACAAATGTTATCATTTAACTATATAACTAGCTGAGGCAGAAGTAAGCTTTTGAACTTGCAAAAAAGGAAATATATGGACAAAAGCAGAATAAATTCCAGCAATGGAAATGGCTACATTAAAAAATATAACAATTAGGCAACAAATAACAGATAGTGTTGCTGAAATAGATTTTGTTAAAATTTTATGATGATATAGTAGAAAAACGTGATAACTTGAATAAGATAAATATTAATTATAGAAATCGAATTTAAAAACTAAAAACTGACTTAAAAATTATATGACTAGAGAAGGAAATGTTCGTAGATTGTATACTGAAGGAGATTTACGATAATACATAACCGCTGCTGATGCTGCAAATTCAAAAATATTATAAATAAAACTAGATCTTGTCTTGCTTGACAACTATATAAAGAAAAAAGAAAAAGATATAATGAAAGAAGAAGATCCTACTAATGGAGCAAAATTGAATTATTTATCAGAAAGTTATGAAAGTCAAACAACCCAAATAGTTGGCGCCATCAAACAGAGATAGCAAATAGCTTCAGAGAAAATATGAACAACATTGAGTCAAAAATTACAGAAACGTTACCATTAGGTAAAAGGTTACAACGGCTGTTCAAAAAAAGAGGTGTAACAATATTTTGTAGCTTTTGGTATTATATCAACAACTCTTGGTCTAATCATAGCAAATGTTGTAAAAGGATTGATAATCACTAGCGGAGGTGGTGGCTGTGGCGGTGGAGGTTGCGGTGTGGGTGTTGATGGTGGAGGTGGTTTTGGGTATGGTGGCTGTGGATGTGGGAGCCACAGCAATATCGGATTCATAGATAAATGCAATAAAAGTTTGAAAAATATTGTTGAATAATTCGTTTAACTTAGCTACAAAGCAACATCATCATTTTCTGGGATCATTTTTAATGTAATAAGCTGGTTTTTATCATTCGCCAGACAATGTTTTCTTTAATAGCTAATAATGCCAGTTTTGTTAATTCTTGCATTACTTAGCTTGTTCTTTGCAATTGTACTTAAAGATTTATTTGTGCTAACAAAAAGGATTAGAGATTAATATATTAAAAATGTAAATTGCAAGCATAGAAATCATAATAAATACCTGTTTATTTGCTTCATGATCTATATCATCATTCATAATAGTTGTAGATTTGTCTACATCATTCTTATTAGTATTATCATCAGTGTTGTTTTTCTGCAAGCGAATTATTAATAGTGGTTTATCAACTTCTGCCACCTTGGTATTTACATCAGGATTTACTTCTAGTTTAAATGAATCCCGATGACCTTTGTAAATTATTATTATAACATTCTATATTATACATTTTCATGACCATATTACTGGTCATTAAAGTACTCCTCCATATTCAACTGCATATTCTACTCTACGCTATGCATCTGAAATATACTTTTCAAATTTTAATGCAATGTGTTCATCTGAATCATAACATTCTTCACCTAAAATTAAAATTCAAACGATATTTTTTTTCTTGTGTTATGAACAGTTTATACAGACTCCGGAATAGATTTTATATTTTGTACTTGGCCACCAAAAATAGAAATCATATATGATCTAATACTTTGACTTAGACGTGCGATTCCTTCATTTGTTAAGTCCGTTGCTATCTTGAACAAAGAAATAAGCCCATCCTATATCTTCTTCTGGTGTTATTTTGAAGTTAAAGTGCACAAGACTGTATCATCTCTACCAACCTCTATTCCACAATAAGCCTGGTTTATGTTTTCTGTCTTCTTATTTCATCTTCAGTCATTGCTCTGTCTATTTTGTAATTAGTTCCATGTCGATTAACAAATGAAGATCTTTCCCTGTTAAATATCTCCAGTTATGATGTGTGAGATATCAAAACTATTACAAATTTAGTTAGGTTTATATTGTTGTTTGTTGGTTCAAATGCTTGATCATATGGTAATGGTATTGAACATTCAGACAGCAGTTTTCGCATATGAAAGTATATATAAAACCTATATATTGATTTTATTAATGCTGATATACTTTTATCTGATTAATTCCAATACGATATTCCACATCCTGATGCTGACATCAATACTGCACAGTTTAAGCGATTTTGCCAAAATGTCACATTCCATTTTGTCTTGTATTTACTGACTGAATCATCACTATCACATTTTAATTTTTTTGTTTTGAAAAGGTTTCGTGGTTTGTGTGTAAAATAGGCATTTTCTGTGTAATATGTGTTTATCCCGTTAAATACATTTGCTATTCCTTTATCAATTGGTGCAGTAAACTGTATTGCAGGACAAGGGTAGGGTGCACAACCTTTTAGTTTTCTATGTCTGAATTCCATGATTTATTTATATACAATTTGGGGATAGGCGCTGACTTTTTATCCTATATATTTATTGTGTGAGACGAGAACAGCTTCGAGGGCTGGTCCTTTTGTACGAAAAGGTCTGTGATCTGGTCAGTGCTCAGATGAATTGTAAAGACCACTGGTCTCACACGAAGGTCAAAGGTTAGATGGATCAGGTTTTAAAGGTCAGAGGAATTGTAAACGTTTGACGAACAGTGGTCTCAGGCTTTTAGTAAAGTTTTGGCGACCAGTAGCCTCAGATTTTTTAGTAAAATTTTGAAGGCCATCGACTCAAGTTTTTTCTAGTAAACTTTTGAGGACCAGTGGCCTTAGGCTTTTTAATAAAATTTTGGCGACCACTGGACTTTTATTTTTTTTTGTTATAGCAACTATTGTGATAAAACCACTGGGCCACTAGCACTCAAAATTTTGTAAAGTAGTTAAGAGTTAAACATTAAAAGTTAAAGATTTTTTTTAGTAACATTAAAGCAAAATTAGGTAATAGTTTGGAAAATAGGATAAACAGTTGTCTTTAAGGTAAAAAAGAGAAATTTAGTCCAAAGCACTTTAAAACTGTTTTTACGCATTAGAAAAAGCAAATGATGGGTCAACAAATTAGATAACTGGCCTCTGACTAAAGTTTTACCTACTATTTACAATCTTAAGTTTGAGGTCAACGATGACACGCCGTCAGTATAAATATGATGCATATCTTTCCCTCTTTGTTAACGGATGCAGGATAAGTAAAGCAACAACAAAAGCAAATATAAAAAAGGTACCAACAAAGCAGCACAGACAAGTTTGTATCAGTCTACTCCATTCTACTTGACACTACGTTCTCTTTCTCAACAAGCACGTGCAATGAATAATTAATCAATCTGGACTAGACTGGCATAATCTATTATTTGGCGAGGAAAATAGGTACATTTCTTAATCATATTCTTAAACACCATTTCATTGTTTCGTTCAGGAGAATAGTTTTAGTTTTTTTGCATTTATATAAAACTTGTTTTTTGGTAACGCTAGGTTCATTTTTCCTCTTCTGTCACTCCCAAATAATGAATTTGGCTGGTAAATTCAAGTCAAAGAATTTTAGAATGTTTGAGAATATCTAACAGGTTACAAGTAATTTACATGTATTTTACAAGTATTTTATATATTAAAGCAAATTGTACCTACAGGTCAAAACAAACAGGATTGTGATAATAATACGAGGGATATTTAAAAAATGTGAATTTTATTGCGTTGTACAAAAAAGTTCTTCATTTGTAAACAGTATGTCAGTGCATCCCCTCAAAGGACTCCCCATACATCTCTACACACTTTCTCAGTCTGATAATACAATTATTAAATGACATTTTGTATTCACTTTTCGGTACAGTGTTGATACATTGCAGAACTGCACTTACAACCACATGGCTCCTTTCAAATCGTCTGCCTCTCAGCAAATCTTTGATCACGGGATTTAGCCAAAAACCATTCGGAGCTAAATCAGGGCTGTATGGAGGATGTGGCAAAGTTTGGATGATGTGCTGCTTCAGGAGGTCTGTCACGAAGGTGAATTTAAGCGCAGGTGCGTTGTTATGGAGTAGATGGATACCTCGGGGACTGGTGATAAGTAGATTAGTCCACAACGTTTGGCAACACTTTGGAGTCTTGCAGAGTCAGCCACAGGTACCTGGACGACCGAGAATTTCGCTTTTTCTCTTAACAGTCCGACTACGTTGAGCGATTTCTGGTCTCTGTTCGTTTTCTCATATGCAAACTTGATTAATTTCTCTTGAATCGGGTTAGAAAACTAAATCCATATTTTATGATCTGTGACAATCTCATTCGAATATCTCTAGTCACTCTTTTTATATTTAGAGAGCAGCTCTTTGGCGATTTCAACCCGAGACTGCTTTTGATCAGCCGTCAACAAATGCGAGACCCATCTTGTATAAACATTTCTGAGCTTCAAATGATTCTTTGATATATTAAAAAAGCAGCTTATTAATTAATGTCCGTAATAATAGAAATATATTCCACATTGTATTGCGCATCTTCATCAAATGCGGCCTTCACAACAGCCACTTTCTGATTACTAATCGCAGACAACGGTCTTCCAGAAGGTGGGTCATCTTCCATGGATTCGCGACTGTCTTTAAAACGATAAAACCACCTCAGAATTGTAGGATATGACGAGAATTACATCCGCAGATATTATTCACGTTGGTCATGATAGCAGTCAGAGATTTCCCTAAGAGCGCCTAGATTTTATTGTATGGTTTTTGCTCAGTTGCAGCATTGTTCTCCTTCTCTGACTTTTTTTTAAGCCACTGCCAGTTGCCTACGTTACGTGACACGCATATATCTGCAGGTGTCCGACGTGCTGCACGTGCAGCTGTAGGTCATTTTATAAAAAGTTATTTTATTATCGATCGGCATTAAAGTTATTGACAAGAATCTTGCACTACACATACATTTCGTCATACTGATTCTCAGTGGTGCAAGAATTTTAACTCGTACCGGTACGTTAACGATAACCCAACCACTCTTTCCGGTACGGCCGTACCTGCAATAAATGTCTTAACGGTACGGCGTACCTGAACGCACCGGCTTACTTGCACCACTGCTGCTTATACAGGTAGGTAAACTCAGCACACATTGTACCTGATCTGAATTTCGGCAAGTTCTCTTTCGCCTCGTCTTATTTGTTTTCGACTCGACTTTGCAACGTAGATGATCAAAGTGCAAATTTTCAAAACAAACAGTCATAGAACACAATACCACAATACTTAAAGCTAGTTTTATTGTGCTTCAACAGGCTTTTTTTAAATTAACATCAAACTTAATGAGAAAGGAAAGAGAAACAACGGATTTCAGCACTGACAAGGCGGTAGGCTACTGGCAGCTAACTACAATGTATGATAATGAAATTGATATGTGCATACATTTAAGTTAAAAGTGGTCGTTAAATCAGTGGAAACAGAATCAGTTGCCATGACATTTGTATATAACGTTCAGTCATATTTTTGTATGATTACTGGTATCAAAACCATTAGTATAGATTTTAAAAAAAAATATGCATACACCTTTGAAACACATCATATTTGCTTCTCTACTTATAAATCCATCCAACTACCTGATGATAGTAAAATAATTGCTTTCGGAATCTTTCTGTTTACTGTACATGTACAATGTACATAAATGCCAAAAGAGGTAGAATCTAATCAAATAGAAGGTATAATAGTTATACATAGCAGCTCAAAAATGTTATAGTAATATATGGCAGCTCAAAAGTGTTAAAACTATATACAGCAGCCCAAAAGTGTTATAGTTATATACGGCAGCCCAAAAGTGTTATAGTTATATACAGCAGTCCAAAAGTGTATTAGTCACATACATCAGCCTAAACGTGTTCGAATTATATATACATCAGCCCAAAAGTTTTACAGCTATATACAACAGCCGATAAGTGTTATAGTTAAATATATCAACCCAAAAATGTTATATTTATGTACAGCAGCCCAAAAACTAATTATTTGGATGGAACATAAGTAACTGAGATGCACTGCGACTTCCGACTATATGATATAAAAAAATGGTCTCAGTGAAATTTATCCCAAACTATACTATTTTACAGACGATTCTCTCCCCTGTTACTTCTGACTAATACTAATATTGAAATGTTTGACGATTGTACATGTTACTTCTGACTGATAATGCTATTTAAATATTTGACCATTGTACATGTTACTTCTGACTGTTAATACTATTGATATGTTGGATCCTTGTACATGTTACATCTGAATGATACTGCTATTGATATATTGGATCCTTGTATATGTATCCATTGATTTATCAGAATTTTGTTAAAAAATATTATCATGGTTCAAGCAATAACAGGATAATATCAAATATAAGGAAATGCAAATAAAAATGTCTTTGACTCTATCAACCAACTACGTTACCTCTTTTCCTCCTTAATTACGCAAATTTAATAGACAACTTAGTTTGTTTCAAATTTTGTTACATTGTCCATAAATTTAAAAATAACACCCACTGATTATGAAAATGGTCTGTACGCGATTATACTAGGGTAGTGCACCTACAATAGTACATATATCAATTAAGTTTCTAAAACATGCATTTTGAAGATAAATCCACGTCTTAAGAAATACAGTTCACATAAACAAAATCTGATCTTGTTCTCAGCTAGTATCATTAGTGAAGAAAAAAATGAATTAGTGTGCTGAAATATTTTCTGATCAAAACATAGAATGTCTGCTTTGTTGTTAAAACTGAAATTCCTATTGTCTCTTGTGAATTGGAATCGTCACTAAGGAATCTGTGTGATGACAACAATAGGAAACACAGCTAGAGTAAAGCAAAAAATGCACAGAAAAGGCAGAATTATGCCTAAAAAGTCATATACATCGAAAATGTTTTAGTTAAATTCGTGTTTATTAAAACACAAAACTGTTAAGATTCTCAAATTACCAATGAGAGACTGTCGCAAGTGTTGTATCAAAATTTATGTGTACAAAACAAATAGATTATTAAGTTCATTGTTTAAATCATATAACAAAAGCCCAAAGCACCTAAATGCTTTTTCTGTGCCTTATACTCCTAAAATGGAAGCAATGAATAAAAACAAACACGCAAATAAACAAGCAAAATATGTCTCTTTAAAATAATGCTAAAAATTTGGATAACATTGGCCAATGCAACACAATCATGTAAGAAAATCAAAAATGCGTTCATGTCACAGAGGCATTCTATTATTTTAACATTTTACGCAGGTGATACTTTTATTGAATTTCTTATTCTCTGACGGTTTTTAGCCTGCGTGTTTGCTAAATATATCAGAAATTCTGACTAGGAAAACACAATGAGATGATTTGAATCTCTGTTTTATTAGCATTATATTTGTATTTGCCCTTTTTACATACAAGAAGATGCAGCGATGATAGAGGTCGAACAGAATGACCTGTTGATTTGAACTTTCGGTGGAATGTTCAGTAGTTGACTGGTCCACTCCTTCAAAAGACACTGAAGTGCATGGAACTTGTGTACTAAGCATAGCAGAATTATCTAGATCATATAAGTCATGAATAGTGAATGTACACTGCTACAGCAATAAGTTGGCCTGACCAGATCCTAATAACTTTTGACATGAAAGATCACAATGGACAGGTCATTTAGGTAGATATATGATACCATCTGGTGAAAGCTACAGCTACTTCGTCTCTGTCTCGCGTAAAGCAGGTGCAAGGGTTTATCAGTCTCCAGGCTCGATTATGTGATCTCGAGGGAACCAATCAGAAGATACTTTATCGTCAAATAACTATTGTAACTTGCTCAATTAATCGAAATAGAAACTTCAATTGCATATAAACAAACTACCTGAAGCCAACTTGATCATAACGCATGCTCGATGCTCAAATAAGCGACCTATAGAGAACCAATCACAAAAATGGTTTTAATCACATGATCACATATTATGAATATGGTTAAAATATTTCAAGTACTTAATTTTACTAAAATTGTAGTTGTTTCGAATTCGGAATGTAGTGGGAGAATGTGTGATAAAACCAGATCCTTTTATTAGCTTTCTCTGGAAGGGGTATTCTAGCGTCCAGAGGGTGCATTTGCGTTGTTTCGTATATGCAAACATGGAATAAAAACGTTTTTTCGATTGCCTCGACCGCGATCACGTACTTGAGTCTCAGGTTCGTGCATTGGAACTTCAGGATCTTTTCAAGTTATGAACGTTTTCGCTTGCTAGGGTAGCTCGATTACGCGGAACGATATGGACGCCACCAGTACGTGTAATTAAGAACTCAATTAAGCAAATTATAGAGGTCAAGTGATTGAACAGTATATTGTAATGGGCTCTCTCAATATAGTGTTATTTAGCCTTTAGATCGTATAACGTGTGGCATATACGTGGAACAATAGCCGAAATACTTACGGAGCAGATGTCAGATGTGGAATGATGTCATCGGAAACAGTAGCAGAGGAAGCGAACACATTTCACCACTCCAAATTTAACGAACTTTCATCCGCCCTTTTATTCTAAAACTACATCTTTTTTCTGAAAGCATTACAAGTTTGAAACTTTTAATCTGTAACTGAATTTTACCATTGAAGGTTTTTGTTGTGAGCCAAAATGTGCAGCTAAAGTATCTTTCACATGTAATTTGAAAATTATGATGTGCACTCTTATACGCTCGATATAAGTAGAACAAATATAAACGGCAATGAAATGATTTTAGAAACAGCCTGTGAGCATATTTGCAGATTTGCTGTTTTTATCCTTCAATTAAAGTTTATATATCTCTACTGCTTGATTATTCATAAATGTCAATATGTTCAAAAATCATTATACATATATATATATATATATATATATATATATATATATATATATATATATATATATATATATTCTTAAAAGTGCAATATTTACCTTTTTCTATAAAATTTGTTATATTAAAATAATTTGTTTTTCGTGAGAAAAAAAATAAATGAGAACAACTTATTTTATCATAACATGTAGTGAAACTAATTGAAAATGTATGATATTCATTCAAATACATGATTATCTCTTCACATTTCTTAATTTTCCGAATTAATGAAACAATTTGATTTAAACGTCTATAACCTTGATGAAAATGTGAGATAAGTGTAGATAAGCTAGCAGAAAGATAGGCAATCTGACATCGCTCCTTAGCTCTTCCCAGACCTTTAACCCATCTTCAGTTCTGGTTGCTCTTGTGCTGTTGATGGTTGTTGTAGATTGTTGGTGTTGTTGTTATTCTGCTTCTTTACTGCCATAAGGGTATGCGACGTCTCCCTGGTATGTGCTGCATTACATTTCAGGGTCAAGAAGCTGTACATATGTCTTCCTCTTTGATTATCTTAGCCACATTGTTAATCTGTTACATACTTTATTTACATTGACAAAATGTGTAATGGAATAGTTATGTTTGGTTTAATGTTTAGAAACACCCCAGTTATAAGGTCTGGTGCACAGTTCTAAGCTTATAGTTTCTTTGCTGTTGTTGAAATTGAAGAAACAATTATAGTAAAGTATATCTTATAAAATGCTGACCAGGCTCTCTGAACTGAGAAAGGAGCTGTGGAAATTTGAAGATTGAACTATATCTTAGTTTTATTTAGTGGGATCAATTTAATAGGGCAATGTACTTTTGATGAGAAGCAACAATGTTCCATTTATAGCCAAGGGATGAAATCTTCCAAAATATTGCTTTATGAAAGGTATAATGACAACAACATAATAATACTGTATAATGTCCATAAGTAAAACAATATTCAATTAACAAGATTAGTTGTGTGAATATATACGCAACAATGCGTACAATGAACGTAAAAGGATGATGGGAGAGATAAAACAGCCAACCAGTTAAAATTGGCTAAAACATCATCGTACCCTATACGATAACATCTTTGGATAACGTGTAAATTGATGAATCGCAATCAGACAATGATGTGAACGAGGATGGTGAATATCAATAATTCTTGCAGTTTCGGTGTAACGAGACTGTATCTAGACCACTAGTAAAATTCCAAAATCAATATCAAACATAGTATAGTTTCTAAACCCAAATAATCGCTTGATTGTGCATTGAGTAGAGCGCAAAATAAACTTAAACACATTTGAGTAGAACGCAAAATAAACTTAAACACATTTGAGTAGAACGCAAAATAAACTTAAACACATTTGAGTAGAACGCAAAATAAACTTAAACACCTTTGAGTAGAACGCAAAATAAACTTAAACACCTTTGAGTAGAACGCAAAATAAACTTAAACACCTTTGAGTAGAACGCAAAATAAACTTAAACACCTTTGGACCTCATAAATAATGGTACAAAGCAATGTTGTGATGGATTCAAGAGAGGTCAGAGAGATGATGTAAATATTTCACGAATTCAACATAAAACAGCAAGAGATAACGCGTATTTGTTTACCAATTGTGATTGAATAAAAGTGTGGTCAAATCTAGTTGTATTAAAAGATGACATTAAAAAGAAGTGAAAAATTGATCTCTTGATTTCAAACACAAATGTATATTCTGCAATGTTTCAAAAAAGATGAAGGTTTACAGATTGCATTCAATGACTCAGTAGATGAAGTAGCTGCTTTTTAAATCAACCACATGGATGACTAAATTTAACATAGATCTGAAATCATTTATAAGTTTAAATAATTGAAGAAATATTATAAATTGCTGAAAATAAACTTCTTGGTGTAGATAGCAAACAAAGACAACTTGTCAAGCGCAGGCATGCTGTAAATATTTTATACCATTTTCAATGGCTGTCAAATTACATAATTTAATGCATCTTTACCATGATAAAGAAAGCACAGTTGCTTACAGAGATCTCAATCAATTGTAGGAACAAACTAAAAGGAAGAAAAAAAAATACACTAAATTGAAAAAACGGTTACATAATCAGTCTACATGCACATTAAACAAGCAAGCGAGAAAATATTTTCCCTTCATTAGCGTCAATGTTAGTTAAGTGTATGACCAGTGGAAGGGAGACATTGTTGACATGCAAGCATACATAAAATAAAACGAATGGGCACAGATATAACTTGACTGTGATATATGTCTCTTCTATTCACGCATGAAAACGAAAAAGTTAAATACACGACGCTATTAGAGAAATCTTCAAAGAGAGAAAGCCTGAATATACATATTTTGATGGGGCAAAATATTTTTATAAAAAGAAATGTTAAGTATTTGTTAGAGATGGAAATCATTGAGTACTTTCCAACTTACTCAGAGAAAAATGCGTTTGCAGTGGAAAGGTTTAACAGAACCCTAAAGACTAGAATGTGGAAGTATTGCACCGAAAATGAAACCAGACAATTGGTTGACGTTTTACCAAATCGAATGTACCGATACAATAACTCTGAACACACATCAGTAGACAAAACTACAGTTAAAGCGAGCATGGAAGAAAAGGTATGAATAATCCTATCCGGCTATTTAACAACTGATACATTTGGAACTTACAAATTCACAATTGGTGAAATAGTCAGAATTTCACAATATAAAGCAATATTTGCAAAGGGCTGGCTTCTTAAATTTACCGAGGAAATATTACAAATAAAGGAGTGTAATCTTAGGTTTTCCAGTTGTGTAAGAACTGGAAACATTAAGCGGAGAGGATATTGATGACATGTTTTACGAACAAGAGTTATCTTAATGTGACAAACAAGATGACATTTAACAGATTTTGAAGACCATAAAAATCAAAGGTATACAGTATCTGCTTGTGAAATGGAAAGGCTACAATAAATATTTTAAAAGCTGCAAACCTGCATAAAACATTATTATATTAAAATAAATGTCCGAAAGACAATACAAAGATAAATAAATAGACACCAGTATCACACAGCGATAAAGACAAATAATCAATCAACTATGCATTGTTCCTGGATAATATTTTTTTCTATGTGCAATTTTAACGCACCCATAGATCTTTCAATCGCAAAGACATACTTAAAATTTACTAAAATATTTTTGATCTAATCTTGATGAAGGAAAACACACACAAATTTAATATTGAGTAAAGTCCTACAGAAGAGAGAAGTTCTGAGAGTACAATATTTTTAGTAGTTATATCATGTTACAAATGCAACAGGAAAATCTCATGGAGGAAATGGAAAAAGTAAATACAAAATGTCAATAATGCCAATGATGTGTTAAGGTAATAGATTAAACTGGTTTCCAGTGGAGTACATAAACTGATTAGAAATAGAATGGAAAAGAGAATTAAATGTGAATGTGAAAATAGTAAATAGAGGCTTAAAGTGCTTGAACAAGAAACGAAAAGAAAAGTACATATGCGAGGTATAAGTGAACATTGTTCAGCACATTAATTTCTTGATTTTAATTAATCGGTAGGAAAATCTAACACTTTATCGCAGATAAATAGGCATAATATTTTTAAAAAGCAAAATAATACAGCAACGTACTCTTGTTCTTCGTTTGTTACATTGAACTGGTTAGCTAATCTTAAACAAGTGAACATAGAAAATTCATTTAAGGAGATAAGAATTTACAATACTGAAACTAATTTTTTCACATACAAGATATTAAACATTTCTTATGACTACACTTTAACGTTTTCCAGTGGTGTCTGTACTAAAGATACAGATCACAGTGCGACACGAGATTCTGACAGAAAAAACTAAATTGGGCAGTGTGGATGGCAACATCAGGTTGTGGGATCCCACACCGACATTTGATAGACAAAAGTGCACCAGAATTAGTAATTAGTAAAATCGATATTCAAATTTCTCGTTTATTTCCAAACTGCTGTCTAAATGTTATATATCTGTAAACGATGACCATGCATTCAGATTAAGTAAGAAACAGCCTTGAATGAAAGAATTTAATTTGATCTGCAACACTTTTAGAATTCCACCACATCATGACTGGAGATACCTAAAGGGAAAGAAACAAATACTAGATTGATCATTGTCAATAAGAACATAAAACTTACTTTCCACACTTTCCAGCACTTCTTTTAACATTTTGTTTTCTTTTGAGTCTGTTACATTGCTGATGTTCTTTTTTTTTTAGCTCTTTAATTTGTTTTTCATGCATTCCAACATCACTTGTTTTTATATATTCTATAGGTTCATTTTGATAACTTCTACAGCATTTACATTGTCCCATATTTCTCTTTCCTCTTCTATTGTGAATAATATTCTTACTGCAGGTAGAAGTTTTCCACCTTTAATATTTACATAGTAATTATAGTCTCAGTTTTTCTTACTGGCTGGTGGTCACTACACTCGGCGTGTTAGATAGTATGTCTGGGGTATAGGATGGTATAGTGTGGAGTGTTGGATAGTCGATAGCTAAGTATTGGATAGTATATCACTATTTAAAATTACATTTCCCGCATTGAGCCAGAGAGGCCTAGCATTTTAAACCTGTTCGTAAATCCATAGGTTACATGCGGGGACCTTTTTAGTTTCATCATGTTCAACCCCATAGATTCATACAAACCCATCGTGTTGAACCTATAGACTTTTTAACATTACTATTCCCATATGGGGCCAACGAGGCCCCCAATGTAAATCTACGGCGTAATGTTAATTCCCGTAATGGGTTATATCGCCACATATCACTACTTATATTAGTGCGCACAGGATGAGTTAATACTGGCCCTGGCGTTGTTTTTTTTGTTCTCGTTGTTGTTGATGTTGTTGTTGTGTGTGTTCGAAAACAGTATTTCCAGTTTGGAAACAAATTGTACAAACCTTAAATCTGAGTATTTTCCAATATAATGGCCAATATAAAGTGATTAGAATAATTCCTTCCTGTGAAATGATCACGATGGTTTTCCATGCATTATGATACAAAAATGATGGCCAGTTCAGAGTGTAATGACCGATTGCAGGAGTTGTCCAAGTAGGTGTCGAGACCACGAATACGTCACACGAAAACCCTCTGCACTTTAAACATGGATGTGATATATCATTGTTTTTCTTGTAGACCGTAACATGAACGTGGTGTAGTCCTATCAAGTCTAGCTTTTTTCAAGTCATTAATTTGCAAATAGATTGTGTAGCTGATGGTTTTAAGTATGCTGAGTTTATTACTCAAAATATAGTTCAAAATTATCATAGAAAAACACCGTTATTAGCCTATCTACCAACAACTGTAGAATATGCACTAGGATGAGGCATGCCGCTGCTTGGCTCACTCTATTCAAACTACCTTAAAATATTTTTCTTAATATTTCTGAATACAAATTGCAATACAATTTTGACAAGTAACTATCTTAACAGAAATTATTATGAATGCATGAAGATTTATTAGAAAATATGTTCGTGCACATCATTGGAGGAAACACTTGACACAGTTTGCAGCAGACGGTTAGATTATCTCAGCAGAATCCATGAACAACTTTCTTTGGATAACTTTGAGAACAATTCAACTGAATCACATTTTATGCAGGTAAAAGATATGCCAAGGCTTGAAAAGTTTAGTTTCGTTTCATTGTTGAATCTAATAATTCATTGCTTATGTCTCCGCTGTATTAATAATAGAACCATACAACATTCAAGGATAGAATGAACTTATATTTTACTACTTGGATTTTTCTGCAAGTAGATAAAAAAAGATCAACTTACAAAATTATCTTTTAACTGGCAATCTGTTTCTACCAGCTACTGTTAATGCAATCCAGGACTTTGTTAATGCAATCCAGGACTTTGTTAATGCAATCCAGGACTTTGTTAATGCAATCCAGGACTTTGTTAATGCAATCCAGGACTTTGGGGACTAAAATACTATTCTATCAGTTTCAATTGTAATTTGTATTATCATTTTCCAAAAATATCCCCCCCCCCAAAAAAAAAACAAAAACAAACATAAAAAAAAAATATATACAGCAGAATTAATTTTCTTATTCGTAACTGAAATCTAATTTATACATACATCCAAGTTTGAATTTTGGGATCATTAAAGGTACATGAACAATCAGCCTCAGCAGGATTAAAGAAGAACGCATCATGGACAGCCATTTTATTTTTTGGGGATAGTAGGATAATATGTGACACAAATATCTGTGATTGGCCGTCCTATAACAAAAGATACTGATAGAGCATGTCATCATAGAATATATAATAACACATTTTACCTAAATGAAGATAGTATCGCAGGATTATTTCTGTATTTGAGAAAATAAAAATGGTTTGGCACGAATGAAATATCCTTCTTGCCTTTGAAAATATAATGGTTGTGCCCTACTGTGTGTTATCTACTATTTATTATCAGTAGGTACTTGTATGATCACAGTAATAGGCTGAACGCTAAACAGCTTATCTCAGACACCGAGATTAGGGCCATAACATGAGGGTATGGAGGAAACTTACAAGTACGGTTTTGATTACTCCGGTCGTGTTCAGTCGTCAGTACTAAAAGGTATAAAAATAAAAGGCAGGGCATGACTTACCTCGATCGATTTGTCCAGCATTTATCCCAGGCTTAGTCCAGTCAGTGAAATGCTTAAATAAAGCATTCTGATAATCTATGTCAATACTTTGGATTGTGGTCTAAACTAAAACACAGGATCTTACTCAAAATCTTTGTGATGAGATTCTTATTTACAGCACCAGAGAAACTTTATTATCAATATTCTTTTAATGAAAAATATCTTTAAAAACGAATTCATCTACATTTATTTGACTAATAAAATTCGTATTTGTGCTTGTAACTATTGAACTTTTTATTACTTACTAAAACTGCATGGGACATTATTTTATATTTTGTGCAGTCCAAACCTAAATTTTTGGATAATTGTGTTTTTGTTTTCAAGGTAATTATTTTGCAATTGTCAGTAATAAATTTGTTCATAGGTGCGCCAAACAGTATCTTGTGTTAAACTAGATATTTTTTGGAAACGCTTATGCCTACGCAGCAGACCAGAAGGTTTAAGTCAGAAGAACCTAAATAATTTAGAAATTGTTGTAACATTGCTAGAATAGCATCAAAACCTAATCAGGTCATCTACATATACATACAAACATACATACCAAATTTCATTTGTCTACCTTAAATTGTTTTTGCATAATCGTACCAACAAGGATTTTGTCAATAAGTTCTAGGACTAAAAAGATTAAAAAATTGTTAAAAATAGTGAAATCAATATAATAGCCCCAAAATATACCTAAGTATACAAATATAAATATACCTACCGAATTTCATTTCCATATTTCAAGGGGCTTTTGCTTTATCGTGATAACAAGGGTTTTGTCAAAAAGGTCCATATCAACATATCGTGGACAGTCCTATCTTTTTGTGCTCGGTAAAAACAAATAACCAGCCACTTTCACTGGTTGCTCATTATCTTCATACCAAAGTGTGGACAGTTATCTAAGGCCTGATTGGGTTATGGGGGCTACTATCGGTAGGTGACGGTACTCAGCCACAGGTAATTACACATCGCGGTAGAGGTCTCTGTTGGACTTTGACACTGGCAATCCCAGACCTTCATTCTCCATGCAAATGAACCCAAGAATTTGTGGAAAATGTTATTTTCATAGATTTGTATTGCAAAAAAACATAAATGCCCCTAATTGCCACATCTTTATTCAGAGTTCAAAAAGTACAGAAGTTGCAAAAAATATTGCACAATTTCGTAACAGCCTTAAAATCTAACCATGAAATCTACACATGGATACAAATGTGCTGGCAAAACGTATGTTGTCAACGTTGAATGGTTTTTGCCCACTGGTACCTAACAAGTTTCTCGGTAGGGACAGACAGACGCCTCAATGCAAGCAGTGCATCTATATAAATTGCTGTACACATTGGCCTGACTATCTAATCTGATCATCTACCTATAAATACAAATCTAAGCCTACCAAATTGAGTTTGTATACTTCGAGCAGCTACATATGATTGCTAACGAGATGTCATCTGTCTTCAGTGTTTTGCAATCTTATTAACAAACTTCTCACGACGAACTGACGGACGAACAGGACCAAATCAAGATGCCCCGCCTCAAAAAGAAGTCTTGATATCTTTTATCTTTTAAAGGTTTGAGACAAAAAAGAATTCTATATAAAAAATAATTACGTAAAATATATGTTCTTTATAAAGACAAGGCAAGGTACGAGACCGTTTGAAAATACACTATTTTCCTTAAAATAATGATGAAGCTGATTGTGTTTCTGATACTGCAACCTGTTTTAAAGATGAGATTTTTTGATTGATTAACTAATTGGGTGACTATTTGATTACTTATTTGATTATTGTTTGACAGCACATCAACACGTGAAAGGTTATATATAAGCAGGATTCTGGTTGCGATTATGGCACGCTAACCACTAAACCCTTGCGGCACCAGATAGATAGAGAGGTAGTGGCATAGGTAGGCAGAAAAAAGAACGTAAGAAAGAAAGAGCGAACTATATATAGATAGATATATTGGCAAGATATCACCTTTTTATTTCAATTGTTTCGCATAATTTTCTTTAAAAAAAAACAAACAAAAGTAACATGTCTGAAAATAAAAACATAAAGTGGCACACGCCAACAGTAATGATTACACTGTTGGTTATTTATCTCTGCTGACGTTTGTCACAAAATGCACACCCCATTTTTAAAACCTAAATGTCTTTCAGCTTAACTTACATACTGCTGTTTACAGTTCAAACAAGACACTACATTATTTGTTTTGTGTATCACGTGAAATATTATGTTTAATTTTAAAATGTCCACCTATTTAAAATAACATCTTGACAACCGTTAAGTTCAAAATAAAACAACAAATTTTGTCGAAACATGGTAGTCTTGATCTTGCTAAAAAGACCCATATGTTCTTATTGCGTTTAAAAGCTGTAACCAAAAACCTTCGGAAATCTCTCTTGCAAATCACAAACATTTGTTTAGAATATTTTGATGGAGAGGCTGTGCATCCGTTGAAATGAACTATATAAAAAAACTATTTCGTGTTTTGCGGCGAATATTTTTTATTTTTGACTATGACTTTATATTTGCTAAGTTCCCTGAGTTATTGACCGCTTTCTCCTGCTGTTGCAAAAAGCAATGAACAATCGTCGCGAAAGTCTTTATCATTGTTGTAAATTCGTCAGAACGTAGTATCTTGCATTAATCAATGCTCTTGAACTTATGTTGTGGATGACAACTATTTTTTTATGTTACAATTAACGAGTGTCAGTTTTTTTGAAGTATGCCCTTGTATCCAGATAATCTCCATTTACAAAGTTAATTTCCTTCTCCATTGCACATTTAAGAAGTGAACATTTTCCTTACTAATTTTACTGTTAATTTTTTCAATTGGTGAGTGCTGGTTATTCATCTATTTAAGAGACTCATTTATATCATCCTTTTGATTGTATCCTACTGTAGAAGAAATCATAAATAAACCTAGTATAGAAAAATGATAGCTTTTGGGCTTAGACAATATTTATTTCTCCCATTCAGCAACATAATTGTTTACATACGGTGGAGAAAAGCTTCAGCTGGGACCAGTCATCGTATTTCAGCTACGTTTTCGTGTGCGCCCGTATTGTTACGTGCTCAAATTGTGGTGGTATTGGGTGAGTGGGGGAAGTTAGTTTACTGAAAGGTTGCACGTTTTTCGAAATTAGTGCTAGAGTTAGAAGTAGTACTAGGTGTCTGTGCTGTGAGAGGAGGCGAGTTTGATCACGAAAAACGACAGACGGACTGGCTTTAGGAGACAAGCTCCTTTTTATTTGCACGTCTGTCCGAGTTGTTAGAAACTGACTTGCTAGTGGCAGACTGACATGCAAAAGGCAGAGTGAGACCGTTAGAGGAAATTGATACAAACCTATTAATAAGCATGATTGGGGAGGGAAGGGAAGTGCAAGTGTGTGTGTGTGTGCATGTGCGTGTTAGAACTGTGCGGACGGGGAGTGCTCGTGCGTTTGTTAGAACGTGTATGTCTTGGAGTCTGCCAGTTCGTTTGAGGACATGATGTTGCATCACTTCAGGAGTGCAGATGTTTAGCGGAGAGCTTTTGTTATAAGAAATCTCTCTTCAAAAATATATTTGCCGAAATGTGTTTGTACTATTTCTGATTCACTGTTGTGCTTTGTGAATTGCATCTGACACTTCACAGTCCAATATTCATCCTAGAATACTAATTTCACTCATCGCCACATATTTCAAATTTTGATAGTGTTTTCTGATACAGCATTTAACTTAAGTCGACCAATAGTTTCCTGCTTCTTTTAGTTGCGAAATTATGGTGGCATGTATCTCACAAGGCTGATTTAAATCATGCAGGTGATGTTACTTTTCTCTGAGTTTGAGCAGCACTCCATCAACAAAGTTTTTGCATGGTGTATGGCCTGAACGAAAGTGAAGAAAGTCCGTTCTTAGCTGGAAGGATTTGTCCTTGTTGCGTCCATTATCACTAGCGACTTAGTGAAATTACGGAGTAGATGATGAAAATTTGGGAGTAATTTAGAATGTAATTTCCGAAGAAAAATAAGAAAAATGAAATGTCGAGGCAAAAGCTAAAAAGGAGAAATGCAAGTCAAACTTTGAAGAAAGAAGTAAACTTACGAGTATGAAAGTAAAAGCTTGAGTAAAATTTGAAGCAGTCAACGATAAAAGACTTGGGAATTACTAAGAAAATTGAACTGAATAGTGCAGTCTTATCTTCTTCTTGGTTCCCGACGGTTCGCACTGAATGGTGCGTCTTCAGTGGTGGATGAGGAATCCGACCAACCCAAGTTTGATAAACTTTCATGGCTTCGCGGTAGCTTGGTTCCCTGTATAGATAGATAGATAGATAGATAGATAGATAGATAGATAGATAGATAGATAGATAGATAGATAGATATAAATAGGTGGGTAGGCAGGCAGTTAGGTTGGTAGCTTGAAGGAAAAACGAAAGAATGGAAGATAGATAAACATGTGTGTAGGCAGTCAGATAGGTAAATAGGTGGCATTATGGTATCGGGGATGATGTATGGAGACAGGGTTATGGACATTGTATTAAATGACATGGTTGTTTTTAATTACTCACACGTAATGGTACGCTTGGCAATGAAAAACTGGATATGCAAACTTTGTCAAATACATGCACATCGAAAGTCGTTGGGATGACATTACTTATGTCGCAGATTTCTTCAAAGAAAAAGCGGCGACCCGATATCACTCGTCAGTGCATGTCACAAGCATGATGTACGAATTTGCCCAGCTCTTACTACTACACCGTTCCACAAGGAGACAATTGACTTAAAGTATTGAAAGATGATTTTGGTACTTTGCAAATGTGCATACTGTTTTTTTTCTGTATTTGCATCGTTACCTAGGTCAAGGAAAAGATGCAACATGACGGCAAAGGGTTAGTGAATAAATGAGAATAAAGATAAACTGGTAAGACAATGTTTCGATGCAGACGTTTTGTTTTAATTCACATTTTCCAATATTTTGACAATCCATCTTTAAATTACAAAGGAAAATAGGCGTGATTATGTGCTTTATTGTTTCAATGAAAACATGCAATAAGAGTTAAGACTCAATATCCACATCGTGTCAATTGATTATATTATTGGTTCAAAGTAGGCCTAGTAGCAGTTTGTTTTCTCCAACAAGAGCACAAGATATAACATACTAAGAACTAATACAATTATCATTGAGGATCTAGGAAAAAGAAGAAAATGCTAAAATTGATTTATCTCGTATCTCCTCTATCTTTATTTCCAGGAGGACTGCGCTTACCTTGTTCACCTGCCAGACCATCCTCAACAAGTATACCAGGAGCACCAGGCAAACCAGGATCACCAGGAAGACCAATAGGACGAGGAGGAACAACTGGAATTCGAGACTAAGTTGTAGGAATACTACCATTACAGGCAGCAAGGCATTTGGCTTGAGTTTTGTACACGTTGGAATCCTCATAGCGATAGCATCCTGAGAGTTTTCCGCATCGCTTATTAGCTGGATCGTAGTACCAGATGACTCTCGATGTTAACATTGAACCACATTCTACCGGTTTTCTTATGGTAGGTACACTGCAATAATCTTGAGTAGAATAATTACCTGAAGCAAGAGGAGCTTGTGGAATTTGAGACTCAGTTGAAGGAAAACCACCTTTACAGGCAGCAGTGCATGCGGCTTGGGTTTGGTACACGTGGGGATCCTCATAAAGATAGCATCCTGTGAGTTCTCCGCATTGCTTATTACTTGGATCGTAGTACCAGATTACTCTCAGTGTTGACGATGAGCCACATTGTCCTTGTTTTCTTCTCTTGGGAACTCCGCAAGAAACTGGAGTAGAAAAAAGACATGAACACTTTTAAAATATTATAGGATCAAAATTTCACATTAGATACAGAACTTTCAAGACCGTTAGTTTTTTTTACATACCATTGTCGTCGGCGGCATTTAGTCGCATCTCAACATCAGAATAATTTTCTTCACTAAGTGTTGATGATGTTATGTTTAGAACACACACACACACACAGACACACACACAGACAGACATATATATATATATATATATATATATATATATATATATATATATATATATATATATATATATATATATATACCACGAGTAACGGCACCTATCGTCTAGCCCCCATTTATTAGCTCAGCACCCTAACCCGCACGTCCATACTCTCATCCCTAAATATAGGATGGAACAAGGAACACAAAACCTAATTAGCTAGGCAAGCTGAATTGCTCACTCAACTATTAAGCACAAACCCACTGGGTTTCTGTTTAGAAACACTTTGTATATACATGAAATTAAACTTGTACATTAATACATATATACCAAACGGAGAGATGAAAGCATTTATCCCTGGATGTATGTATCCAAAAGTATAAGGTGGATTAGTGCACTGGTATATGAGATATATTACTTGCGGCACGAGTTTGATTCTTGCTTGGAACGGAATATGAATCTATTACCTATTTAATTATATTGGTGTCAGTGTACACACCCATATCAATATATATATATATATATATATATATATATATATATATATATATATATATATATATATATATATCAGAGCGAGAAATGTTAATTCGTCCTCTCGTGATATTCGAACCCGCGTCTGCAGGTTACAGCACCAATGGCTTTTAAAAAAATTTAATCTATATGATAATATTATTTCTCCATATATAATTTTGACTTTCCGTACATTTATTGGACATGGAACAACAAATTCTGATATGTTACTAAAACTGGTCCCTGTGTCTTTTCTTACCTCGTGTTATCCATTTCCGACACAATATTTGTATGTATATTTAAAAATTCGTAGTAAGGAAATCCTCAAGCATTTACCTATGTATTGTGTTTCATTCCTTTTGTAACCTTGTTCACTTTCACATGAAAAAGATCCAGGACTATTGACACATAACATGTTGGCAGTACCACATGGGTTTGAACTGTTGCAATACTCGTCAACATCTTTGGGTTCCTGTCCAATCCTCTCGACATATACATGTTTTATTTCTAGTGCCACATGACTAGGTGTTTTCCAACAAGCAAAGAAAAGAGATAAGAGATTATCGGTTTTATCCCCGAGTTATCAAATAAAATGGGTAACTATGTTATCCTGCCAATCAGGACGTGCTTTTGTGTGGAAAGAAGAAAATAATGTCGCGGAACTCCTCCCTCATTATTCAAGATATAAGCTTCAAACCTTGCAATATGTTTGGGTGTGGTCTGCGGCTGCTTACAATGGTTTAATAATTTCAGAGCAGCCCTGGAACGTGGATGGTTTTGCATAAATTTAAAATAGCTCCCAAATTCTGAGACAAACATTTCTCAGAATTAATGTGTATGATCACAGACTTAAGAGCAGACAAAATATTATATGAAGGTTTGAATGAGGCCCCGAAGCCACACCCCCCTGGGGCGTACACTTATGGCCCCTGTGTCATATATTAGGAACTGTTGAAATGAGAATCCTTTTACCATATATATATATATATATATATATATATATATATATATATATATATATAAACTTACTGGACATGGAACACCAAGTTCTGAGATGCTGCTAAAATTAATCCCTGTGTCTTTTCTTACCGTGTGGAATATTACCGTGTGGAATATTCCCAAGTAGGTCAGATTTTGGGGCGGGTAGGACCAAGCTTGGGGAATGCGTGGGGATAGGTTCGTTTTGACAACACTTTAGTGCATATTTTGTTTTGAATGTCCCGTCGAATTATTTGCATAATTACAAGGAATCGATTTGAAATAAATACTTAATCTTTACTGCGTTTTACCCATTTACTACACAATATCGGTATGTATCTTTGAAAATTCGTTCAAAGCGAATCCTGAAGCATTTACCTGTGCATTGGGTTCCTGTCCATCCCTCTCCACATAGACATGTTCCATTTCTTGCATCACATGACTGGGTGTTTTCTACATAACAAGTGCAATTCATGGCGCAGTTCTTTCCATATTTGTTTAGTTCGCAAGCTGTAATTAAATAGTGACTGGTTGAGAATTTGTATTCTTTCAAAAGAC
Organism: Margaritifera margaritifera; assembly: GCA_029931535.1. Classification (NCBI taxonomy): domain Eukaryota; kingdom Metazoa; phylum Mollusca; class Bivalvia; order Unionida; family Margaritiferidae; genus Margaritifera; species Margaritifera margaritifera. The sequence goes on from JAQPZY010001361.1 coordinate 353,939, forward strand.
AGTGTTGACATCTATCGGTCATAGTAAAATTAATTTTATTTGAAAAAGTACAACGCTGAAATTTGTTCTTAGCACAGAAATGGTTTGATTTGTTCTTCGTGAAAAATAGTTTATTTGCAAAAAATAGTTTATTTGCAAAAGTATACCTCGAAAGAAAGATGTTCTGAAGGATACCGATATTTTAATCCTGTATTTTTAGTTACTTGAACAAAAATTAAGGTTTGGAAAATGGTAAAATATTAATATAGAGAATACAAAAAATAACATGCTATTTACAGTGTGAACCAGGTTTGAAATATTACTGTTTCGAACTCTGGCAGTCTCATCGCTTCATAAGACAAAATTGTATACACAGGTCACATTTGTGACCTGAAGAGAACATGTATTTATTCTTTGAGAGGTTAAATATTTAAGTTCAATACTGACGTAAACAGCTGCGATGATCCGATTCGGCAAGCTGAACTCCTTCGTAACATGTGTATTTATAAATGCCTTCAGTACTGATACATTGATGAGAACAGTTATGAGGCTCGTGCAGTAGTAAAGTTCCTAGAAGAATATTTTATTATTCATCTAAAGTTGTACAAATTCTCAACCGTCATAGTATTCAACGCTTCTATAGGTGAAGAGTTTACCCAGACGTATCATTTAATAATGTGCGTGTCTTTTCTTGGCATCAAAGCATATCTTTGAGAGAATGTATCATCGTTTTTATCCTCAGCTTATGGAAGAAAACGGTTATTCAAGACGTGCGTTTGTGAGTAAATAAGTAACGTTGCGGCACGCCTCCTTCATCACTCAAGATACAGGCTTCATACTTTGGGATATGTTGGCGAGTATGTAGGTGTTTACGATGATTTTTAAGTTTCCATGTACCTCCTGTGGCGTGGGTGGCTTTGTGTAAAATTGAAATAACTCGCAAATTCTGGGACATACACTTCTTAGAATTCACCTGTATGATCACAGACTCAAGTGTGGAGAAAATATTAGATCAAGGTTTGAATGAGGCGCCGGAGCCACTCCTTGGGGCGTACAGTAATGGTCCCTGGATCATAGATTAGGAACTATTGAGATCACAACCCTGTACAATATATACTTATTATATGTGGAACAACAAATTCTGAGATGCTACTAAAATTCGTCACTGTGTCTTTTCTTACCTCGTGGAATATTTCCTAATAGGGCAGATTTTGGGATGGGTAGGACAAAGCTTGGTTTGGCGTTGTAATATGTTCAGTTTGAGAACATTCTGATGTATATTTTTGTTTTGAATGTCCCATCGAATTTGTTTGTATGATTACAAGGATTCGATTTAAAATAAATACTAAATATTTATTGCGTAATATCCATTTCCTACACAATATCTGTATGTATATTTGAAAATTCGTTCAAAGCGAATCATCAAGCCTTCACCTATGCATTGTGTGTCATTCATGATGTAACCTTCTTCACATTCACATGAAAAAGATCCAGGACTATTGACACATAACATGTTGGCTGCATCACATGGGCTTGAACTGTTGGAACACTCGTCAACATCCTCAGTGCATTGGGTTCATTTCCAACCATCTCGACATTGACATGTTCCATTTCTTGCATCACATGCCTGGGTGTTTTCCACATAACAAGTGCAATTCATGGCGCAGTTCTTTCCATATTTGTTTGGTTCGCAAGCTGTAATTAAATAGTGACTGGTTGAGAATTTGTATTCTTTCAAAAGACAGTGTTGACATCTATCGGTCATAGTAAAATTAATTTTATTTGAAAAGTACAACGCTGAAATTTGTTCTTAGCACAGAAATGGTTTGATTTGTTCTTCGTGAAAAATAGTTTATTTGCAAAAGTATACCTCGAAAGAAAGATGTTCTGAAGGATACCGATATTTTAATCCTGTATTTTTAGTTACTTGAACAAAAATTAAGGTTTGGAAAATGGTATAATATTAATATAGGGAATAGTAAAAATAACATGCTATTTACAGTGTGAACCAGGTTTGGAATATTATTGTTTTGTACTCAGGCAATCTCACCGCTTCATAAGACAAAATTGTATACACAGGTCACATTTGTGACCTGAAGAGAACATGTATTTATTCTTTGAGAGGTTAAATATTTAAGTTCAATACTGACGTAAACAGCTGCGATGATCCGATTCGGCAAGCTGAACTCCTTCGTAACATGTGTATTTATAAATGCCTTCAGTACTGATACATTGATGAGAACAGTTATGAGGCTCGTGCAGTAGTAAAGTTCCTAGAAGAATATTTTATTATTCATCTAAAGTTGTACAAATTCTCAACCGTCATAGTATTCAACGCTTCTATAGGTGAAGAGTTTACCCAGACGTATCATTTAATAATGTGCGTGTCTTTTCTTGGCATCAAAGCATATCTTTGAGAGAATGTATCATCGTTTTTATCCTCAGCTTATGGAAGAAAACGGTTATTCAAGACGTGCGTTTGTGAGTAAATAAGTAACGTTGCGGCACGCCTCCTTCATCACTCAAGATACAGGCTTCATACTTTGGGATATGTTGGCGAGTATGTAGGTGTTTACGATGATTTTTAAGTTTCCATGTACCTCCTGTGGCGTGGGTGGCTTTTTGTAAAATTGAAATAACTCGCAAATTCTGGGACATACACTTCTTAGAATTCACCTGTATGATCACAGACTCAAGTGTGGAGAAAATATTAGATCAAGGTTTGAATGAGGCGCCGGAGCCACTCCTTGGGGCGTACGGTAATGGTCCCTGGATCATAGATTAGGAACTATTGAGATCGCAACCCTGTACAATATATACTTACTGTATGTGGAACAACAAATTCTGAGATGCTACTAAAATTCGTCACTGTGTCTTTTCTTACCTCGTGGAATATTTCCTAATAGGGCAGATTTTAGGATGGGTGGGACAAAGCTTGGTTTGGCGTTGTAATATGTTCAGTTTGAGAACATTCTGATATATATTTTTGTTTTGAATGTCCCATCGAATTTGTTTGTATGATTACAAGGATTCGATTTAAAATAAATACTAAATATTTATTGCGTAATATCCATTTCCTACACAATATCTGTATGTATATTTGAAAATTCGTTCAAAGCGAATCATCAAGCCTTCACCTATGCATTGTGTGTCATTCATGATGTAACCTTCTTCACATTCACATGAAAAAGATCCAGGACTATTGACACATAACATGTTGGCTGCATCACATGGGCTTGAACTGTTGGAACACTCGTCAACATCCTCAGTGCATTGGGTTCATTTCCAACCATCTCGACATTGACATGTTCCATTTCTTGCATCACATGCCTGGGTGTTTTCCACATAACAAGTGCAATTCATGGCGCAGTTCTTTCCATATTTGTTTGGTTCGCAAGCTGTAATTAAATAGTGACTGGTTGAGAATTTGTATTCTTTCAAAAGACAGTGTTGACATCTATCGGTCATAGTAAAATTAATTTTATTTGAAAAATACAACGCTGAAATTTGTTCTTAGCACAGAAATGGTTTGATTTGTTCTTCGTGAAAAATAGTTTATTTGCAAAAGTATACCTCGAAAGAAAGATGTTCTGAAGGATACCGATATTTTAATTCTGTATTTTTAGTTACTTGAACAAAAATTAAGGTTTGGAAAATGGTAAAATATTAATATAGGGAATACTAAAAATAATATGCTATTTACAGTGTGAACCAGGTTTGGAATATTATTGTTTTGTACTCAGGCAGTCTCACCTCTTCATAAGACAAAATTGTATACACAGGTCACATTTGTGACCTGAAGAGAACATGCATTTATTCTTTGAGAGGTTAAATATTTAAGTTCAATACTGACGTAAACAGCTGCGATGATCCGATTCGGCAAGCTGAACTCCTTCGTAACATGTGTATTTATAAATGCTTTCAGTACTGATACATTGATGAGAACAGTTATGAGGCTCGTGCAGTAGTAAAGTTCCTAGAAGAATATTTTATTATTCATCTAAAGTTGTACAAATTCTCAACCGTCATTGTATTCAACGCTTCTATAGGTGAAGAGTTTACCCAGACGTATCATTTAATAATGTGCGTGTCTTTTCTTGGAATAAAAACATATCTTTGAGAGAATATATCATCGCTTTTATCCTCAGCTAATGGAAGAAAATGGGTAATTCAAGACGTGCGTTCGTGTGTAAATAAGTAACGTTGCGGCACGCCTCCTTCATCACTCAAGATACAGGCTTCAAACTTTGAGATATGTTTGAGTGTCTGTGGGTATTTACGATAGTCTTATAATTTCAATGTAGCCCATTGGACTTGGAGATTTTGCATAAAATTGAAATAATTCCAAAATTCTAAGACACACATTTTTTAGAATTGATGTGTATGGTCACTGGCTCAAGTATGGACATGTAAGGCTTGAATGTGGCCAAGGAGTCATGTCCCTGGGGTATACAGTTATGGTCCCTGGGTCATAGCTTCGGAAGTATTGGGGTACTTTGTGCCTTTTAATTGAATTAAATGTAATGACTGAAAAATGTATAAAAATGATGTTTTTCTTTCAGTTTTTGTTTTGGGACTCTTTTTTCTGACCTTTTTCATCTGAAGTTATTTGAAGTTCTCATTTTAAGTTCCTGTTATTTATTCTAATTTCTAATTTCATTTTTTTTAAATTTTAATCTTTTGGATTGAAATATTTAAATCCGCCAAGAATAATAAGTACAGGAATAATAAATTATGAAACAAATATTTCTTTTTCTTTCATATATATGATATAGTCAAAATAACATAAATTAACAGGATGATGAATAAAAGATGGACATTTACACCTATCCATATTCATCATCTTCATTTAGTAGTCACAATCTGACTATTATCCTGTGAAAAGTAGTCATATTTTGCAGATAGCATTAAAACCTTGAATTCTCACCTGAATACTTTTGTCTACACATATTTGGAGGATCATGTCTCAATGGTCATACAGTCGTGGAATTATTTAGGAATTGGTTACTTTTAGATGGACTTGGCGTGTGTAGCATTGAATGTATTGACCAAATATAAACAAAAACAAAGTTGAAGTTGCCATGAAATGCGTAATTTGATTGACTAACTTTATACTATTTGACAATGAGGGCATTTTTTTACATAAGGTGCAAGTTGTCTTACACGTACTGGTAGAAGCTTGTAAAGTCTTTTTATGGTCGATATTGATTAATTTGATGTTTTGCAGAATAAAGATAATCTGCCTATTTTTGAGCAAAATACGCAAATTGCACATGGCAATTGGTATTACTAACCAGTCTATCTCAATCACTGCACATGGCAAATGTTATTACTAACCAATCTATCTCAATCAGTGCACATGACAAATGGTATTACTAACCAGTCAATCTCAATCAATGCACATGACAAATGGTATTACTAACCAGTCTATCTCAATCAATGCACATGACAAATGGTATTACTAACTAGTCTATCTCAATCAATGCAGATGACAAATGGTATTACTAACCAGTTTATCTCAATCAATGCAATTTAGTTCAAACTGAATCGTCATATTAAGCTGCAGGATAAATGAATATGAACTGGAATCTTTCTCATCCTTTCTTGTCCTTATATTAACAGTTTAGACAATTGCCTATTGGAATCTTTCTCATCCTTTCTTGTCCTTATATTAACAGTTTAGAAAATTGCCTATTGGAATCTTTCTCATCCTTTCTTGTCCTTATATTAACTGTTTAGACAATTGCCTAATGGAAGCTTTTCAGATCAATGTCTCGAAAAAAATATCTCAAACCTATTACATGTCATCTGGTTATGATCTGCATTTTTCTCTTAAAACTTGTTAACTATCAAAAACATTTAGGACAGGTGTGTCTCCATAATTGTCTGTCTCGAGAACTTTTTTCATACCTTATTCTGCAAATTTTCACGAATTAGACTGTCCTCATTGGCTGTCAGGGCCGACATGTCCTCACAAGCTGTATGATTGTTTCAGAACTCTGTCATACTTAACTTTGGTTAAAGAATAACATGTAGAAAGTTTCTCTAATGCAGTTGTCCTCTCGAGCTGTCGGGACAAATAAGGCCTTGAAAATTTGTCAAAACTTCTCTGACAGTTCAAGGTTCAAATTTAAAACCCGCGTTCTGCCATCGCAAAATGCGCGTTAATTTGATAAAATGCAAGTTGAGAATAGAAGCTTTTTCATTTTTTTCTTTGCTATAGTAGATGAAAGAGGCTCACTTGACTTGCTCTTGTTGACTTCATTGATTGTTTAAGAAGATTGAACTGTCCACTAAAGATGGAAAGATATGATAGTTATCTTCAGTATAGACCCGATAAAATAATGTTCACTGTTTGAGCACATGTGCAGTATTTAAGCAGACACTGGTTCACGACTGTAGTACAATACACACAATCTTCAAACGGGTTTTATACCCCACCGTCATCAATCGTGTTCCCTTTTTAGAATGACAGAAACCAATCCGCACGAAAACCCTCAAAGCCATTTAAGTTGTTGTGTAAACCAACTTAAAAATGTTTTAATATAATTAAGTCATAAGATTTCTTCGCATTGAGTCTTCAGTTAACTGTACTACTTGCCAATCCGTTCTTTTGGGACCTGTCTTTCAATATGTCATAACATGGAGCACAAGAACAGCACGCTCGTTCACAGCGTAGGTGCGACGTGGTACATTTCCGTATACTGACATAGGCGCATTTCATTCGGATCACCTCGGCTATTATAATTCGTAGGATTGACAGAGAAGTTGCAAATGACACATATCAATGATGCAAAAAAAAAAAAAAAAAAAAGAGAAGCGGCAATGGGATGTTCCTACATTAAAAAAATGTCCCAATAAAATGGAGTTTTATATTTTACACGTTTTATTCCACATCGATTGATTTTAGCCTCCGTAATCATGGGACAAACATTTGTCCTCACAATGCACATTCTGTCCTCACAATGAAGGGCGTAGGTGCATCAACTGTCCTTGCAACAATGGTTTTGATGCCTCCCCCCACCCCGGATCTATGATGGTAAAACTGACAGACAAACCGACCAACCGAGAGAGAGAGATAGAGAGAGAGAGAGTGAGAGAGAGTACTCGCTAGGGATCGATCGTTAAAACAGTTGCTGCGCTTTCATTGTTCGGAAAGATGCTGTAACCATATATTGCTTGCATTTTCTTTATTTAAAAGAACTTTTAATTTTAAATCTCAAGCGTCTATTTTATTTATTCAATCAATATGAATTAATTTAAACGTTTCTAAAAAGAAGCAAATTAACAATTTATAAACTAAATTAGACATAAGCGAACTAAATTTTGCTGCGGACACACTCTGCATTGAAGAGTTAAATCCCTCTGTCAATATACAGCGTCTTGTAGTCAATTGTATTGAAAATGAAACCATGTGTATTTGTACGTGGTATTAATCAAATATATGTGCAGTATGTCCGTTTTATCTTTGATATACAACTTGTGGTATACATTTTTAAAGGAAATTCGGCGAGCTTTGTTTCTTTTCTGAATGAATAATAAAGATACAGCGTACATACTATATGTATCTATCAATCTATCTATCTATGAGCCAGTTCATGCGAAAACCGGTTTATCACATTGAGCGAGAAGCGCTGGAAAACCCCACTCAAAGTATGACGTCAAAGTTTCGGACGTGACGATTACGCGGAAGTGATTTGCCATTTTCAAGAGTGACTGTTACTGGTTTCAAGAGAAATTCTTCGCAAGTTTTTCATGGATTCTGGAGATGATATATGCATTTAAGGTAAGTTAATCCCTAATATTAAATAAATATTTAAAAAAAATGACAAAATGAAGAAGTGTAATTAATATAAGTATTTCTGTATTTACAGTAACTGATCAATTCGATTATTCTTTACTGATCGATGATGAATGAATCTAAAGCTTACTATATATATATATATATATATATATATATATATATATATATATATATATATATATGAATATATGTAATATTTTGAGAGAAATATCATATATTTCCTTAGTAAATTGAAAAATATGAATCTAATAATTATTTCATGCATTTGTTATCATTGATACTTTCTGTGACCTTTGGAAAAAAACAACCAGATGAAAAATTTAGTTCCGCGAAATTGTGTAAAGTGGATAGACGAGATATATAGGACAAAACAGATTACTTGTAACAGTGTAGGTTCGATGGCCAAATGAGTAGAACTGTAGGCACAGGTTTAATATTTTACATGACTATCCGAGCGGACCCGGTTCCAATCCCTTTGTAATTTTAAACGAATAGAAGATGATATAATTAGCATGTTTATCTTTGATTTTATAATGAAGCTTTTTATGCAATGGACGTTTGTAGAAGTTCATTTAATCCTAAAAAGAATTAGAAGGTTTAACTATAAAAATAAGAAGAAACAGAAAGACGTAATTTCAAAATATATTTGACTATAGCCAACTGAAATAACTTTGTAATGTAGGGCAAAATATTTCATGACTCTTGAATATAAACACTTTTTGTGATTTTGTTTCAGCAAGTATTTTTAGCGGGCACATTCAGGTAAATTATAGAGTTTCAATCGATATTATCTATTTTATCTAATGAGAAGTAGTGAAAATAGAATCTGGTTATTTACATTAAAAAAATTTGTCTAGAATTTTGGGAAAATATCCAAGAGCACAAGTTCAAATAAAATGAAAGAATCATTAACATCACAGTAAATTAGTTGCTATCTTTTTTTCCTTCTTTTTACAATAATTATTTGCTCAAACCTTTTGTGTATTAAGTGTAAATTGCGTTAATTATTTTAGGAGAGAAATTGGAAGATATATTTGAGGAACTCTTTGATAGTGTTCCTGCATTCACATTCCATTCGCGTTCGCTAGTATCTGACGATGATGCTGTCCCATATAATATGACAGACCCAGGGGAAAGGGAAACACGATTTCTTGATAATGTGGATAATTTGAACCCCAAGGACGGAAAATCCAGCTGTGATGAGCCCGGAACAGACGATCGAGATCGACAAGCGTCCATACCTGATGCAGAGCGCCTGACTGAGAAGACATCGTCAAACGTATTTGTTTTAGAATGTGAGGGGATTTGTCAGGCCCTGCTATCATGACATCACATGTCCAAGACACTCATAGGAGTGAGGAGTTTCATGTTATTCTTTAGCATACTTTTAGTGAGACTATGTTATAATAATGAAATATAATTTTGGCATCACCATATATGCTTGTAAATACTATATGTAACTAAGTATGAACTAAATGGACGTTTTGAACCTGACCATTGTTAGTAGGTGACTGCTATATGGAGTAGCAGGTCTAACAGTAATTTAGGAATGTGTATAATGTAAATGAATTTCCAAAACGTTAGTAATGAAGGGACTATATCATTTATTCTTAGCTCAAATTATAATATATGTATGTTTGTTTATAAGCTAGGGCTTGTATGTGTACAACTGTCGTCTGTTGATTATGTTAATTTAAAAACAAAATCAAGTTTCACAGAAGAATAAATCACAGCTCCAATATCATATCGATTACTTACATTGTTTCCTTTAATTCATCCTATAAATTAAATCACCACTGACTTAAAATAATCACCGATCTTAGCTTGTTTTGTGCACTATGACAAAACACTAATTTCACTACTTACTTAAGCTTACATATGACTGTAAAACAGAGGACTGACTCTTTCGTCGGCCAAATTGTGTAAGTTTCACTTGAAAACAGCTGTTCACGCTTTAAAAATAATATCTGGATAAGCCAGTTGATCAACTCGCCGAGATCAAAAGACATTCGTCTTATGTAAGAAGCCTGTGATGAATAGGAAATCAAAAGGAGCCGTACATATGTCTATTTTCTGTGACCCATGAACCGAAACTTCGCCTGACTTTACAGACAAGTATTAAATACTGAATGACCCCTGACCCTAATAAAAAGGGATGTAACTCGTATCTCTTCTCAAAGACGAACTTTTTCTTCAGAGATAGCTTTAATTCACAGGGAAATAGATGAAGATATCGAACGATACCTGTCACACTGGCACATTTTTGTTGCGATAGGACGACTGCTTTTCCCAACATCTAGCAAAATAATTGCTTCTAGCCTCTACCCGAATGATAAAAAGTGTCTCGCTTTCGAATTTCGCATACTGACACCTTTGTCAACGTAACTTTCGTTACGGATACAAGTGCGATAAGAAATGTTTGCACATCGATTCACATAATATTCCTTTATCTAAACAATGCCTTCCTCGTGAAACAGAAATTCAGCTTGCATAGACTGAGCGGTCACTGTAGATACGCTCCAGTTACCGCTTACGGCAGGGAGAAACCATTGTTTGTTTAGGAAAAACCTTGCTGCTGACCGCAGAAGGCAGGTGACCGTTACATACAGGGCTTTTATATATGAAGTTAGAATGGCCGTTGTGAACAGGTGACCCTTGAGTAAAGGTGACCGTTAGGACAGGTTTTACTGTATATATATATATATATATATATATATATATATATATATATATATATATATATATATATATATATATATATATATATATATATATATGGGGTGTCTACTCCGTATGCGGTCTTGGTGTTACGCATAAGAAAAGAATACGGTATCTATATATGTAGATTGGTAGGAGGTAGATAAACACATACCATTCAAATTAATACATCTTTGTTGACTGTAAAGACTGCAAATATAAAATTAAAGTGCATTATAATTGAGAAATAACCAACAATACGTCATCATTCATTTCAATTTAAATACATTTTTGAAATTCCAGCTTCATAATTCAGTTGATTGTGTTAATTATATGACTTTTACGGTGGCTGGGTAGTGCGACTAATTTTTCATATTTTATTGAAACAAGATAATATCTTGTTCAAAAATATCATACTATCTTGCTTAAATAACATATCGTCTTCTTAAAATAAAATAACGTGCTCAAAGAAATCATTATCTTGTTTAAAGCAGCCATTATGTTGCTTAAACAAGAAATTATTTTGGTTAAAAAAAATGCTATTTTGCTTGAAAGTAAAATAATTTTATAGCTCGGCTTCGAATGACGTATGTACTTTGTCCGTCCGTCCTCGTTCATGTCTTTCTGTCCGTGTTACAACCCCTTTATTAAGAAGCCTATTGACATAAAGTTGCACTATAAAGCCCTTTTGGGATAAACGTGCGTCATGTATCAAAATTTGGTAATTGTGGCCTATTTCAAGATTTAATTTTGAATTGTCCATAAACTGCGACTTGCCTTTCTTCAATACCCTTTTCCACATTGCCACTAAGCAAACACTGTGAAAACATCTCATGTGAATGTGTTCATGTTTTTTTTTTTTACATTTGTGATATTTCCATTCATGTCACTGACGGCGTCTGACTGTTTCGTCCTGCAATTTGTCCCACCAAGAAAGTTATGTTTATAAACTAAACAACATCAAGAAATGCTAAAGTCACGATAATAATACTTGTAGAATATTTTGTAATTGTATGCTGTTTTCCGGTTTGATTATATATATTTGTTCCCTGATTTGCATGGGTTCGCTTAATTGAAGATAGCATTCTAAATAAGTGGATATTTAACAGATACAATAGATTATGTGGCAATAGTCAGTATTTACAGAATAGGTTTCAATAAACCATTGGAAGTAGGTCACAGCGACAAAACTGTATGTGCGATACAATCTCATCTCAGTGCACGTTAGATTTCTACAGTAGCCGTAATATAGGCGAAATAACAGTAAAAGCTGACAGTTCTGTAAGAAGCATTTACTAATTTCTGGATAATACTACAAGCGAAAACATTTTGGTGCGTGATATACATGCATCTCAAGATTAATCCCTAGTACATGTTTATTGTCATTAGGTAAGGTATTAAAGGTGTTACAGCCCGGACAAGGCGGACGTACAAACAGATGGATACACGAACAGATGAACGGACAGACGGACAAAGTGAATGATACATATCAAAGCTCTTAAAACTGATGTAAATTGATTTTTGTTCTACCAGTTAAACATTATTTTCGACGAGATAAACACAATTTTAATTTTATCTCATTTTTCTATACGATGCTATCTTCTACTAACACGTTAATATATTGTTTAAAACATTATTTCCTTTAAATAAGATAATATCTCGTTCAAACAAAAAAGTTGACTGAACTATCCTGTTAATGTAACATGTTTGCATTTGGCTATCAGCTATAAGGAAGGTTACTGTCGGATAAAGATGAATATTATGGTAAATGAATTCCGAATAAGGTTCAAAAGAAGCTATTGATATGCATGATGTTTATATACTTTACTTTTGTCCATAATTGTAAGTTGTATGGTTATTTGAAAATACATACTTAACTTTTGTCCATGTTTTTAAGTTGTGACATGTGTCAGGTAGGCCAGTATTTTCATAGGCATTTCGCAATTCGACTTTTGTGACATATGTCAGGTAGGCCAGCATTTTTCCATTATTATTATTACTCATATTCTGATGTGACATAGGTCATGTAGACATGTGTATTTATATACAGATTTTGGTAAAGAAATTCATTCCTGTTCTAGAATTCCGGTTCTAAAAGATCAGTCTGTAAGGAATCTATTTTGGCTGTGTTGTTGAAATCAGATATAATTTGAGAGGAATTATTTATTTAAATTATTCATTGGAATTACTAAGTGCTCATTGACTTTTGGATTAATACATGATTTTAGGATTTATGTGAATTCATTCAAATACATTCTGGATTACATTTGTGTGGTACATCAGGACATTCAAAGCTATTGGAATTCATTCGGAACAATCCATTGTTTTGAACTTGTGATTAGGTCATTTAGGATTATTTGGAATTTAGCTCACAAATTGTAAGTGTCTTTTGAATTTTCACTTTAATTGTCTGGAAATAAATTGATTGCTGATTTCACTTACAATGTTGGTTATACTTTCTTTCTGTTACATACTGTTAAGACCTAGAGTGCTAACACTATATAAGTCAAAGGAATTTACTAATTACCCAATAAAAATCTTTCCAGAGAGAGAGAGAGAGAGAGAGAGAGAGAGAGAGAGAGAGAGAGAGAGAGAGAGAGAGAGAGAGGGTTCAAAATGCAAAAACTAGGTAATACTAATTTTTCCTACTTCCAAATCAACATTTTTTAATAAACCACGCTCACTTAAACATCAATAAAGGAAGTGGTATACATGTTTGAGAGAGAGAGAGAGAGAGAGAGAGAGAGAGAGAGAGAGAGAGAGAGAGAAAGAGAGAGAGAAAGAGAGAGAGAGAGAATACATGCGAAATGTTTTAGCAATATACCTTAAGTTGTCGGTAGCTGTGAAACAGACGAATTGGTTTAGAGCAGATGTTGTCGGGATCCAAGTGATGTTGACATACCAAGCTCCTGGTACTTTGGGATACTCGGCCAGAGCTGATTTTATGAAACCACGTGGGGAGACGGTGTTAATTTCATTTATGCTGAAGGGAGATTAAGCCTGGTTTAGTATAATAGTCAGCATAGTGGAAACTAATTAAATAGCTTAAAACTAACGATTGCAGTACGAAGAAAGCGATATCTATAGCAGAGTGCAATTATTGTGATCCGTAACCTACCTATTACAAAATATGTGTACATGATTGTGAAAATTCAGAGGAACCATTAAAAATAGAACAGAGCAGGACAAAAATTTAAATTTATACTCAGGTCACAAATGTAACATATGAGGTAACTTAATCAATGTGCGTAAGATGGTAGCTGAATAACAGTATATGATCAAAAGTCTTCAAGGGCTTAAAAGAGTACCGTGAACGCTACAGTATACTATGTAGGCTCTATATTAGTACACTGTGTAGGCACTAATAGGGCATGGTGGGGTCTGGAGATTATTGACCAGCGGGTCTCAATGATTTGGCCAATGTATGCGGTCTTCAAGCAAACTTACTGTGCCGAAAACCTTAGTTTCTTATTAGATTTACTATGATCGTGACCTTTGTCTTTAGAGCCAAACTCTCATTACACTACATGCAAACCATTCACAACATTTGATCAAAAAACTTACTCTAGAACAAAAGTTACAGTGAAAAACCTATTTTTCGTTAAGAAACAATGACCGTGACCTCTCACTTTTTGACACTAAAATAAATAGGCCTCTTCCATACCTTAAGCGCAAACCTTACAGAAACTTTGGTAAAATTGCGTTGTCTAGAATTAAATTCAGTATGCAAGAACACATTTTTCTTCTTTCAGTTCCAGTGATCTTGACCATTGATTTTTGATTGAACAATCATCAGTCTTGCTTCTTACCCAAAGCGTAAGTTATCCACAAACGTTGGGGAAGTAATCAGTTTTCTTCTTTTAAGTCACAGTGACCTTGACCTTTGACCTTGTATCCCCCAAATTTAAAGGATTGTATCCTTTCCCTAAGTGCAAGCTATCTACAAGGTTCCGCTGTATAGTTTCTTAATTTTCATAGGGTTTGACTTTTAAAGGAAAAGAATTTCTCAGAATTTCCTCACTGATAATCCTGGCTATTTAAAACTGACCTTGTATATCTTAGGTATTGTTAAAAGAAGTATAAATTCCATTTATTTTGGTGTATTTATGATGGGTGTAATTTGGGTTGGAGAGTATGCAGCTTAGCTTTACTTCAGATGTGCACCTATTAAAAGATTGCTAGCGCAGCTGGTCATTTTCACTTCCTGGACTTCAAAAGTAACTCGGAGAAAAAAAGGCCGACAACTTTTTTTGTTTTCATATATTTTATAATTAACTTATTGCACTTTCAAAAACTGATATTGCCCACTCTGACCAAATACATTTCCTATTTTAATAACTGCTAAAGTTAGTGCACATTGGACTAGTTCAAGCTCATTTTTCGAGCACATGAGAGCAGCCATTTTGATCAGCTGTATGCTTTAGATAGTGCACGATTTCCATAATTACCACATGTAAAGAAATTGTAGTCCAAGTACATGAAAGTAGCATAAAGGTATGTTAACACTCTCTTCTTTGTGGGTGTTGCAGGTGCAAACAACTTTGCCTTATACCTGTCCCTCTATTAGAAGTACGTAATAACTGTAGAGCGGAATCCAAAGATAGGCCTAAATATGTGATGTAAAACTAATGTTATTGTGCAGAATCCACTTTTTTTCAGTCGCACTATTCTTGGCCTTTGACATTTTGACCCCAAAATGAGCACTCATCTTTCTTACTGCAAGCCATCCAAAGGGCTTGGTCCAGGTCTGTGGTGTAGAAATAATGTTATTGTGCGGAAATAATTTTTTTCTGTTAGGCACAGTGACCTTTATCTTTGACCTTTTTACCTAGAACTCTATAAGCTTTTTTCCATACTCCAAATGCCAGCAATTTCCAAAGTTTGGTTACGGTCAATTGAGCAATGCTGGAGTTATTGTGCTGGCATATAATAATTTTATACTAGTCTATTATAATTCTAATGAACGTGTTCATGTTTATTATTATATCAATATTCCTGCTAAAGAAATGTTTTAAAAAATGTGTTTTTCTTTATTATTATGTAGTTGTGATATTATTTCTATAGACCAAGGTTTAAGGTAAATATATCTTCTTTTTATAAAGTATGGACATTCATTCATACGCATCTTCGATAGAATTTATATCACAAAGCAGATCTTTTCTTTTCCAGGAATATTCAACCATCTAACACTTTCAACAGGCAATTTGTTATAAGCATATATACGCGTTCTTTCAGTCCCTGGTCAGTCAAGTGTAACATAATAATAAAGGTTACGTTACCGTTGCGTTGCGTTGCTTGTTAGTTATGACTACAAGATGGTGACCGTAATGGTGCTACTCTGCTAAAGTTACAACCAGTACGATGCCATTCTACCTTTACGGAGCGTCGCACAATTACTTGTATGGTGCGTTACAGCCGTTTCGGAGCGTTACTACATTTGCAGTATTATTGAATTGCAGATCAGCTATTCAATTCCTTGGTTAGGCACTGTTAGTAGTAGAGGGGGCCGCTTGAGAGCCAAACGGGGGTGGGGGTGGGGGGTGGGGGCTGTGTTAAATATGGACAAAAGGTACTAGAGCCAAAAGGGAATTTGACATAGACGCCATGTTGAAGGCATGGTTTGTAACATTGTGGCATGAGCAGACGGTCTACATTCGATCAGAAATACCGTATAACGTCATAGGTTTCACAGGATGAGTCTGTCTG
Organism: Margaritifera margaritifera; assembly: GCA_029931535.1. NCBI lineage: Eukaryota > Metazoa > Mollusca > Bivalvia > Unionida > Margaritiferidae > Margaritifera > Margaritifera margaritifera. The sequence continues at coordinate 370,125 of JAQPZY010001361.1, forward strand.
TTTGTAACAATGTTGCGTGTGTTTGACAGGAAATGTGGGTTTGTCTGCCATCTAAATGAAATGCTGTAGGGGAGTCCTGAATTAAATAGGGTTGAAAGTTTATAGGGACAAAGGGAAAATTAACATGAGAAAAATAATGGTCGAAAGTTTATAGGGACAAATGGTCGAAAGTTTATGGGGACAAATGGGAAATTAACATGAGGCAGCCATGTTGAAAGGTATATTTTTTAATAGTGTAGCATGAGGTGACAGGCTGCTCTCGAACTGAAATACCGTATTACGACATATGTTTTACATAAGGAGTCTGTCAGTTTTGAACCTGTTGGTTCTATTTTGGAGGGAAATGTAATGGGTTAGAGTTTGTCAACAGGGAAAATGGCAGTTTGTCTGCACTCTAAATTAAATGACTTATTTTGTTTGCTAGGAGCCAGAGTTGTTTACTTCGACACAAAAGAGTTACAACTGCATCGAATGGCTTGGCGGTTATGTCTCACGCATCGAAGACTCCATTTTAGGAACTTGGACCTACGAAAATCCTGAAACGCTTATTCTGAGTTTTGCCCGTGGACATTAAATTGAAGGCTGCCAGTACAGCGACAAACAGGGTGAGCTTTTTTAAAAATGTACATTGGTTACAACATGAAAGAAAAATCAAACATGTATACCTCTTCATTTATTGATGTTTAAGTGAGCGTGGTTTATTAAAAATTGTAGATTTTTGAAGAAGAAAAAATAGTATTACCTAGTTTTTGCATTTTTAACTCTCTCTCTCTCTCTCTCTCTCTCTCACACACACACACACACACACACACACACACACACACACACACAATACACTCTGCGCCAGACTAGTGTACCGGCCCCTTCGTCCGTCACCCTTTGCCGAAGTCAAAATGTCTAAGTGAAAAATATTGACCTGAACTGATACATGGTAAAACCCTATCTTTAGCGTGGCAAAGAAAAACAAATGCTACAGTACACGACATCTTTTGCGTGATTGAATTTCGTTAGTCTGTCTGCAATGCAATGCCTAAAAAGCCGGTTCATTTTTTTTGCCACACTACCTGTCTTGAATCCCGAGCAAAGCACTTCGTCACTCATTTTAAGTGATTTCATTGGCTATCAAACATTTTTACCAGCTTCACTTGAAATCGGAGGCATTCACACAGTGAGAAAATTAGACGTGTTTTTCTTCGCCTTACCGTTAGTCACTTAACAAACCCCCCAACCCCCCCAAACCCCCAGAACTCTATGTATTTTTATGTGATTTGACAACCTTCCTTTGGTCAGTCCAAAATATGATCCGCATGTCGGATACTTTAGAAGTGGAGAGGATTCGTAGTTTACCTCTGAATCTGCCAGACCGCATTTACATAGAGTTTGTCAAGATTTAAGTTAAGAACAATCGCATTCTTTACGACATAGACGTTTTAACCGTTGGTATCTGAATGTTATAGAAATACTGATTAGTTTGAAAGTGTTCAAATGGTCAGACTTTGATCAATGACCCATATCCATAACGAAGATTTTGGATGCCACGGCTTCTACCTACAAGGTTGGCGTGTTACACAGAATTCAATGGGATGAAGTCCATGAAAATATTCATGACTTACAGGAATAAAAAAAAATAAAAATTAAAAGAAGTATCGCCTCAAGAAGAGACTTCTTCACTACGTGTTGTGTCAGTTACTGACTGAATTTGAACCATATAATTACTCCATTTGGCAAACATATCACTATTCCATCAAAAGATATTCCTGTGATCGGACAGTTTATAAGAGCCCATTCAGAATCTACCCTTGGAACTGCGTGAGCTCATTTACCGCTACTTTGTACAGACTCAAGTGAAACGTAAAGAACCCTTCCAATATTTACTATGGGGAAGAATTATGAAAGAAAAAATGGACTTTTGTAGGATGAATAAAAACATGACACCTAGTCGCTCAACTGTCAGTAAAGTACCGGATATTGGGATATCCTTAGATCTACGCTTTGGACAAAAAGATATTATAGTGTATGGATTGAATTCAATCTTCTGGACCTTTGAGAAATAATAGACTTTTGTGATGTGTTTTTCAAATTTAATTTAAATTGAATATATACCAAAAACGTAAGTGCCTTGGTTTGCTATTTAGGTATGGATAAGTTATTCAAAAACACACACACACAGACACACAGGACTCCTGTTTGAGTCCATAGTGTCATATCCATGTCACGCAACTCTCATACATCATGAAAATTTAATAATAATAATAATAATAATAATAATAATATTGACTATTTCTATTTCTTTCTTTCTCTGTTTATCACGCACACACACACGCACACACAGACATGCTTTAGTTTGGTGTTTTTAAACAGCGGAAAATCACAATAAATTCTGCACATTATATTTTGCAAAAACACTCTGTGTCTAGATTAAAGAAAGAAAGAAAGAAAGAAAGAAAGAAAGAAAGAAAGAAAGAAAGATAGAAAGAAAGAAAGAAAGAAAAAAAAAAAAACTGACACAAGTATATTGACTTTGGTGGTAACACAAAGTCACTCTAAGATGGGTTTTTTCTTACATTTTTATCAAATATGATGAATCAAACTTTGACCTAACAGTACACAAGAACAATTTTAACATATTCAACATCTGGAACATCCCAAAGTAATTCCAGCAGAATATTGTAACATAGACATGTATTTAAGAATCCTATTTGACTCGTGGCTGGAAGAATTGTAATAAAATTTTGAGTGCAGATATACTCAGATTTTATTTGCAACCAAAATATTACATCCATCAAATAAAACTAATGTGCAAAAAATGTACGTGTTTTAATGCGTATTTCTTTTGAAGGTAGCAATAAGTAATAAAAAACAAAGAAAATTACAGGTAAAATGGCATGAATTGGTGCGAAAAGTAAGCATTTAAAATTATAAGATGTACTCTTTAGTATAAAATTAATGATCTTTGTTGATAGATAGCTTCGACTTTATTGTGTTATAGCCCTATTAGCAAGTTTCTCTTTATTTAAATGTTAAAAACCAATGGCAATGTAAGATATTTGTATCGCATTTCCTCAATACATCGAAACTACACAATTAACAATTTTGACGAAATACAAAATTTCGCGTCATTTTTTTTGTTTACTTTTTCCGTTTGGCAGATATCAGTAAGATTAATAAAGAAAGAAATTAAGAAAGAAGGAAACCACGACGTTTCCTGTGTAACACGGGCAGGAAATACGGCTTTTATATGCACAAACATGGCTTTGTTGTGAAATTACATACTTAATTGGCTTAGTTGTAAAAGTGTATGTCTAATTGCACCGTTCCCGTGCTTTTCACCGCTCTACCACAATTTTAATAATATGCGTGAATTAAATTTGTCATAGACTCTGAAGAGTGGTTGAACAAATATTAGAAACAAACAAAAATCGTAATTATTAAATGCAGCGGCGAAAGTAGGTTCACATATCCTACACACTTAAGCTATATGAGCAAAACATTGGTTACACCTCGCTACGTCTGGGAATGTTTATACTACAAGTATTGACTAACGAAATAACTTACTGTACAAGGGGGTCGACAACTTGTGCGTGTTGACGATGCTATTTAAAATTAGCAAAAGCTTTCGGAATAAAAATAAATAATCCTGTATATATTATAGTGGAGCGAACCAGACTATCTTTTTAAACTATTTACTTATCAAGTGCTTGTACATATATCATTATACATGGAGATAACACATAATCGCCTTTAATGTTTACATTTCCATTATGTTGGAATGTTTGTACCTCTGTTTCAAATGCTAATATTACTAACTGTTAGCAACAGTTATTGAAAGACGAATGTTCTATATGAGAAATGTAATTATTGCATGGGTATATCATATATGAATGATGTGTTCAAATGTTCGTCATCTGTGGAAATACTGTTGCTGTCCAGTTATAACAAGATAGTATTGTAAACTGCCTTCTCTTACCTTCTACTCGGAATGGAAAAATAAGCTATTATATCCATTTTTTCTAAAGGATTAAGGTAATACTCATGTACTTTCATAAATTTTCTTCATCACTTTGATGAAATTGTTTGTGTTCAATGTTTATTTTGTTTGCAATTAATTGTGAAATGTGTCCTTTTCCAATAAATACTTTGTCGCAGAGACAAGCTACTAACGCTGATAACAATAATTCTTTCAAGTTGTTTCAACATTTATTTTTCTCCTCATATCATATAAAAGTTTTCACATAGCGATTTGACTGACGACACTGTTACTGTGTCGTCATCAACACAGACGTCTGCTTTCCATTGGTTTGGTATAATCCTTTGAAAAATCTGTATTCCAATTAGCATTTATCGAATTTCCTACTCAAATACATTTATCACTTTGAAAGCACACATTTCCATCAATGACGTAGTTTGTGTGTCATTTTGGATTTTGAAATAATTTACACGACATAAAGACACACTGTGTCGCTACAAAGCGATACACCGAGTCGCCTCTAAACCACGCGACACGCTATTGACATCCGGTTCCAGAATCTGACACTACCATATTTATCATTTAAATCTTAAACGCAAACCCAGATATGGTTCCGAACCTTGATTTGACTTACAAAAAATGGTACCACTTCGGTACGCTGCATAAACGATAGATCATTTTTCTGTGCATGATTGGTTTTGTAATTATGATTATTTAAACATGTGATTGTGTGAATAATGATTAATTGAACATTTACGGTGGTTTTCACCTGATATCTAACACTGATATTATTTTTGTCATTTTAACATGCTTTGATTACCACACCTCTGTTATATACGTCCTTCTATACACTTGCAAATTTCATATTCTGCCATTCTGAACAGTAAAATTTGTATGAGAAACCATATATAAGCATGGAACCAAAAGAATAAATTGTGTTGACTGTTCATTTGTATTTTGTTTTGTGCTATTATTATCTAAATAAACGTTTGTGGTGAAAGCATCGTTTTGTTGGGACTAAAATACATTGGAGAGATCTAGCCGATCATAAAGGTTGGAGCTGTCCATCTATTCTATTTGATTTGGCATTGACACCCGGCACGTTACATTAATACCATTCAAGCTCTCAGCAAGTTAAGCTAATGTCGGTCATAAATTTACCAATTTTTCCTTATCCAATTGATTCTTATTTCATATGTTATTATTGATTACTGCTCTTCTCTTTCTATGCTGGTGCAAAATATTTTAAAAAATCAAAAAAGCACAAACATATTTTTTTCGGCTACAATGTTTAAATAAATACAAAAAAAAACAACAAACAAACAAAGAAAAAAAACCCCAACACTTTCGGCCAGTGAAAAGTTGTAGGTTTGTCTTTCCATCTGCCGAGGCATATTATAGTCGGCATTCATGGATTGACGACCTGATTGTTCTTTGTCCCAATCGGTAATCCTATAATTGTCAATCACTACAACAACAATCTTAGCGCCTTAAATGCATCGTGAATCCTTTCATACCATTCTAATCATATGCTTGCAAAAGATCCAAGTCACTCAGACAAAATTCTGAAGTCAACAAGACTGACAATGACATTTTATATACAATAAAATGTACTACGCCAGCTTTAGTGTTATGCAGCATGTTGATTGTCTATTAATACATGATACACTTGTATTATTTTCAATTATCAATACAATTGATAATTTGTATAACAAGACCGATTGTTTATGGCCTAATGGTATAGATTATCAATATATGATAATCTGCCTACTTGAGATAAAATAAGGAAATTTAAGGTAAAGTATATCAACAGAAAGAAAAGTACTACTTCGCACATCTGCTACTGTTACTTATTATTAAAAGATATTGGGAGTGAAGAAGACAACACAAAATGTTTTTTTTTATGGGGACTTAGGGCGTACGACAATGATAGTAGATATATTTTATTACATTGTGAAGTACTAGTATTGGTTTAAAACATTAGATACAAAGGAGGACAAATATATATATATATATATATATATATATATATATATATATATACATATATATATATATATATATATATATATATATATATATATATATATATATATATATCAAATAACGTTGAACGATTTAGAAGCTCTACCCAATAAAGTAAATTGTGCATATTGAGGTAAAGATTTATTGTCAAGATTATGACTCTATGAAGTTTGGGTTAATCAAAAGGTCGGTAACACTTACATATTTTTAAGAGTCATTTAAATTAAGGCTATCGGACAATTTTATCCAAAATTGGATGGATCGGCTTAGGAGCAGTAGTCGAGCATTATTTTATGTAAATATTGCAAACTTCGGATCAAAACTTTACCTTGACATTTACCTAGTATTCTTTGAAATATTGAAATGCAATTGCTAAATTCAGAGTATCCTCTCACAAACTCGAAGTTGAAGCTGGTAGATGGTCGAGACCGTATAAACCAATTCATGATAGACTTTGTTCTATTTGTAACCTCCTTGAAGATTAATATCATTTTGTCCTTGAATGCTTATTGTATGAAGATCTAACAGCCAAATATATAGAGAAATATTTCAGAAAAAAGACCAAATATGTTTAATTTTATAGAACTTATGAATACCCAGAATACTAGAATTTTGAATAATTTAGCCACTTACATTTTTAAAGCTTTTAATCACAGAAATACCGTCGTATATTCATATATCGTGTAATTATTTTGACTGACCACCATTTCAACATGAATTTGAATGACATAACTTCTGATTTTATTGTCATATTATTACCCTTAATAATGTAGATATCTCTTTCTCCCGACGGAGAAATTTTGTGAATTAATCTGCTTATTTCATTTGCATTGATCTGCACCTGCATGCATACCTTATTTCGTTTCTTACCATGTTTTCTTTCTATATTGTAGACTATAGATGATGATACCTTTTTGTGTATTATACTATCTGCCATTCAATTCAATTCATTGAAAAAATATGTATCCTCACAGTCCGTTTGGGGAAATGGAATGAATAAAGACCCTTCTTCTTATTGAACAACAACAATTGCTACTACTGGAACTAGGCTTACAAAATTCTAAGTTGTTTTTTCAATTCGACAGAATATTGTTCGCATCCTTAAAAACACGAACATTGTCTTTGTACAGTGAAAAGGGATTATCTCCAGATACAAGTAATATAAGTCAAGCCAAAGAATTGTTATCAAGCAAATATTTCTTGCCTATATTAACTCTGCAACAATATGTATGGTTATTTATTTTGCATTACAGTTGTTACAACTTTTACCGAATATTTCTAACCTTGTTACAGATGACATCAAGCGTTACGGTGCGGTCATTGCTGACCAATACGAGTGTCCTTGACCATTTTTTATTTGTGGACCCCTCTTGGACCTCTAGCTATGTTGAGCTAAGAGGCCTTTGAGGTGTCTCCCGTTGTCCTTGACCATTGCGTGGCAATCGCTACACGCATTATCAAGCGATTAGACCGTTCCCTGTTACGGGTGTTACACTTAACGGACCAGGAATTGTAAATGCTCAGCTCTTCATAACATAGGTTTTCAGAGCAGATTTAAGTCAAATGGAAACCCCGTCAGGCTCTTTTGATTAAAAATAACGGGTTCCATAAAAGAAAAAAAGATGAACGAAATTAGCAAAGCAAGCATATACGGTACCTTATCAACTTGCAGGCTACATCACTTTGCTATACTGCCAATGACCATAATTAGGGCTCGAAATTAATGCCAACCCGCTATCCCGCGGTTAGTGATTTTTCTGGCGGATTAGTAAAACCCAGAATTAGTCACTAGTCCGTTGAGGCAGTGAAAAGTACCACTGGTCACCTATCACAGCAGTTAAGAAGCGGTCGTGAGTCGGCATATTCTTTAATCGTTAATTGATCTGTTTATTGTGTCAATTGGGTACCTACCAATATCCTGAGATTGACGAGTTACAATAAATGCTCGCGGCGTAAATGGACAGGTGTTAAGCCGTTCATCCACTCATCAGCTAAATTAGAGCGATTATTGTCAAAACAGTCTTCATGCACGTGGAACTAGCCTGGTGTACTACCCCCAAGCAATGATTTCATTACTCATGATAACAAAAGATGTAGGGTCTCAGGCTAGTACTGACCAATCGGAAAACGTCGCGTTCGTCAACTCAACGAATAATTCAGAATTATACCGAACAATGTGTTATAATATTTATATCGTTGCTGATAAATATTCAATACAGTGTGCGGTGGCAACTGTAAGCATATGAAAGTATTTGCAAGGTGCGCAGCAGCCAACAAAGCGGCAGAAATTAGATGATGACAAGAGAGAGCGCGATCGCAATATGATCAAGGGAAGATTCTAAGAAAGCACCAGAAATGTTGGGAAAATGAACACAAACGGCTGAAATACGATCTAGGAGAGGCTGTGATGTTGTGCACTGAGTATTCGGATAAATACTAATGTGCGCGGGTTACACCATTCACGAGTCTTGTTGGTGAAATACAGTTGCTATTGTTTTGAGTTAATGTTAATGAATAATAAATGTTCTGTTTAATTTTAACATGATCAGTGAAATTTAGACAGGATCAGTAACACTTTTTTTTAGGTGATCCTGTTAGTGAAAAAAAATCCTAATTTCGAGCGCTGCAATACATGGGTAGTATGGACTCCTGATTCTTAAAATGGCGAGTGTAAAAAAAAAAAAAGAAAAAAAAAAAAAAAAAAAAACAAAAAAAAAACAACAGCATGTAAATTTCGTACAGAAGGATAAAATACAAATAACACATAAATGACATACCTTGCATTTGGTACGTTGCTGATTGCAACGATCTGGTCAAGGTATACATTATTAATAGTAATATACACAAACTCCCGATCGCCTCATGTTGGTGGGATGAACTCTGGTGAACTGTTGCACCCGAGACTCGTTGAGTATACAAACACCAAGAACTGAACAGGAATGCTGCTATACGGTACGGTGTCTCTTGTTGTCCGAAAGTCCTCAACTTGAACTGCTACTCCGTAGTAACCGATACTTCCGGTCGCTTGGTATGAAATAATGCACGTCTCCTACGAAATATTGCAAACAATTTTAAGCAGGATAATCAATTAAATAATTTATGAAGTATTTTGACGATATAGCATCTTTATGCAAACTTTTTTTAAAAACAGAATTCAGAAAATATGAGTGCGTCCTAATAAGCAAGTATGTAAATGTTATATGTCTCGCTGAAAAATAAAATTGAATGCTCATGATAGATAGATAGATATATTTGATAGATAGATAGATAGACATACATACATACATACAGACATACATACAGACAGATAGACAGACAGACAGATCGATCTATCGATAGATAGATAGATAGATAGATAGATAGATAGATAGATAGATAGATAGATAGATAGATAGATAGATAGATAGATAAACCTCGTTCAAGACAGCCCCAGGAAACGATGAACAAATATCGCCGCATTCATCAGATCCAGTTGACCAACGACATCTTACAATGTCACCGTCTGAATCAGCGACTGCAGTGGAACAATTAATGGATGTTTGAATTTGTTTTACACAATTTTAACAGCTAGCTATACATATATTTGGAAGAAATCGATCCAAGTTTATGTCTCTTGAATTAATTCTAAAACGTATTGTATGCCACAGTTAAGGAAGGAAACATCACTTCATATAAGAAAATTATGGTAACAAATGAACTTTATGAACGTGTACTACATTTTCTGAATTAAGTCTCAACGGATAATTCTTTGTAAAATCTCTGCTATATGTTGAAAATAAGTTTAATTGAAGAAAGCAAAGAAACAATTTTTTGATTGACATTAATGATTTAAAACACTGTTGAGGCCAATATAAGCTTTGTAAGTTCGCAAAATACTACGGCTTGATAAGGTAAGGTAAGAAGTGTATAACGCCGCGGTTCCTTTAAAATAAGGTTGAAAATGGATTTTTTTTATATAGAAAACGTAACCTGTTTCATATCATGGGTTAACTTTAATTTATACAGTAAAAACTTTAAATAAATTCCTATCACAGAGTTCTCTTAGACATTCTAAATAACGTTGGTAAAAGAAAATCACATCATAAAATATATTTTTAAAAAAGTATTGAAAAATAAAATAAATTTCCTTTTTGTTAGATACTTTCATTACAACAAATAGATAAATTAAAAAAAAAAAAATCAATGAAAGTGCTCGAAAAAAATAGTTATTATTTGAAATGATCAATTCGATGCCATGTACACCGGGCTATTTTGCTATTTGTAATAAATTTGAAAAGATAAGAAACTTTTAAAAATCAAATTCTAAGCATTAATAAGTCACCGAAATCAGTATATGCTGGATAAGTCCACTAATATTCATTAGTAATATTTAAAACTCGCGTCAATATTTGATAAGGCGAAGACTAAAGAGATATAACAGCACCTGACACTGCTGAAGTAGGGATGAAGCATTTGATTCACACAGGTATTTATCAAATTACATTAGCTGGCTGGCAAGAAGACGTGTTTATGAAAATAATTCAATGTTTTTAAAATCTGAGTTCGACCCGACGTAGTTGGATAAGCACTATCTATTACACACACACACACACACACACACACACACACACACACACACACACACACACACACTGATTGAGAGACACAAAAATGGATAATGGCCCAAATACAAAACAGTTTCCCAACGTTTCGAGCTAAACAAGCTCTTTGTCAGAGGAAGAAACAACTCACATACTCAAAACAAGAAATAAACATAAACACAAAAGCGAAGAGAACATCTGGACTTCTACGTGTTTGAAATAACGGGTGGTGGGGGGTGGGGGTGGGGGCTACAAACAAGAGTTATAAAAATGGAAGAAAGTAATAAGAAACAGTTGTTAAAAGATCTTAAAACAGGTAAACTCCATGTTTATTCTGACCAACATAGTAGTTCTATAGCAAAACAAAACCATAGAAGGGATGACCATGTCTATCGGACAGATAATCAAAATGATATAACGATCTCAGGAACAACGAATTTCCCGAGAAAACGAACATTTTTTCAAGTCATAATATTCCCATTATATAACAAGCTAAGAAAAAAGTGAAAATTCGGAAGTGATGAACAAAATTTTGAATCCTACTAACTAATTACCTCAGAAGTAACATTTGCTTTGTTTTTCTTTAATGAGCAACCTCGAAAAATGATAGCCTTCTCATCAATTGGAGGTATAATAGGAGTGATAGCATTTTTGGGGGGTGGAAGTAGGGGAGGCAGTTCCTCTATAATTCGTTAGGTAGCGCCACCAGAAAACCCATTCTAGCAAATTTCTTATCTTAGGTTTAAATATGTGTCAGTCTTTGTTACTGTAATGTTCTCCTTGCTTATATCTTATATCTTTCTTAAATTTCAAGAAAGATAACAAAAAAAAAAAAAAATAATTGGTTCATTTCTGAACAGAAGCCTTGTATACTTAGACTATTAACGTATAATAATAATGTAAATGAATGAAAACCCCCCACATAATAAATGAATAATGTGTGTCGTTTTGTGATACTCCCTAGTAATTAGAAATGTTTTATATTTTGTATCTATTATTTATTTCTATAATCATTATTGGAATATCTGACACTCTCCCAATAATAATAATAATAATAATAATAATAATAATAATAATAATAATAATAATTATTATTATTATTATCTTGATGATGATAACAATTATAATAATGGTACTACTACTACTACTACTACTACAACTAATAATAATAATTATTATTATTGTTGTTTTTATTATTCTTGCTTTTGTTGTTGTTAGTGATGATGATGATGATGATGATGATGATGATAAAATTGCTAATTTAAACTCTGCTTAAAAAACATTACGTAAAATTACACGAGAATTTTGAAAATAAAACGGTATTTGATCATGTTGCACTGGGAGTTTTTTTTCACAGAGGTCAAATTCAAAATTATTCATGTCACAAGAATTTCGTATTTTTACAACAATAAGTCACAATTAAAAAAAGACTGACCGTGTTTCTAGACGCTCGAAGTTATTTATAACTTTATCATACTACAACTAATACTACTACTACCACTACTACTACTGCTAAATAAATAAATACATAAACACATTTTTTGAAACAAATGCTTGAAGATTACGCTACTGAATAGTTGATATCATAAAATTAGTTGACAACCCAAGAAATTTTAAATTAAATATTTAATATCATTAATAATTCATAAACTGAAAACGTAAGAATGAAGATAAGATATGATTCTGAGTGTATAACATTACACGACTGATACGTAAACTTCAATTAGCATATGATCTTAATTGTGTGAGTTTTTAAATATTTTACTATGAAGTATGTTTGAATCTTTTCCTTTAGAAAATCTCGACCTTTATACATCTAACAAAATAATTATTGAGATAAAAATTCATTCTTGAGATAATAAACAGATACTTATGATAGCTGTTTTTAAAAAAAAAAAATACTGGTGTCAACCAAAGTCAAATGTACTCTAAGTATCAATCGCAAAATATTTACTTCCAATTAATGACAAATTATGGCAATAAAAGCGGTGTTTGGTATATCAAAAATACATTGGGACAGGACTAGAGTTAACCCGAATAATATGGATCGGCTTTTCCTCGATCGGAATATCGCTGGCAATTTCCGACAAGTCGAGAAAAAACCTCGGAAGTGGTTGTAGGAATACTCATGAATTTGATAGGTTTGGTGATTCGCCTCAGGCGGAGTGCACCACATATGTTACGACAGCAAAGGCCGACGTTATTTTCATTGTGTCTTTGTCTCCTTCCGCCGTTATATTGTACCACGTGAACAAAAGTAGTTCAGAATATAGTTCTCAGTGGCGGCGAAATACATCTGAGGTTTCTATCTCGACTTGATGGAAATGGCCGAGGATGCTCTGATTGACTTTTACTGTGACATTAGCATATTATGATGTGGTTAAATTGTGTACAGTTTAAACATTTTTTCCCGATGAAAATATCCACCAACATATTGCCTGGCTTTTGTAGTGACCACAACTCAAGGTGAATCAGAATATTATAAGGAAATGAAAATATCCACCAACATATTGCCTAGCTTTTGTACTGACCACAACTCAAAGTGAATCACAATATTATAAGGAAATGAAAATATCCACCAACATATTGCCTGACTTTTGTACTCACCACAACTCAAGGTGAATCACAATATTATAAGGAAATGAAAATATCCACCAACATATTGCCTGGCTTTTGTACTGACCACAACTCAAAGTGAATCACAATATTATAAGGAAATGAAAATATCCACCAACATATTGCCTGGCTTTTGTACTGACCACAACTCAAGGTGAATCACGATATTATAAGGAAATGAAAATATCCACCAACATATTGCCTGGCTTTTGTACTGACCACAACTCAAGGTGAATCAGAATATTATAAGGAAATGAAAATATCCACCAACATATTGCCTGACTTTTGTACTGACCACAACTCAAAGTGAATCACAATATTATAAGGAAATGAAAATATCCACCAACATATTGCCTGGCTTTTGTACTGACCACAACTCAAGGTGAATCACGATATTATAAGGAAATGAAAATATCCACCAACATATTGCCCTGACTTTTGTACTGACCACAACTCAAGGTGAATCACAATATTATAAGGAAATGAAAATATCCACCAACATATTGCCTGACTTTTGTACTGACCACAACTCAAGGTGAATCACAATATTATAAGGAAATGAAAATATCCACCAACATATTGCCTGGCTTTTGTACTGACCACAACTCAAGGTGAATCACGATATTATAAGGAAATGAAAATATCCACCAACATATTGCCCTGACTTTTGTACTGACCACAACTCAAGGTGAATCACAATATTATAAGGAAATGAAAATATCCACCAACATATTGCCTGACTTTTGTACTGACCACAACTCAAGGTGAATCACAATATTATAAGGAAATGAAAATATCCACCAACATATTGCCTGGCTTTTGTACTGACCACAACTCAAGGTGAATCACAATATTATAAGGAAATGAAAATATCCACCAACATATTGCCTGACTTTTGTACTGACCACAACTCAAGGTGAATCACAATATTATAAGGAAATGAAAATATCCACCAACATATTGCCTGGCTTTTGTACTGACCACAACTCAAGGTGAATCGCAATATTATAAGGAAATGAAAATAATTTAATTCGGGAACAATGAAGTATTATTTTGAAAGCCTATATATATATATATATATATATATATATATATATATATATATATATATATATATATATATATTCAAGTTATATAGTTAAGGTGGGAATATTTCTTTATTGATAAGCAGGTGTACATTTAATACCCGTTGGCAGGTCAATACAATCTTAAATACCTTACCTATAACATTTATTGTTGTATTACAGTCTTGAATTACACGTACGATGGGCGAGACACTTGTTTCAGGAGATGAATCTCTTGGCAACATTTGCTCTTGCTTTAAAAGCGTAGTCAGTGCCACCCGCTTCAAGTGTTAACCAACAGCAGTCTCTGAATCTGTAAATAAAAGGGCAACAGTAAAATGATTAGCCAGCTAAGCGATGGAGGTTTTAATGTGGATAGAGTATGAAAGTCACTAAAGTTAAAATAATCAGGTTGTTTTAGATGATATTTGAGTGCAAGTAGCATAAAAGCTGAACTGATTAAATGTTGAATAATATACCGTACATAGCCGCTCATGGTCGAGCCCAACTGCAACCTGCACAGACCCAGATCTGCCGTCGCATAATGCGCCGGCAGATCTGGGTCTGTGCAGTTTGTTAGAAGTAATCAGTGGAACAAATAACGTAGATTCTGATCTACCAGCGCATTATACGACGGCACATCACTGCTCTTTGCAATTGAATTCCACTTATGAGCGAGTACACACGGTACTGATCTTATGCTCTTTGCAATTGAATTCCACTTATGAGCGAGTACATACGGTACTGATCTTATGCTCTTTGCAATTGAATTCGTCGTATAAGCGAGTACAGATGGTATTGATATTATTCTCATATCAAAATCAGTAGAGAATTTTACAGATTACACACGATTTTAAATTAAATCCGTGAAATGTTCGTAATATCACAAGCCTACATTCCTCATTTTGTTTATTAGTACATTCTTTCCGCATATATTGTCTATTCTATACTATAACTTTAGAATGGTTTTAGACTAACTACTTTCGCCACCTCAATATCGCGTGATATTGTGTCTACACAGAATACAGTTATAACTTATGTGTTACGAAATTAAAGGACTTCACATTGCAGAGGTCCACTAATAGCGTAAAATTTGTCTACGGTCTTGTAAGATCTGACATTGAAATGCTTTACGTGAAGAAAATTTCCGTAGCGGTTGTTGTCAGGTTGTATATTAATGTTCTGGATCCTACGCTTTGGTCCTCAGAAACGCTGAAATCTGTACAGTAATATTGCATGGGTATGTTTGTCACAATACATCCTCCAGTACATTCTAGGCTTCCCTCACCGTCAAGCAGAAAACCTGATGAAATGCGACTATCATCACAGAAATGTGCATCGCCGTAAGATCTCCTCCAACTTACTCTGTATGATACCTCGATCTGTGAATAATAATAATAATAATAATAATAATAATAATAATAATAATAATAATAATAATATAATAATAATTTATATTATTACACCTTACCATATCCACCCCTCACCCCTGTTAGTATTGGGGATATTGTAATACTCCCTGTGTTCAGCTCTTCCTTCGGTCCGTTACTCAAACTCCTCTTAAACCTTGGTTGGCATTAGACAAAAATATATGTGCTTGCCCACATGGCATCCACGTGCATGAGGACAAAGTACTATTGTTGTCTCCCTGCCCTTTGAGGCGTGGATCAAATGTCATACGTACATCAATTTAAATTACAATGACATTTTTTAATATTTTGAACCAAATCTTTAAGATGCAGCCACAGAAGGAAAACACATAGTACACATCACAGATATCAAGTTATTATCCGAGAAACACAATTCAGGGGGCGACGCGGGTAATGGCAAACAAAAATTATATTGTTTCACTTCGCACTGTTGCACGAATACACTGAAGTTGCTTTAATTCTTCTTCTTATTATTATTGCAAAAGAAATATTGCAGGCGCTCGTCTGCTGAAAAACCAGAAGCTGAAAATCCATCAACTATACTTCCTATTTTTTCTCTAAATTTTTAATTAATTAAAATAAATGTATGCTCATCCGATATAATTCCATCACGCAAAGCAGAAGATATTATTGATTAGAATAAAAGATGCAAATAAATTTAATGTATCCTTATTGGAATTCCAAAACAATTGTGCGCATGACACTGATTTAATATTTTTGACAGCAAGGAAATTGTTAGCAAAGTGACATATGGATAATATAACATTAAACACAAGTTCCCCCTCTGTCTGTATGTCTCTCTCCGTGAACTAGTTTCTTTTTCAAAAGGAAGCAATAATGCAGTTAAATGAAAGTCTATAATTTTCCAATATGTTTGGAGAAAATGATACGGAAAGTTACATAACAAAAATAGAACATGAAACATTATTTTTAAGCATTTACAAAACAAAAACACACATCGCGATTTAATATATATATATATATATATATATATATATATATATATATATATATATATATATATATATATATATATATATATCACAAGATATGGATATTATTTTAATTTATTTTAAATCAAATATTTCAATTCATTTTGATCTTTCCATTTGCTAGCTTCACCAGAGATTATATATAACATCTGCATGTTAGTCTCAGTTATAATATATAATAGGCAAGTATTACGCGAGCATAAATTTGTGTCATGTCTTTTGGAGAGGTCTCCTAACTTGATTCATGCTTGGAAACTCTTTATCAGCTAGTGACTGGCCAATCAAATGTCAACACACGTCAATACACAGTTTTCGCAGTTTTAAAGGTCAATAAGTATAGTGATAGGTGAAAGTTTGCTTGTGTGTGTGTTTCAGAGTTGTGTGGCAATGTTATTTTTGTATGCATGTAATCTCAGTAATTACTTGTTCAATACAAGTATTCAAACCTATTCGCTGCGGAACTGAATTGCATTGAAATATGGCCGCATCCTCGACAATCGGATTAGAATTTAAACAAACTTAAAACAAGTAGATCTGACATACGACGATAATGGTTGGTATTATCCTGGTCCACTTGTCTTTAGGAACCTATCAGATAAAGTGTTACATTTCGTATTCGGAAGAGTTAACGTTATAAACTATATATATTGAGTAACGCGTCTCACCTTCATAAATGTGAAAGCTGTAATTTGATTAGTGAATCGAAAGGTGAACAGATCTTGACCTCGTATCCGTGTCCCGTTAGATCTCAGAGATTCCGATTCTAATCATATTGCATCCTTGAACACTCATTTCCGGCCGAAGTCTCGTCTCGTTCTGAGATCTACGCGGACCGAGAGTCTGGTAAAGGTATGTACAATTGATTGTTACCGATAGGTGGCGGTGATCTTTTTCTTTGTTTTTCTTCTGTCCGAAAAAAACACCATATAAACTGTAAAGACCATTATTGCTATTGGTAAATACGAGATAAATGTAAACATACTTACAATACATTTTAAAGGAGGTAGAATGAAGTTGTGTAACAGCGGACAATGTGTTTCACCGTTATATACTCAGTGAGTTACAGTCTGACGATTTGCATGATTTTCGTGCAGAAGCAAAAAGTTGTGTTACCTATACAAATTAGTAGTTATGTATATGTGTATCGTGGGCTACCCATCCTCCTATCCTTTTTCAATTTTGTTGTCAAACACAAAGCCACCCATACTCGAATCCTCCATTTTTTAAAAGATGAAAAGCAACAAGATAAAATACAGAGCTTGAAATAAGAAACGTTGCAGAAAAAAGCATTGTTAAAGATGACAACAAAATAACTACTGATGAAGCACTGAGTATGCTTTTAAACGAATTGAAGATCCGAAGTGAAAATTAAACAGTTTGTCTGACAAACTTTTTTACACAGTGTCAAGCTTGAACAGATATTTCATTTTGCAACGAATCGATCAAACTGAGTCAGAACAAATTGATATTTATCTCGAAGAAATCGAGGACGACATGATAAAAGAGTAAACAAAGGGAAAAAGACCAGTTATTAAACGCCAATTGTAGATCCTAGGTGTTTCGCTATGATGTGATATCCTTAAATTAGTTAGCCAAGCTGTAGTGATTTGTGAACTACTCCTAGTTATTATGGTGCACCGAAAGATCGCACTACTCGTAATTTTAATCAGTTACAACAATTCCTGTGGCATTAGTTTGGTGTCATACTTAAGTTACAGAACGACCAGTTTGAGCAGCTACGCTCAGCTAATAGGACAAATTATGTCCTTGACGGGTTTCAAACACATACTGAAAGCAACAGTGTATATCAGAATTCGCAAGTTCTGCCACAACGCCATCGGAAGAACTTGAAAGCCTTCCTTTAAAAAATAAACATTAAGCTACCAAGACTTAAGAAATTATTTTTTTTATAAGTTCAATATTTTAGTTCCAGATCTATACTAATATACGTGAACGACAAAGTTATAGTCTGATTACGAGTCAGGATTACTGGTTCTGCCGTCCTGACGTACTTTTTTTTATGAATTCGAATTGATTGAATTTAACGTTATATATTACCGATTTTTTTTGTTCATGACTAAATGCACTGATTATCATCTGACTAAAAACCAGTTTAAGAATCCCAACGTTCTGATTGACAGTCCTGATTTTAGAGTTCTATTTACATGGGGTTTTTCTTTGAAATTACTGACTGTGTTACTGGGGGATTATAGTGATATGGCGAGGTTCTCACTAAAACTGGGATCTCGTGGATTTTTACAAAAAAGAAGTTATATTTTTTTAGTTTATTTATCTAAGCGTAATATCAGAGTTTGAGTGTTGGTTATCAGTGTGCTACATATGCGAGTCTGGGCGCTACATATCTGAATATGGGTGTTGGTTATCTGTGTCTTGTTGTAAAAGGCGGAAAAAGCAAGTATTAGCAAAAGTAGCACTAGCACTGCACCGATTGGATTGGCTACAAAAAGGCTATAATTTTCAATACTGTTCTATGTTGTTGCTTTTTAATGTTGGTGTTGGTGGCCAAACATTTTTGTGTGCTTTAATTCTAAGGGTTGGTGGTCTAGTGGGATTTTATTGAAACTTTTGAGTTATGATGGCCTAGTGCTTTTTAATTTTGAGGTTTGGTGGCATAGAGTGTCTGTAAAAATGTTGAGTGCTGGTGGTCTGTTGTTATTTTGTTTTAAATTTGAGGGAGTGAGGACGAGTGTTTTGTTGAAAAATTTGGTGGAGAAGAGGGTGGGTGACATAGGGGTTTTGTGATATTTTAATAAAAACTTTTTATTGCGTTGATAGTCTAGCGTCTTTGCTAAAAAAATTGGAGGATAGGAGGATGGGTGGCTTAGAGTAAAACATTTTTTTAAAAAAAAAGCAGGATAGGAGGATGGGTGGCCAACGATTCTCATTGATATAACTACCATATTGCTTGTGGCGGTTCAAGACATAAATAACAGTATGAAAATTGTGTTTTTATGTGATCGATGTATTTTTTTTTGAAGAACGCTGACTACCTGTTATTGAATCAGTGACAGTACCAGATTTCTTATAAGCCTCGTTTTGAAAATATCACAGAGCCATGCGAGAGGTCTTGTTCAACGAGACTAGCGGAAGCCCCACATCAAACCAAAATGGTTGCTCGCAGGCGTCCACAAAATAGTATACCTGTGATTCTTGTTCCGTAGCTTTCAATGTAATTATTCCCCCTCTAAAGTGTGATCCCAGGCAAATCCGTGCCGTCAGGAGGATGACTGTGATATGCTATAGAGGCATTGCCACATCTAAAAGAATAAAAAAGGTCAGTAGTGAGATAGTTTATATGCAAAATTTTGAAACTTTATGCATTTTGCTCCGTCTGTACAAAACAATTTATAATTATTTCTATTACGTACCTACCACGGCTCAGATGTTGGCAATGGATAGCCTTTGAGGTGGAGCAAACAGTACAACACCGAACAAACTAGACACTTCTCAGTCTTTCACCTGCTGTACAATGTATTGGGTCATTCCGTACACTTATTATGTTTCCATTTCAATGAGGTTAATTCACACGAAGCGAGGTTGAGGTTTCATTTTCAGCCAATCAAAATAGAGCTTTCTAAGGCATCGTTTAATGATGGTTTCTGCTGATTCACAATCTCAAACGCAAGCATAATATTGTATAATCTTCAGGCCAGAGGCACAAATAGGTAAGTAGATGTTGAAGATATAAATAACAGTTATATATATATTTATACACAGAGATTTACATACTTGTCACGAAAATGTTGAAGTATTTGTATGCATAAAACAAAACAAACTTCCATCGGAGAACAATCTTATGAAGATAACATTTAAGCAATAAACAATACCCATTAGGTCTCGGTTGTCCCAGATAAATTCCAGTTTCGTGAGATAAAGGGAGTATCTTAGCCTAAGGTGTGCCCCGAATAAAATGTATGACCATTGTCCGGAAAAAGAGTGACTGTCAATAATTTAAATTGTAACTTTAACAGCATTTTAATTCTTTTAAAAAGGACAAATTTAATAAATATTAAAAACTTAAAAAAAAATGATGAAATGCATTAAGCTTCCGCATCAGGTTACACCTAGAATATCTTCTCTGAATGTAATAATGCTTTACAGCAAAACAAAAGTCCATTATTTGGAAAAGATAAAGTTGCTTTGGACTGAATCAGATCTTTATATGTTAGTATTCATGTCCAAACATAAGAGCTTGACAATGACTTAAAAGCGAACGTTCAATGGAATGAATGACTATAGCGAGTATGAACAAAGAAAAGAAAATGAAACTACAAGGTTTCTTGCCTAAGGAAGAATAAGTTAACGTTTATTCGTATTTAAGGATTCCGTAGATTGGGAAATAAGTTATATTCATTTAAAACATACCAAGATTAAAATAAAATCTGAAAAGTAACTGAAAATGTATGCTGATAAGATGCTCAGATTAGGCATTCCAAGGAATAGTTGCATAATTTGAATGAAAATTTTCAACATTAAATGTTTAGGTCATCTCTCTCTCTCTCTCTCTCTCTCTCTCTTTATATATATATATATATATATATATATATATATATATATATATATATATATATATATATATATACATGTATGGATGGTCTTAAGACGAATACACTAGCCTTGTCGTTTTCGGGTCGACTACATAATTGTATTGACCTAAGAATAATTATATTTAAATAATAGTTTATAATAAATGGATCGTAAAGTATGTATTAGGAGTCCTGATGATAGGTTAATAGTGGTATTTAAAAAAACAGAGTGAAGATGCGAAATAATAAGAGATTATACAAGAAAGCAAAACTTTAGAGCAATCTGAACCAACAAAACTAAAATTACCATGGGGAAACAAGGATCAGTTAAACCTATCTAGAAAAAATATCGTGAAAATAATACAGATAGACTGAATAGTCTCAAAAGACAATATCACAAAGAGTATTATAACTTACGAATTTATTATTAATTCTAGAACGGAAAAGAGAAAAAATCAGACGCAGAAAAAGGGAGGTATTGGTTTCACTCTCTGAGGTACAAATGGCGTATTTTCGATCTTAATTTGTCCCCAAATCCATGAGGAGGAATTCATATTGAAAAGAAATTGACCGTTAGGACAAACGCTCCACCTACTCATTTTTGATTTCATTTTAATACACCGCCGTGTATAATTTTGAAAATTTTGTGATAACTGAAACAATACCCAAAAGTAATTTGTGAAGCTTTCATCAAAATTCGACACAAATGTCGAATTTGTTAATAGTTCAATTGTTGTCTATTGTGTACTAAATTCTTTGTAATTTGCCCTATTCAGCTGGGCAAACTCTGGACCGTCCATACGAGTATGGCCGAGACTAAAAGTAATACTATAACTTCTAGACTAATACGGAATTTAGCGGAGATGAAAAAGAAATTTCCCGAAAATGTCAAAATTGTGACAAGAATTTTTACCAATTGTAAAAGAATAGTTAAAAATTTACAATGTATTTTCCTCTTATTGTACAAAACTATGTATCATTATTTTTTACGTACCTACAACGGCTCAGACGTTGGCGACGGATAGCTTTTAAGGTGGAGGAAACAGGAGAATACGGAAGGAACCACACACTTCTCACACTTGTACCGGCCGTACAATGGATCGAGTTATTCCCTACTCGTATTATATTTCCGCACCAATGAGGTTAATTCACTCTCAGGCTAGATTGAGGTTCTTTCATTTTCAGCCAATCAAAAGTGAGCTTTCTAAGGTATCGTCTTTTGATTGTTTACTCCAATTCTCAATCTCAGACAGAAGCTCATAATGTTGTATAATCTTCAGGCCAGAGGCACTAATAAGTTGGTAGATGTTGAAGATATAAATAACAGTTATATATTTACAGACGGATATTTACATTTATGTCATGAAAATGTTGAAGTATGTGTATGCACAAACAAGAACAAATTTCCATTGGCGAACTATATTTATGAAAATAACATTTAAGCATTAAATAATACCCATTAGGTCTCGGTTGTCCCAGATAAACTTCAGTTTCGTGAGATAAAGGGAGTATCTTTTCCCAAGCTGTACCCTGAATAAAATGTATAACCATTGTTCTGAATAAGAGTGACCGTCAATAATTTAAATTGTACTTTAACAGCATTTTAATTCATTTAAAATGGACAATTTTAATAAATTTAAATTTTGTGTACAATAAATTATGGAGTGTATTGATCTTCCGCATCAGGTTACACCT
The DNA here is from genome assembly GCA_029931535.1 of Margaritifera margaritifera. Taxonomy (NCBI): domain Eukaryota; kingdom Metazoa; phylum Mollusca; class Bivalvia; order Unionida; family Margaritiferidae; genus Margaritifera; species Margaritifera margaritifera. The sequence goes on from JAQPZY010001361.1 coordinate 393,041, forward strand.
AGAATATGTTCTCCGAATGTAATTATGTTTTACAGAAAAAAAAAACTCACTACTTGGAAAAGATAAAGTTAATTTTGACTGAATCAGACCTTTATATGTTAGTATCCATGTCCAAACATAAGAGTTTGACAATGACTTAAAAGAGAACGTTCAACGGAATGACTATAGCGAGTATGTAAAAAGAAAAGAAAATGAAACTACAAGGTTTCTTGCCTAAGGTAGAATAAGTTAACGTTTAATTGTATTTAAGAATTCCGTGGATAGGAAAATAAGATATATTCATTTAAAACATACCAAGATTAAAATAAAATATTAAAGGGAACTGAACATATACGCTGACAAGACGCTCAGATTAGTCATTAGAAGGAATAGTTGCATAGTTTTAATGAAAATATTAAACATTAAACGTTTAGGTCATATATATTTATGCATGGCCTTAAGACGAATACAGTAGCTTTGTCGTTTTCTTGTCGACTGCAAACTTATATTGTCCTAAGAATAATTATATTTAAATAATAGCTTATAATAAATGGATCCTAAAGACATGTATTAGGAGTCCTGATGATGGGTTAATATAGGTATTTAATAAAACTCTTCCTCCTCATTTTTTTTTAGCAAAGCCGGTCGCTACATGACAGTCGTCATAGGAATCTGATATTGGTACCCACATACAGTCAAACTCTTCTTAAGAAGCAACGTAAGAGAAGTGAAAACTGTGGTCTCTTAAAAAAGAGGATCGTTACTTTGAGTTTTCATTGTACTATGATTTGGTTTAAAGGAACTAAAAACATGTCATTGTAAGGCAGGTAATTGCTTAATAAAGGTGACCTTTAGGTCAGGTTTGACTGTAATTTTCTGTAGCAATATTCCTTGTTACTCATGTTTTAAGTTTAAATGTAAATGTATAAAAAAAGTCATCTCCTTTCTCGCCTTTACTCTCACACAAATAACGGATGCATGTAAGTGTTTGTGCTATGTATACAAATGAAATACATGGATATACAAAGATACAAACAAATGAAGCAAGCTAAATCATACTAGTAAGCACATGTGTAGTCTAGCAATAGATTTAAACAATAAATAATACCCATTATGTCCCGGGTGTCCCAGATAAATTCCAGTTTCGTGAGATAAAGGGAGTATCTTAGCCTAAGGTGTGCCCCGAATAAAATGTATGACCATTGTCCGGAAAAAGAGTGACTGTCAATAATTTAAATTGTACTTTAACAGCATTTTAATTCTTTTAAAAAGGACAAATTTAATAAATATTAAAAACTTAAAAAAAAAATGATGAAATGCATTAAGCTTCCGCATCAGGTTACACCTAGAATATCTTCTCTGAATGTAATAATGCTTTACAGCAAAACAAAAGCCCATTATTTGGAACAGATAAAGTGAATTTGGACTGAATCAGATCTTTATATGTTAGTATTCATGTCCAAACATAAGAGCTTGACAATGACTTAAAAGAGAACGTTCAATGGAATGAATGACTATAGCGAGTATGTACAAAGAAAAGAAAATGAAACTACAAGGTTTCGTGCCTAAGGAAGAATAAGTTAACGTTTATTCGTATTTAAGGATTCCGTAGATTGGGAAATAAGTTATATTCATTTAAAACATACCAAGATTAAAATAAAATCTGAAAAGTAACTGAAAATGTATGCTGATAAGATGCTCAGATTAGGCATTCCAAGGAATAGTTGCATAATTTGAATGAAAATTTTCAACATTAAGTGTTTAGGTCATCTCTCTCTCTTTATATATATATATATATATATATATATATATATATATATATATATATATATATATATATATACACATGTATGGATGGTCTTAAGACGAATACACTAGCCTTGTCGTTTTCGGGTCGACTACATAATTGTATTGACCTAAGAATAATTATATTTAAATAATAGTTTATAATAAATGGATCGTAAAGTATGTATTAGGAGTCCTGATGATAGGTTAATAGTGGTATTTAAAAAAACAGAGTGAAGATGCGAAATAATAAGAGATTATACAAGAAAGCAAAACTTTAGAGCAATCTGAACCAACAAAACTAAAATTACCATGGGGAAACAAGGATCAGTTAAACCTATCTAGAAAAAATATCGTGAAAATAATACAGATAGACTGAATAGTCTCAAAAGACAATATCACAAAGAGTATTATAACTTACGAATTTATTATTAATTCTAGAACGGAAAAGAGAAAAAATCAGACGCAGAAAAAGGGAGGTATTGGTTTCACTCTCTGAGGTACAAATGGCGTATTTTCGATCTTAATTTGTCCCCAAATCCATGAGGAGGAATTCATATTGAAAAGAAATTGACCGTTAGGACAAACGCTCCACCTACTCATTTTTGATTTCATTTTAATACACCGCCGTGTATAATTTTGAAAATTTTGTGATAACTGAAACAATACCCAAAAGTAATTTGTGAAGCTTTCATCAAAATTCGACACAAATGTCGAATTTGTTAATAGTTCAATTGTTGTCTATTGTGTACTAAATTCTTTGTAATTTGCCCTATTCAGCTGGGCAAACTCTGGACCGTCCATACGAGTATGGCCGAGACTAAAAGTAATACTATAACTTCTAGACTAATACGGAATTTAGCGGAGATGAAAAAGAAATTTCCCGAAAATGTCAAAATTGTGACAAGAATTTTTACCAATTGTAAAAGAATAGTTAAAAATTTACAATGTATTTTCCTCTTATTGTACAAAACTATGTATCATTATTTTTTACGTACCTACAACGGCTCAGACGTTGGCGACGGATAGCTTTTAAGGTGGAGGAAACAGGAGAATACGGAAGGAACCACACACTTCTCACACTTGTACCGGCCGTACAATGGATCGAGTTATTCCCTACTCGTATTATATTTCCGCACCAATGAGGTTAATTCACTCTCAGGCTAGATTGAGGTTCTTTCATTTTCAGCCAATCAAAAGTGAGCTTTCTAAGGTATCGTCTTTTGATTGTTTACTCCAATTCTCAATCTCAGACAGAAGCTCATAATGTTGTATAATCTTCAGGCCAGAGGCACTAATAAGTTGGTAGATGTTGAAGATATAAATAACAGTTATATATTTACAGACGGATATTTACATTTATGTCATGAAAATATTGAAGTATGTGTATGCACAAACAAGAACAAATTTCCATTGGCGAACTATATTTATGAAAATAACATTTAAGCATTAAATAATACCCATTAGGTCTCGGTTGTCCCAGATAAACTTCAGTTTCGTGAGATAAAGGGAGTATCTTTTCCCAAGCTGTACCCTGAATAAAATGTATAACCATTGTTCTGAATAAGAGTGACCGTCAATAATTTAAATTGTACTTTAACAGCATTTTAATTCATTTAAAATGGACAATTTTAATAAATTTAAATTTTGTGTACAATAAATTATGGAGTGCATTGATCTTCCGCATCAGGTTACACCTAGAATATGTTCTCCGAATGTAATTATGTTTTACAGAAAGAAAAAACTCACTACTTGGAAAAGATAAAGTTAATTTTGACTGAATCAGACCTTTATATGTTAGTATCCATGTCCAAACATAAGAGTTTGACAATGACTTAAAAGAGAACGTTCAACGGAATGACTATAGCGAGTATGTAAAAAGAAAAGAAAATGAAACTACAAGGTTTCTTGCCTAAGGTAGAATAAGTTAACGTTTAATTGTATTTAAGAATTCCGTGGATAGGAAAATAAAATATATTCATTTAAAACATACCAAGATTAAAATAAAATATTAAAGGGAACTAAACATATACGCTGACAAGACGCTCAGATTAGTCATTAGAAGGAATAGTTGCATAGTTTTAATGAAAATATTAAACATTAAACGTTTAGGTCATATATATTTATGCATGGCCTTAAGACGAATACAGTAGCTTTGTCGTTTTCTTGTCGACTGCAAACTTATATTGTCCTAAGAATAATTATATTTAAATAATAGCTTATAATAAATGGATCCTAAAGACATGTATTAGGAGTCCTGATGATGGGTTAATATAGGTATTTAATAAAACTCTTCCTCCTCATTTTTTTTAGCAAAGCCGGTCGCTACACGACAGTCGTCATAGGAATCTGATATTGGTACCCACATACAGTCAAACTCTTCTTAAGAAGCAACGTAAGAGAAGTGAAAACTGTGGTCTCTTAAAAAAGAGGATTGTTACTTTGAGACTTCATTGTACTATGATTTGGTTTAAAGGAACTAAAAACATGTCATTGTAAGGCAGGTAATTGCTTAATAAAGGTGACCTTTAGGTCAGGTTTGACTGTAATTTTCTGTAGCAATATTCCTTGTTACTCATGTTTTAAGTTTAAATGTAAATGTATAAAAAAAGTCATCTCCTTTCTCGCCTTTACTCTCACACAAATAACGGATGCATGTAAGTGTTTGTGCTATGTATACAAATGAAATACATGGATATACAAAGATACAAACAAATGAAGCAAGCTAAAACATACTAGTAAGCACATGTGTAGTCTAGCAATAGATTTAAACAATAAATAATACCCATTATGTCCCGGGTGTCCCAGATAAATTCCAGTTTCGTGAGATTAAGGGAGTATCTTAGCCCAAGGTGTACCCTGAATGAAATGTATGACCATTGTCCAGAATAAGAGTGACCATCAATAATTTAAATTGTACTTTAACAGTATTTTGATTCTATAAAAAGGAAAAATATAAAAAAATAAATGAAAAAAAAGTGATGTAATGCATTCATCTTCCGCATTAGGTTACACATAGAATATCTTCTTGAATAATTGAAACATGTGACTAGACATCATTTCGTTTTAGGCTTCAATCAAAATTTTTTCTTAGTGTATGTATGTTTGTGTGTGTCTGGATTTGTACGGGCTTGTGTGATTGTAGCGTGTGTCTTTATAACTTTTTTCATATCAGAATTTTTTTGGGTACTTTTTCATCAATGTGATGTGATATTTGATACGGAAAAAAAAACATTCAACGAAACAACACTGAACAATAATTTAGAATAAAAGGCAGAAACCTATTTCTTGTTCACACACACACACACACACACACACACACACACACACACACACACACACACACACACATATATATATATATATATATATATATATATATATATATATATATATATATATATATATATAATTTTGTCCTTCTTGCTATCTGCTGACCAAACGTGTGTGTTATTTCAAATCAGTACACCGCCATGCAATACGTGCAGTATAGAGAGACCACTGGATTTTGGTCTTAAACCATACATGATTCCTGTCAATTGGAGCTACTGCTTTATGTAATGAGTGTTAATGTATTTAAGCATCCTTCGATTCCATACCAATGAGGCAAAGCAGTTTTGGAGCTATTGTTAGGCAACTCTATTATTAGTTACATGTTAGTTTATTAGGTGTACGGAATGTTATGACCGTCTTGAACAATATTACTCCCTGGGACGAAGGCAAACCTTTCTTACACCCCTCTAAACTAACATGCAACTAAGGTCTATATATATAATACAATTGTTTCATATATTTAGATCGTGAAGTAAATGGAATGCATTAATCTTCCGCATCAGGTTACACCCAGAATATCTTCTCCGAATGTAATAATATTTCATTGAAAGAAAGCAACTCATTACTTGGCAAAGATAAGGTTAATTTGGACTGAATCAGATCTTTATATATTAGTATCCATATCCAAACATAAAAGTTTGATAATGCCTTAAAAGCGAACATTCACTGGGATGACTATAGCGATTATGTAAAAAGAAAAAAAAAATTAAACTAAAAGGTTTCTTGCCTAAGGAAGAATGATTTAACGTTTATTCATATTTAAGAATTCCGCGGACGTTATATTAATTTAAAACATACCAAGATTAAAAGAAATTATTAACCGGAACTGAAAATATATGATGACAAGAAGCTCAGATTTGGCATTACAAGGAATATTTGCGTAATTTGAATGAAAACTTTAAACATGAAATGTTTCTTACGTATACTTATGCATGGCCTTAAGACGAATACAGTAGCCTTGTCGTTTTCTGGTCGACAACATAAATATATTGTCCTAAGAATAAATAAATTTGAATAATAGTTTATAAAAATTGGATCGTAATATGTGATAGGTTAATAGAGGTATTTACCAAAACAGAGTCAAGGTGTAAAACTTATAAGAGATTATACAGGAAAGCTTGGCTTTTAAACAAACAGAACCAACAAAACCAAAACTACCATGCGGAAACAAAGATCAGTTAAAACCATATATAAAAACAAAATCGTGAAAATAATAAAGAATGACTTAATAGTCGCCAAGGAGAATATCAAAAAGAGTATTTTAAAATGTGAATTTATTATTTATTCTAAAACAAAAAAAGGGAAAAAAATCAGACGCGGAAAAGGGAGGGATTGGTTTCACTCTTTGGACTACAAATGGCATATTTTTCGATCTTGAATTGTCCCCATATCCATGAGGAGGAATTCATATTGAAAAGAAATTGACCCTAAGAATAAACGCTCCACCTACTCATTGGCAAATTTTATTTGTCTATAAAACCGCCGTTTTTAGCTTTGAAACTTTTTAAATAACTGAAACAATACCCATGAGCGTATTGTGATACGTTCATGAAAATTGGACACAAATGTCGAAATTTATTAATAGTTCAAAAATTTCTATCTAGCTTGTACTAAATTCTTTGTGTTTCCCCTATTTAGTTGGACAAACGTTTGACCATCCATACGAGTATGTAAGGTACACACTTCATTGGCGATATAATTGGTTTGTGGTCCATTCGAATTTCTGCGATAGCTGATTGGCAGATTACACCCTAGGTTGATGGGTTAATTCTGTTTCTCCTTGGTGTTACATTACACATCAGCATGTCAAAAGGGATCAACAATAAACATTAAACTCATATTTTATGGCAATATTCTAGACAACCACTTCCTATTTTGTATTTGACTTTTAAAAATAAATTTGCCTTTTTCTTTTCAGGTTGATTTTTGCAAATATATTGAACTGTATGAAATGCATCACACAACAGAGATACCAAATTACATAATTTACGATCTCTGATTACATTTACTTAATTGCCAATGGCTATACAAACAAACAAATGTATCGGCCATGCCACAAACTAAGACATGAAGTACACTAAAGTGATCTTGCAACAAGCCATATACACACGAAACAGAGATGGTAGAGTTGCTTTGGTCAAGGGCACTATTACCTATGAGGAACTCTTGATCAAATCAAATATACAATCTCTTCATGTGAGGAGACTGAGGACTTTTGTATTAGAATCAAGCAACATTTTAAAAAATCTCAAAAGAATCTCAATAACATTATTCTTTTAATAAAGAACCAATATTCATTTATATATGATAATACCGTGACTGTTCCACGACTGAGAACAACCAGGTATGGGTTGAAATCTTTTATATATTATTAAGCAAAATCGTTTGGAAATCATTGCCAAATCACCTTAGGTAGGATATGCCTTTGGATCTATTACATAGACGTCTGAACAAATGGAATAAGGATACAATAAACTGTAGATGCAATGCGTGTCAGTAGATATTTTGTTGTATCCTTGACTTTAATATTGTAAAGTCCAAGAGATAAATCTCAAGTTCAACTTTTGGCATAACAGTTAGGAACACCTTGGCTAAACTCTGCTTATGACGATGCCACTCAATTGCCACATGCATATTTACTCATCGATTTAAAACCTACCACTCCAGATGATTTGAGATTTATAACAAATTTGTTTCACGATTGGCGTCAAGATCGAGGTCCAGTCATTTATACGCTACCTTCCTCGTTTTCGTCTGACTAAAAAAACCCAACTATTGACTTCCTTTCAATTTCACTATCTTGTCAAATTTATTCGTGCACTGTATGCACAAGTGGGATCACATTTACTAGAAGCTAGTCTGAAAGAAGTGTTACGATGGTTTACTTCGAAAGCACGTCAATGACTACAAGGCATCATTCACATTCCACATTAAACAAAACGTTTTTCTGAACAACATAAGGTAGCTTTCTCACAACTCGCTGATCTAAGAATCGATACTCAAACCAAAAAAAAATAAAAAAAAATAACCAAACCAAAAACAAATCATCTTAAAACTAGGTGCAAATGGATCTTTAAGTGGTGTCATAATTCGTTCACTTTTAAGTTGGGGTGCTAATGCCTAAGCTAAAAAAAAGCAAAAAGTTGAAGAAGAAAACCCCAAAGAAAACGACCCTTTAAAGAAATAGAGGTACTGCCGCTAGAACGCGCACGTACTCAAGAAAGCTTCAATATGTGACCGTCTCTCCTTCCACTTCTCCTACTCCGTTATTGATGATGCCTGTTAAACATGATTTAAGACCAGTGTTTCCCAATTTGGTGCAAAAAGGGAAATCCGTCTCTAAAGAAACTTCTTCCTCGTCGACGATTTCTCCTGCTCTAGCGGCTGCTGCTGGAGCCAAGAAAACTGGCATCTCCTAAGACAAAGTACAAGACAGAACAGGCATGCTATAAAGCTTACTGGATTTGTCTAAACAAGAACTAGGACGATTTAGTCCGTTGAAAACACCTCGTCGAGTCGAGTGCTGTCTATAGTCAAATTGGTACGACTCCTGACAATCAGTGGAGACGAATCCTCCCAGTATAAGAGAAGTGTTGGATAAGATTCACTTCTGTTTTCCTCCTGAACAAAAATGCCACACAGTTCACACCAACATAGACAACATCAAAGAAGACCTTCTGGTTCAACTAAACATTGAGATGACTTGTCGGTACTTACCAAATCCAATACTCCGATACGAAAATAAATCATTTGAAAAGCACATACAAAAATCATCGATACAGTGTGAATGTTGTTTGAATGTTTTGAAAGGAACGGTCCCTTTAACCAATATATCGTGACAGCGATTAGGACGACATCGTCACGTTCGTCGCCAAATGGAAAAAAAATGCCAATCAGTGAAAAGAAAAACAAAAGTGCTCTTTCAATGAGGAGGATTTCTACCCATGCTGATAGGACCGTTGTTAAGAGTGGCTGCTCCTTTTCTGGAAAGTCATCACACTTGTACCCTTTGACCTTATGGAAAGAAGTGTTAAACACTGGAGATTGGGTTCGCATTGGAAAAACAAAACGCACTTTTGACAATAATTATTTACCTAACCAAAACATCGTATCCAAGACGGCAATGTCCATTGGAAAAGATATCCACCTAGTTTTGATTCTTGGATTGCAGCTTCACAAGTCATCGATTTTAAGAAGTCACCAACATGCCGTTAGAAGCTACTGCATTCCCTTTTCAATGTTCATCTCTACGAGAACTACAAAAACAACCACAGTGAATGTGATGTGAAGAACGTGTTCTAAACATCAAATTGTCTTTTTCTGCCAAATCTATTTGGAGACAAACAATTGTGGACAATTTTACTCAGCAGTTGTATTGGTTATTTTATTCAGAATCAATCCGTTCGTTAAAATATACTGACAGTCACAACTCTTCTAACCACAGCAGCCATCTTCTGGAACCCTCCTTGGAAAATAGACATAGAGTGCCTCCTCGGAGACAGGAACCATCGAATTATGAATAATCAATTTTATTTAACATTACCTAGCGACAGTTCTATGGATGTGTTTCCTAACGACAAATAATGTTGTTTCACAGCCAAATTACTCAATCCATACATTTGGATCACGAAGCTCACTGGGAAGTGGCTTTGGTAGAAATCATTCATCCCACTCAAATCTGGAATGTGGTAGGAAATCACACCACTTTCGTTATGGAAATTCTCAACGAACAAGTTCAAGAACACTTGGACAAAAATGATCCTGGTTATTTAGAAACCAAAAAAGCAGCACCAGCTAATCCCCAATTGAATATGTATTACCCGAGAATCCCCGCAGGATATTATTTATATGCTCGACATTTCATCGAAACAATTTCAGCTATTTCAACGATCAGTTTGGCAAACTGCTGGATAAACTTCACCGAAGTGTACTGATTGAGTACCATCCAATTTCTCATTGTATCAAAATTCATTTTTCTGACGGCAAAACACTGTCCTTCATCTTTCCTGCCAGTTTGTTTGCTATTCTGGGTGGAAACACATCTCCCGTTCCTGCCAAATACATTATCATCAACAACAACAACCGATTCTACAAGTATTTTCGCTGCCCTATCGAAATGAACTAAGGACTGAATTTGATGTTTGTGTACTCTGGTGTCGTCGTGTATAACGTCGTGGAACATGTATCACGTTCACCTAGAATTTGTACATACTCATTATCGTCCCGTTAATAAATCGTATTTTGAGGAGATCTGTAAAGAAAAGTCACCCTGAAAGTACATTTTGGGAAACAATTCTCGACCGAATTATAACTGATGTATCCTGAGTACCGAGGACAACCTCGACAACGAAGACATGGTCTAGGAGATATGTTAAAATCAGTTTATCGTACGGTTGCACGCATCTTGAAACCTATGGTCAATCGAGGATTGCATGCTTTAAAACACGTGACTTTGACGCAAGAAAAAGTATTGTCCATAATCTTCTCATCGACCAACAAAGTCGCAAACAAGCTTTACTGAAAACAGTAATAATGTGCTGATTAAAACAGGAAAAAAAAACTCCTGGGTTGCCAAGACACGCCTATAAATTTGCTTCATACTCCTGTCAAAGGCACTGATTCCTCCTCTACGCCACAGTAAAACTTTTCAAAACCTCACAAACATTCCTAGAAAAGAATAAGGAAAGAAGAAAGTCAGATTTTGACGTATTTGATTACTAAAAAAGAAAATGATACACTGAGATTCTTGCAAATGTTCCAAGTCAGAATTCGATCCGATTGCCATGCCCCCGATGATGATAACGATGCAAGAATCCCAGTTGGCAGAATTTATTCCCGTGTCGTCTTTGACCACCTCAGCACATATCGATTTTGAAATCAAATGACGAACCGAATATCACATCGATCTGAATAACAGTTAATTGTACATGAAAGTCAAAGTTATCAAAACGGACAACACCAATCCAGGCGCTGATGCCAGAGCCCCAGTCAACAATTTTATGCATTCGCTGTTCAGCGAAGTGGATTTGAACTTGAACAACAAATTGGTTAGCAGCAGCATGGACACTTACCCCTACCGAGATTAGCTGGAAAATCTCTTGACAGACGGAAAATAATCAAAGAACACACAGCTGGATGCCTCAGTGGTATGGAAACCTGACACTTTGGATGCTTTCAACGACACTGTGTTGACAGAAGATAACGATCCTAACAACGTTGGATTTAAAGAGCGTCAAAAGAAAACCAAGCAGGTACGCAGTTTAGAAATGATGGATTGTTTGCACTTGGACATGTGGTTGCAAGACAAGTATTTGTCAAATGGTGTGGATATACTTCTGAGATTGAATCGAAGTAGGAACCAACAGTACCAACGACATTTCTTACAACGATTATAGAATATGCTTTGTGGGGATTTGATTACACCACAGACCAAGGCAGCGACGAGGGACATTTCATAAAATCATGCCAACTCCGTGTGGAGCTTCAGTTTACCCAGTTTACACTAGCCTTCGTGAACACAGTGAACGTTATCTTGTAAATTTGATAATACTCTGGAAATCAATATTTTGAGAAAAGTGATCCTAGACTATTAAAGCACAGAACACGAACCCATGAAGATAGGTGAGTATGATGTTTTGTTTATCCAGAACATCACTCATTGGCCGCAAGTGAACAAAGAGAAAAATACAGTCATGATGTCACAATGGCCAGAAGAAGAAGAACACTTAGTCTCATGTTTTGAACACTTAGTCTCATGTTTTGAACACTTAGTCTCATGTTTTGAACACTTAGTCTCATGTTTTACTCTTCACTTGGCTGAAAGAATCACACTCCTAACCAGTGAACATTGTCATGATTGTCAAATCTGTAGTCAAGTGCAAAACGACAAATGTTTAACAATGAGTCCAGAGGAAAAAGTTGGAAGAGTATCCGAAAGAAGCACGGATATTCATTTAAGAAAAGAACATCCTGAAAGAGTGGTATAAAGACTTGAGTGACCATTCCTTACCTCCATTGACTTCTTTGGAGACGAAACGCATCGAAGCTCTCTTGCAACAGAGCTCCTAGACTTCCCATTAATTGACTTACTTGACTGATCTTTTCAAGAAAAAAGCAAAGTGTGAACTCATTATTTATCATTAACAACGAAAACAATTACCTGTGAACTGTAAAGATACAAAGCTGGACTGAATAAGGAGTAGGCCTGTCAGTAGGTTCGAGTCTAGTAATTGACTAGAACTAGCCTGTGAGCATAGTGGGGTTTTAAGAATAGTAAATGAAAAAAATAACTCGAAAACGTACGCCATATCAAAAGAAAAAAATGAATGTCATTGTATTGCGAAAACACAGAAGATACTGACTAATAGAACAAGGATGAAATGGTCAACACCTTATATGATTATTGAAAATGATTATCTCGGAATAAGTTTTATTGCAATTATTATCGACGCCTATGGTTAAAAACTAAACCATTTCAAACCTTTCCATCCATAATTATTTTTTCTCATTCAGGTTCCTTTTTTATCACCATCCACCTCTAACATTGTTTTTAATGTCAGGAAATGTAATAACTTCTACTGTTAAAGCAATGTAGTTACACCTGATTATTCTATCAACTGGTTTGTATGTGGTCAATTCAAGGCAGGTAAAGTTCTCCAATTTTATCTTATGTCCATGAATGATCAAAGAAAAATCATTTTATTTCAAAAGAAGTTCCTATATCAATTAATGGGTGAACATGAAGAGAGAGACTATTGTAAAAGTTGAAATGAAAGGTTAATTATTGCAAATTGTATTGATATCCTTATCACATGTAATTATTGCAAATTGTATTAATATCCTTACCACATGTAATTATTGCAAGTTGTATTAATATCATTATTACATGTATCACATGGAGCTTAGTAAGGTCCTATGATACTGGATTAATCCCGGTTTGAAAGCTCCTCCCCCTCCAAGAAACCCCGCTTGTTTCAACTTAGTTTTAATTTCGGTGATCTTAGTCACGTCGGTTCATGAGGCGCGGGTTCTGCCATTGACGGAGCTGTCGGAAAGAGACAATACTCGTTCCGCTTGTTTGTTTTCCCTGTCACTAATGCCTTTTATGTCACTGCTATACACTGTCCTGACTATACAAGTAAATATATAAAGCAATCAATCTAAATATATCGTCAGTAATGTGAAGTATTTGGACGTAACACAAGATCGTCTTTCAGGTGATAAATATCCTTTTTGTACACCTGGTACTGACTTTATAAAAAACCCAGGCTGTATGTAATATAGAAGTTCCTGGACCTTATCCTACTACTACTGCCTATCTAGCAAGTATCGACAATTAGTGGGAAAATAACAATAACCACTGGGAATGTTGGTGTTATCGCACCAAACATTCATATGACACAACATAAAACTAAAGATGCTTACAAATTAAAACCATCAAGAAAATTTGAAAATTATGTTCAAAGTCAAGGAGACAAGACAGGACTAACTCCAAAAATTTTAAAAACTCAAAGCGGACAAACACATATACGCTGGTTTTATGACGCAGGTTATTGAACTCTTCCACATCGCACCTGCTATTCATCTATGCTACCACAAGATTGGGAATATATTGGTTTTAACTGCCGGACATATTTAATTTTTTCTAACGGCTTTACAATCAAATTTGTCCTAGTAACTCAAGAGGAAGCCAATGACATTAAAACATATAACATCAATCGTCCCCCCCCCCAAATATCAATCTGGACATTTTGATTGATTCTGACCATCTCTTTTATTGACCACTGGCAACCAAAAGACGGCACACAATTCTGGGATGTTAATGGCAACATGAAGCAATGTGGATCTACAAATGAACAGATGGCATTATTACGTAGAGGCCATGTTGACCTGGGATATGAATGGAGTGCTGTTAACACGCCTATGCTGAAGACTATGCAAACTCGTCAGTATGCATGCATGGATACAGTTAATGTGAGATATAAAGATATAAATATCTTGATTGAAAGAGGAGATCTGTACAATACAAAGGGGCCACAAGTTAACAATGTAGTTACACCTGGTTATTCTATCAACTGGTTTGTATGTAATCAATTCAAGGTAGGTAAAGTTCTCCAATTTTATCTCGTTTCCATGAATGATCGAAGTAAATATCATTTTAATTTAAAAGCGGTTCCGATTTCAATTAATGGGTGAACATGAAGAGAGTGACTATTATAATAGTTGAAATGAAAGGTTAATTATTGCAAATTGCATTAATATCCTTATCACATGCAATTATTGCAAATTGTATTAATATCCTTATCACATGTAATTCTTGCAAATTGCAATAATATCCTTATCACATGTAATTATTGCAAATTGTATTAATATCCTTATCACATGTATCACATGGAGCTTAGTAAGGTCCTAGGACACTGGATTACAGATATATATCACTCATCCCTCGTCGTGCCTCAGTTTGGCAGATCTCTCTTTTGGGCTGTGCATCCAGTGACATTTGGCATACAGGCCCCCAGCCATCGACATCTTCTTTTCCTACAATCTGTACAAGAAATGCAGATTCTCTGCTTTGATGAAAATCTTCAGGTTTTGGTCCTGTTTGGCTAGAAGATGCAAAGAATCTTCCTCAGACTCTTGTTTTGGACGATTACAGACTTTTGTGTTATACTTGATGTTAGCTTCCAGCATTCAGAGCCGTACAGTAGCACTCCGATGAGATTGCTTCAGTAAGTAGTCAGCTTGGTCTTGAGTCAGAATTGTTTGGACTTCCATATGTGTGGGCGGTGCATCCAGTGACATTTGGCATACAGTCTCCGTCTGTGGACACTTTGCTTCCAAGGTATGTCAATTCCTCTAGCTCCTCTATTGGTTCGTTATTCATAGTGATAGGATCGTTGGTTTTACGGTTCTTCCTCATTAATTTGATTTTCTTGCTGTTTACTTTCAGTCTTATCTTTATGGCCTCTCACCGAATTTATCTGTCGTTTCTTGCATATCTATATGCCGACTTGAAAACAGTCCCATGTCATCGGCGTAGTCGAGGTCTTCCAGTGATGAAAAGAAGGTCCACCTAATTCCTCTATTGGCGTCCACAGTTGTCTCTTTTATCAGCCAGTCGATGGCGAGGGAGGGTGACGAGGAGTCACGGTACAGGCAGTCTCTCTCTGTCTCTCTCTGTCTGTCTCTCTCTCTGTCTGTCTGTCTCTCTCTCTCTCTCTCTCTCTCTCTCTCTCTCTCTCTCTCTCTCTCTCTATATATATATATATATATATATATATATATATATATGTATATATATGATGAATCCAAACCAAATGGCGAATAACAGTCCTTTCAAGTGCACTGGATCCAGCAAGGGATCACGTGTGCCAGGGATTGATTAAGATACACGGCGCAATACGCTGACAACGAACAGTGCAAAGCTAGTTTTTAACGAGCCTAAGATCATTTTTAATGATCCTTTTATGTTGAAACATGAGCATAAGAAATGATTGTGTACTAATATGAAATAACACGTATATATAGCAAACTATTGGTCATTACATAGCAGAGAGACAAAATAATTTGCTTGTGTACGTATATTCATTTTTCTGCCTTGTTTAAATAGTGGGGAGTGTTTTATGTAATCAAGGTATAACCCAAAGCGAAATATTGGTACATTACATAAATTTACCAGAAAGAATTTAAATCACTTTGAAGTACATGTAATGTCTTTGTGACAGTTGGTCTTACACCACTGAGCAGTAATGAAAAACTTTATTCGGAACAAATGTTTTGAGTTTCTCTTTTTCTGCTGATTCTAAATCACTCTTTATTCCAGTCCATTCACTAATACTAAGCTGAGATTCGTTCAGCAAGGTTTGATCAGCCTTTGAACCAGAAATGGCTTCGTAGAATTCTGTTTCATCTATGGTTTGATCTGTACCACCTTTATATATATATATATATATATATATATATATATATATATATATATATATATATATATATTGTTAGGTGTGTGTATAGTGGGAATGACAATAAGACCACGGAGACAGATAATTGAATTAAAGAATGAATCTGAGAGTTGAGAATAGATAGACTTAAATGCCCACACGACCATATGATCATATATACAAGAATAAAGATAGACTAGAGAGTAGTTCAGAGTTTAGGATACAATAATAACAAATTCCAAGGTCGTCGCTGCAGGCCACTTTAAGGAACTTTCAATAAAGATTGCATATGGATATAAAACAGAATTAAATAGCTCTACAAAGGCATAGTAGACAAGTTACTGCTACAATGCCATAGGTTCTCTATGAACATTTTAGCATAAAGTCCTTACCGTTACTGTACAGACTTAATAAAGTTGAAGCGGTTCAAATTTTGGGCTCAGACCCGTTTGAAATAAACTAACAAAACAAGCAATGACCACAAAACTAATACAAGAATAACGAAAGGTAAATATTAACATACTGACAACACAGTGAAGAGATGAATAGCTAGCCACTAAGTAAATGAAATTAATCAATGGTTCGCAGATAAAAGGATTGTCCACGTAAACGAATACATAGCAATGACACATTTTGGGACAAACAAATAATCAAGAACACAACAAAATTCAGTTGCAATCATAGGCAGAACTGTTTACCCATGGAGGCTGTGTGGAGATGGAGCTGGGATTGAATTCGACAACAAGTTAAAAGGTTATGTCTCTGTCCTTTGTAATTCAGTTGAAAGCGACGCTAATTACTATTCAGTTAATTGTGCACAGTTATAAGCCCTAACAACGATTGTTCAATGAATCTGACGTGGCCGCTAAGGGGTAATCCAGTTGACTGAGTAATGTAAAGGTAGACCGAACCTCTTTTCACCATCCATAAATGTGCATACGCGAGCTTAAGTAGTTACATGGCGGAGTAAAGCGTCATCGTGGTGATTGATTCCAGTGATTCCAAATGTCTACTACCGTTGCCTCCAGAAATAATTCTGCTGTTATCGCTTGAACCAGTAGATACAATACTACGATGTGGCATGGTCAGTGTTCCAGGATTGATAAAATTATTCATATTTTTCGCATGACGGACTATTCCCCATAGGTTAGGTCTGTTAATTGTGCCGCCATTGTATTGAATAAATCTCTTTAAAACAAGATATTTATATCTTTATATCTCACATTAAGTGTATCCATGCGTGCATACTAACGAGTTTGAATAGTCTCCAGCATAGGCGTGTTAACAGCACTCCATTCATATCCCGGGTCAACATGGCCTCTACGTAATAATGCCATTTGTTAATCTGTTGGTACATATTGCTTCATGTTGCCATTAACATCCCAGAATTTTGTGCAAACTTTTGGCTGCCACTGTTCAATACAAAATGATGGTAAGAATCAATCAAAATGTCCAGTTTGGTATTTGAGGGAAACTTTGATGTTATGTTGGCTGCATTGATGGCATTGACTTCCTCTCAAGTTAAAACCAATATATTCCCAATCTTGTGGGAACACTGATGAATAGCAGGTGTGCTGTGGAAGAGTTTAATAACCTGGGTCATAAAACCAGCGTGTATGTGTTTGTCCGCCTTGAGTTTTTAAAACTTTTGGAGTTAGTCCTGTCTAGTCTCCTTGACTTTGAACATAATGTTCAAATGCTCTTGAATATTTTCATTTGTAAGCATCTTTAATTTTATCTTGAGTCATATGAATTTTTGGTGCGCTAGCACCAACATTTCCAGCAGATTCTGTACCTGATTTGGAGTCCCAGTTCCTACTGGATTTGCCATGGTATTGTTCTTCCTAATAACGTTGTTTTTCCGCCATAACATCTGGTTTAGGTCCGTATGTCGCTCCTGGAATAGCACTTGGATTATTTTTTTCTTCTACTAATTGTCTACAGTTGCTAAATAGGCATCAGTAGCAGGATCTGGTCCAGGAACTTCTATATTACATACAGCCTGGGTTTTTTATAAAGTCAGTACCAGGTGTGCAAACATAATATTTATCACCTGAAACAGGAGCTTGTATTACGTCCAAATACTTGACATTTTGACGATACATTTAGATTGATTGTTTTATATATTTACTTGTATAGTCAGGACAGTGTATAGCAGTGATGAAAAAGGCATTGGTGACAAGAAAAAAAAAAGGAAAAAAAAAAAAAAAAACACCCCAAGAGGAACAAGTATCGCCTCTGTCTGACAGCTCCGTCAATGGCAGAACCCTCACCTCATGAACTGACGTGACTAAGGTCACCGAAATTAAAACTAAGTGGAAACAAGCGGGGTTTTTTTTTTGGGGGGGGGGCTGGGGTTCAAACGGGTATTAATCCAGTGTCCTAGGACCTTACTAAGCTCCATGTGATTCATGTAATAAGGATATTAATACAATTTGGAATAATTAACCTTTCATTTCAACTTTTACAATAGTCACTCTCTTCATGTTCACCCATTAATTTTGATATAGGAACCTCTTTTAAGTTGAACTGATTTTTACTTGGATCATTGATTGAAACAAGATAAAATTGGAGAACTTTACCTGCTTTGAATTGACTACATACAAACCAGTTGATAGAATAACCAGCTGTAACTGCATTGCTTTAACAGTAGAAGTTATTACATTTCCTAACATTAAAAGCAATGTTAGATGTGAATGTTGACCTGAATGAGAAAAATTATTATGGATGGAAAGGTTTGATTAGGGTTAGTTTTTAACCATAGGCGTCGATAACAATTGAATAAACTGATTGCGGGATCATCATTTTCAATAATCATACAAGGTGTTGACCATTGCATCCTTGTTCCATTAGTCAGTATATGCTTTAGCAATACAACAACATTCATTTTATTCTTTTCATTTGCGTCCGTTTTCGAGTTAATGTTTCATTTACTATTCTTAAAAACCCCACTATGCTCACAGGCTAGTTCTAGTCAATTACCAGACTGGAACCTACTGACGGGCCTACTCCTTATTCAGTCCAACTTTGTATCTTTCTTAACAGATGTTGGAAATGATCACTGTTGACATCATCATCATCATCATCATCATCACCACCATCATTATCATCATCGTCGTCGTCATCGTCATTGCACATAATTATTGCTCTGGGGCATTATGTAAAATACAAATTAAGACTTACGGATAAGATTTTATAATCGGAATTGAACTGGACATGGATAGGAGTTTCTGTTCAAATCTTGTTTCTTTCCTGACATTTTTTGACTGCACAAGTATTTGTCAGATGACCCAAGTAGAAATCTCCACAGATACAGTAAAGATTATTTCCTAACTTTACTGTGATTTGTTACTGAAATTTCATTGGAATAAAATAAGTAATATCTGTAAACTGGTCTCAACCCCTCGTAATTAAACGTCCAACGTGAGCCTTTACATTAATTTCTTTTTACTTTACATTATTTAAACATAACAAAAACAAAAACGTAATAAGACAAGTGCAAATAATACCTACCGGTATTACTTATTAAATGATCATCAGTTCTGCAAATGGAAGATGTGTCACAAGTCCACACACAGTAATTTAATTGAGATCTTCGGTGTCATTATAATAAAGATAAATAAATAAAGTAGTCCTACTTACACATAATACTCATTATCTGCCCTACTAATGGAAAGTGTCACACAATTATACTAAATGCTTATTTAAACTATCTGAACTCTGCAATATATATATATATATATATATATATATATATATATATATATATATATATATATATATATATATAAGCGTTGAGTGATAATCTAGATTTTCCGATGCTGACAACAGAACGTAATCAAGCAATTAAGATAGAAGTACTATAATAATGATATTTTTGTTATTTACCTATCAATGTTCAGATAATATAATAAAAGCCCTATACGTAACTAAAAAATTAAAAAAAAAAATTGGTTTTCATTCCAATCATTTTAAAACGTAAAACGAGCTTCATCTTAGATCATAAACCGATTCAAATTTTGATCGGCTTATATGCGCATGAATATCACAGTTTTATAAATGAAGCGCGCGTAGTTCCAGCCCGTTTGAGACTATGGTGATATGGAATCAGAAAAGCGTAGGTATCGTTCTCTTACTTCTAGAAAAATGACGGTACAATTCTGGCTCTTTCTGGAGTAATAAATTGATGGAAATATAATAAAAATTAGCCCTGACCAGAAACTTATCCATATGCTATGTTTATCTGAGTTTACACCATTTCGGTTAACGTTAACGTTAAACCGATACCATTAATTTTAGTCCTGTGTCTAGAGGATCAGATAACGTGGCATTTTTTTTTATACAACAGGAGTTATCGGGTAACTACACGTCAATATAGTATGCAACAATAATCATCACTGTGGTTCACTGAGAAAGTGCAATATTAGATCATAGGCAGTCTGCGACAAGCCGAAGATAAAATAAATTGCTATCATATGTTGTTGTGTTGACAAAAAGACAAACATTCACGAGTCTGGTTAATTTAAGGATTCACCATAATGACTTGGTAATATTGAGGGTGATTACTTAATGAGATAATGAGTAGCCGACTCCTGTGGATTAGTGTGGATCTTATCGATAATAATCACCCAAATCTCAAATGAAGATTATACGGAGGTCATTCTGGTACACCGCTGTAGATATCCAGAGAGGCAGTTTAACAATGAGATCAGCAAATAAAACACAATAAAAAAGTTTCCATTTTCTACGGTGTCTTGTTGTCTGTCAGCTTTCCAGAACATGGGATACCCCATGACCAGAAACGTATCCATATTTTATGTTTATCTGAGTTTACATCCTCACGGTTAACGTTATCGTTAATCCGATACAAGCAACTTAGTACGGTGTCTAGACTGTGAGGTAACTCTATTCTTCCAAGTGGCTCTTTTTCCGGGCAAGTCCACAATTTAATATATTATGCAACAGCAATAGTGATTGGTTCAGTGAATATTGAATCATAGGCAATTAGTGTAAAGCCGAAGATAACAGAAATCGATTCTATATGTTATTGTGCTGACAAAAGACAAACATTCGTGAATCGTGTTACTATAAGGACGTTCCCTGAGGGTTTGGTAGTACTGAGTGCAATTGCTTAATCAGATAATGAGTAGCAGACACCTGTGGATTAGTATGTCTTCTTACTAATAACAGTTGCCCAACATTCAACAACAATTATGTGGAGAAAATTCGGGCACCCTGCTTTAGGTATCCCGATAATCAATGTATGAACGAAACGTCGCTGGAACATATATCAGATGTCTTTCAAACATTTAGCAATATAATTTTTTAATAATATTGTTCAGTTGCCCAACTGGACTTTCACTGTGAGAAAAATGATTGCCCGGCATTTATTGTTAGTTATTCCGGGCAATGGATTTTCTACTCCTGCGTCACCTGTCCCTATGGTACACCGGCCCCTATTTTACACCTGTCCATATCCGACACCTGCCCCTAGTGAGATTCAGCCCAAGTTGCTTTTCAATCACAAATTATAAAAGCTAGGATACATTACACCATACGTTACGATAATTGCGCTACTTCAAACGTGCCTCCATGACTTTATAGAAATACGTCCTAAGAAGAATTGTTAAATAATGCATAATGATGAAGAAAATTTCTTAAGATGGCAAACAAAGTGATTGGACGGGGAGTTGGAGTGTGAATTTTGTATGAACCCACGCATCACTGGATTATAAGTGAGAAGTTGGCGATAATCCCAAAGAATTCAATTTATAAGTGTTACATTGTAACCATTTGGTACAAACTAAAGCATGTATGTTATCAACATTAAAATTTCGAGATCCATATTCATATAAAGGTAGTATAGTTACATGAAAGACCAAATCATATTTTGAGTAATCAGAGTTTTGTTGAAGATATCGTATCAGTATGGGTAGCCAGGGTTTGTGCGTTTATTGAAAACCCGTACAAGCAGTGATATATAATGCCCTATAACTAGATTTCTTCTTCATTTAAAGTTCAGCCTGACACCAAATCTTACAACCAATTAGCGGTATGAACTTTTGATTTCAAATGAGCTCTTTTCAAAGACAAAAAATGGTAAGTAAAAAAATCAATTTGTTAACATGTTCATTATTACCAATATGTGTTTTCCATTTAAATATATGCTACATTGATTGCAGAAGATGGTAAAATTTAATTTTAGTTTTTTATTGTTGTTTTGTTGTTGTTGTTTTTGTTTTAATTTTGTTGTTGTTGGGAGATGGGGCTTAAATTGTGAAACGCGATTCCAGAAATAAAGGAATCGATAATGAATATGATTTTTGACAAATGTTAAATATATACCACTTCCGCTGATTTTTTTCATAAATATGGTGTCACCTAACGGCTAGAAGACTGAAGGGCTAGTCATGTTTCTTTGTTTGTATATCTTTCGGGGATGTTTTTACTCGAGCCCTTATTTAAAAACAGCAACAATTATCTCAGCTTTAATACCAACAATTAAACCGTCATTAAAATAATACTAGAGACCTGCAAATTAATCCTTTTCATGACGAACACATGTTGGAACGTTGTAGCTTTTATCAATGAGATATCTAATTATTAAAGGATAATTAGCTGGTCAGGTCAAGAGAAGTTAAGGCAAACACATTTTATTTTAAATCGAGCGTATCAACACATAACATAAACTCTACAGAGCTTTTGTGTAGACTCTAACTAAAACATATAAAAGTAAAAATATACAGTATGCAATTATCAAACGATAGTTAATTCATGTTCAACAGACACTCACGTTCAACCTTGATTAAAAGCTAAGAACACAACCTAATGGTAAAATGAAAATTGAAGATACCATCATGAAAAGATAAACCAGAAAAATTCAGCCTAAGGTTACAGTATCGTTCAGATTGTCTCAATGCTGCTGTCATCGTGGCGGATAAATTGGAAAGTGCAGTGTGCGTCATGATTGTTGCCAGGGTATTGTGGTCCATCGGTCTAGGATAATACCTCAAAAAAGGACATAGATTCATTTTGGAGTCGCTTGGGTTTCATTAAATTCCGAGTAAAGGATACAACAATGCCATTCAGAGTGGATAACAGTGCGTGTTTTACGTGAAAGTAAAGTTGTTGATTGATACATTGTATCAAAAGTCAATTTGACTCTCTCTCTCTCTCTCTCTCGTACTAACAGCAACACTCACTAAGCGTCCATTTTCAATATATTTTATAAATCATATTTAATTTCTATTTGTTTTCCTTGGAATGTCAATCTTTTGATGTATTTAGATTTTCTATTTTTAATTTGTATGATAGATAGTTTTGTTTGGATGAGAGCTAGATCTACTGATTCTCCAACACTGGTGTCCGCTTGAGAGAGTCACAGTCTTTGTCGGCATCTGGTGGCCATCAGATTTATGGCGTGGTCAGCGTTCCACGGTTCCGTCGCCATTTTTATTTAGCCTTTGCCAGAAGTAGTTCATCGAAGGAGGGCACGTGTTTACCATATAAGGAAGCGGTGAATACTTTTACTTAACTATGATCAATACCGCTGGATATTGACCTGTGGCAACAACGTTAAGTTAATGGGACTTTTTATGAAGTATATAATAAGACTAAATATAGGTATACAATTAGCAGGGGTAGTCTAAACCAAACATACATAGGTTATACAAGTACTATATTTTGTAAGATGTATAAAAAAGCATGAACATAGATTAGCAAAATAAATACATACAAGATGCGTAACTGCCTCAGTTATGTTAACATTAAATATAATTCCATACTAATTGGACAAGAAATTTCCAAACGAAACAAGATCTTTTATCATATAGAAATGAATATAACTCTTTATTAAATTAATAATGTTACTGAGATTCTTTAGAGATTTTAAAAAAAAAGTTGTTTGATTCTAATACAAAAGTTCTCAGTGTCCTGACATGAAGAGAAGGTATATTTGATTTGGTCAAGAGTTCCTCATAGGTACGAGTGCACTTAATCAAATCAACTCTACCATCGATTATTCGTGTGTATATGGCTTGTTGCAAGATCGCTTCAGTGCACTTCATGTCTTAGTTTGTGGCATGACCAATACGTTCGTTTTTTTGTATAGCCATTGGCAATTAAGTAAATGTAATCAGAGATAGTAACTTATGTAATTCGCTATCTCTGGTGTGTGATGCATTTCATACAGTTCAATATATTTGCAAAAATCAACCTGAAAAGAAGAAGGCAAATATTTTTTAAAACGTCAAATCAAATATAGGACCTGCCAGAATATTGTCACAAAATATGATTAAATGTTGAACAGGTACATTAAAACTGCTGATCCCTTTTGACATCCTGATGTGTAATGCAACACATTTGAGAAACAGAATTAACCCATTAACCTAGGGTGGAATTTGCGAATCAACTATTGCAATAAAGAGATTCAAATGGACCACTAACCAATTATATCGCCAACGAATTGTATACCTTACATACTCGTATGGACGGTCAAGAGTTTGCCCATCTGAATAGGGCAAATGCAAAGAATTTAGTGCAAAATAGATAGAAATTTAATTATTAATAAATTTGGCATTATTGTCCAATTTTCATGAAAGTTTCACAATATGTTCATAGGTATTGATTCAGTTATTGAAAAATTTTCAAAACTAAAAACGGCGGTTTTATGGAAAAATAACTTTGCAAATAAGTAGGTGGAGGATTTATCCTAAGGGTCAATTTCTTTTCAATGTGAATTCCTCCTCATAGATGCTGGGACAAATCAAGATCGTAAAATAATCCATTTGTAGTCCAATGAGTTACCCCCCCCCCTTTTCATTTGTTCTCTTTTCTGTTCTAGAATTATTAACAAATGCGTATTTTATAATACCTCTATATACTAATCATCAGGACACCTAATACATGCTTTATGATCCATTTATTATGAAACTATTATCTAAATTTAATTATTCCTAGGACAATATATTTTTGTAGTCGACCAGAAAACGACAAGGCTACTGAATTCGTCTTAAGATCATGCATTCATATATGATCTAAATATTTCATGTTTAAAGTTTTCATTCAAATTATGCAAATAGTCCTTGTAATGCCAAATCTGAGCTTCTTGTCATCATACATTGTCAGTTCCTTTTAATAATTTCTTTAATCTTGATATGTTTTAAATGAATATAACTTATTTCCCAATCCATGGAATTCTTTAATATGAATTAACATTAACTCATTCTTTCGTAGGCAAGACACCATTTAGTTTCATTTTTATTCTTTTTACATAATCGCTATATTCATTTCGTTGTCATTGTCAAACTCTTAAGTTTTCACGTGGATACTCATATATAAAGGTCTGACTCAGTCCAGATTA
Source organism: Margaritifera margaritifera (assembly GCA_029931535.1). Classification (NCBI taxonomy): domain Eukaryota; kingdom Metazoa; phylum Mollusca; class Bivalvia; order Unionida; family Margaritiferidae; genus Margaritifera; species Margaritifera margaritifera. The sequence continues at coordinate 418,436 of JAQPZY010001361.1, forward strand.
ACTTTATCTTGTCCAAGTAATAGTTTTGGGCTTACTGTAAAACATTATTGCATTACTAATACATTACTCACTTTGATACTTTCTTTACGGTAAACCCACCATATAAAGGACTCGTTCATTTCATTCGTTTCAATTTTTTTAACTCACAAGTATCAAGTCTTAGCCTGGAATTCATACAAGTTTTCAAGTAAAAGACTCAGACTTGAATTCGAAATTCAATCGTTGGTAGTCGTACTTCCACCCAAGTTATTTAAAATTTATTAAATATTTGTATGTTTGATGAATTCAAAGCCAGGCCTGGAAATCATAAACACTCACGAGCTGAATATGAGCTTAAGATTTTGCCAATGGTGGCACTTCTCTTAGAGATTAATATATTGCTGAGGGAATTTACATTATATTATAATACTACAGATATTGTAATTCTTATTCCACTACCACCATCATCACCAGTAACACAATCATCATTACCATCAGCATTAGGGGTAACAATAGTAGCCATTTCTGTTTCAATTGTAGTACTACTAACGATAGTAGCAGTTAAATCGTTAGATTATTGAGTGCTTCGCATCTGGAATAAACTTTAAATCAGATTTGTAAAGTGCCTTTCAAACCTAATATGTTCGCTCAAAAATGATCAGAAAACAATCTATTCTACAGAAGTGGGAACGGGAACCATTTTGCAAAATGTTCTGAAAGCCATGTGTTTGTAGGAAGTATTACCAGCTGGCTATAGTTTCATATCATGAACTTGAATTGAGAGATTTATGGCTGTACACCTATTAGCCTATTATCAGGATTCCTACTACATGCTTTACGATTCGTTTATTATCAACTATTATTTAAATATACTTATTCTTAGGACAATATAAGTATGCAGTCGACAAGAAAGCGACAAAGCTACTGTATTCGTCTTAAGGCCATGCACACACACACACACACACACACACACACACACACACACACACATATATATATATATATATATATATATATATATATATATACATCTATTCCTTGTAATGCTTAATCTGAGCGTCTTGTCAGCATATATTTTCAGTCCCTTTTAATATTTTATTCTAATCTTGGTGTTTTAAATGAATATAACTTATTTCCCAATCCACGGAATTCTTAAACACAAATAAACGTTAACCTATTTTTCCTTAGGCAAGAAACCTTTAAGTTTTATTTTCCTTTTTTTTGACATACTCGCTATAGTCATTCCGTTGAATGTTCTCATTTAGGTCATTCTCAAACTCTTACGTTTTCACATGGATATTAATATAAAAAGATCTGATTCAGTCCAAAGCAACTTTATCTTTTCCAAGTAATGAGTTTTTGACTGGCTGTAAAACATTATTACATTCGGGGAAGATATTCTAGATGTAATCTGATGCGGAGGATTAATGCATTCAATCACCTTTTCATTTTTTTAAATCTATCAAATTTGTCCTTTTTACAAGAATTAAAATGCTGCTAAAGTACAATTTAAATTATTGACGGTCACTCTTATTCCGGACAATGGTCATACATTTTATTCAGGGCACACCTTAGGCTAAGATACTCCTTTGATCTCACAAAACTGGAATTTATCTGGGACAACCGAGACCTAATGGGTATTATATAATGTAAACAAGTGTTTTTTTTTTTTTCAGAAAGATAGTTCTCCAATTGAAGTTTGTTTTCTTTTATGCATACAAATACTGTTGCGACCATATGGTAAAAAAACGTAACAAAAAGAAAGTGAAACCAAGAATGTTTGTAAAAATCAACAAACAATTTATTTCTAAATAATTAATGTGAAAGTCAAAAGACACTTACAGTAATGTTTGTTAAAATCCAAATAATCCAATAAATTATTAGTGTCCTAATCACATATTGAAACTATAAAATGTTCCGAATTAAAGATTGTTCCAAATGAATGGGTCTGGAATGTCCTGATGTTCCAACGATAATGTAATCCAGATCATCTTTAAGAATGTTCATGGGCATCCAAATGTCCTAAATACAACTCCAAACGTTAATGAGTACTCCATGGTAACTTCGATGAATGTTCCAATAAATAATTCCTTTCGAATTATTTATACAGAAATACAGCATTATTGCATTAGCGAACTACAAGATTTCAGCACGGCTATTATTTGAAACATCTGATAATTCCAGGCTGATCGTAAAAACAGATGTTTCAACACAGTATTTAAAATTGAAATGGAATATAACGCGTATATAAGGTCTTATATACTCTTTGGAAATGACCTATTTCACAACAGGAAACGTGACATATTACGACTCAGAATGCAATACTAAATGCGTCGATTTAGTGGAAATTTACTCTAGGACCGGTCAACAGCTCTGAGCTTGAACAAAAGGTCAGTAAATACCTTGTTGACATTTTTTTTTAAACTTAAACTGCAACTTACTATTTGACACGATTTTAAAGTACAGTCATAGAACAAAAGTTTAGGCACATTATAAATTCCATATAAATAATTCCGTAACAATACTTCAACATTTTCATGATTAGTATGTAAATCTCCGTCTATAAATATATAAATAGTATTTATATCTTCAACATCTACCTACCTATTTGTGCCTCTGGCCTGAAGATTATACAACATTATGAGCTTGTGTCTGAGATTAAGAATCAGCGGAAACCATCATTAGACGATGCCATAGAATGCTCAATTTTGATTGAATGAAAATGAAACCTCAACCTCGCTTCGTGTGAATTAACCTCATTATGAGGAAACATAATAAGTATAGGGAATGACCCATTCCATTGCACGACAGGTTTATCTGGTTTATTCCGTGTTCTCCTGTTTCCTCCACCTCAAAGGCTATCCATCGCCAACATCTGAGCCGTGGCAGGTACGTAATATAAATAATTATAAATAGTTTTGTCAAGACGGAGCAAAATGCATAAAGTTTCAAAATGTTGCATATAAACTATCTCACTACTGACCTTTTTCATTCTTTTAGATGTGACAATGCCTCTTTACCATATCACAGTAATACTCCTGACGGCACGGATTTGCCTATGATCACACTTTAGAGGGGGAATAATTACATTTACACCCACGGAACAGGAGTCACAGGTATACTATTTTGCGAACGCCTGCGAGCAACCATTTTGGTTTGATGCTGGGCTTCCGCTAGTCTCTATGAACAAGACCTCTTGCGTGACTCTGTGATATCTTCAAAACGAGGCTTATCAAAAAGCTGGTACTGTCACTGATTCAATAACAGGTAGTCAGCGTTCTTAAAAAAAATAATTTCATACTGTTGTTTTTGTTTTGAATCGCCACAAGCAATATGGTAGTTATATCAATGAGAATAGTGGGCCACCCACCCTCCTATCCTGCTTTTGAATAAATATGTTTTACTCTAAGCCACCCAACCTCCTATCCTCCAATTTTTTAAACAAATACGCTAGACTATCAACCCATCTATTTAATTCAAACATTAGTGCTGTACTCACCTCATAATAAAAAGTTTTTATTAACGTATCACAAAACCCTAAGCCACCCACCCTCTTCTACACCAAATTTGTCACAAAAACACTAGGTCACACTTTCTCAAATTAAAAGAAAAGAACTAACAACAGACCAGCAGCACCAAACATTTTTTCAGACACTCTAGGCCACCAAACCTCAAAATTAAAAAGCACTAGACCATCAAATCTCAAACGTTTCAATAAAACTCAACTAGATCACCAACTCTCAGAATTAAAGGAAACAAGACTGCTTGGCCACCAGCACCAACATTTAAAAAGCAACAACATAGAACAGTATTGCGGTGCTAGCGCTACTTTGCTTATACTTGCTTGTTCCGCCTTTTACAACAAGACACAAATAACCAACACCCATATTCAGATATGTAGCTCCCAGACTCAAATATGTAGCACACTGATAACCAACACTCAAACTTAAATATTACGCTTAGATTAATAAACAAATTGAATAACTTCTTCTGTAGAAATCCACGAAATCCCAGTTTTAGTGAGAACCTCGCCAATATCACCATAGTCCCCCAGTAACAGAGTCATTAATTTCAAAGAAAAACCCCATGTAAATAGAACTATTAATCAGAAACGTTAAACTTTTTCAAATAAAGTATTTCCAAGCATGAATCATGTTATGAGACCTCTCCAAAAGCCATGACATAAAATTATGCTCGCGTAATACTTGCCTATTATGTATTATAACTGAGACTAACATGTAGATGTTATATATACCGGTAGTCTCTGTTGAAGCTAGCAAATGGAAAGATCAAAATGAATTGAAATATTTGATCATAAACAAATTAGAATAATATGCATACCTTGTGAAATATAAAAATAATAATTCAAAAGCATTGTTTATTTTTGTGTTGTAAATGCTTACCAATAATTTTTCATTTCCTTTTTGTTATTATGTAACTTTCCATATCATCTTCTCCAACCATATTGGAAAATTATATATTTTCATTTAAGTGCACGATAATTTCCTTTTAAAAAGAAACTAGTTCAGAGAGAGAGAGAGAGAGAGAGAGAGAGAGAGAGAGAGAGAGAGAGAGAGAGAGAGAGAGGAACTTGCGTTTAATGTTATATTATCCATGTATCACTTTGCTAACAATTTCCTTGCTGTCGAAAATATGAATTCAGTGTCATGCGCACAATTGTTTTGGAATTCCAAAAAGGTTACATTGCAATGTATTTGAATCTTTTATTCTAATCAATAATATCTTCTGCTTTGCGTGATGGAATTATATCGGATGAGCATAGATTTATTATAATTAATTCAAAATATCGGGAAAAAATAAGAAGTATAGTTGATGGATTTTCAGCTTCTGGTTTTTCAGCTTAGGAGCGCCTGCAATATTTATTTTGCAATAACAATAAGAAGAAGAAGAACTAAAGCAACTTCAGTGTATCCGTTGCAATAGTGCGAAGTGAAACAATATAATTTTTGACTGCCATTACCGGCATAGCCCCTTGAATTGTTTTTCTCGGATAATAACTTGATATCTGTGATGTGTATTATGTGTTTTTCTGCTGTGGCTGCATCTTAAATATTTGGTTCAAAACTTTAAAAAATTTCCACTGTAATTTAAATTGTTGTACGTATGACATTCGATTCAAAGGGCATGGAGACAACAATAGTACTATGTCCCCATGCACTTGGATGCCATATGGACAAGCGCATATATTTTTATCTAATGCCAACCAAGGTTTAAGAGGAGTATGAGTAACGGACAGAAGGAAGAGCTTAACACAGGGAGTATTACAATATCCCCAATACTAACGGGGGTGGGGGAGTGTGGGGTGGGAAGGTGTAATAATATAAATTATTATTATTATTATTATTATTATTATTATTATTATCACCATGCACAGATCGAGGTATCATACAGAGTAAGTTGGAGGAGATCTTACAGCAATGCACATTTCTGTGATAATAGTCGCAATTCATCCAGTAATCTGCTTTGCGGTGAGGAAACTCTCATATGGACTGGAGGATGCACGGTGCAAGACATACACATGGAATATTACTGTACAGATTTCAGCGTTTCTGGGGACTGGATCGCAGAATCTAGAACATTAATATACAACCTGACAAGAACCTATACGGGAATTTTCTTCTCGTAAAGCATTTCGATGTCAGATCTTACAAGACCGAGACAAATTTTACGCTATAAGTGGACCTCTGCAATGTGAAGTCCTTTAATTTCGTTACACATAAGTTATAACTGTATTCTGTGTAGACACAATATTATGCGATATTGAGGTGGAGAAAGTAGTTAGTCCAAAACGATTATAAAATTTTAGTATAAAATAGACTATATGTGCGGAAAAATTGTACTAATAAACAGAATGAAGAATGTAGGTTTGTGATATTACGGACATTTCATGGATTTCATTTAAAATCATGAGTAATCTGTAAAATTCTATGCTCATGTTGATATGAATATTATATCCAAAGATCAGTACCGTATGTACTCGCTTATAAGTGGAATTCAATTGCAAAGAGCAGTGATATGCCCTCGCATAATGCACTCGTGAATCAGGATCTATGTTATTTGTTCAACTGATTACTCCTTACAAGCTGCATAGACCCAGATCTGCCGGCGCATTATGCGACGGCGGATCTGTGTCTGTGCAGTTTGCGTTGGACTCGACCATAAGCGAGTATATAGGGTATATTATTGAACATTTAGTGGATAATCATTTCAGCTTTTACTTTACGTATACTCAGATATCATCTAAAACAACCTGATTATTTTTAATGTAGTGACTTTCGTACTCTATTCACATTAAAACCTCCATCGCTTAGCTAGCTAATCATTGTACTGTTTCATTTATATTTGCAGATTCACAGCCTGCTGTTGGTTATATCTTCAAAAGGGTGGAGGTAATTATGTTCTTCAAGCAAGAGCAAATGTGACCAAAAGAGCGGATACAGGAAAAATCAATTCATCTCCTCAAACAAGTATATCACCCATCGCAGGTGTAATTAAAGGCTGTAATGTCACAATAAATATTATAGGTAAGGTGTTTACGCTTTTATTGATCTGCCAACAGGTATTAAATTTACACCTGCTTATCAATAAAGAAATATTGCCACCTTAACTACATAACTTGAATATATATATATATATATATATATATTTATATATATATATATATATATATATATATATTGTTAGGCGTTCAAAATAGTACTCATTATTCCCGAATAAATTATTTTCATTTCCCAATAATATTGTGATTCATCTTGATTAGGTGTCAGTACAAAAGCCAGGCAATATGTATTATTATTATTATTATTATTATTATTATTATTATTATTATTATTGTCATCGTTGTTGTTTGTCGTTGTTGTTACCATCATCAAGATAATAATAGTAATAGCAATAATATATTATTATTATTATTATTATTATTGGGGGATGTCAAATATTCCAATAATGATTATAGAAATAAATAATAGATACAAGATATAAAACATGTCTAATTACTAGGGAGCGATACACATTATTCATTTAGTATGTGTGTTTTTATTGATTTAATTTATTATTACACGTTAGTAGTCTAAGTATACAAGGGTTCTGCTCAGAAAGGAACCAATAAGTTACTTTTTTGTCTTTATTGAAATTTAACAAGAGGTAAGATATAGACCTTGATTTATAAAAAAGAAATTAAAAATCTCGTCTTATTTATGTTTAAACAGACATGTTCTATGAAATTTCTAAGCAAGGAGAACATTACAGAAACAAAGACAGACACATATTTAAACTTAATATAAGAGATTTGCTCGACTGGGTTTTCTTGTGGCGCTACCTAACGAATTATAGGGGAACTACCTCCCCCACTCAACCCCCCCCCCCAAAAAAAATGCCATCACTGCTATGATGCCTTCAATTGATGAGAAGACGACCATTTTTCTAGGTTGCTCATTAAAGAAAAACAAAACAAATTTTATCGCTGAGGTAATTAGTTGGTAGGATTCAAACTTTTGTTCATCACTTCCGAATTTTCACTATTTCCTAGTACATGATATAAGGGGAATATTATAACTTGAAAAATCGTTCGTTTTCTCAGGAAATTCGTTGTTCCTGAGATCGTTATATTAAATGCTGACTATATATATATATTAAACATTTTGGTTATCTGTCCGATAGACACGATCATCCCTTCTATGGTTTTGTTTTGTTATAGAACTACTATGTTGGTCAGAAGAGAGATGTAGTTTACCCGTTTTAAGATCTTTTTTCAGCTATTTCTTCTTTCTTTCGTCCATTTTTTAAACTCTTGTTTGTAGACCCCCCGCCCCTGTTATTTAAAATACGTAGAGGTCCAGATTTTCTCTTGGCTTTTGTGTTTATTTCATGTTTTGTGGATGAAAGTTGTTTCTTCCTCTGATGAAGAGCTTTTTTAGCTCGAAACGTTGGGAAACTGTTTTGTATTTGCGCCATTGTAATTTTTTGTGTGTGTCTCTATCTATCTATCTATCTATCTATCTATCTATCTATCTATCTATCTCTCTCTCTCTCTATGTATATATATATATATATATATATATATATATATATATATATATATATATATATATATATATGTGTGTGTGTGTGTGTGTGTGTGCAATAGATAGTAACAGAGTTGTTTGCTTATCCAACTAAGTAGGGTGGAAGTCAAATTAAAAACAAAAAACATTGAATTATTTTCGTAAACACGTCTTCTTGCCAGCCACCTAATGTAATTTGATAAATACATTTGTGAACCAAGTGCTTCATCCCTACTTCAGCAGGGTCATGTGCTGGTATAACTCTTTAGTCTTCGCTTAATTAAATAATTACGCGAGTTTTGAATATTGCTAATGAATATTAGTCGACTTAGCCAGCTTGTGCTAATTTCGGTGACTTAGTAATGCTCAGAATTTGATTTTTCAAATCTTTTTAAATTTATTACACATAACAAAATAGCCCGGTGAACATGGCATCGAATTGATCATTTGAAATAATAACTATTTTTTTCGAGCACTTTAATTGAAAAAAATTTGAATTTATCTATTTGTTGTAATGGAGGTATCTAACAAAAGGGAATTTATTTTATTTTTCAATATTTTTAAAAATATATTTTATGATGTGATTTTCTTTTACCAACATTATTTAGAGAACTAAGTGCTATGAATTTATTTAAATTTTGTACTGCATACATTAAAATTTCGTACTGTAGAAATGAAAGTTTACCCATCCTATGACATAGATACAATTTTCGATTTAAAAAATCCATTTTCAGCCTTATTTTAAAGGAACACTGGAGTTATACACTTCCTACTGACCTTATCAAGCCGTAGTATTTTGCGAACTTACAAAACTTATATTGACCTCAACAGAGTTTCTAATTATTAATGTCAATCAAAAAATTGTTTCATTGCTTTCTTCAATTAAACTTATTTTCAACATATAGTAGAGGTTTTACAAAGAATTATCCGTCGAGACTTAATTCAGAAAATGTAGTACACGTTCGTAAAGTTCATTTCTTACCATAATTTTCTAGTATGAAGTGATGTTTCCTTCCTTAACTGTGGCATACAATACCTTTTAGAATTAATTCAAGAGACATAAACTTGGATCGATTTCTTCCAAAAATATGTATAGCCATCTGTTCAATGTGTGGAAAACATCAAACATTCTTTACTTGTTTCATCTCAGTCGCTTATCCAGACGGTGACATTGTAATATGTCGTTGGTCAACTGGATATGATAATTGCGGCGAAATATGTTCATCGTTTCCTGGGGCTGTCTCGAACGAGGTTTATCTATCTATCTATCGTGAACAATCAATTTTATTTTTCAGCGAGATATGAGATATGTAACATTCACATACTTGCTTATTAGGACGCACTCATATTTTCTGAAGTCTGTAGAGGAAGTTTGGTTAAAAATGCTGTATCGTCAAAATACTTCATAAAATATTTAAATGTTTGTTTGCAATATTTCGTAGTAGACGTACACTATTTCATACCAAGCGACCAGAAGTACCGGTTACTACGGAGTAGCAGTTCAAGTTGAGGACTTTCTGGCAACGGGAGACACCGTACCGTATAGCAGCATTCCTGTTCAGTTTTAGGTGTATGTATACTCAACGAGTCTGGAGTGCAACAGTTCACCAGAGTTCATCCCACCAACACTAGGCGATCGGGAGTTTGTGTATATTACTATTACTAACGTGTACCTTGACCAGATCGTTGCAATCAGCAACGTACCAAATGCAAGGTATGTCACTTTTGTGCCGTCTGTCTTTTGTCAAAGTCTACCAAATCTACCTGCTGTTGTTTTTCTTTTTGTTCTTTCTTTTCTGTTGTTGTTTGTTTTTTACTCCCATTTTAAGATCAGGATTCCATACTACCTATGTAGTGCAGCGCTCGAAATTAGGAATTTTGTTTCACTAACCCGCAGGATCATCTAATAAAAGGGTTACTGATCCTGTCTAAATTTCACTGATTCTGTTAAAATCAAAGAGAAGCCAGTTCAGTTTCTAATTCAACATTTATTATTCATTAACATTAACTCAAAACAATAATAACTGTATTTCACCAACAAGACTCAAGAATGAAGTAACCCGCGCAATTTCGTATTTCTCCGCATACTCAGTGCACAACATCGCAGCCTCTCCTGGATCGTACTTCAGCCATTTGTGTTCATTTCCCAGCATTTCTGGTACTTTTTTAGTCTCTTCGCTTGATCATATTTGCGATCGCACTCTCTCTTGTCATCATCTAATTTCGGGCGTTTCGTTGGCTGCTACGCACCTTGCAAATATTTTCACATGATTACAGTTGCCACCGCACAATGTATTGCATTTTTATCAGCAACGATATAAATATTATAACACATTGTTCGGTATAATTCTGGATTATTCAATGAGTCGACGAACGCGACCTTTTCCGATTGGTCAATACTAGACTGAGACCCTACCTTGTTTGCTATCATGAGTTATGAAATCATTGCTTCGGGGCAGTACACCAGGCTAGTTCCACGTGCACGAAGACTGTTTTCACAATAATCACACTAATTTATCTGATGAGTGGATGAACTTAACACCTGTTCATTTACGCCGCGAGCATTTATTGTACCTCATCAATCATAGGATATTAGTAGGTACTCAATTAACACAATAAACAGATCAAATAACCATTACAGAAAATGGCGATTTAACTGCTGTGATAGGTGACCGGCGGTACTTTTCACTACCTAAACGGATTAGTGACTACTACTGGGTTTTACTGATCCGCCGGGAAAATCACTAACCGCGAGATGGCGGGTTAGCATTAATTTAGAGCCCTAATTATAGTTATTGACAGTATTAGCAAAGTGATGCAGCCTGCAAGCTTATAAGGCACCATATATGATTGCTTTGCTAATTTTTTTTATGGAACCCGTTATTTTTAATCAAAAGAGGCTGAAGGGTTTTCATTAACTTAAATCTGCTCTTCAATAAGAAGATACGAAGAGGTGAGGATTTACAGTTTCTGGTTCGTTAAGTATAACACTCCTAACAGGGAACGATCTCATCGCTTGATAATGGTTGTCACGCAATTGTCAATCAATGGTCAAGGACACTCATAATGGACAGGAATGGCCGCACCGTAACGCTTGATGACATTTGTAACAAGGTTTGAAATATTCGATAAAAGTTGTAACAATTGTTATGCAAGTAAAAATAACCATACATCTTGTTGCAGAGTTAATATAGGCAAGAACTATTTACTTGATAACAATTCATTGTTTGGTGTTATATTATTTGTATCTGAGATAATCCCTCTCCACTGTACAAAGACATATCTTCGTGTTTATAAGGATGTGAATAACATTCTGTCGAATTGAAACATCAGCTTAGAATGTCGTAAGCCTAGTTGCAGTAGTGGCAATTATTATTGTTCAATAAGTAAGAGTAGCGAGGTAGTACTGTTCTTTCTACTGATATACTTTGGATTAAATTGCCTTATTTTATCTCATGTAGGCAGATTATCATATATTGATAAGCTATACGTTTAGGCCATAAGCAATCTGTCTTTTTATACAAATTATCAATTGCATTGATAATTTGAAATAATACAAGTGTATCATGTATTAATAGACAATCAACATACTGCATAACACTAAAGCTGGTGTAATAAACGTTATTGCATATAAATGTCGATGTGGTCTGAGGGAGAAAACTCCATCAGTCTTGTTGATTTAAGAATTTTCCCTGAGTGACTTGGATCTTTTGTAAGCATATGATTGAGGTGGTTTTATGTCGCTTTCTCTTCCTGCTTAGAATGGCATGACATGGTTCACAGTGCCTTTAAGGCGCTAAGGTTGTTGTTATAGTGATTGACAATTATATGATTAGCCATTGTAAGAATGAACAATCAGGTCGTCAATCCATGAATGCAGACTGTCATATGAGTCGGCAGACGGAAAGACAAACCTTGAACTTTTCACTGGCTGAATTTGTTGTTTCTTGTTTTTGTTAACATATTGTAGCTGAAAATAATAACACATGAAATATGAATCAAATGGATAAGGAAAAATGTGTAACTTTATGACCTGCATTAGCTTAACTTGGTGAGAGATCGAATGGTATTAATGTAACATGCCGGGGGTTAATACCTAATAAAATGGAATAGATGGACAACTCAAACCTTTATGATTGACTAGATCTCTCCAATGTATTTTAGTGCCAACAAAACGATGCTTTCACCACAAACGTTTATTTAGATTATAATAGCACAAAACAAAATACAAATGAACAGTCAACACAATTTATTCTTTTGATTCCAGGCTTATATATAAATTTTGGTGTTCAGAATGGCAGAATATGAGATTTGCAAATGTATAGATTGACGAATATAACAGAGGTATGGTAATCAAAGCATGTTAAAATGACAAAAATAATAGCAGTGTTAGATAGCATGTGAAAACCACCGTAGATGTTCAATTAATTATTATTCACACAATCACATGTTTAAATAATCATAATTACAAAACCAATCTTGCACAGAAAAATTATTTATCGTTTATGCAGCGTACCCAAATTGTACCATTTTTTGTAAGTCAAATCAAGGTTCGGAGCTAGATCTGGGTTTGCGTTTTAGATTTAAATAATGAATATGGTAGTGTCAGATTCTGGAACCGGATGTCAATAGTGTATCGCGTTGTTTAGAGGCGACACGGTGTATCGTTTTGTAGCGACACAGTGTGTCTTTATGTCGTGTAGATTATTTCAACATCCAAAATGACACACAAACTACGCCACTGATGGAAATTTGTGCTTTCAAAGTAATAAATGTAATTGAGTAGGAAATTCGATATTACCTATTGGAATACAGATTTTTCAATGGATTATACCAAAGCAATGGAAAGCAGACGGCTGTGTTGATGACGACACAATAACAGTGTCGTCAGTCAAATCGCTATGTGAAAACTTTTATATGATATGAGGAGAAAAATAAATGTTGAAACAACTTGAAAGAATTATTGTTATCAGTGTTGGTAGCTTGTCTCTGCGACAAAGTTTTTATTGGAAAAGGACACATTTCACAATTAATTGCAAGCAAAATAAACATTGAACACAAACAATTTCATCACAGTGATGAAGAAAATTTATGAATGTACATGAGTATTACCTTAATCCTTTAGAAACAATGGATATAATAGCTTATTTTTCCATTCCGAGTAGAAGGTAAGAGACGACAGTTTACAATACTATCATGTTATAACTTGACAGCAACAGTATTTCCACAGATGACGAACATTTGAACACATCATTCATACATGATATACCCATGCAACAATTACATTTCTCATATAGAACATTCGTCTTTCAATAACTGTTGCTAACAGTTAATATTATTAGCATTGTGAAACAGAGGTACAAACATTCCAACATAATGGAAATGTAAACATTAAAGGCGATTATGTGTTATCTCCATGTATAATGATACATGTACACGCACTTGATAAGTAAATAGTTTGAAAAGATAGTCTGGTTTGCTCCACTATAATATATACAGGATTATTTATTTTTATTCCGAAAACTTTTGCTAATTTTAAATAGCATCGTCAACACGCACAAGTTGTCGACCCCCTCGTACATTAAGTTATTTCGTTAATTAATACTTGTAGTATAAACATTCCCAGACGTAGCGAGGTGTAACCAATGTTTTGCTCATATAGCTTAAGTGTGTAGGATATGTGAACCTACTTTCGTCGCTGCATTTAATAATTACGATTTATTTTTGTTTTTAATATTTGTTCAACCACTGTATTCAGAGTCTATGACAAATTTAATTCACACATATTATTAAAATTGTGGTAGAGCAGTGAAAGCACGGGAACGGTGCAATTAGACATGTACTTTTACAACTAAGCCAATTAAGTATGTAATTTCACAATAAAGTCATGTTTATACATATAAAAGCCGTGTTTCCTACCCGTGTTACACAGGAAACGTCGTGGTTTCTTTCTTTCTTAATTTCTTTGTTTATTTATATTACTGATATCTGCCAAACGGAAAAAGTTAACAAATAAAAATGACGCGAAATTTTGTATTTCGTCAAAATTGTTAATTGTGTAGTTTCGATGTATTGAGGAAATGCGATACAAATATCTTACATTGCCATTGGTTTTTAACATTTAAATAACGAGAAACTTGCTAATAGGGCTATAACAGATTAAAATGGAAGCTATCGATCAACAGAGGACAAAAGTTTTATACTAAAGAGTAGTAGTAGAGGGGGCTACTTGAGAGCAACGGGGAGGAGGCGGGGGGGGGGGGGCTCTGTGTTTAATAAGGTCAAATGATTCTAGAGCGAAACGTGAATTTAACTTAGACGCCATGTTGAAAGGTATGTTTTCTTACAGTCTAGCATGAGCTGACGGTCTATACTCGATCTAAAATATCGTATGGCGTCATAGGTTTTACAGGATGAGTCTGTGTTTATAACAATGTTGCGTGTGTGACAGGAAATGTGAGTTTGTTAGCCCTCTAAATGAAATGATATGATGGAATCCTGAGTTAAATAGGGTCTAAAGTTTATAGAAACAAAGGACAATTGACATGAGAAAATAATGGTCGAAAGTTTATAGGGACAAAGGATCGAAATTTTATGATGACCAACGGGAAATTAGCATGAGGCAGCCATGTTGAAAGGAATGTTTTCTTAACAGTGTAGCATGAAGCGACAGGCAGCTCTCGAACTGAAATGCCGTTTTACGATATATGTTTCACATGAGGAGTCTGTCAGTTTTTAACCTGTTGATTCTATTTTGGAGGGAAATGTAATGGGTTAGAGTTTGTCAACAGGGAAAATGGGAATTTATCTGCACTAAAAATTAAATGACTTACTTTGTTTTGCTTCATAACAAAACAAATTTCTTTATCTCCTTTTACTATCTTTGAGATTTCTTATCTTCTTCGGAAAACTTTTTGCTGGCAGTACCCTCTTCATCTCATTTCCATCATTACCGGTGTCGAATGATTTAAAAAATAAACAGAAGGAAGAGTTAGAGAAGAATAACATACATTTTTTCTACAACGTAAAGATGAAAAGAGAAAGCAACAAGAGGAAAAGATGAAAACTTTGTACAGAGAACAGAAGGAAGAGAGTGAAAACAAAACGGTGTGTTACAAAGACATTCTGGCAGAGCTAAAACACTTGAAAAAATGTATGAAACATTTTTGGAGAAACCTAAGAGACAGAAACCTACACCTAAGCCTACCACTACACAGATGTCAGCAGCCACGTCAGCCACTACCCTTACTACTACCACAGTGTGAAACATATGTCATTATACCATATTTCAGTTTGAAAGCAGCCTGTCGCCTCATGCTACACTATTTAAAAACATACCTTTACACATGACTGCCTCGTGTTAATTTGCCATTTGTCCCCATAAACTTTCGGCCATTTGTCCCTATAAACTTTCAACCATTAATTTTCTCATGTTAATTTTCCGTTTGTCCCTATAAACATTCGACCCTATTTAACTCAGGACTCCAATAAAGCATTTCGTTTAGAGGACAGACAAACTCACATTTCCAAACACACGCAACATTGTTACCAACAGACAGACCCATCCTGTGAAACATATGACGTCATACGGTATTTCCGCTCGAGTGTAGACCGTCAGCTCATGCTACAATGTTACAAACTATGCCTTCAACATGACGTCTATGTTAAATTCACGTTTGGCTCTAGAATCTTTTGTCCCCAATTAACACAGCCCCACCTCCCGTTTGGCTCTCAAGTGGTCCCCTCTACTACTAACGGTGCCTCTCCAAGGAACTGAATAGCTGATCTGCAATTCAGTACTATTGCAAATGTAGTAACGCTCCAAAACGGCTGTAACGCACCATACAATTAATTGTGCGACGCTCCGTAACGGTAGAATGGCATCGTACTGGTTGTAACTTTAGCAGAGTAGCACCATTACGGTCTTCATCTTGTAGTCATAACTAACGCAACGCAACGGTAACGTAACCATTATTATGTTACACTTGACTGACCAGGGACTGAAAGAACGTGTATATATTCTTATAACAAATTGCTTGTTGAAAGTGTTAGATGGTTGAATATTCCTGGAAAAGAAAAGATCTGCTTTGTGATATAAATTCTATTGAAGATGCGTATGCATGAATGTCCATATTTTATAAAACCTTGGTCTATAGAAATAATATCACAACAACATAATATTAAAGAAAAACACATTTTTTTAAAAACATTTCTTTAGCAGGAATATTGATATAATAATAAACATGAACACGTTCATTAGAATTATAATAGACCATTTTAAAAATTGTTATACGCCCGCACAATAACTCCACTTTTCCACGATTGACCGTAACCAAACTTTGGAAATTGCTTGCATTTGGAGTAAGAAAGAGGCTTATATAGTTCTAGGTCAAAAGGTCAAAGATAACGGTCACTATGCCTAACAGAAAAAAAAAATGGTTTCAGCACAATAACATTATTTCTACATCACAGACTTGGACCAAGCCCTTTGGATGGCTTGCAGTAAGGAAGGTGCGTGTTCATTTTGGGGTCAAAATGTCAAAGGTCAAGATTGATGCGACTGATAAAAGTAGATTCTGCACAATAACATTAGTGCTACATCACAGATTAAGGCCACTCTTTGGATTCCGCTCTACAGTTATTACGTACTTGTAATTGAGAGACTTTTATAAGGCGATGCTGTTTGCACTTGCAACAACCATAATGGAGAGAATGTTGACATACCTTTATGCTACTTTCTTGTACTGTGACAAAACTTTCTTTACATGTGGTAATTATGGAAATCGCGCACTAAAGCATACAGCTGATCAAAATGGCTGCTCTCGTGTGCTCGAAAAATGAGTTTGAACTAGTCCAAAGTGCACTAACTATAGCAGTTATTAAAATTGGAAAATGTAGTTTGCCAGAGTAGACAATATCAGCTTTTGAAAGTGCAATAAGTGAATAATAAAATATATAAAAAACAATTTACCTTTGAAGTCTATGAAGTGAAAATGACCAACTCCGATAGCAGTCTTTTAATAAGTGCACATCTGAAGTAAGGCTAAGCTGCATACTCTCCCATCCAAATTACACCCATCAATCACAAACCCAATAAAGGGAATTAAAAGTTCTTTTAATAATTCCTAAGATATACAAGGTCTGTTTTAAATAGCCAGGATTATCCGTGAGGAAAATCAGTGAGGAAAATCTGGGAAATTCTTTCTTTTTTTTTAAAATCAAACCGTATGCAAATTAAGAAACTACACTTGCGGGACATTGTAGATAGCTTGCAGTTAGGGAAAGGAACAAATTCTTTAAATTTGGGGGAAAAAGGTCAAAGGTCAAGGTCACTGTGAATAAAAGAAGAAAACTGGGTTCCACCCAATAACGTTAGTTTTACAACACAAACGTGGACAAAACTTTGTGGATGGCATGGACGTGGAGTAAGGTATAACGCCTATTGATTTGAGGGTCAAAAGATCAAATGTGGCTGATAAATCAAAAAATGGTTTCTTCAAAACAAATTTACTTCTCGACATGTACCTTTGTGGATAACTTATGCTTTTGGTAAGAAGCAAGACCGTTTATTGTGCAGTCAAAAGGTCAATGGTAAAGATCACTGGAACTGAAAGAAGAAAAATGTGTAAATGTAATTCTAGACATCGCAATTTTACCAAAGTTTGTGTAGGGTTTGCGCTTAAGGTATGTAAGAGGCCTATTTATTTTAATGTCAAAAAGTAAGAGGTCAAGGTCATTGTTACTTAAAGAGAAATGGGTTTTTCACTGTAACTTTTGTTCTAGAGTAAGTTTTTTGATCAAACGTTGTGGATGACTTGCACGTGGTGTAATGAGAGTTTGGCTCTAAAGTCAAAGGTTACAGTCATAGCAAATCTAATAAGAAACTAAGGTTTTCGGCACAGTAAGTTCGCTTCAAGCGTATACCTTGATCAAATCATTGAGACCCGTTGATCGATAATCTCCAGAGCCCATTATGCCCTATTATTGCCTACACAGTGTAATAATATAGCGCCCACACAGTATGTTGTATCGTTCACGGTACTCTTTTAAGCCCTTGAAGACTTTTGATCATATACTGTTATTTAGCTACCATCTTACGCACATTGATTAAGTTACCTCATATGTTACATTTGTGACCTGAGTATAAATTTAGATTGTGTCCTGTTCTGTTCTAAATTTAATGGTTCCTCTGAATTTTCCCAATCATGTACACATATTTTGTAATAGTAAGGTTACGGATCACCATAATTGCACTCTGTTATAGATACTGCTTTCTTCGTACTGCAAGCGTTAGTCTTAAGCTATTTAATTAGCTTCGACTATGCTGACTATTATACTAAACCAGGCTTAATCTACCTTCAGCATAAAGGAAATTACCACCGTCTCCCCACGTGGTTGCATAAAATCAGCTCTGGCCGAGTATCCCACAGTACCAGGAGCTCGGTATGTCGACATCACTTGGATCGCGACAACATCTGCTATAAACAAATCTGTGTGTTTCACAGCTACCGAAAACTTAAGGTATATTGCTAAAACATTTCGGATGTATTCTCTCTCTCTTGGAATGGTTTTTTATTGGGTAATTAGTAAATTCCTCTGACTTATATAGTGTTACGACTCTAGGTCTTAAAATATCAAGCAGAAAGAAAGTGAAACCAGCAATGTAAGTGAAAACAACAAGCAATTTATGTCCAGACAATTAAAGTGAAAACTCAAAAGACACTTACAATTTGTGAGCTAAATTCCAAATAATCCTAAATGACCTAATCACAAATCCAAAACAACAGACTGTTCCGAATGAATTCCAATAGCTTTGAATATCATGATGTACCACAAAGATGTATCCAGAATGTATTTGAATTAATTCACGTAAATCCCAAAATCATGTATTAATCCAAAAGCCAATGAGCACTTAGTAATTCCAATGAATAATTTAAATAAATAATTCCTCTCAAACTATATCTGATTTCAACAACACAGCCAAAATAGATTCCTTACAGGCTAATCTTTTAAAATTCTAGAACAGGAATGAATTTGTTTACCAAACTCTGCATATAAATACATATGAATACATGACCTATGTCACATCAGAATATCAGTAATAATAATGGAATAATGCTGGCCTACCTGACATATGCTACAAAAGTCTAATGGCGAAATGCCTATGCAAATACTGGCCTAACTGACACATGTCACAACTTACAAGCACGGGAAAAAGTTACGTATATATTTTCAAATAACCATCCAACTTATAATTATGGTCAAAAGTTAAGTATATAAACACCATAAATAGCAATAGCTTCTTTTCAACCATATTTGGAATTAATTGACCATAATATTCATGTTTATCCGACAGTACCCTTCCTTATAGATGATAGCTAAATGCAAAAATGTTACGATAACAGGATAGTTTAGTTAACATTTTTGTTTGAACGAGATATTATCTTATTTAAATGAAATCATATTTTTAAAGAATATATTAACTTGTTAGTAGAAGATAGCATCGTGTAGAAAAATGAGATAAAATTTAAATCTTTATCTCGTCTAAATAATGTTTAACTGGTGGAACAAAAATTAATTTATATTAGTTTGAAGAGATTTGATATGTATCATTCATTTTGTCCGTCTGTCCGTTCATCTGTTCGTGTATCCATCTGTTCGAACCGTCCGCCTTGTTCGGGCTGTAACACCTTTAATACCTTACCATATGACATTAAACATGCACTAATAGGTTAATCTTGAGATTCATATATATCACGCATCAGAACTGTCAGTTTTTACTGTTATTACTCCTAACGTTACGGCTACAATAGAAATCTAACATGCACTGAGATGAGATTGTATCGCACACACACTTTGGTCGCTGTGACCTACTTCCTATGGTTTATTGAAAATTATTCTGTAAATGCTGACTCCCAGCTAACAATTCAACGCTGCTACAACATTGCAGCAACGTTGCACTAAAGTTGTGGCAACCTTGTTGTATCACGTTGTGGCAACGTGATTTGGTGAACTTGCTGGAATGTTGCTACAACGTTGTTGTTTAACGTCATAATATAACATTCCCACAACTTACTGACAACATTCAAAAACTATATTGAAAACTGTTAAGAATGAAAGCTACTTGTTTTTCTGAAACACATATGCCCCACTGCTGACAAGAAAAGCCAATTCTACAATTAAACATTACAAAACTGTTGATGTAACCATCCATCAAGGAGGAGTAGCGAGATATTTAGGATGGCTGCCAAGGTGACCGTCCTGAATGTCAGATCAGCACCCTTTTCATTTGGGACAAACTAAACATGTCATTTGATGAAAACTCTGTGTCAATCCATCTAGGAGGAGTAGCTACAAGATTTTCGAGATGGCTGCCATGGTGGCCATATTGGATGTCAGATCAGCACCATTTTCATTTGGGGCCAACTAGACATAGCAAGTCATTTGGTCCAAACTCCTAATCAATATGAATATCCATCTAGGAGGAGTAGCAATAAGATTTTCAAGATGGCTGCCATATTGATGTCAGGTTGGCATCATTTTTATTTAGGATCAACTAGACATCATCACAAGTCTTCTAGTGAAAACCCCATATGATATGACCATCCGTCTACGAGGAGTATTGACAAGACTTTTAAGATGCTCACTGTGTCTGCGGTATTGTTACCCGAGCGGCACCATTTTCATTTAGACCTAACTAAACCTTAGGCCGAATCTGTATGAAAAGATTCCTAGCATTCCTCCAATTAGTTCTAAAGTCTGATATTATACAGACTTAAGGAAACCAAATAGTGTGAACAACTTGACCAAAGCTTTCACTATGATCTCAGTTTTAATATTCCACAAAGGAATAGATTCTGGAAACCTTGTGGACGCACACCTCGTCAACAAGTATTGGTTGCCTAACTTGGTCTTATGTAAAGGTCCGACACAATCTACCATCATTCTACCAAACGATTCTTCAAATACAGGAATAGGTGACAGATGAACTTTAGGTGACCTCTGATTGGGTTTTCCCACCATTTGAGAAGCATGACTTGATTTACAAAACTTAGGAACATCACTTCTAAGTTTTGGCCAGTAAAAATGATTTAGGATCTTGTGATAGATCTTATATATTCCTAAATGACCAGACAACGGCGTTTCTTGGGCTAAACTAAGTATTTCCTGACGATAGGATCTAGGAACTACTATCTGATAAATAACTGACAACTCGTCACCAGCGGGTACCTCAGGTGGTCTCCATTTTCTCATAAGGACCCCACTCTTTAAGAAGTAACAAGTTCCTTCTTGCGTGGCTTCAGATTAAGTCATAGCCCTCTGAAACAAACTGGAGATATTAGGATCCTCCTGTTGTAAGACAACTAGTGTTTGTCTTTAATTACCCTGATTATTTTTATGAGATTGTGTAGCTGAAAGAGTATCACTGCGATCAATACTTGATTGATCCAAACTAGGAGCAAATGTGACCACATTAAAAGCCTGACCCAAAAAGGTGTCCGCTAAAGGAAATACATCCTGTTCAACAACATCATTCTCAAGAGCACGCTTTGCCATAGCTCTAGTAACTACACAAGCTGGATACCAACCAGGGATTTCGACTTCAATAGGATCAACTCGTTGATCCATGCTAGGCTTGTCAGTTACAAGTGGATTAACCACGACCTTAGCTCCCGCTAGGTCATTACCTAGTAATAAATGGATGACCTTTATAGGCAAAGAAGCCACTGCTCCTATGGTCACAGGTCCCGAAACTATGTCTGATGACAAATTAACACAATGAAGAGGGACATTAACATATCCACATTCAATCCCCTGTATTAGAACACTTTCACTAGTAGAAGTCTTCTCAGATAAAGGCAAAGTACTATCTAACAATAAACTCTGAGAAGCTCCTGTGTCTCGTAATATCCTAATAGGAGTATTCTTACCCAAGTAACCAACAAGTGACACAGAACTCTTCGACATGAATGGTTCGTATTTCTTCATTACAAAATCAGACTGAGGTATGCAAGCCTCCATACAAGTATCTTCCTTGATACATGACCCTGACCTTAACTTCTTATAAACTAGAGGATTTGGAACTGCTCTATTAGAATTCCGATGCTTAGTTTCCAACCTAAAGCAATCATAAATAACGTGTCCTTTCATCCTACAATATGAACACTTAGTAAGAGATAAGGTTTTCTGATATTATTTATCAGAAATTTGATTCTCCATAGTTACACCAGCCTGATGTCCTTACTTACGCAAACGAGTCTGAAATGGTTTCTTAACATAAGCTTGTTGAGAGGAAAGTCCATTTACAAATGGAACATTGTGAATCGAAAAATATACACCAGCTGCATAAGCTGCTTTCTTTAAAGTCTCAACCGCTTTCTCCTCAAGGTATACTCTAATGTCACTCCTGACAAAATTCTTGAATTCTTCAATCAATAACAGTTGCTTAAGATTATCATAATCCTTATCAACCTTCTTAGACGTACACCATCTCGTAAACGAACGCTCTTTTTCCCCAGCAAATTCTAAATGAGTCTGGGTAGTTTCCTTTCTACTATTTCTAAACTTTTGACGATAAGTTTTAGGTACCAACTCATTAGCCGTCAAGACATATTCTTTGACCACTTCATAATCAGCAGATTGTTCAGTTGAGAGTGCAGTATAAACATCACTAGATTTGCCAGTAAACACACTCTGCAATAATGAGGTCCAATAATTTTTCGGCCATTCAGATTCTCAGCAATTTTCTCAAAACAGAGAAAATATTTGTCAACCTCCTTTTCTCTAAAAAGGGGGGGGGGGACCAGTCTGATATGTTTGCTAGATCAAAGTATGAACTTGTATTGACATGCGAGTGTCCTTTGCTCGTTAATTCTAATTTCCTTAATCTAAATTCTCGTTCTTTATCTTTATCCTTCATTTCCCTTTCTTCCCTTCTTTCTTGCATTTCTACATCTCTTACTTTATCCTGCATTTCCCTGTCTCTTATTTCTCTCTGTATTTCATTATCCCTTACTTTATCCTCCTTTCTTTCCTGCATCTGCATTTGTTCTCATTGTAATCTGAGCTTTTCTAACTCTATGACTCTATGTCCTGAGCTATCTGTAATTTGTTTCCTAAACTAGACGGAGATTTCTACTTTACACTAGAAACTAGAAACACCCTCTTCAAAAACACCTGTTTGTACTAAATACTGTATCAAAATACTCCCAATCTCTTGTTTCAACAATAAAACCTTTACTTCAGTCAGACTATAATGTTTAGCAATTTCAAGTAACTCGTCCTTCTTTAAGGACTCATATTTCTCCTGGGTAGGATCAGCTATAAAACTCTCTACTTTGGATGTCATGATGAAAGCCTTTTCGTTTCTCTTTATTTCTTAATCGGTAAATCAAAATGTCAAAGACCACAAAAGTTTCAAACAATGAAATTCAAATCTCAAAAGAAACAATTTTCCGAAGTATCAAAATCTCTGAAATATTAAAACCTCGCTAATATTTAATTAAATTTAAATCCCGAAATATTCAAATTCGGATCCCGAAATTATTCAAATTTCTAATCCCATACGAGCCCCCAATTTCTTCTGTTACGACTAGGGGTAATGTAACAAAAGTAAAGACTCAAACAAGCTTTCAAGATTTAGACACAAATATTTAATTTTACAAAATATTAAAATATTTCAACAAACAATCAAAGTGAAAGAATTAAAAATAACTTACAGTATAGAATATCATTAAAAGTACTAAATTGTTCTAAAGTTCACAAATCCGGAAGTTAATCCAAATATTCCGAATGAAGACGATTCCGAATGAAACATCCACTGTACTGATGTACTAACAAGAATCAGTTATATCCAAGTGTTATTAATTCCAAGTAATCCTTGTTAATATGGAATATCGCACAAGTTCTAGAAATGTTTCCGATAATTCCAAAGGAGCTGAATAATTCTTAAAGTTTAAGTAGCAGTACTGAAGTGTTGAATTAAGGAAGATTTTGTTACCACCCTTGCACAACAAGCTGGATCTGATGAAGAACTTTGTCAAGGCCATGGAGAAAACACAAGCAGCTTTCAAGTACCTCCATGAAAAATTTCCAAGGTTAAGTGAAGCTAAGATAAAGGAAAGGTGTCTTTGTTGGTCTTCAGATTCGTGAATTTCTTCGAGATGATGCATTTCACCGTGCACTGCGTGGCAAGGAAAAGACGGCATGGAAAGCCTTCCAATTAGTGGCAACAAATGTTCTCGGAAACAACAAGGCAGACAACTACAGGGAGTTGGTGGACCCCCCCCCCCCAAGGCATACAGAAAACTTGGTTGCAACATGTCACTAAAGATACATGTTTTTGTACTTTCATCTAGATTTGTTTCCACCGAACTGCGGAGCAGTGAGCGACGAGCACGGCGAGAGATTTCACCAGGACATTGCAACAATTGAGAAATTCTATCAGGGCAAATGGAGCCCATCAATGCTTGCAGACTATTGCTGGACAGTGACAAGAGATGCTCCATTTAATCAATACAAGCGACAAGCCAAGAATAACGAATATACACTGAATAAGGACTAAACTATGTACTTATATATATATAATAGTTTTTGACTTTTGTTTCAATATATGTTTTATTTATATAACATTTTTGCTGTTTTTTTAAAAAGTGTTACATAAACAGGACAGGTGAAATATTATCATGTAAAGCAACCATAAACACATGAAAAGACCTATGTTTACAATTTATGATTAAAAGTCTACTATGTATACAATATACATAGACATAAAATGTAAAAATTTAAGTATCTTGGAAACAGTAGCCAATCAGTTGTTTTAATTGTCATATTTGAATTCAGCACATCAAAATCCCTACTAAATAGCACATTTTATCTCTGAAGCAGACGAATTCAAAAACATTGTAGACCAGTATTATGTAACCGTTCTTTCAAGTTAGTGTATTTTTTGTCTCCCTTTTAGTTTGTTCCTACAATTGATTGAGATCTGTGTAAGCAACTGGACTTTCTGTATCATGGTAAAGATGCTTTAAATTCTGTAATTTGACAGCCATTGAAAATGGTATAAAGTATTTAGAGAATGCCTGCGCTTGACAAGTTGTCTTTGTTTGCGATCTACACCAAAAAGTTTATTTTCAGAAATTCATAATATTTCTTCAATTATTTGAAACTTATAAATGATTTCATATCTATGTCAAATTTAGTCATCCATATGGTTGATTCAAAAAGCGGCTACTTCATCTACTGAGTCACTGAATGCAATCTGTAAATCTTCAACTTTTTTAAACATTGCAGAATATACATTTGTGTTTGAAATCGAGAGATCATTTTTTTTCTTCTTTTAATGTCATGTTTTAACACAACTAGATTTGACCACACTTTTATTCAATCCAAACTGGTAAACAAATACGCGTTATCTCTTGATCCGGAGATTGTTGATGTTATGTTGAATTCGTGAAATATTTACACCATCTCTCTAACCTTTCTTGAATCAATTAAAACATTACTTTGTGCTTTTATTTATGTGGTCCAAAAGGTGTTTAAGTTTATTTTGCGCTCTACTCAAATGTGTTTAAGTTTATTTTGCGCTCTGCTCAATGCACAATCAAGCGATTATGATTTGGGTTTAGAAACTATAGTGTGTTGCTTTTGATTTTGGAATTTTTTTAGTTGTCTAGATACAGTCTAGTTACACCGAAACTGCATGAATTATTGCTATTCACCATCCTCGTTCACATCATTGGTTGATTGCAATTCATCAATTTACACGTTATATAGAGATGTTATCGTAATAGGGTACGATGATGTTTAAGCTAATTTTAACAGGTTGGCTGTTTTATCTCTCCCATTCTCCATATACGTTCATTGTACGCATTGTTGCGTATTTATTCACACAACTAATCTTGTTAATTGAATAATGTTTCACTTACGGACATTATACAGTATTATTATGTTGTTGTCATTATACCGTTTATAAAGCAATATTTTGGAAGATTTCATTCCTTGGCTATAAATGGAAAATTGTTGCTTCCCATCAAAAGTACATTTCCCGAATATTAAAATTTCCACAGCTCCTTTCTTCAGTTCAGAAAGCCTGCTCAACATATTATTAGATAGACTTTACGATCATTGTTTCTTGAATTTCGACAACAACAAAGAAACTGTAAGCTTAGATCTGTGCACCAGACCTTACCACTTGGTGTTTCTAAACATTAAACCAAAACATAACTATTCCATTATACATTTGTTCAATGTAAATAAAGTATGTAACAGATTAACAATGTGGCTAAGATAACCAAAGAGGAAGACATACGTACAGCTTCTTGACCCTGAAATGTAATGCAGCAAATACAGGGAGACGTTAAAACTTGGGGTGGTAACATGTGTTTGCTTCCTTTGCTACTGTTTCCGATGATATCGTTCCGCGTCTGCTCTGTAAGTATTTCGGCTATTGTTCCACTTATATGCCACACATTATACAATCTAAAGGCTTAATAACACTATATCGAGAGAGCCCATTAGAATATACTGTTCAATCACTTGACCTCTGTAATTTGGGTAATTAAATTCTCCATTACGCGTACCGGTGGCTTCCATATCATTCCGCGTAATCGAGCTACCCTAGCAAGCTAAAAGGTTCATAACGTGAAAAGATCCTAAAGTTCCAATGCACGAACCTGAGACTCTCATACGTGTTCGCGGTCGATACAATCGAAAAAACATTTTTTATTCCATATTTGCATATTCGAGACAACGGAAATGCACCATAAGGACGCTCGAATACTCCATCCAAAGAAAGCTAATTAAAGGATCTGGTTTTATTACACAATTTCCCACTACATTCCGAATTCGAGACAACATCAATGTTAGTAAAATTAAGTACTTGAAATATTTTAATTGCATTCATAATACGCGATCATGTGATTAAAACCATTTTTGTGATTGGTTCTCTATAGATCGCTTATTTGAGCATCGAGCATGCGTTATGATCAAGTTGGCTTCAGGTAGTTTGATTATATGCAATTAAAGTTTCTATTTCGATTACTTGAGAACTCGATTGTGCAAAATTCAGAACCTAATTACGCAAATTACAATGGTTATTTGATGATAAAGTATCTTCTGATTGGTTCTCTCGAGATCACATAATCGAGCCTCGAGATCGCGAAACCCTTGCAGATGAAGTAAATATATGCTTTCAGCAAGGTGGTATCATATATCTACCTAAATGACCTGTCCATTGTGATCTTTGATCAGGCCAATATATTGCTGTAGCAGTGTACATTCACTATTTATGGCTTATATGATCTAGATAATTATGCTATGCTTAGCACACATCTTGCATGCACTTCAGTGTCTTTTGCTGGAGTGGACCAATCCACTACTGAACATTCCACTAGAAGTTCAAGCCAACAGATCATACTGTTCGACCTCTATCATCGCTGCTTCTACTTGTATGTAAAAAGGGCAAATGCAGATATAATGCTAACAAAACAGACATATAAATCATCTCCCTGTGTTTTCCTCGTCAGATTCTCAGATATATTTGGCAAACGCGCAGGCTAAAAACGTTCAGAGAATAAGAAATTCAATAAAAGTATCACCTGCGTAAAATGTAAAAATAATAGAATGCCTCTGTAACATGAACGCATGTTTGGTTTGCTTAGATGATTGTGTTACATTGGCCAATGTTACCCAAATTTTTAGCCTTATTTTAAAGATACATACTTTGCTTGTTTATTTGTGTGTTTTGTTTTTATTCCTTGCTTCCCTTTTAGGAGTATAAGGCACAGAAAAAGCATTTAGGTGCTTTGGACTTTTGTTATATGATTTAAACAATTAACTTAATAATCTATTTTGTACACATACATTTTGATACCACACTTGTGACAGTCTCTCATTGGTAATTTGAGAATCTTAACAGTTTTGTGTTTTAAATAACACGAATTTAACTAAAACATTTTCGATGTATATGACTTTTTAGGCATAATTCTGCCATTTATGTGCATTTTTTGCTTTATCCTAGATATGTTTCTTATTGTTGTCATCACACAGATTCCTTAGTGACGATTCCAATTCACAAGAAACAACAGGAATTTTCAGCTTTAACAACAAAGCATACATTCTATGTTTGACAAAAAAATATTTCAGCAAACTAAATCATTTTTTCTTCACTATGATACTAGCTGAGAACAAGCTCAGATTTTGTTTATGTGAACTGTATTTCTTAAGATGTGGGTTTATGTTGAAAATGCCCGTTTTAGAAACTTAATTGATATATTTACTATTGAGGTGCACAACCCTAATATACTCGCGTACAGGACATATTCATAATCAGTGGATGTTACTTTTAAATTTATGGACAATGTACCCTTTTCACATTTTAAATTGGCCAATTGAAAATTTGAAACAAATTAAGTTGTCTATTAAATTTGCGTAATTAAGGAGGAAAAGAGGTAACGTAGTTTGTTTATAGAGTCAAAGACATTTTTATTTGCATTTCCTTATATTTGATATTTTCCTGTTGTTGCTTGAACCATGACAATATTTTTTAACAAAATTCAGATTAATCAATGGATGCATGTCCAACATATCAATAGAAATATCATTCAGATGTATAAAGTACAATGGTCCAACATGTTAATTGTATTAACAGTCAGAAGCAACATGCACAATGGTTTAACATGTCAATAGCATTATCAGTCAGAAGTAACATGTACAATGGTCAAATATTTAATTAGTATTATCAGTCAGAAGCAACATGTACAATGGTTTAACATGTCAATAGTATTATCAGTCAGAAGTAACATGCACAATGGTCAAATATTTCAATAGCATTATCAGTCAGAAGTAACACGTACAATGGTCAAACATTTCAATATTAGTATCAGTCAGAAGTAACAGGAGAAAGAATCGTCTCTTAATTACTTGTGTTCCATCCAAAGAATTAGTTTTTAGGCTGCTGTACATAACTATAACATTATTTGGTTGATGTATGTAACAATAACTCTTATCTGCTGTTGTATATAGTTGTAAAACGTTTGGGCTGATGTATATATCATTCGAACACGTTTAGGCTGATGTATGCGACTATTTCACTTTTGGACTGCTGTATATAACTATACAACTTTTGGGCTGCCGTATATAACTATAACACTTTTGGGCTGCTGTATATAGTTTTAACACTTTTGAGCTGTCATATATTACTATAACATTTCTGAGCTGCCATGTATAACTATGACACTTTCTATTTGATTAGATTCTACCTCTTTTGGCATTTATGTACATTGTACATGTACAGTAAACAGAAAGATTCCGAAAGCAATTATTTTACTATCATCAGCTAGTTGGATAGATTTAATAATAGAGAAGCAAATTTGACGTGTTTCAAAGGTGTATTCATATTTTTTTAAAATCTACGCTAATGGTTTTGATACCAGTAATCATAGAAAAATATGACAGAACGTTATATACAAATGTCATGGTAACTGATTCTGTTTCCACTGATTTAATGACCACTTTTAACTTAAATGTATGCAAATGGCAATTTCATTATCATACATTTTAATTAGCTGCCAGTAGCCTACCGCCTTGTCAGTGCTGAAATCCGTTGTTTCTCTTTCCTTTCTCATGAAGTCTAATGTTAATAAATAAGCCTATTGAAGCAAAATAAAACTAGCTTTAAGTATTGTGGTATTGTGTTCTATGACTGTTTGTTTAGAAAATTTTCACTTTGATCATCTACATTGCAAAGTCGAGTCGAAAACAAATAAGACGAGGCGAAGGAGAACTTGCCGAAATTCAGATCAGGTACAATGTGTGTTGAGTTGACCTACTTGTAGAATCAGCAGTGCTGCAAAAAAGCCGGTGCGTTCAGGTACGCCGTACCGTTAAGACATTTATTGCAGGTACAGCCGTACAGGAAAGAGGGGGTTGGGGGATCGGTAACGTAGCGGTACGAGTTAAAATTCTTGCACCACTGAGAATCAGTATGATGAAATGTATGTATAGTGCAAGCGTTTCGTTATAACTTTTTTGTTTCTTTGAACTTGTCAATAATTTTAATGCCGATCGATAATAAAATAACTTTTTATAAAATGACCTACAGCTGCACGTGCAGCACGTCGGACACCTGCTGATATATGAGTGTGACGTAACGTAGGCAAATGGCAGTGACTTAAAAAAATCAGAGAAAGAGAAAAATTCTGCTACTGAGCAAAGACTATGCAATAAAATCTAGGCGCTCTTACGGAAATCTCTGACTGATATCAAGGCCAACGTGAATAATATCTGCGGATGTAATTCTCGGTCACATCATACAATTCTGAGGTTGTTTTATCATTTTAAAGACGGTCGCGAATCCATGGAAGATGACCCACCTTCTGGAAGACCGTTGTCTGCGATTGGTAATCAGAAAGTGGCTGTTGTGACATTAATTCGTAAGCTGTTTTTTTTAATACATCAAAGAATCCTTTGAAGATCAGAAAGGTTTGTACAAGATGGGTCTCGCATTAGGTGACGTCTGATCAAAAGCAGTCTCGGGTTGAAATTGCCAAAGAGCTACTCACCAAATATAAAAAGAGTGACTAGAGACGTTCGAATGAGATTGTCCCCAGGGTGTCCATCTACTCCATAGCAACGCACCTGCGCATAAATTCACCGTCGTGACAGACCTCCTGAAGTAGCACATCATCCAAACTTTGCCACATCCTCCATACAGCCCCGATTTAGCTCCGAGTGATTTTTGGCTAAATCCCGTGATCTAAGATTTGCTGAGAGGCAGACGATTTGAAAGCCGCCATGTGGTTGGAAGTGCAGTTCTGCAATGTATCAACAATGTACCAAAAAGTGAATGCGAAATGGCATTTAATAATTGGATAATCAGACTGAGAAAGTGTGTAGAGATGTATGGGGAGTACTGCGAGGGGAAGCACTGACACACTGTTTACAAAATGAAGAACTTTTTTGTACAGCACACTTAGATTCACATCTTTTAAATATCCCTCGTTTTATTATCACAATCCTGTTTGTTTTGACCTCTAGGTACAATTTGCTTTAATATATAAAATGCTTGTAAAATACATGTAAATTACTTGTAACCTGTTCAAAATTCTCAAACATTCTAAAATTCTTTGACTTGAATTTACCAGCCAAATTCACTATTTGGGAGTGACAGAAGAGGAAAAATAAACCCAGCGGTACCGAAAAACAAGTTTTATATAAATACAAAAAAACTAAAACTATTCTCCTGAACGAAACAATGAGATGGTGTTTAAGAATATGATTAAGAAATCTATCTTTTTTCCTCACCAAATAATAGATTATGCCAGTCTAGTCTAGATTGATCAAGTATTCATTGCACGTGCTTGTTGAGAAACAGAACGTAGTGTCAAGTAGAAGGGAGTAGACTGATACAAACTCGTCTGTGTTGCTTTGTTTTTATAGGGTCCTTTTTTGTTATTTGCTTTTGTTGTTGTTTTACTTGTCCTGCATCCGTTAATAAAGAGGGAGGGATATGCATCATATTTATAGTGACGGCATGTCATTGTTGACCTAAAACTTAAGATTGTAAATAGTAGGTAAAACTTTAGTCAGAGGCCAGTTATCTAATTTGTTGACCCATCATTTGCTTTTTCTAATGCGTAAAAACAGTTTTAAAGTGCTTTGGACTGAAATTATCTTTTTACCTTAAAGACAACTGTTTATCCTATTTTCCAAATGATTACCTAATTTTGCTTTAATTTTACTAAAAAAACACACGTTAAAGCATTTTTCACCCTATGTTAACTTTTAGTGTTTAAAACATAATTACTTTACTAAATTTTCAGTGTTAGTGGCCCAGTGGTTTTATCACAATAGTTGCCATAATAAAAAAAAAAAATCTGAGGCTAGTGGTCTCCAAAATTTTATTAAAAAGCCTAAAGCCACTGGTCCTCAAAATTTTACTAAAAAATCTGAGGCAGTGGTCTTCAAAATTTTAATAAAACATCTGAGGATAGTGGTTGCCAAATCTTTACTAAAAGTCTGAGACCACTGAACGTCAAACCTTTACAATTCCTCTGACCTTTAAAACCTGAGCAATCTAACCTTTGACTTTCGTGTGAGACCAGTGGTCTTTACAATTCATCTGACCACTGGCCAGGTCACAAACCTTTTCTCACAAAAGGACCACCCCTCAAAGCTGTTCTCGTCTCACACAATAAACATATAGCTTAAAAAGTCAGCGCCTATCCCCAAATTGTATATAAATAAATTATTGAATTCAGATTTAGAAAACTAAAAGGTTGTGCACCCTACCCTTGTCCTGCAATACTTAAAGTGAAAATTCAAAACACACTTACAACAATTTTAATTAAAGTCCAAATAATCTTAAGTGTCTTAATCCCAAGTCCAAAAATATATAATGTTCCAAATGAATTTCACCCGCCTTGAATATCCTGATGTCCTAGTAGTCCTCAATCTCCAGTTGTGCCAGTAGTCTTGAATGTCCTGCTATGCCTGAATGATGTAATCCAGAATATCTTTGAATGAATTCACAAAAATCCCAAAGTCATGTATCAATCCAAAATGAGAAAGAGTACTTTAGTAATTCCAATCAATATTTTATATAAATAATTCCTCTCTCTGAATTTGCTCCGATTTTCACAACACAACTATAAAGATCTGATTATTACAATGATTCTTCATAGACTGACAATTGGAACAAGAATGAAATATTGTTTGCCAAACTCACTATATATGAATACAAGGCACATGACAGAAGTTTCTAGAAAATTATATACCTACATGACAAACATCAGTAATTTTAGTGGAAAAACCAATCGAATTGTAAACAAAAGCAACACTGACCTCGAATTCTAAGTAAAGTTTTTTACATCCTACAATCAAGGACAAAGTTGTATCATCTTTGATGAGCATATATCTTCCAATTGATAACTTAAATTACAGCAAGAGTTGAAAGACTACTTATCAACAAAAGAAGGTATATACTTTTATGTTTTTTTTATCTGTTAGGCTTGGATTACCAATTTCAGCAATAAGCGTTAGCTTGACACTCGTAAGAACATTCATTTTAAAATGAAAGAGTGAGTGAAGAGAACAAGTCTCGAGTTTTAGGAAACCAGGACCTAGATATTTGTAACATGAAGGTAACTGGAAAATAACTTAAAAGTAGCTTATAGATAACGTTAAGTTAACTTGAAGATAACTTGATAATAACTTGAAGATAAATTGAAGGTAACTTGAAAATAACCGCAATAGCTATTTTGGAAAACTTTAATTCACTTACAAAATAAATGGAAGGAATCGAACAAATTCTTGAAAGTGAAACACTGAAAAAAATTAAGGTTCCAAACTCATCAGAGAAGGTGACCTTACAAAAGATGAAAGATCCTCGTAAAGTTGATCATGGTAAACAACTTGGAAATCATTCACAAGAATTTAAAACAGCCAAAGCAGAACAATAAAATATATGTCAACTGAGAGCAATGAGTCAGGACTGCTTAGGACGCCAGGGCTGCGCTTCGCTAAAAAGAATCAGTGACGGGGACCACTAAGATATCTCACAAAGAGTCAAATAAAGTAAATCCATTTCAAGAAATACTGTAGATTAACAGATAAGTTAATAGTGGAGTAATGAGTAAATTTAAACATATTTATATCAATTAATCGCAAGCGAAACGAACAGCATAATTAACACTATTTACCATGCAGCATTAATCTCAATTCTTACAGTAAGTGCCACTGAAGACGATATTTTGAAGAGGATAATTAATTTTGAAATAGATTTGCCAACTAACATCGGTATTGAAAAAGTACGAGATTGGTTATTCAAATTTCTTTGACTCAGTTTACGATTGACTATCTAATAGCACAAGGGATACTATCATTCGCGATAATTAAGTAATTAGATGGAATTGTTTCTAGGTTCATGAAAATTAACGAAATTAAGAATGATTAAGTTAAAGAGATAGAACATTATCGAGGTGTTGGAAAAAGTATAAAACATCATATAAATTTTTCAAACTTTATAGAGGTTGTTGTGGCAAGTGTTTCGTGTGGAATGGGTGTTGCGGCTGCAAGTTTATGAGTTGTGGCGGCCTGTTATATAGGACGTATTATTTATTTAGCTTTTACGAGGTTTGGTGAAACTTTACTAAAGTTTATTTCAAATCCTTTAACAGGCAAGCTGGTATATAATAAAGTTACAAAACACGATAAGATTGTAACCTCTGATATAACTAGGTTGAATACTATTGATGAGATGCTGAGTAAGCAATAAGTCACGATGAATTTCACATGATAGTAAACCCAAAAGACGGTTAGGACGTCGGGACTGCGATTCGCGAGTGTGTAAGAGTATTGGTTCGCAGTACACTTAATGGGGTTTATTTTAAGTTACTTAAATGGCGAAACCTAATTATATTACTGCGGAAGGGCAGTCTTAGAAAGAAATATATTTTCTCAAATACCGTTGATAATAGAGATGGCAGATTATTCATTTCGTTACAGAGAATAAAGTTTGTATCTTGTTATTACAATACTTTAAATGATGAAAAGAACACAATATTCTTCTATATAACCGATACAAATGTAATCAATACCATACCAATAACTGGTGGTTTCTATAGTCTTGAAATGTACATGAAAAATGTCAAAGAAGGAATGACTGCTAATGGCGACCATAAAGAAGTCATATATATTGAATGCCAAAAATTAAACCCTAAAGTGTTATTATCTCTGAGCAATAATTACACAGTGTATGTAATAAAATACAAATATTAATGACTAGGTCCTAAATAGTGTGAGATATATAAATACATCTAGCGAATCAGATATAGTTTGTAGATTTTTGAAACCTAGAAGCTTATATATATTTCCTTGATCAACTAAACAATACAAATAATTATTGAAACGGCCACTACTCTCCTCCACCTATTAAACATGTTTTTCATGGTGATTCATCTCATATAATGTATGTAGTCCTTATAAACAATAACAAAAGGTACTATAAACAGATTAAATAAAAAAATTAAAGATGAAGAATCGAAAGAAATAGGTGTTAATGGTACGCCAATTACATATATATTTAGGATCTCTGAGGCATTTTAATTTGCTATTTAAGATGCATAAATGTGTTTATGACGACCTAGTCATTGTAGTTTTAAATTCATAGAGAAAGATGAAAAAGATGAATCGCTAACTCAATCTCTATACAATGACCTAAACTTAAACACAAATTGTATTATAAATTTAGCTTATCAGTGGATCAGAGTATCACATACATATCTACTAAACTCTCAGAACTGTAAAAACAAACAGATGATAACCAGAGAAAGATTCCAGATGCTCAAGATTTATTTACCAAGAGATCAATTACTCCATCAACTGCTTTACAGCCTTTCCAAACAGTTATAACGAATCCAACATAAAACCTGCAGTAAACATGCATCAATTATTACAACCAATTGAACAAATGATATATGCTGAATATATTAGCCTTTGAAAGTGACGTGGAGGGAATAAAGAAGTCTCTATAAAATTAAAATATATTACAATCACAACTTAAACAGTTGCAGAAAGAATTAAATGATGAGAATAAAGATAATGATATTAAAAGTTAGTTGAGGACAATAAATCTGGTGCGAAAAAAGCGGAAGATAGAGTGACAGCAATCAATAATAGTCTTTCACAATTACAGAGGAACAATGACTTTGAAGAGGTCAAAATAAAGATAGAGGACTTAAAGAATAAGGTTAATGTAATTGAAGTACAATTAGAACTATGAAAACAACCTAAGATATATCTAGCTCAGATTTAAGCAATACAATTAAAAATTTAAAGGACAGGACTTAATGCTCAAAAAATGAACTTATTGCTGGAATAGAAAAAGGGTCTAACAGATAGTAAAGTATATGCACAGAAAGAACTAAATAATATTGGTGTGGTACAAGAAACTATTGATCAATTAGATAATAATGTGAAACGATTAAGAAGAGATAGGACGAAAGATAAGAATAGAAACAGAAGAAATTAATAATGACGTAGATATAAAGACTTTATCAATAAGTGAGAGAAGTGATAAAGCTCAATCAGAAATAGAGACATAATTAACTAAAATACAACTAGACGTAATGACTTTTGCAATTGATAAAATTAATAAAATAATTAATAAAATGTTAAATGAATATAATAAAAGGTAGAACGATTGTGGTAGAACGATTGTAATACAAGTATAAAACGATTTGATGCTGAACTACCAGGAAGTATAATTACTTTTTTATATTCGTTATACCAAGGTACTATTACGATCGATTGATTTAAGAAAATAACCATAGAACCATAAGATTATTTTTGAAGTTAAGGAGCTTATATATATATATATATATATATATATATATATATATATATATATATATATATATATATATATATATATATTCTCTGCTTTCACAACACCACAAACCGTAGTTACTACTCATGGATTTGAATATGTACCATCACGATTTGCTGAATACAACTTACACCGTATAATTTCTGTAGACTATAATGATACTACAATAATTAAATTAGGTTTATGTTGAATTTGCATAAACTGACATATCCAACGGATGATCTAAAATTGTGTATTATATTAATATTAAATAATGTAAACCATTCTTATGAAGTAAATACGAATGAAGAAGTTCTAGTATAACAAATGTGTATTCAAACTTACCAATTACAGTTTTACAGAAAAAAGAATAAAAAACATATCACTGATAAGACAACGATATTTGTTCGGTTAGAAGACTTTAAGATGATATTAATTATACTTTGAGATCCGATTGTAATATTGGTGACGGAATACAAATTTACTATTATTAAAGATGAGAATGTGAAGACTAGCCAATTAATTTGGCCACATCGTAATTTATATTGTGAAATAAGAAATGAAAGAAATGTAATTAACCCCTCGGCAAATATCTTTCAGAGGTCCTAGTTATTTAACATTTAAATACTCAGGCAAATATGATAAGGTAAAGAACTAGATACTTCAATAACTTTTGAACTAAACATGAATAACAACCGTATTACAAATTTACAATAGACGAAATAAACTGATGCATCTTCTAGTCAGTTTGTACAAAGATGTATTGATAGTACTCTACGAAAACCTGTGGAGGATAACAATTTGGAAGATAATAGATCATGTAAAGTGGGAAGTGATAAGGAATTAACAGATATTAATTATGCTATGACATAAATAACTAAACATATATGTGAAATTAATAGTTATATATAACCAAAATAAATAACAAAAGCAGATGAACTTAAGAATCAAGCACATTAACATCTTTTAGCGTTGAGTGAAATAATGGTTTACTTAGAACATTTTTAGAAAAAGACGTACAGACTGCAGTAGCTAAATTAAATTAAGATACTAAATTCAATGTTCAAATACCTGAAAATGTATTGCTTATTACACAAGTTGTTATTTTGTTGATGTTTTAATTCTTGTATTGGATTACTGAGAAGTAATTATTTAAGTCATAGTTACCCAGTAACTATCGATAATGATGTCATAAAAAAATGAAAGAATTTCAAGCATTTTGTTTAGAAGGCAGCCATAGCTTTTTCAGCTAGTGGAGATGGAGATATTATTCTTGATCGTTTACAAATAGGATTAGGACCTGCGGACGGTATAAACATTTACTGTCATTAAATGGCACGAGCAGCTGTAATAATTGAAGGAGTATTGCTAATTCTTTAGCGTTCATAGGAAAACACGTTCCATTCAAGTTATTTCATCATGATGACTCTAAAGCAGAGAGAGAGAGAGACAAAGACACAAAAAATGCAATTCAGGAAACGCTGAAGAAACAAAAAATGAACAAAGAACAAACGCACTTGATTACACAAAAGAACAAGTAAGGAAGCAAGAATCGGTTCGTCAGTATTTATATAATTTGGATAAAATCTTTGATATATATTCTTCTCCTAATCCAGAGAACACTTTCAAAAAACCTATGTAAACAGAACTTAGTGATTTTTCCTTATAAACATATAACAAATAAATATATTTTTGCCGTTGTAATGAGCGCTAGTGTTCACTTTGACTATAAATTTATTTCAGAACTGAGCAAAAAGAACTAGCTTTATTTACAGGGGTATATGTTGGATCAGCAATTTACAGAAGCAATTTGCGTTATATGTGAATGAAACAGAATTAAAAAACTTGTTGACTTTATTGTAATTATCTGTCTGACTCTCATGTACAATAAGACTTACAACAGAAATGACTTTTCAGAAGCAACAACGTGATTAAAATAATATTGGTGATACAATAGATAAATGGCTAGAATTACTTTTTAGTGTATACCAGGAAACTAATACTTTGTTTTTTTTTATCAACGATTGTGTGAATTTAGACGACGTAAACAAAGGAAGCAACAAGCATAGTAATGCTATCGTTCAGTGGTAGGCATTATATAGTACGTGTACTGGTGATAGCACAAACGTATAATCCTGTCATAAAAGATCTTCGTGAAAATGTTAGATTTATAGTAGTCGTTTACTAAAAACAAACAAATCAATAGAAAACATTGTTAATACAAAATTAGGTATTATAGATAACATTTTTTACACAAAAAAAACAACAACTTGTAACGAGGCTGGTACATCCATATGATTACAAGGTAGAAGGAGAATAGGCATAAGGTAGTAGTATTCATGTTGTCAGCTAAATAACGTTATTATCATATGGCGACAGAACGACCTTATTTATGGTGATATTGATTGTATCGTGATGGTAATATCTAATTATGTTAATTTCTTCATGATTTATAGTTTGCTCAAATAAACAATCTATGTACATCTCTATATTGAGATTGTTTGTAACAACATATTTCGAAATACCCTTGCATACTTTTTTTCTACTATGTCAGTCTTAAATGTATATAACTTACTTCTGAGGCCACAAAGGTATTGAATTGGTGTACCGCAAAGGTCTTGAATTGGGGTACCATTCATCTCATATGTGAACGATTCAACAACTTTCTTGTTAGCTAATAGTATTCCATATATATTTTGCAATCGTTTTTGTAATCAAGCAAGATCCACGTGTTAGATCCTCCTAAGAGAAAGAGAGAGATGATCCATTATTTTTATTTTTATCTACTGTCCTATACAATTAGGGTCATGCATTTATAAGATAGTAATTAAAGCAGAAGCTTCTAAAAATACGAGAAAAATGCATACCAGATGTAGATACATCAGAAGTTTCTACCATGTTTTGATAACTAGTATTTTTTCTATTGAGACCTTTCTCACAGATTTGGCTTATATTGGTGGAATTATAAAGCTCTTTATCTTTGTTACTTAATATCATTTCAGCAAAGTTAATTGGCCTTAGTTCTTGAAGAACGTAACTATACAGTTTTCTCGTCTGTAAACTATAGACTCATACTCCCAGTGAGTTGATTTAAGATAAAGGCAAACATCATGCTGTATGTGTTTTGCTGTTTGTATTGTCCATGACGTATTGGAGGCAACGGACGTGAGAACCGCTTCCCTAGGACTGCTTCACAGGACTGCTTCGCAGTCCCGACGGCTGGCAAACTCAGTACTAATTAGTTCCAAATCACAACCAAGAACAAACATAACCTTAAGTTGATTTTTGTAGTTTATAAATGTAACGATAAAACAATCTTTTGGCATTATGTATTTGTGTTAGATGATTGTAATTTTAATTAAGAACTTGTACAAAATTCAAGCACTTCTTCAAAAAGTGCCTACAAACGGGAGTATTTAGCACGGGGCGAGTGTATAATAGGCCGTTTACGGTACTTTTGTTAATAATTTACCTCTGATGTTCCGGAAGTGGAAATAGCCACGCAGAGCTAGCAAATCTTCATGAAATGCACATCATAATTAAGACCTAGCTGGGTGCTATCATACCCTAAGTAGACCCCATCATTCAAATATAACATGTAGGTTATTTAAACGTCACCTAGGATATACACTTTTTAAAAAAAATTATTTTAGTTATTTTTCATAACAACTATTATAATTGTAAAAGATAGGAGAATACCTTTCTTTTACAGTTTCATCCTTGGCTCAAAATGCGAAATGCTTGAACGGAATATAATAATCTCCTGAGAAATGGAGAGAAGCACCAAAGGGAGTTAATGATGTAAAAAGGGCCTAGTGATCTATTTGTATTATAGATTGTATGAGCACATCATGTTTCTGTAATATCTGGGATATCAATGGGTTGTGCGGTTCCAGGTTTTGTAAGGCTTTCAACATGAAAAGGGAATCAGAATAGATGACGAAATTTGTTTGTTGAGAGGTTTCAATATAGTTCAAGCTTTCAGTTTGGCTGTAATGTCTGCATTAAAATTGAGGCTTTATATAGTAACCGGCCATGTGCCATGTGGTGCTGCAATGGCAGTTCCAACTTTGTCTCCATCTTTTGAACCGTATGTATAAAGTGACGTATAGGCTCTGGTTTCATTAAATTTACTCTGAGATAGGATAGGATTTGTTGATAACTTTCTGAATTGGCAAACGTCAAATACAATTTTTGGGGGTGTTGATAACTAAGGTGGTGATTTTGGAACACAGGATTATGCAGTATTTCCAACATCGAGTTTTGCTGTCTCCAAATGAGAATGAATTCGTGTTTCAAAAGGTTGAATGACGTTTGATTGGTATTTGGGCCTTTAGACAACATCATTTGCGGGGTTAGATGGATTAGAAGATAGTTTGGTAGCATACTGAAAAAACAGTTTCGTTCGTCTGAGATAAAGTGATGCTTCATTTGCCTCAACACAGAGGCTTTCTGAAGGGGAAGTTCTAAATGCACCCAGACAGAGGCTTTCTGAAGGGGAAGTTCTAAATGCACCCAGACAGAGGCTTTCTGAAGAGGAAGTTCTAAATGCACCCAGACAGAGGCTTTCTGAAGGGGAAGTTCTAAATGCACCCAGACAGAGGCTTTCTGAAGGGGAAGTTCTAAATGCACCCAGACTGAGGCTTTCTGAAGGGGAAGTTCTAAATGCACCCAGACAGAGGCTAAGTCCCTGATTTTATAGAAAAAGAACTAATTATATCCGTTGTATTAGTTGAAAATATTATCACGAGGTAGGGAAAGAAAACAAATAAATATCCCGACTAGGAATAAAATCCCAGCCCCCCCCCCCCCCACCACAAAATGAAACGGTCGGTGTCCATACTAAGATACAAGTTTTCATGTACCTCATGTACCTCAATTCATGACGTTTAAGTTCATAAATATAACAGAAGAATCAATTTTATAATACGTCTAAAAAGGTCGAAAGATAAAGTTTTCTTGCTCAAGGGTGGGTCTAGTGTATATCCATTTTAAAAAAGAGGGGGTATTTGCATTTGATATTTCAGGACTTAGGCCTGCAGACGGACAATCGCGCTGGTCTATGTTCGTTCGCTCGGCAATAATGTCCTTTGCTCGAAGTGACTATTACTTGCAGGCATCCTAAAATATTTGTGAGTCTAGAATTGTGGGAACGGTCGGACTTAGTGCCAAGGGAGATGAAAACTTGTAAATGCGCGGACACTAATTGTCCGTGACCAAACGGTTGATTCTAATTGCCTGTTGTATTTGTCGTAGTTGTTTCTGTTGCTATAGTCGTTATCATTATAGTAACACCAGAAGTAGTAGTATTGCTAGTTACTATTATTAGTAATAGTAGCAGTCTTAGTAATAGCGGTGTTTGTTGTTATTGCTGATGCTATATTAGTAAATGTACTGTAGTTGCTGTTGCTGCTGCTGATGATGATGATACAAAGCAAAGTGCAGCGCAACTAAAAGTCTACTGAAAATAGAATTGATATAATTCACATGGTACTCATAGAGTGACGATAATCGTTTGGAAATATATATATATATATATATATATATATATATATATATATATATCTCTCTCTCTCTCTCTCTCTCTCTCTATATATATATATATATATATATATATATATACGTATAATTATATATATATATATATATATAAATGAAACAAATAAATAAAATAATAGACAATTCTATGACTTTCCATATTTACTGCATATTATTAACACAAATGCTTTTGTTCACTTCTTTATCCCAATAATGACAACAAGAATAACCATCATAATAACCATCATCAAAATTTAGAAAAAAGAATATGAAGTTTCTATTAAATGCGAGTACACGTATCACTCGAACTTTTTTCTGTCCATTTGGTTATAAATTTTAAACTTTTATCTTCTATGATGCAGTAGAATGAACAATAATTTTGTTCGTCTGTACCTTCAGACTATGCCAGTTCTAGACCGTCTCCTGATATATGGAGCAATGACTTTTGACGTACTTTTCCTTCATAACTCACGTAATACGAGGATGGTATTCTCATAGCGCGGTTTGTATATATATAGATTAAACTTTGGTCTTGGAGCACGCCCGTATTTCATACAGTATTGTCATCAATAGTGGTCAAATAATATTACAATATTATAATATTTACTTGTATTATTGACTATTCCAATCATCAAGGCTTATTAGCGATTACTTTAACTCAAGGATGGAACAAGTCTTTGAGTTCTCTGTCTCTGAGTCTGTGCGGACATAAACTCACTAGAAAAGTTAAATTATATAGTTTATCAAAAATATGGCGTCACCAGCTACCTTATCGCTTGATTATGCACCGCCCTGTAGTCGCCCGAAATTCAATGCCTTGGATGATGTCATCATCAATTAATGTAATTTAATTCTGTTTCTTTTCTGTTCTGTTA
The DNA here is from genome assembly GCA_029931535.1 of Margaritifera margaritifera. Taxonomy (NCBI): domain Eukaryota; kingdom Metazoa; phylum Mollusca; class Bivalvia; order Unionida; family Margaritiferidae; genus Margaritifera; species Margaritifera margaritifera. The sequence goes on from JAQPZY010001361.1 coordinate 461,260, forward strand.
TATATCCTTTGCTTTTAGATTTCTTTCCATCAACATACGGATCAGTCCAAATCAGGTACTGAATCGAACACTCAGAGTGCTGATGGGAAATATGGATGACAATAGAAGTACGAGCTGGTCAACCATTCAGGATATATATTCCCTGCAAACTCGAATGAGTCAATCGTATTCATGAACTTTGGCCAATTATGTAAGTAAAACCTTAAATATTTATTAAAAACAACAAAAAATAAAACCCAACCCAAAACATTTGTAATCTTTCCTTCTATCTATCACATTTACGAGATTAAATAGTTATGAAAGCAAATCTTAAGAAATACTGAAAGAGAACAGTTACACATCTGAATAACTAGATTGATGCGACAAACTGTTTGCCATCTGGAAACAGCGCCAGAACATACAGCTAGGTTTAATTTGTTTGTGTGAAAAAGTAGGTTTACCGGTAACTTTGTTGTTTGATAATTCTTTTGATTAGGGAAGTTAATATGTGAGATTATTCTTTTTTCCAAGGCGAACACAAGTTAATGAGAGCATCTTAATTTATAAAAATGGACAAGGTCACGCTTTATACACAGACTACGTAGTTTATACATATATTCAAGGACTCTTATAACAGTAATATCAAATAGCCGCTGCTGAAACTACGTGTGGGGGACTAGCAAATGTGGCTTGCGTTTACGATTATTTAATAACATACAACATAACATTTGCAGGAGACAAAGACAACAAATGCAACATTTAACCCTTAATCGTCAGAATCAGGTTAGTGATTAGAATGTTTTACTAAACAAAACGTTTGAAGAAATTGCATTTACTAATGGTTTACGCACATAGTGTTTAAAAAGGAAAAGTTCTTACCTTTAGACCTGTCAAAGTAAGAATACTAAACTCACTAACAGAAATTGCCAGTTTTAATATATATATATATATATATATATATATATATATATATATATATATATATATATATATATATATATATAAACAAGTGTCATGTGCTTTTCTTTCTTCGTACGTAAAATGTAGCGATATTGTCCACAAGAAATGTGTTTCGAATCTTGGCTAGTTTAGCAGGTCTAGGGAGGTTATGATTTATTTTGGTGATACATTTTGATGGGATTTAGTTTCACAAGGTCACTTTAAGACCGCTAAATCGCTAAAATGTCTAATGATAACCGATGTACGGTATATTTAATATTTCCCTATTACAACTAACATCAAGGTCAAATATAATAAATTACAGTATCAGTTTTATTTGTAATCTTCTCTTGTTTGATATTTTTATGAAAACGAACTGCTTGTCACAAACCAAATGTTGTACATCTAAAATGTGTTGAAAATTCGATATTTATCGAAGCTTTGCTCTATGGCACTTCTGTAAGGGATAATTTCTAGATTTATTTACGCACTGGACGACTTTGCTGATGCATGGTGCACAAGATATCACCATATTTGCAAACTTTTCACCTGTAAAAGCAGTAACTGATCGTAAGTAGTATAGGGAAATGAGAGTTCTGGCTCAAAACCCTGTCTCCGGATCTTTTCAAGGCTGATGGAACCCTCTATCCAGCAGATTTTATTTCTCAAATTTTAAGCACCAAAAACCAGTAAAAAATATTAGATTACCACACATAAAAAATTGACAGAAACAACAGTAAAAATACTGATTAATCGTAGATAGTAAGATATTGTCAGACAAAAGATCCGTTGCCAGTGTTTTTAGCCAGAACTCTCATTTCCCTATACTACTATATTTAAAATTCTCAGAGATAATTACGTCGATGCAATTTGTCGACGAATTTTTCCATTAATTAGCGCAATAACAACATTAAAACAACACAAACAACACAAACAATAAATTATTATAAACAACATAAACATGATTAACATTGAGCTTTAATCACAAAATGACCAAGAGCTAGTGTATTTATACCATCGCTGCACCACCGCTTGTCATCGTAATTGCACAAACTTTTCTTAGTCAATATTTGAGTATTAATCTGATGGTTTGTAGAACGGAACGATCTGATCTTCGCATATTGCAGTTCTCCATTCAGTGCACGCTTATAATCATCGAATTTTATTATTTTCTCTACAACTTTTCTTGATATACCTTTTGCTTTCTTTTTGATTTTATCAGCTAGTTGTAACGCATACATCTTACTGCGAAGGCCAATAAATTCAGAGATTGGTAACGAACTGAACTCGTCTTTGAACTTGTAAATAATCATTTTATTAGTGGGATTGAAGCATTTGTGGTCTCTAGGGTAATCCGATAAATCGAAGTGCTCGCTCATCTGTAGCATGTCATCGTATAGATCATTCGTTTGAAATAAACACAACAATGAATCAGTATCTGTGTAGTATAACCGAACACGATCTTTGTAATGTAATTTAATAACATCGTAATAGAAGTAAAACATATGATGTTTAGATTCCTCGAGAACAGTAAAACCGATATAAAGCGGCTTATTAATGAATATATTTGGTTTACGTTTATTTATAGCAATCAAGTGCTCACCGAAGATCTTTGCACTAACGAACAATTCGCTTTTAATAAGTTTATTTCTTCGCTTAGTATTGTTTACTAGTTCAATATTTACACGTTTCCTTATATTTTCAATAGTTTTACCAAACACTGAATTATTCATTAACTTGAAAAAGTCCCGCTCAAACTCGGATTTGGATAGAGTTCTTTGCGCTGTATTAAAATCAATATAGCTTTTCATAAACGGCTTTTGGTTAAATTTAATAACGCGATGCACCTGCTTGAGTATCAACCCGTGATCTAGCGCCTGTTTTAATATTTTAAAGTGACAAATATAGTTCTTCTTATCGAATAGATTTGGTACTAACTTAGCGCATTTACCACCACTAATGCCGTACGATTCTTTCTGCGCGCGTTGTTCTGGTGATATCATTTCATCACCGATCGTTAATTTTTCTGGACAAAAGGGAAAATCGTTATGGGAATCATGTAATTCTTTCGGATATTCAAGATCAACTTCAAACAAAATAACTAATATCCTCTGGAATTTTCTTTGATACTTCTTTCAGAAATTGTTCTGGCTTAATCCACTTGAAATTCTTGTAGGGTAATGGAAATGTCATAGCACCGCCATAGAGATTATTTGGTTCAAACAGCGCTAAATATGATGATTCTTTCTCAGGATTATAATTTGGTAAGTATTTGTTGTTAGCAGCTGCATATTTACCACTGGCGACGCTAATTCCGCCGCGGATTCCGGCTTCAATGAACAACACCATCTCCTTGTCTGTAAGCAACTCCAGTTCAATTTTAGTATATTTGAGCATCGCTTCCCACGATAAACCAGGCGCAGAATAGTACCAACAAGCGTCCAACTGGTAATTGCGCATGCAAACACTGCGGAATTCTTCGAAGATGTCGGCTAATAGTAGCACATCAGTTTTCAAATACAGATCATGGTAATCTCCCAGATTTTTACACTTAAATACGTTCCAGAGTTTATGTGCTCGTTTGTACTCATCATCACTAATTCCTTCCATATTAAGCTTAGAATAGAAATAAGACATTGCTGGTAACGATATTTCTTCAAACTTAGAAAAACGTGACATGTATTCGTACGGGTAGATTCCTTTTAATTTCAATAATTTTGATTGTTCTGGATCAGGAAATTCGTTGCACGATCATCAATCAAATCATTCGCACGATCATCAATCAAATCATTTGCACGATCATCAATCAAATCATTGGTATGGATCATCAATCAAATCATTGGTATGGATCATCAATCAAATCATTGGTATGGATCATTAATCAAATCATTTGCACGATCATCAATCAAATCATTGGTATGGATCATCAATCAAATCATTGGTATGGATCATCAACTGAATCATTGGTATGAGTCATCAACTGGATCATTTGCACGATCATCAATCAAATCATTGGTATGGATCATCAATCAAATCATTGGTATGGGTCATCAACTGAATCATTGGTATGGGTCATCAATCAAATCATTGGTATGGATCATTAATCAAATCATTGGTATGGATCACCAATCAAATCGTTGGTATGGATCATCAACTGAATCATTTGCACGATCATTAATCAAATCATTTGCACGATAATCAATCAAATCATTGGTATGGATCATCAATCAAATCATTGGTATGGATCATCAACTGAATCATTGGTATGAGTCATCAACTGAATCATTTGCACGATCATCAATCAAATCATTGGTATGGATCATCAATCAAATCATTGGTATGGGTCATCAACTGAATCATTTGCACGATCAGCAATGAAATCATTGGTATGGATCATCAATCAAATCATTGGTATGGGTCATCAACTGAATCATTGGTATGGGTCATCAATCAAATCATTGGTATGGATCATTAATCAAATCATTGGTATGGATCATCAATCAAATCATTAATATGGATCATCAACTGAATCATTTGCACGATCATTAATCAAATCACTTGCACGATAATCAATCAAATCATTGGTATGGATCATCAATCAAATCATTGGTATGGGTCATCAATCAAATCATTTGCACGATCATTAATCAAATCATTGTTATGGGTCATCAATCAAATCATTGGTATGAATCACCAACTGAATCATTGGTATGGATCATCAACCGAATCATTTGCACGATCATCAATCAAATCATTGGTATGGGTCATCAACTGAATCATTGGTATGAGTCATCAACTGAATCATTTGCACAATCATCAATCAAATCATTGGTATGGGTCATCAATCAAATCATTTGCACGATCATTAATCAAATCATTGGTATGGATCATTAATCAAATCATTGGTATGGGTCATCAACTGAATCATTTGCACGATCATCAATCAAATCATTTGCACGATCATACCAATGATTTGATTGATGATCCATACCAGTGATTTGATTGATGATCGTGCAAATGATTCAGTTGATGATCCATACCAATGATTCGGTTGGTGATCCATACCAATGATTTGATTAATGATCGTGCAAATGATTCAGTTGATAATCCATACCAATGATTTGATTAATGATCCATACCAATGATTTGATTGATGATCGTGCAAATGATTCAGTTGATGACTCATACCAATGATTCAGTTGATGACCCATACCAATGATTTGATTGATGATCCATACCAATGATTTGATTGATGATCGTGCAAATGATTTGATTGATGATCGTGCAAATGATTTGATTGATGATCGTGCAAATGATTTGATTGACGATCGATGATTGTAAATTATTAATTGAGAAATTAAATTTAAAAAATATATAAAGTAAAATATATAATAATGTTTAACAATAATAATGGGGAAATAATTGTACCTTGCCTGATGAAGATGAAACGCGAATTAATAATAAATGGTATAAAGAAAACGTTCGAATCTGGAACATTAAATCAAATAATGAAACCTGAGATCGACGAGGTTAAGCATAAAATGACCTGGTGCAGCGCTGATATTGATAAAAAAATACATCGGTATCTGGTGACTCGTAAAATCAAAAATCCCACGATTAAAGTTGTTAGCATGTCCTTCGGTGTTTGCAATATTGGTGAGAATCACTGGACCTACAATTATATTGGGCCATCACCGCAACAGCGTCGTCAACGTCAACTGCGTCAACGAGAACGTCAATTTCAAAGGCGGCGATTCTACAAAATCATTGGTGTTGAAGATCCTGGCGATCAATCTGATTCAGTTGATCATTTCGATCTATATAAATTACCAATTGATGTTAATGATGTTAACGCCGCTGATAAACCAGCTGATGATACCGTCGATGATGTTAATAACATCGTTGGTGTTGAAGACACTAATGATGATGCTGTTGACGTTAACGATGTTAACGCCGCTGATGAGTCCGCTGATGAATCCGCTGATGAACCCGCTGATGAACCCGCTGACGATGCCATTGATGATGACACTGACAATGAAATTCCGGCGGAATGGGGACCGTTTGAGGCAATGGTGCTGGGTCCGATCAACAAACAAATTCGACAGTATCGTGAACATTTATCTCGGATGGAAAAGATGGGTTTGATTAAAATTAAATCGTCGAATTAAAATGTAAAATTATAAAATATAATTATATTTATAATGATCGGAACAAATAGATGCCCTTGGTTAATCCAGGGTTCTACAGAATTATGTAATAAACGCTGCATCGAAGAGTACTGTGGATTTCATGCTCCAAAGATTAAACACGGTATTGTAATGTCGCCATGTAAAAACTACGGTAAGGGAACTAGAAATCCCTGTGATTATTGTACTCGATGTGGTGGATATCGAATTCAATACGAATTATTGTACTATCCGAATGTTAAAAAAAAACGTCAAATAAAAATTAATTGAAATTTTATCTAAAATAATATATAATAATATTTAACATGAGTCAATCATCGAATAAATTGCAAATGAATCGCGATTACGATCGATCTCGTAGAGGACGTTCATTGGAACGACAACAGCGGCGTCCATTTGGACGTATTAGCAAATCACTGGAGCGCTACAGCGTTAAACAACAAGCGTTTCCATCACATGGACTTGTTCGTAGCAGTTTTGGAGGTTTTGGTCGGCATTACAAAGTTAATATTGATTCATCAACGAATTTAGCCGGTAGCGCACATGAAATATTTCAAATAATTAGTCGAACCGTTAAAGTGGATTTAGCGCGTCATTATAACATTAAATTAATTATGCATTTTAAGATGTTATTTCATAAAATTAAATTGGCTGATGGTAATAATGGGAAAGAAATGAATGATGAAATAGCGGAGCCTTGGCACACGTCTCCAGTACAAAAGATAATGAGATCCACTAATTTGTTCTTTGTTGTGGAAAATATTCACGAGGATCTTCAGAATTTTATTGAAATGTACCAGCAGGGTGGGTCTGGTTGGGTCTATCAAAGAATAATCGAGATTACATTTGATACTGCTAAATACACGCCATTCGTGAGTGCAACTTATATTGACCTTCCAGTACGAATAAAAAATACTAAAGGTGTTGTAAACGTAAAAAATGATGACAACAAGTGTTTCCAATGGGCGGTGCTGTCTGCAGTATTTCCTGCTAAGGATAATGCCGATCGCGTCGCCAAGTATAAGCCGTATGGGCGACTGTTGAATTTGACAGGAATTGTATTTCCAATGGCGTTAGATCAAGTGTCACGATTCGAAGAACAAAGTCAAAATTTGAATGCTAACGGATTCACGATTAACGTTTATGGAGTTCGTTATGAATTTGACAGTAAAACGAAAGAACCACAGGAAATAATTTATCCGTTGTTGGTGTCAGATCGAGCGCATAATACCGAGCTTGGCCCATTAGTGATAAATTTATTGTACTATAAGAAACACTTTGCTTGGATTAAAGATTTCAGCAGATTAATTTGTAAACAAACTGGATCACGCAATGGCAAGCATTATATATGTTATCGATGTCTACACCCTTGCTGCAGTGCTGACCAATTGCTGAAACATAAAACAATTTGTTTGGACGATCAGGTGATTACTGTACCAAAGGATGGAGAAAACATATTAAAATTCAATAATGTCAATCACAAACAAAATATTCCGTTCGTTATTTACGCAGACTTCGAATGTCTATTGTTCCCCCATGCGGTTTTTGAGGAAGAGCATGTAGTATGTTCAGCAGCTTATAAAGTTGTATGTGGCAATGCTGATCACACTGGACCAGTCAAATTATATCGTGCAACCAGTACTCTAGATAAAAATGCTGCTGTGTGGCTTATTGAAAATCTAATACTTGAGGTCGATCGCATACGAAAAATAATGGAACAGCCGCTTCCAATGTCACCGATGACCAGCGATGAAATTCAATCGTTTAATGATGCGACTCATTGTTGGATTTGCGACAAAGAATTCGCGGAGAATGAGACTCCGGTGAAGGACCACAATCATATTACTGGTAAGTATAGAGGTGCCGCACACAATAGCTGTAATCTCCACTTTAAACCACCGGAATTCGTTCCAGTGCTATTTCATAATTTGCGTGGTTATGACAGTCATCTTATTATGCAAGCGCAGAACGACCCGGCAATCGTGCAGTTGATGAAAAAGCGTAAAATCACTCGACTAACGATTATTCCAAACACATTTGAGAAATATATGTCATTCAGTGTTGGAAGTCTCAGATTTTTAGATAGTTTACAATTCATATTAAAACCACTGGATGCACTGGCGAAGAGCTGCGGCAATTTTAGTCACCTCCACAACGAATTTCCTGATCCAGAACAATCAAAATTATTGAAATTAAAAGGAATCTACCCGTACGAATACATGTCACGTTTTTCTAAGTTTGAAGAAATATCGTTACCAGCAATGTCTTATTTCTATTCTAAGCTTAATATGGAAGGAATTAGTGATGATGAGTACAAACGAGCACATAAACTCTGGAACGTATTTAAGTGTAAAAATCTGGGAGATTACCATGATCTGTATTTGAAAACTGATGTGCTACTATTAGCCGACATCTTCGAAGAATTCCGCAGTGTTTGCATGCGCAATTACCAGTTGGACGCTTGTTGGTACTATTCTGCGCCTGGTTTATCGTGGGAAGCGATGCTCAAATATACTAAAATTGAACTGGAGTTGCTTACAGACAAGGAGATGGTGTTGTTCATTGAAGCCGGAATCCGCGGCGGAATTAGCGTCGCCAGTGGTAAATATGCAGCTGCTAACAACAAATACTTACCAAATTATAATCCTGAGAAAGAATCATCATATTTAGCGCTGTTTGAACCAAATAATCTCTATGGCGGTGCTATGACATTTCCATTACCCTACAAGAATTTCAAGTGGATTAAGCCAGAACAATTTCTGAAAGAAGTATCAAAGAAAATTCCAGAGGATATTAGTTATTTTGTTTGAAGTTGATCTTGAATATCCGAAAGAATTACATGATTCCCATAACGATTTTCCCTTTTGTCCAGAAAAATTAACGATCGGTGATGAAATGATATCACCAGAACAACGCGCGCAGAAAGAATCGTACGGCATTAGTGGTGGTAAATGCGCTAAGTTAGTACCAAATCTATTCGATAAGAAGAACTATATTTGTCACTTTAAAATATTAAAACAGGCGCTAGATCACGGGTTGATACTCAAGCAGGTGCATCGCGTTATTAAATTTAACCAAAAGCCGTTTATGAAAAGCTATATTGATTTTAATACAGCGCAAAGAACTCTATCCAAATCCGAGTTTGAGCGGGACTTTTTCAAGTTAATGAATAATTCAGTGTTTGGTAAAACTATTGAAAATATAAGGAAACGTGTAAATATTGAACTAGTAAACAATACTAAGCGAAGAAATAAACTTATTAAAAGCGAATTGTTCGTTAGTGCAAAGATCTTCGGTGAGCACTTGATTGCTATAAATAAACGTAAACCAAATATATTCATTAATAAGCCGCTTTATATCGGTTTTACTGTTCTCGAGGAATCTAAACATCATATGTTTTACTTCTATTACGATGTTATTAAATTACATTACAAAGATCGTGTTCGGTTATACTACACAGATACTGATTCATTGTTGTGTTTATTTCAAACGAATGATCTATACGATGACATGCTACAGATGAGCGAGCACTTCGATTTATCGGATTACCCTAGAGACCACAAATTCTTCAATCCCACTAACAAAATGATTATTTACAAGTTCAAAGACGAGTTCAGTTCGTTACCAATCTCTGAATTTATTGGCCTTCGCAGTAAGATGTATGCGTTACAACTAGCTGATAAAATCAAAAAGAAAGCAAAAGGTATATCAAGAAAAGTTGTAGAGAAAATAATAAAATTCGATGATTATAAGCGTGCACTGAATGGAGAACTGCAATATGCGAAGATCAGATCGTTCCGTTCTACAAACCATCAGATTAATACTCAAATATTGACTAAGAAAAGTTTGTGCAATTACGATGACAAGCGGTGGTGCAGCGATGGTATAAATACACTAGCTCTTGGTCATTATGTGATTAAAGCTCAATGTTAATCATGTTTATGTTGTTTATAATAATTTATTGTTTGTGTTGTTTGTGTTGTTTTAATGTTGTTATTGCGCTAATTAATGGAAAAATTCGTCGACAAATTGCATCGACGTAATTATCTCTGAGATTTTTAAATATAGTAGTATAGGGAAATGAGAGTTCTGGCTAAAAACACTGGCTACGGATCTTTTGTCTGATAATATCTTACTATCTACGATTAATCAGTATTTTTACTGTTGTTTCTGTCAATTTTTTATGTGTGGTAATCTAATATTTTTTACTGGTTTTTGGTGCTTAAAATTTGAGAAATAAAATCTGCTGGATAGAGGGTTCCATCAGCCTTGAAAAGATCCGGAGACAGGGTTTTGAACCAGAACTCTCATTTCCCTATACTACTTCTTACTTATGACGTGCTTTTAGTCCATTCTTGTTATGACAAGATGACAGTCGGTTGAAATTGACTCGAAATTTGTATAGCTGTTAGAAACTTTTGATTTAATTCGGATATAATATGATTTCACATGGAAACGTACACGTCATAGGCGTATCTCGCAATATCTTGATAAAATTTTGAGTTTACATAACGAATCATTGATAATTATCTTACCGTGTTGAAAAGCTGTACATTTTCGGATTCGGCTGCACAAATATGACGGCCTAATAAACTTGTTTCTCATCTACCTCGGCAATCTGAATTCAGCCTGATTATTTGCTATTCAGTCTAACATCGTTGCCTGTGTATATTTGTTTTTAGACCAATGTATCGGCTATAGATACGATGCGATTTAGTGACGTCATAACTATATACATCATTGCGACTTTCGTAGCCATGACTACCGACACGAGTGTTTGAAATTAATCGGCCATATATTTTAAACTGTTAAGTTGATTTTAATAAAAATTTTGGTATATATTGTATTCACTTAGCATGCTCGATAAAGCATATATGAAGAAAAGAGTTCGTTTTCTTCTAATGCGTACTCCGCTTATTTGCATATGATGATTTGCAAGGAAAACAAATATTCCGATTACCGGTCAAGACATATAACGGGAATAGCTCATATCAAACATAAATATATATTTTTGCTAAAGATATGTTATGAATATGTTGTGTTAATGTATGTACTAGTATCCGGGATAGCCAACTAAACGGTATGCAGTTGTATGGAATTCATCGTAATATGTTCAAACATTTCAGCTTCTTCACAATAAATGTCAAGAACGGTTCTTCCTTGTCTCTGAGTATACGAATCTTTTTGTGTTATGGGTGTTCACATGGATATGGAACATGCAATTACTCCGTAGATCCGGGCACGGGTCAGTTTGCTGCTGTTCTTTGTATCTGTGACATACGATGGGCAGGCAAGAACATAACATTTTTTCCATAAAACTGTTGATATTTCATCCACTCGATTTTACATTGAATGTTTTTATTCAAATTTATATTGACGGTCAGATGTCATATGATAGAGGCGTATGCGGGGTTACATGTGTTTGTACTCATGGAGAGTTCAGATGCCTAATACTTGTGACCTATCAACATAATTATGTAATTGATTTAGATATACAAGTTTATATATATATATATATATATATATATATATATATATATATATATATATATATATATATGTGTGTGTGTGTGTATGTGTGTGTGTACATTTAGTGAATACTAGAGCCCTAACAGTTGAATATTTTGAATTAGGAGTCCATAATGACTTTATTCATTCGAATGTTTACATAGTTCGATTTGTGGAAGAATTACCCCCCCTCTCTCTCTCGCTGTATATATATATATATATATATATATATATATATATATATATATATATATATATATATATATATATATATATCGATGGATAGATGCATACATAAAGAGAGAAATAGATAGATATTGTTCTTTATCGGTGGATTTTGATTGTCTTTGAAATAAGATTTATGCGAGTATAGGTTCATATTCAGATCAATAACTCCATTTGTATTTGTTCCCACAAATTTTTAGAGAATATACATGCTATATTTCAGAAATGTAATCATTGAGCGTTATGAGTGATGTTGCATATCGGGTTTACTGTTCTCATTTTAGTCATTTTTGGGAGTGAAAATTTGAGTATTTCACGCTGAAATATTTCATTACTTACAGGGATCCAAAGGACCAATGGATCAAACGTTTGAGTCAAGATAATGACATAAGTACTCATAGGATAAAATACAAACTATATCTGACAAGTCTTTGAATTGCATTTTGTTTATCTGTTTATTGTTGGAAATAACTGTGAAACATATATTAACGGGTGCGAAAATAATCCCTGTACAATTGGTGCTACGTGCAATGATAATACCCCAGCCCAGGATAACGCCACGTCAAGGGCGCATATCTGCAGTGACTGTTCAGCTGGGTACAATTTAGATGCTAACGGGACAGTGTGTGATGGCAATTACATAATACATATACATGTTACGGGCTTTTATAATTGGCACATATGTGTATATACTCCCGGCCCAGAAATCATGACACATTTGAAAGTTTGTCTAAACGAAGAAGGATTTTACTTTTGGTAAGTTCTATCGGTGCTACGTGTGTACAGATAATACCATAGCCCAGGCGAACGACATTTTAGGGGGCATATGTCTGCAGTGACTGTCCCATTAGATGCCACCCGGAATGGTAATGATGAAGCACATGTATACAGGGTTTTATTTTTTGCTCTTATGTCTATATGACAGGCCTGTCAACTTCTGTAAGTGCACTTGTGGCCTGGCCTGGTATGGGAATCACACAACTCTTGAGCTTGAATTAACTCAATATTCTGTATCAGCCTATCAGACAGGATGTTACTTCTGACAGATCACTATTGATTAGCTGCGAATAAACACTTCATCTCAAATCAAACTCTACGTATTATGATCTCCAGGCCAGGAGAAGAAACAAGTCTGAGATTGAGAGTTGGCTAATAGAAGATCCTGAATCTCAAAACATACGTCAGACTTGTTTGATCTCCAGGCATCGAAAAAGGTGCGCTTGCAAACATTTTAACGTCTTCTCAAATGGTGACGTATATACATTTAAAAATCTCCGATCGAACGAAATTGTGAATTGCGTATTTTAACACACATATAATACAAAATCACGACGAAGTCCTTCATATCGCGTTTTCCCACAAAATGCCTCTACTGGGATTATACCTTTTTACTCTCAATACAAAGTGCATCTGAAAAATCATATTTTAAGCGTAAGACTTTTAGATTATTGTATATGCAAGTACAATCTTGGACATTACGATTTAAATAATACAATGAGATCCCAGAATCGACGAGAAAAACACATTTTCAATTTATTTTGTTTGTGTCGATATTTTACCAGATTTACAGGGCTTTTTTAACGGTGATACAATTTCTTTTGCGATTATTTGAAAAATATTACATTTTGTCAAAATATATGTTTATTTTATTATTGCAAAAGCATGATGACCTGTGAGATCTACACTAAAAAATATATAAGCTGTTTATATTCCCGTTTCTTCCTTCAGGCATCGATGAATGCAAGGATGGAACAGGTGGTTACCAGTAGATCTACAACAACAAAAGAGGGTCTTTCAGTTGTATGTGTAGAGATGGATTCATTCTAAATGCATGTTGGAAAACCTACAGTACTTACGGTGAAAATGAATAAAATTTGATTTCAGTATACTTCAGAGCAAGGAGTAACATCATTACGATTATTCTTGTCTAAACTACCATAACATGGTATATAATAGGGATCACTTGTCTAAAGTACCTTAACATGGTATATAATAGGGATCACTTAACATGGTATATATAATAGGGATCACTTATCATGGTATATAATAGGGATAACTGAACATGGTATATAATAGGGATCACTTAACATGGTATATGATAGGAATCACTTTGCACACGGTGATGGCGGCATCCATATGTAAGTTAAACGTTTCGTGTTAAAGTTTTGCAAGTTCGATATAGAGGGAATGGAAGAAATATACATCATATCATGGGTTGCATGCCAAACACAGTGTTTTGCAAAACCTTTGTTACATAACGTGGAAACCATAACACGTAGTCACTTTTTCTAGCATAAGTTCAAGCTTTCATTACATAAACCGATATATCGTACAAATACTATTCTAGTTTTTGATTCCATACTATACTTGAAATAAATCTATTTTCTTTACTGTCATTTATTATTTAAATTTTGCATATTGATTTTCATATAAATATGATATGTCCGATTAACAAATTTTAATTACAAGTTCAATCTCTTTCTCTAAGTACAAAGAATAAAACACTACTTAAAGCAGCAAACTCACATTATTTTATCTGTACATTAATAATAATAATAATAATAATAATAATAATAATAATAATTATTATTATTATTATTATTCCAGCCAATCAGACAGCACTGTGTTCCACCTCCAATTGCGGTCTTGGTTGCAGTGTTGTCAATAACGTAATCTCATGCTTTGATAACTCTGGCTAAGAGCTGGATGCTTATAACAGAACCTGTAAAGGTAATATTAATATAAAAAATAAGGCAATGTAAAACACGAATTAAAATGTAGCTGTATGCTTTAGTTACGGATGTATCCAAAGTTTGTAGAACTTATATCCAGTACTCTCTAGGGATCGTTGTTGGTGTTAAGTAGGGTAGAAGTGGAGGAAATCAGAAGCCTGAATTAAAAAAAAAACAAAAACAAAAAAACTAAACAAAAAAGTCCCCACCTATTGTATAGGGTAAGCCACGAATTATTGTAAGTGCTAGCTCCCGGATCGAAGTCGGAACCGCAAATCAGTTTTAAAGTGAACATGTTATCCATGCCTTGTACTGCCTGCAAATATAACAAACGCCGATAAACGTCTGAAGTGACATTGAACGGTGACATCTCATCAAAAATCGCCGCTAAATATCACAATTTACCGATAACATTTATGCCGGTCAATGTCACAAACACCAGTAATCTTCACACACAGAAATTGTGACATTTACCGGCAGTACTGTAATGAGCACTGTAGCCTATGTAAATGTCACAGAAGACATTTAAACAAACGTCTAAAACATAACGACAAAAGTTATAAAAGAGCCGCCCATTGTAGCTGAAACATAGAAATAGTCGTTATCCGTCCATTCGTCTGTATTTACTTTTAAACATTTGATAGCCAGCGTTTGCAATTTTGTTTTAGTAAATTCGAAAAGAAACACTTTATTTTCAGGAGATCTCGGACAATTGAAATAATGAGCAGAATTGAATTCGACCATAAATTCCCTAGTTGTCCTTAATAAACTTAGGTTACGTATTTATCGTAAGCAACTAAGATTTCATACAGTTTATTTGATTTCATTAAAATTTGCCGTAACACTCTAAAGAAAATCTTGTATGAAATCGATGAGAAGCGAATTCTGCCTTTATCTTGAAGAGTTTTGGTAAGCAATTATAGTTATCGAGTGCAGGACCAACCTTCTTTTTTTTTTAAAGTGTTCTTCAACAGTGGTATAAGAACATTAAAAATCAAACCTGAAAAATTGCTAGAGCAGCGAAACGGCGGAGACTCACCTAAAAGTGACTAAATGATATATTTGACAAGTAAAAATATACAAGATTTCTAGACTTCGGACGAACGTGTTAATTAAAAATGGAATAAAAAATATAACAAATAACAACAAACAAACAAAGAAAAAGACATTTATTTTGGAGCAGTAAGACTATAAAGACAGTTAGCAAACACTAATGTGAAAATAATGTGTAGCTGAAACAATAGTATACTTACCACTGAAGCTGTTCAATCTCAACAGCAGTTGTTACAACTTGAGACAGTTACATTTGCAGAATGAACATTACATGTAACAACAAAGGTAAATGTCACAAATTATTCTATTTTATTCGATTTACTAGCAATTCAGCTTTCAGAGTCACCAGTAATGTGATATTTGCCAGCGACTTTGTATGCAATGTCATTGCGACATTTACCGGCCTTTGTGACATTAACACGAGCTACAAGGCTTTCAAACAAAGCCCACTACTATACTTTAATTGACGTTTAGAAATGTGCACAAGAAACAAAGTACTTTATCTAATTTTTCAATTGGAAATCTGCAATTTCATTCCATTTTGACATCGATCGATTCATTTCCTCGCTCACATCCTAAAAATAACCAATTCAATTGGAATGTTCTTGTCTCTATTCACATGTTTTTTTAAAATTTCTATTTTTAACAGAATTGTTCATCTACATCAATACCTTGATATTTTAAGCTGGAAGTTTCAAAAATAAGTATCATAATATTGCAATAGATGACACGTGATGATTTTAAACACTTAAAGCTTAGACAGTCGTAAATCGTAATCGCTACATACTTGTCAGAACGATGAGATAGGATACGTTTTCTTTCGGCATGGCCAATCGTATTCCTTATCTATTGAATAATTAGTTTTTTATTTTAAAAGGATTATAACAATAATTTATCTGTCTCAAAGTTATGCTAATTTAGTGCACGTGTGCACTTGATTAACTTTTGCTCGGATTTTTTAGAGCTATTGGTAGAGGACATTATTTATACCAATGCCTCTAATTTGAATTTCTCATCTTAGTGCTCCAAAGCCTGGTCTTTTTGTTTCCTATGCTGGTTTTCCAGTGTTGTGTCCTTTTTTAGAACTCTTTAGCCCTGGAATTCAGTCTTGGAAATTCCACAATTCCACACAAACGTTTGAAATCTCACACAAATGTTTGAAATCTCACACAAACGTTTGAAATTCCACATAAACGTTTGAGATCTCACATAAACGTTTGAAATCTCACACACACCTTTGAAATTCCTCGTAAACGTTTGAAATTTGAAATGCCACAAAAAAGTTTGAAATCTCACACAAACGTTTGAAATCTCACATACGTTTGAAATTCCACATAAACGTGTGTTTATATATTCTGAGTGTTAAAATATTCTGAGTGATTAAATGCATACATACATACACACATAATTTCCTTTTCACATAGCCTCTCACTACACGTGTCATTGCTAAAACAGTAGAAGTTCAAAATATCAAAGCACTGAGGAACTGAATTTTATGTTGAAGCTTTTTTATAGTTGTGACTTGTTTGTTTTGTTTTAGCTTGACTGATTAAGGCTTTCAACCTTTTATTTGCTTAAAACAATTCATTTGTTTCAGTTCGTTTCCTCTCCCTCACCGACTAATCCGCCTGTTTTACCTGATAATATAATCCGTTTAAAATATCAAATCGATTGATTTATCGACTGATAGGGTGGATAATTTATAGGTTGGTTGATTATTGTTTAAAAGCACAACAACATGTGAAAGGTTAAATATATATATCAGCAGGATTCGAATCTACCTTTCTGGTTGCAATTACGGCACGCTAACCACCGAGTCACTGAGGCACCAAATAGACAGAGAGGTAGATAGGTAGGTAAGTATAAAGTAAGAAAGAAAGAATGAAACATAAATATATGGATATATAGATAAGATATAGTCTTTTTATTTCATCGGTTTCTCAGAATGTTTTGTACTTACAAATATAATGAGTAATGGGTCTGAAGATAAAAAACATAAAGTGTCATGGCTACACCGTCGGTGAAGTTTTAAGATTCATTTCAGCTTCTAAAAGATTAATGCACAATTACTCTAATTTAGTTCTAACCTCTTTCAACTTAATACTGCCTTTGCAGTTCCAACAAGACACTACATAGTTAACATTTTGTGTATCACGTGAAATATGCTGCTTAAATGTCCACCTATTTTCCAAAGATTTACAATGTCTGAATTAAACAGAGAATCAATCAACTTACAACCATTAGGTTCAAACTTAAACAACCAGTTTTGGCGATACGTAGTAGTCTGGATGTCACTAAAATACCCATATGTTCTTATTGCGTTTATAAGTTGTAACCAAATTACACGCGCTAATAGCTTCGGAAAATATTTCTTGCAGATCAGAAAAGTTTATCTATCATTCTTTGATGCAGAGGCTTATCGTCCATTCAAATAAAGAAAGAAAGGAAATATTTCGTATTTTTCTGTGAACATTTAATCAGTTGAATACCTCAGAATTCACATTTCTAAGTTCCCAGACATTTTAACCGCTTTCTCGTAGTCCTGCGAAAAGCAATTAACAATCGTCGTGAAAGCCTTAATCATTGTAGCAAATCGGGCAGAACATCAGTATCTGGAATTTAACTATATACTTAAACGTATGCCGTGAATCAAAAATAATTTTATATAGCAATTAATGAGTGTCAGTTTACTTGAAATATACCCCGGTATCCAAATAATCTCCCTTTACAAAGTTATTTACCTTGTATATTGTTACAGTTAAGAAGTCGATATTTACTTTTCAATTCTAGTGCTATTTATTTGATGAGTGCTGGTTATTCATTCGATTATTCAACTCATTTATTTCATCTTTCGAACGTATCTAACAGTAGAAACAATCATAAATAAATCTGTTATAGAAAATTGCAAGCTTTTGGACTTAAACATATTTTTGTTTCCATTCAGCTACGTAACTGTTTGCATAAGCTAGATACAAACTTCATACCTGCTGTACGTCTCTTCTAGAGACAAATTGTTTTATTAAAAATAAAGTTCTTCTTCTCCAGACAATGTTTCAGCAAATTTAGAATTTCCAAATCCAGTCGATTTGGATCTGGATTATTAAGCATGACCTTTCTACGTCAGACCATGACCAGGCTCGATGTTAGCATAACGGATGTCAATATCTGATATGACCATAATACCGTCTTATAGGAGGCTTAATTTTGGTCAACTTTTCCAGAAACAATCATTTGTATCTTTAACATATGAAAACTGTTTCTGAGCCAAAGGGTTTAAACGAAAATCTTTCCATTTTGGCAAGATGCTCAGTCTCTCTTGAACAATCTGAAACAATATCATTGCCTGGCAGAACTACTCATGGTATAGTCCATTTTTCCACAGGTATGCCTGGCAGAACTACCCATAGTATAGTCCATTTTTCCACAGGTATGCCTGGCAGAACTACCCATGGTCTAGACCATTTGTCCAAAGGTATGCCTGGCAGAACTACCCATGGTATAGTTCATTTTTCCACAGGTATGTCCATTATCGGAAGAAGATAACATATATTGACCTTGAATTATTTGGAATAAAGTAGTTGAATTCCGTTTTGTCAAAAAATCTCCTTTAGGTAACTTTTGAAGTTAATGTCTGACTTCCAATGCTGCACAATAGTGATAGGTTTTCATGCAGGCTGCTAATACTCCAAATCGTTTAATTGTGCCTCCGTTTCCAAAATATACTGATCTCCGTCCGTGACATGCTAACATTTCCCTTTTTATGCTTTTTCCTTGTCAGGGAGATATTTTTATATATAGATTTTGCAAGGCCCTAATTTCTTGTTTACTGAGGTTGGATTTGACAATAAAAATGTTGGTTATAGTTTTGTTTCTAATTTCAAAAATCTAATGTCTCACGTCCTTCGACAAATAAGCCAGCTGCCAACTGTATTTAGTTTTGAATTCGGATTTACGAGGCTTCTTATTCCCTTTTTTAGTTGCCAAATATGTAAAATTAAACTTTACCAGCAACCCATGATAAAAAATATTTGATATCCTCATTCAGAATGTCTAAATTATTCCGTGTAGGCATAAAAGTTAGACCATTTGAGAGTAAACTGTGCTCCAGGTTAGTCAGAACGTGACGCTTGGAAAGATCTACAAAAAGGTTTTCCAGTGTTGAGTGTAAGCAGTCTCGTCCGTCCAGTGTATGTTGTCAGTCATTGCACGAAATTTGGAGTCTTTTAGTTTATAAAATCGAAGGTATTGGAAATAAAAGAATAAAGCATGTCCAAGTTCCTTTGTTCATCAAAAAATATTTTGTAGTGTAAATCACCAGCAGAAAGAGTAATAATGTATTATGAAGCCACTAATTTACCAAATCAGTCCCAAGTTTACGAATTTATGCAGTGAGAACCTGAGCAGTACTCTTTTGCCTATCATTAATTCCGATATCTGCAATGAACGTTTGACGTTTGTTCGCAGTTTAGACTTCTTGGCCATATCTGTCATGTACTGCATCTAAGTACCGTGAAAGTTGTCTTGCCAAATACATAATAATATCTGAAGTACCTATAATTTGGGCAGGGATCAGTCATTGTAGTTCCGGTACGTTTCTGTGAGCGTCCGTATTCTTGCGTGTTCGAATGGTGGTGGTGGTTGTGGGGATGGTAGGAAGGGGTAGTTCAATGAAAGATTGCACTTTTGTGGAACTGGTGCTCGGGAGCGTACTGAATCTGCTTTTGATTTTTTCAGATGTGAGGGAATTAGAAATATTAGGTGTTTGTGGAGTGAGAGGAACGAGTTGGGGGGGGGGACGTAAGAACTACATAAGTATCAGTTTTGAAGATAAACTCCTTTCACTTGCACGTCTGGCCGACTTGTTAGAAACTGATTTGTTAGTAGAAGGCTATGACAAAAGGCATGGTAAGTTAGTTAGAAGTAAATGGTGCAAACCTCTTAGTAAACGTGATAGGTGAGGAAGGAGATGTACAAGATTGTAGGTTAGAACGTATTGAAGATAGGAAGTGCGTATGTGTTTATTAGAACATGTTTACCTCGGAGTCTGCCAATCCGCATGAGGCAAACATAATGTTGTGCCACTTCCGGAGTAGAGATCGTTTGCGGAAAGTTTTGTAAAAAGTTTTCTTCTTCAAAAAATGCAAAAAATGCATTTGCCGAAATGTGTTTGTACTGTTACTTGTCCATTGCTATGCCTTGTGGAACGTATCTAACACTCCAAAGTCTAATGTTGGTCCTAAAATACTAATTTCACCAAGCGCCTCAGACCTCAGATTTTGGTAGTGATTTTTGATACAGTTTTGAACCGAAGTCGACCAATAGTTGGCAGCTTTTCTCAGGTCCGAAAGTATGGTGGCATGTGGCTTACATGGACGAATTCAGTAATGGAGTTGACGTTATTTTTCACTGATTTTCAGCAGCACTTAATCAACAACTTCCTTGAATGGGCTATGGCATGATTGAAATTGAAGAAAGTCCAAACTAAGCTGGCAGGGTCTGTCGCTGTTCCGTTTACTGTCACTAGAGAGTTAGTGAAATTGCAAAGCAGATGAGGACAATTTAGAATAACATTTGGGAGTAATTTAGTATGCAATTTTCGAACAAATTGTTTAAAAAGAATGTTGAGGCAAAAACTAAATAAGTGAAATGCGAGTCTAGATTTGAACAAATAAAAATCATCTTCCTAGTATGAACGTCAAAACTTGCGGAAAAGTGGAAGCAGTAAACGATAGAAGTCTTGGACATAACTAAGAAAATCTTAATAAAGCAGCTTAATCCGTTTTATGGTTCCCGACGTTTCGCACTGAATGGTGTTTCTTCAGGGGTGGGTGAGGAATCAGATCAACCCAGGTTATATACACTTTCTTGGCTTAGTCATAGCTTGGATCACGGGATCTCTCTCTCTCTCTCTCTCTCTCTCTCTCTCTCTCTCTCTCTCTCTATATATATATATATATATATATATATATATATATATATATATATATATAAAGAAACAAACTGACAACGAACAGTGCAAAACTAGTTTTTAACTAGCCTAAGTGCTTTCGACTCTCACTGAGTCTTTGTTAAGGCAAACACAAAACAGAGACAAAACAAACAATCAACACAAAAAAGCGTTGACATTACAAGAGTTTACGTGACTATTGCTAATGGAATTAAAGCTTTAATATTTTTGATGTTTTGCCTAGATGTCTTCAACTTGACTTTTGTCAGTTTCTCGCATTTATGGTAATACATTTCTTACGCACGCGATCCCTTGCTGGATCCAGTGCATTTGAAAGGACTGTTATTCGCCATAGGTAGGTAGGTAGGCTGGCAGCTAGGTCGGTAGGTTGAGAGAAAACTAAAACACGATAGATAGGTAGGCAGATACATAGGTAGTTAGATATATAGATAGCAAGGTGGTATCAGATACATAGGTAGTTAGATATATAGATAGCAAGGTGGTATCAGATACATAGGTAGTTAGATATATAGATAGCAAGGTGGTATCAGATACATAGGTAGTTAGATATATAGATAGCAAGGTGGTATCAGATACATAGGTAGTTAGATATATAGATAGCAAGGTGGTATCAGACATTGAGACATAGTTATTTAAATTGTTGTTTTGAATTATTCACACTGCGCGTAAGTGAAAATGAAAAACTGCATATCCAAACTTTGTCAAACATGTACATTAAAAGTCATTGGGATGTTTACCTATGTTGCAGATCTCTTCGAAGAAAGAACTGGGAAGGGATTAGTAAATAATTGGTAAAAAGATAAACTGGTGAGACACAATGTTTCGATGCAGATGCAGAAATTTAGTTTTAAATCCAATTTCCATATAATTTGACAATCCATTTTTAAATTACAAAAGGAAAATAAGCGTGATTTCATACTTTATTGCTTTAATGAAAACATATATTTGAACTTAAAATTCGAAATTTCCTTCAAATAAATTGTTTATAGAATTAGTTCAAAGTGGGCCTAGTTAGCAGTTGGTTTAGTTTAAACAACATTTACTCCAACAAGAACATACGATATAATATACAAAGAACTAATCAAATTATCGTTGAGGATCTAGGAAAAAGAAGAAAAATGCTACATTGATTTATCTCATATCTCTTCTATCATTAATTCCATGTCAACCAGAAAGACCAGGCAAACCGTGAAAACCAATATCACCATCTTGACCCGGTGAACCCGGTAAACCAGGATCACCTGGAGGACCAGGAGGACCACGAGGACCAGGAGGACCATCTAGACCATCTAGATTTTGAGACTGGGTTGTAGGAAAACCACCATTACAGGCATTAGTACATGCCTCTTGGGTATTATGCACGTTGTGGTCATCATCGAGATAGCATCCTGACAGTTGTCCGCAAGTAGCTGGAGTAGAATAAAAACATGTACACCTTTTACATATAAAATAAATGTAATTACATGATGTTAAGTAGCATCCTGACAGTTGTCCGCAAGTAGCTGGAGTAGAATAAAAACATATACACTTTTTACATATCTCAGGATCAAATTATCACATTAGATACCGTACTTGAAAGACTGTTAAATAAATTAGTTTATCACATACCATTGTCGTAAGCGGCATGTAAATAACACCTATTTCCAGAGGAGACACTTCTGACTGCAACTGAAACCTATATACATGTATATATATAATACTAATAGCTATACAAAAAGTAGGGATAACAAGTTGAATAGACGACATGCATACATGGTGGCCCCTTGAATAAATAGAATGGATGTTACAAATAAAATAAATGTAATTACATGATGTTAAGGGCTATTGGTAATGCGTATAGGCTTCATAGGATGGGTGGGTGTGGTATGGCAAAATATCATGTATAGCACATGATAAGTGGAAACTTATAAATTAGTAACTTAAAAACTTTAATTTAAATGTGCAGGTACAATTTGTTTGCGGAAAAGGTATTTATAAGAGCTAAAATAGACAATTCGATATTGCATTGTACGCGCAATATATCACGACACTGAGATTGAGCTATTAGTCTTTTTCCAGTCAAGCCAGTCCCATGACTGACAGTCATATTACACGCATACCTGTAACCCGATGGCTATCAAACTTTCCATATAGAAAGTACAGTTGTTGTCGTTACTGTTAATAGCGAAGTCAATACCTAACAAATCCTGAAATACATACTATAAAATGATTTATTTGCTTGTTTACATGTCACTTCTTTTCCTCACATCTGTCACCGCATGTAGCTATGTAAATATTAATCTGCCAAAGCGTATATCTTCGGGCATTTTCAGTCCTTCGTTCCAAATATCCGTCTAAAGATAATTACAAGTACTTGACATAAGCTAATTATCCTAACTAAACCTTATGTGTATGCATACAATGGATATATATTGAATTTGCTTGTAAGTATGAGAACTATTGAAGCGATTGTATGTGTTTCCTCTAGTGGGTGAGAAGGCAACCTCCCCCCCCAAAAAAAAAAAAACACAAAAGGCAAGGGTGGTTCAAATTAAGAAAAAGACAAATTTTAACAATATTTATATATATGAGCAGTTGCATACTTTAAAAGAAGGTATTTCGCTCAGTTCTGTTGAATGTTACTATTGTCCCTAATCGTGAATATTAAACTATGTACAGTGCAACATGCTTAGTGCCGGTGAATATGTTATGTATGCATGTATATATCCATGTGCTTTTGTACAGTGGATTCTACGGTGTGTCAAATATGCCAATTGAAGGGAAAGAGTTGACACTTATTTATATTATTATCTATATATATATATATATATATATATATATATATATATATATTAGTGGTAATTTAGTGATATTTTTCGGTATTTTGATATATCGTTATTAATATTGTTTTGTGTGTGACATTTGAACACTGGATAAATTAGTTTTTTTAACGTTGTACCGAAGTCTTACATTTGGTTACATTTTGCCTTGAACCCATTACAAGGATACTAAGAAAGTGGTAAGAGATTTAAACTAACGCCTCAATAATAATACAGTATAGAAAACTAAATTACCAATTGTGGTAGAATAGATAGATGTACAGGATGTACAGAAAGTCATGTGAGCAGAAAATATGAAAATATTCCAGAATGTTCATTTTGGGATCATCATATTGTTTGTCACTGAAAATTGTGTCGTTGTTTGTATTACCAATATACATGTATAATTGTGTCATTATCTTCATCATAAAATTCTACTTACTGCCAGTACAGGTTTCTCTATTTTTTGTTTAGGAACTACTGTCAAGGTTGTTCATGATTGACAAGAATCAATTTTATTTGCAAACAGTATGTGAAAAAAAAAACACTTCATGTTCAATATATCCGAGTTTTATACAAAATCCACTTCTCCTTGACACTAAATGGATTATTCATAAGTGTCAGTGACATTTGTTTTTCACTACATACAGGCCCCATATTGCAGTACACTGCATCAAGTCTTTGGACAAAAAGGTATGGCATTTTTTATTATAAGTTATTCTTTCACACACTCACTGCTAAAAGTTACAGGATACTTAATTGAAAGAAATTGGACATCACTATTACCATAATTGTTAGCCATTTCTTCACATTCAGAGTACCATCCCCCACCCACCCGTAATGAATTGTGCATTACCAATAGCCCTTAAGACGTTTGTAGCAGATTACATGCATTGCTGCAATCGCACGCAGAAGTCTGACAAGATTTGTTATGCAGCCCTGTGGCTTTGTAATTATTCGTGTTCAGTGACCATTATATCTCGCAGAAGACGTTTTCTCACTTTATGTCTCACGAATTCATAGGTATGAAGAATTATCATTTAGCTTGTATGTTTTTTGCCAGGAATTGATATATAGTGCAAGCGAGATAATGTTTCAATCAAAGTTCGTGGGATTTAGCACATGAGTCAATATGCATGTTTCTAAAGATGGCTTAGACTTATAGACAATGACACGGATCTATATACAAACAAACGGACGGACAAAAATAGCGTAGTGCAAAACTTACCAGGTTGCTGTGCCAGAATTGAACCGAGCATGGAGACAAGGAAAAGAAGAACGAAGAGTTTCTGCATTTCTCTGCTGTTTTGTCTGGAAATGAAAGTAAGGCTCCGTTTTATAATATTTTTAAATTATTTAAACTTTTTCATTTTCAGTTTCATTAGTCAAGACTATGTGCGTTGAAAGATGCATTTTCTAGCAACAGTTGGTCTCGATCAACCAGACTCTCGTGTGACTCTTCGAGATCTAAGCAGAGCAAGCGTTTGGAAAATGTCTTTACAATTGATTGTTCCGATAGGTGTCGCTCAATTCTTGTTTCTTTCTTTTCTCTTCTGTCCGAGGAATGCGCAATCTATACCGTAAAGCTCATTAGTAAATTTTGAATAAGCGATAATTGTAATCATATTTATAATGTAATTTAAAGGTGTTATACTGTATTGGTGCAGAAGCGGCAATGCATGTCCCATAAAAGTACTCAGTGAGTTTGCGTTAGTTTCACAATCTGATAACTTGCAGAATTTAAACCCGTATTACCTATACCTATACCTATACATATTTTATGTGGTCGGTCCACAACACACACACACACATATATATATATATATATATATATATATATATATATATATATATATATATATATATATATATATATATATATATATATATATATATATATATATATAACTTGTGGATTTGTATCATCTACGTTGTTATTATCTGACTAAGCCGTCAATATATTTAACACAGTCTGCGAAGCAATCTTTTGCATAGGCCTTTACATGACCCTCGTATGGTGAAAATCTGTCAGAGCCACGCGAATAGCTTACTTGAACGAGAGTACTCAAAACTGATAGTAAGCTAATATGATGAGCGTGTAGTTTCTTTCTGATATCAATTGAAGCCATTTTCGTATGACGTTATTCTGCACAAATCATCCACTTAAGCGTGTGTTGCAAACAAAAATAGCATTGATGACGATGACGTTCTGGAAACAAGAATCACTTTCTACTAGTTGTAAACATGCACTGTGTTCAGATGATTATTTTGATTTCTATTTGATTCTTAGACAGTTTAATAGGTAGAACAGGATTTAATCATCTAGTAGCGACAGTGGGGCAAAAAGAACACGTGCTCAGCACTTGAGTTGCCAACGCTCTATTCAATTAATTATGGGTGGGCTGTGTACAGTTGGATTTGCCTCGATGACCTATACGCTAATTTGTTTACGCGGTTATGATAAATGTTGAAATCATCCAAGCTGATTTACATGGTACCTTGTCTGCCCGCCGGGGACATGGATCTCCGTGAATTCCACCGCTGTTCATGACTTTGGTGTACTTTTTTGACAACTATTTTAATTATTTTTCATTAGGAGAGACATAGAACCATGTTGTGTTTTCACCCTAATTTACGACTTTTCTTTGCGATGGTATGCGGATTTAAATAATAAAGTAAATATAGTTTTTCCTACGTTTTCTATCGCAGATTGGCACAGAGAGAGAGAGAGAGAGAGAGAGAGAGAGAGAGAGAGAGAGAGAGAGAGAGACATAGAGAGAGACAGAGAAAGAAAGAGCTAGAGAGATTTGTCAGTTATTATGCCTAATAATAGTTCTTGGCGGTAAATAGTTGAGTTGAGACAGCAACCTAATTGGTCACTCGTATCGGGGACATGAGATATTTGTTATAAAGTCAAATAACGTATATTCTGATGGGTTATAGATATGCACTAAAGCAACGAAATTTCAGTTTTAGAGTCGATAATAAATTAAGGTAATAGAATATGTATCCTCATAAAGTGAAAATAGAGGACAGACTTACTGTGGTGCCTTCTGTATACTACCTTGATATCCCTTGAATTAGCATTCGTCCAGCTTCGAGCTTCCAATGAGGCAGACTGGTCGGGCAGTAGGTTTTATATGGAGAACATATGACCAGCTGTGCTTCACTACAGACCATATCATACCGATATTTGGCAGAATATGTCAGTACAATTGATTATTTTGAACTGTAGATGCAATTTTCGATCCAAAAAAGAGGTATGGCATGGGTAACATCTGATAGAGTAAACAGAAGCTTATGCACGAACCCAAGCTGTGACTCGAACAATACAATGAAAAAATCATAAATATGATCACCACCACCATCATGAATAGCTATACACCACCACCTCGATCCCTCCACAGTTTTTACTACTACTACTATTACTACTATTGTTTCAATTACAAGAACAACAACAATAACTACTGAGAATTATTTTTGTAATGATACCAGACTGACTTGAACACAAATAGAAAAGGTTTCAAATTTAAGTGCATTAGGGGGAAGAAAAAAGTATTGCATACATTTGAAGCATTGATCAGAAGGTAACGTAGGATATTGCTTTAACAACTAATTAAATGTTTCATCATTCAGATTCCATGTAACAGCCTGTCAAGTAGCCATATATTCTAAAATAGTGTGTCCGGTAGCAGCTGGTTTGATGGGCCTCATTGTATGACATCAGTTGGTTTACCACAATTTACACTTAAACATTTGTGTTGTTACATACATTATGTTAGGTTTAGTACATCTGTAGAATTTTAAAAAATCGATTTGAGATGTTGTTAATTTCACATGAATTGCTTGATATAGTACATTCAAAGATTTCATAGGAAATGTTAATGAAATTGTGAAAATGTCTTGCTTGGTTAAGGACACTAATGTAATTACTTTCCTCATCAGATACGTTATGTTTTATAAACTTTGTTATTTCAGAAAAGAAAAATAATGAACATTATAGAGAAAAATTGAAAAACAGTTGAGCATACTAGATTTGTTTTTGTTTCAAAAGAGTATCTCTCTATGTCCGGGTCGCATAGCTAATTTCCTCAAAAGTTAAAAATATATATGTTGTGTGGAACACGTCTCAAAATAATGTTGATCTGAAGGGTTCATTATAGTGTACATGGCACTGGACAGTGCATTTGCAAAACCGTTGTAATTTCCTCCAGGCATTGATCATGCTACAAAACAGGTGGAAGCAAACTGAAATAGTCAGGGTGATTTATATAACTGAATCATACACATTTCGCTGGGTTCAAAGTCTGTTGAAACAAGCAGGAAAAAATAAGCTTCGGACTTAGCCGCGAATTCAAATGTTTCCTAATTTTCTGACAACAATGGCTTTTGTGGAATTGACTAGAGTACTCCGATGTGAAGTATCTATTAATTAGCAGGACAATAATATATTGCCGTGTTTGCTGTAGATAGTCGTCTGCCTGGGGCTATATAAATTGATGATAAGAATTTATTTCAAAAATATCACTATGCACGTGTACATTTTTTTATTTCGTACAAAAGTCTTTGATAGAAAATAGCGATGAGAAGAAAGTAAACGAAACAATGAGAATAAACGGACAAACTGAAATGTGATGTTCATCATCAGAAAACTTAAATACTGCTTAATTTAGAACTGTTATGTAGTAAGAAGGAACTTCTTTATTTTAATAAAAATAGATGAGAATCTGCAACTTAGAGCGGTCATTCAAATCCGATCGATCGGAATACCACTGGGTCTTTCCGCGAAAGATCTGAAAAACTAGGGTCAAACGAAGATAAACTGCGTCCGGGTCAGAACCCAACTAAATAGTTCATACCTAAATTTCGAGGGCTTTTCTGCTTGTAACTTTAGTTGCGTAATAGTGATAAAAAGAATTAAATTTTACCATAGAATTGTTGGGAAAGAACCTTACCCTATTTAGACTTGCCCTTCATTGTGGTTGTGAAAGAAGTATAGTGGAAGTGCACATGCCAAGTCAGTTGTGATATTATCATAAACTATATTTGCTTGATCCGGAAACAGAACCCTTGTCCCATTAGCGTTTGATAAGCTGTTAAATGTAAATATGCTCGACACGCGATGTCAACGTTTGTAGTATATAATGGTCTATAATTGCACTCTGACCCCTAGGAATCTTAGTATGATTGTAATATTGTTCTGAATTCAGATTGGAGAAAAATTAGCTTGCAGAGGAAAGTCAGGAACTTATACATACATATGTGTAAGTCCCTGGGAAAATGAATGTTACTCTGACTCTAGATTTTGTTACAAACATCCAGGAGGTGTTCCTATTCTAGTTGAGTGGAGAAATGTTTCACTGTGCACACATGCCTAGCTAAAACACTGTTGCTGGATTATACAGGCAGATGTCAGTGAAATTAGATTATCTTTAGGGAAGGACACCTCATAAGTTTATCTATTCAAATGAGACAATACCAGCTTTGATTGGCCTATCCAAGTTACGACGCCGATATTAAAGTTATGGATATAACACTGTAAAATTTATCGAATTCTTTCATCGTCCTTGCTGTTTGGATCTCCACCCTAAAGTTTAAGCCTCATTAATAGGTCGCCAAGGTGCAAATGTTAGTTGGGTACGTTAATTTTTCTTTTCATACACAGTGTTGCAGTCAGCATGCAGGTGGGACTAAGATAAGTATCTCAATATTTTCCAAATTGACCCGGGGCATAAGTCCCTTGAGGTTGGGGGCGGGGGATGGGGTGGGTGACTAGAGATAAAAATGGAGAGCATGGTCAATGTAATTTGCATGGCTAAATGTATATATTCATCCCATGTGAATATATACGTAACTTTGGTTGAGGATCTCAATTGTTTCCAAGTTATGACTCGGGAGATGGGAGCTTTGTCCCTGAGAATAGGGGTGGAGAACGAGAAAGTAAAATGCATGTATAAATTTGTCTTGTCATGCCCAATAAATGTAGATATGGTTACAAGATGGTATCTTAATACTTTCCTATCTTAATACTTTCCAACTAATGACCCAGGTATCTAGTCCTTGTGAGTAATGACGTCAGTTACGTGTATACATTTATATTTTCATGCACGGTTAGAGCATGTTTGATTATGGGGTGAGGTTTCAATTGATTATCTGTTATAATCCAGAGTAGTAGTCAAAAGATTACTTCTAGCGCACAATTTCGTTTTTAAAAATAAATTCTTTTATTTAAATTTTTTTGTTACATTTTTTGTGTTTTCCAAATTTTAACTTTTACGGAATTTTAAAGCTAAGGCTAAAGTTAATATTTTTAGCTTTATATTAGAAATTTAATTTAGAGAAACTATATATTACAAATTTTAAGTCAATTTTGATTGTCTTTGGATTGATGGTCAAAATGGTGTACAAATTTTGGTTTTGTGTACATTAAATGGTTTATTAAAGCTATGTATTGAAAGTTGTGATGGTCTGTGGATTATTGTGAAAATGTTAAAAATGTTGTTTTCTGATGATTGAAATGGTTAAAATGAGGGTTTAGGGGGGACTTTAAATGCTATTTTTCATGGTCTTGTGGGGTAATAAGGGATTGCTAAAATCAAAGGTTCTTAAATAGGTTGATGAACATTAACAGTGAAAAACAAATATAGTAATAGGTTTTTCCAAGCAATATGACATTTCACAAAATAAATTAGAAACACCAATCTTATAAGAATCAGGCGATGGTGAGTCATCAGAATTCCAAGTTTTATAATAATCAGCTGATGGTGAGTTATTTGGTGATGTCATGTTATAAAGAGAAATTAAGACGTTGTTTTAAAAAAAAAATCGGTATTTTTCAGCTGGGGAGGATATAAACCGGTGAATTGTTTTTTTTAAATCTGTGAAACACATATCAGTATTCAATGTTGGATGAGGAAGGTAAGGTACTTTTATTTATAATTACCTTGTTTGTAACATTTGGAAGATCATTATTACATTTAATCAATGCTTTGGTATTGAGAACGACTGTGGCGCAAATTCCGGCTATATAGGATAGAAGCGGAGTGTTGAACCCTATATGGAGGTCACTCGATAGCCACTCCAAGGCATTCTAGAAAGATGGGGCAGGGAGTGACTATATTTCTACTGAGTCCAGTCTCATTTTAGAAGGAGGCGTAGGGAGCGCCTGCGTCTATATTTTTCCTGAGAATAGTCTTCTAATTCTTACAGCGTATATGTCATCAGACATAAATACACTAGAGCTGTTTATGTAAGAGTACCCTGCATAACCTTTCTCATGTATCAAAACAATGTTTTTTAAAATTTAAAATTGAACTTAAGACTTGTGTCTGGTTATTAGCGCGCCACACAATATATTTATATAATGACTAAATATCGTGTTCGACGGAAAAATGATACCAACGAGATAAAATTTATATATAAAATGACATGTTACTGGATTTAATGTTTAAGGTTTAAAGAAATAAATAGTATATAGTATACAGGAAGACCTTGATAAAGTTTTAGCCATTTGCCAGATGAAGAAATATTATTTAAACTGACGACTTCGTTTAACTGGAAAAATATAACTATGAAATAATTAAGGAATATAACAACAAAGATTTTTCAGTTGAATCTTGTACAAAAATATTATATTATGTTAGATCCTGATTGAGAATATCTATGTATTACTTGCGCAAGTCACCATGGATACATACATGTCTCTGAATCCAATATTTTCTCTTATTATATCCCATCAAAACAAAAGAAATCAAACAACATATATCATATATCAAACAAAATGTTTGATTATGAAAATAAAAATAAGATTATTTTAAGCATTAATGAAAGTGAAAATATTTTTTAAAATCTGTGAAATATGCCGCAGATTTATTTGAACAAAAATGTACAATCCAATCGAATTACAATACACTTTTGAAAAATATTTATCCAGCATAATATCAAAATATCAATATTACATTTCCCCCGAAAAAAAAAAAAATTATCAGGGAGATATTTTTTCTATATAGATTTTGCAAGGCCCTAATTTCTTGTTTACTGAGGTTGCATTTAACAATACAAATGTTGGTTATAGTATTTTTGTTTTGTTTCTAATGTCAGAAATCTAATGTCTCATGTCCCTCGCAAATAAGCCAGCTGCCAACTGTATTTAGTTTTGAATTCGGATTTACGAGGCTTCTTATTCCAATTTCTAGTTGCTAAATATGTAAAATTACACTTTACGAGCAACCCATTATCAAAAATATTTGATATCCTCATTCAGAATGTCTAAATTATTCCGTGTCGGTATAAAATTAAGACCATTTGAGAGTAAACTGTACTCCGCGTAAGTCAGAACGTGACGCTTGGAAAGATTTACCACTGAAGATATTGGAAATCTATAAAAAGGTTTTCCAGTGTTGAGTGTAAGCAGTCTCGTCCGTCCAGTGTATGTTGTCAGTCATTGCACGAAATTTGGAGTCTTTTAGTTTATAAAATCGAAGGTATTGGAAACAAAAGAATAAAGCATGTCCAAGTTCCTTTGTTCATCAAAAAATATTTTGTAGTGTAAATCACCAGCAGAAAGAATACTACTGTATTAAGAAACCACTTATTTACCAAATCAGTCCCAAGTTTACGAATTTCTGCAGGGAAAGCCTGAGCAGTACTCTTTTGCCTATCATTAATTCCGATATCTGCAATGAACTTTCGAAGTTTGTGCGCGGTTTAGACTTATTGGCCATATCTGTCATGTACTGCATCTAAGTACCGTGAAAGTTGTCTTGCCAAATACATAATAATATCTGAAGTACCCATAATTTGGGCAGGGATCAGTCATCGTATTTCCGGTACGTTTCTGTGAGCGTCCATATTCTTGCGTGCTCGAATGGTGGTGGTGGTTGTGGGGATGGTAGGAAGGGGTAGTTCAATGAAAGGTTGCACTTTTGTGGAACTGGTGCTCGGGAGCGTACTGAATCTGCTTTTGATTTTTTTCAGATGTGAGGGAATTAGAAATATTAGGTGCATGCGGAGTGAGAGGAACAAGTTCGCGGGGGGGGGGGGGGGGCATAAGAACTACACAAGTATCAGTTTTGAAGATAAACTCCTTTCACTTGCACGTCTGGTCGACTTGTTAGAAACTGATTTGTTAGTAGAAGGCTATGACATGCAAAAGGCAGAGTACGTTAGTGAGAAGTAAATGGTGCAAACCTCTTAGTAAACGT
Source organism: Margaritifera margaritifera (assembly GCA_029931535.1). Taxonomy (NCBI): domain Eukaryota; kingdom Metazoa; phylum Mollusca; class Bivalvia; order Unionida; family Margaritiferidae; genus Margaritifera; species Margaritifera margaritifera. The sequence continues at coordinate 494,851 of JAQPZY010001361.1, forward strand.
GATAGGTGAGGAAGGAGATGTACAAGATTGTAGGTTAGAACGTATTGAAGATAGGAAGTGCGTATGTGTATATTAGAACGTGTTTACCTCGGAGTCTGCCAATCCGCATGAGGCAAACATAATGTTGTGTCACTTCCGGAGTGGAGATCTTTTGCGGAAAGTTTTGTAAAAAGTTTTCTTCTTTAAAAAATGCATTTGCCGAAATGTGTTTGTACTGTTAGTTGTCCATTGCTATGCTTTGTGGAACGTATCTAACACTCCATAGTCTAATGTTGGTCCTAAAATACTAATTTCACCCAGTGCCTCGGATCTCAGATTTTGGTAGTGATTTATGATACAGCTTTGAACCGAAGTCGACCAATAGTTGGCAGCTTTTCTCAGGTTCGAAAGTATGGTGGCATGTGGCTTACATGGACGAATTCAGTAATGGAGTTGACGTTATTTTTCACTGATTTTCAGCAGCCCTTAATCAATAACTTTCTTGAATGGGCTATGGCACGATTGAAATTGAAGAAAGTCCAAACTAAGCTGGCAGGGTCTGTCGCTGTTCCGTTTTACTGTCACTAGAGAGTTAGTGAAATTGCAAAGCAGATGAGGACAATTTAGAATAACATTTGGGAGTAATTTAGTATGCAATTTTCGAACAAATTGTTTAAAAAGAATGTTGAGGCAAAAACTAAATAAGTGAAATGCGAGTCTAGATTTGAACAAATAAAAATCATCTTCCTAGTATGAACGTCAAAACTTGCGTAAAAGTGGAAGCAGTAAACGATAGAAGACTTGGACATAACTAAGAAAATCTTAATAAAGCAGCTTAATCCGTTTTATGGTTCCCGACGTTTCGCACTGAGTGGTGTTTATTTAGGGGTGGGTGAGGAATCAGATCAACCCAGGTTATATACACTTTCTTGGCTTAGCCATAGCTTGGATCACGGGATATCTCTCTCTCTCTCTCTCTCTCTCTCTCTCTCTCTCTCTCTCTCTCTATATATATATATATATATATATATATATAAAGAAACAAACTGACAACGAACAGTGCAAAACTAGTTTTTAACTAGCCTGAGCGCTTTCGACTCTCACTGAGTCTTTGTCAAAGGCAAACACAAAACAGAGACAAGACAAACAATCAACACAAACAAGCGTTGACATTACAAAAGTTTACGTGACTATTGTTAATGGAATTAAAGGTTTACAATTTTTGATGTTTTTGCCAAGATGTCTTCAACTTGACTGTTGTCAGTTTGTCGCATTTATGGTAATAAATTTCTGACGCACGCGATCCCTTGCTGGATCCAGTGCATTTGAAAGGACTGTTATTCGCCATAGGTAGGTAGGCTGGCTGAAAGGTCGGTAGGTTGAGAGATAAATAAAACACGATAGATAGGTAGACATATAAATAGGTAGTTAGATATATAGATAGCAAGGTTGTATCCGGAATTGAGACATAGTTTAAATTGTTGTTTTGAATTATTCACACTTAAAGGTACATTTTGCAATGAAAAACTGCATATCCAAACTTTGTCAAACATGTACATTAGAAGTCATTGGGATGTTTACCTATGTTGCAGATCTCTTCGAAGAAAGAACTGGGAAAGGATTAGTAAATAATTGGTAAAAAGATAAACTGGTGAGACACAATGTTTCGAAGCAGATGCAGAAATTTAGTTTTAAATCCAATTTCCATATAATTTGACAATCCATTTTTAAATTACAAAAGGAAAATAAGCGTGATTTCATACTTTATTGCTTTAATGAAAACATATATTTGAACTTAAAATTTGAAATTTCCTTCAAATAAATTGTTTATAGAATTAGTTCAAAGTGGGCCTAGTTAGCAGTTGGTTTAGTTTAAACAACATTTACTCCAACAAGAACATACGATATAATATACAAAGAACTAATCAAATTATCGTTGAGGATCTAGGAAAAAGAAGAAAAATGCTACATTGATTTATCTCATATCTCTTCTATCATTAATTCCATGTCAACCAGAAAGACCAGGCAAACCGTGAAAACCAATATCACCATCTTGACCCGGTGAACCCGGTAAACCAGGATCACCTGGAGGACCAGGAGGACCACGAAGACCAGGAGGACCATCTAGATTTTGAGACTGGGTTGTAGGATAGCATCCTGACAGTTGTCCGCAAGTAGCTGGAGTAGAATAAAAACATGTACACTTTTTACATATCTCAGGATCAAATTCTCACATTAGATACCGTACTTGAAAGACCGTTAAATAAATTAGTTTATCACATACCATTGTCGTCGGCGGCATGTAGCAAACAACTCTTTCCAGAGGAGACACTTCTGACTGCTACTGAAACCTATATACATCTATATATAGAATACTAATAGCTATGCAAAAATTAGGGATAACAAGTTGAATAGACGACATGCATACGTGGTGGCCGATTGAATAAATAGAATGGATGTTAGAAATCAAATAAATGTAATACATGATGTTAAGGGCTATTGGTAATGCGTATAGGCTTCATAGGGTGGGTGGGTGTGGTATGGCAAAAAATCATGTATAGCACATAATTAGTGGAAACTTATAAATTAGTAACTTAAAAAACTGTAATTTAAATGTGCAGGTAAAATTTGTTTGTGGAAAAGGTATTTATAAGAGCTAAAATAGACAATTTGATATTGCATTGTACACTCAATAAATCACGACACTGAGATTGAGCTAATGGTCTTTTTCCAGTCAAGACAGTCCCATGACTTTACAGTCATATTACACGCATACCTGTAACCCGATTGATATCAAACTTTCCATATAGAAAGTACAGTTGTGGTCGTTACTGTTAATATCGAAGACAATACCTAACAATTCCTGAAATACATACTATGAAATGACTTATTTGCTTGTTTACAGGTCACTTCTTTTCCTCACTTCTGTCACCGCATGTAGTTATGTAAATATTAATCTGCCAAAGTTTATATCTTCGGGTATTTTCAGTCTTTCGTTCCTAATACCCGTCTAAAGATAATTACAAGTACTTGACATTAACTAATTATCCTAAATAAACCTTATATTTATGCATATATGAGATATATATTGAATTTGCTTGTAAGTATGAGAACTATTGCAGCGATGGTATGTGTTTCCGCTAGTGTGTGAGAAGGCACCCCTCCAAAAAAACAAAAAAAAAAAAAAACAAAAAACAAAAAAACAAAAGGCAAATGTGGTTCAAATTAAGAAAAATAGGAATTTTAACAAAATTACAAACTGATCAGGTAATATATATGAGCAGTTGCATACTTTAGAGGAAGGTGTTTCGGTCAGTTCTGTTGAATGTTACTATTGTCATTAATCGGGAATGTTAAACTATGTACAGTGCAACATGCTTAGTGCCGGTGAATATATTATGTATGCATGTATATATCCATGTGCTTTTGTACAGTGGATTCTACGGTGTGTCAAATAGGCCAATTGAAGGGAAAGAGTTGACATTTATTTATATTATTATCTATCTATCTATCTATCTATCTATCTATCTATCTATCTATCTATATATATATATATATTAGTGGTAATTTAGTGATATTTTTCGGTATTTTCATATAGCGTTATTAATATATTAATATTGTTTGTGTGTGACATTTGAACACTGGATAAATTAGTTTTTTTAACGTTGTACCGAAGTCTTACATTTTGCTACATTTTGCCTTGAACCCATTACAAGGATACCTAGACAGTGGTAAGATATTTAAACTAACGACTCAATAATAATACAGTATAGAAAACTAAATTACCAATTGTGGTAGAATAGATAGATGTACAGAAAGTCATGTGAGCAGAAAATATAAAAATATTCCAGAATGTTCATTTTGGGATCATCACAATGTTTGTCACTGAATATTATGTCGTTGTTTGCATTACCAATTTACATGTATAATTGTGTCATTATCTTCATCATAAAATTCTGCTTACTGCCAGTACTGGTTTCTCTATTTTTTGTTTAGGAACTACTGTCAAGGTTGTTCATGACTGACACGAATCCATTTTATTTGCAAACAGAATGTGCAGAAAAAAAAACACTTCATGTTCAATATATCCGAGTTTTATTCAAAATCCACTTCTCCTTGACACTAAATGGATTATTCATAAGTGTCAGTGACATTTGTTTTTCGCTACATACAGACCCCATATTGCAGTGCACTGCATCAAAGTCTTTGGACAAAAAGGTATGGCATTTTTTTATTATAAGTTATTCTTTCACACACTCACTGCAAAATTACACAGGATACGTAATTGAAAGAAATTGGACATCACTATTACCATAATTGTTAGCCATTTCTTCACATTCAGAGTACCATCCCCCTCCCACCCGTAATGAATTGTGCATTACCAATAGCCCTTAAGACGTTTGTAGCAGATTACATGCATTGCTGCAATCGCACGCAGAAGTCTGACAAGATTTGTTATGCAGCCCTGTGGCTTTGTAATTATTCTTGCTCAGTGACCATTATATCTCGCAGGAGACGTTTTCTCACTTTATGTCTCACGAATTCATAGGTATGAAGAATTATCATTTAGCTTGTATGTTTTTAGTTTTTGCCAGGAATTGGTATATAGTGCAAGCGAGATAATGTTTCGATCAAAGTTCGTGGGATTTAGCTCATGAGTCAATATGCATGTTTCTAAAGATGGCTTAGACTTATAGACAATGACACGGATCTATATACAAACAAACGGACAGACATAAATAGCGTTGTGCAAAACTTACCAGGTAGTAACCAGAAACATAGTGCCAGAATTGAACCGAGCATGGAGACAAGGAAAAGAAGAACTAATAGTTTCTTCATTTCTCTGCTGTTTTGTCTAGAAAAAAAAGTAAGACTCCGTTTTATAATATTTTAAAATTATTTAATGTTTTTCATTTTCAGTTTCATTAGGCAAGACTATGTGCGTTGAAAGATGCATTTTCTAGCAAAACCTGATCTAGTTCAACCAGACTCTCGTGTGACTCTTCGAGATCTAAGCAGAGCGAGTGTTTGGAATATGTATATACAATTGATTGTTACAGATAGGTGTCGCTCATTTCTTGTTTCTTTCTTTTCTCTTCTGTCCGAGGAATGCGCAATCTATACCGTGAAGCTCATTAGTAAATTTTGAATAAGCGATAATTGTAATCATATTTATAATGTAATTTAAAGGTGTTATACTGTATTGGCGCAGAAGCGGCAATGCATGTCCCATAAAAGTACTCAGTGAGTTTGGTGTAGTTTCACAATCTGATAACTTGCAGAAGTTAAACCCGTATTACCTATACATATGTTATATATATATATAACTTGTGGATTTGTGTCATCTACGTCGTTATTAAGAACTATGACTAAGACGTCAACCTATCAGTGACTTTAACACCGTCTGGAAAGCAATTGTTTGCATCGGCCTTTATCAGACCCTCGTATGGCGAAAATCGCACAGAACCACGCGAATAGCTTGCTTAAACGAGAGTACTCAAAACTGATTGTAAGCTAAAATGACGAGCATGTAGTTTTTTTCTGATAACAATGTGACACCATTTTCTTTTGACCTAATTCTACACAAATCATCCACTTAAGGGTGTGTTGCGAACACAAACAGCATGGATTGCACTTAGTGACGATGAGGTTCTGGAAACAAACAATAATCACTTTCTACTAGTTGTAAACATGCACTGTGTTCAGGTGATTATTTTGGTTTTTATTTGAATCTTAGACACTTTATGAGGTAGAACAGGATGCAATCATCTAGTAGTGACAGTGGGGCACAAAAAACACATGCGTAACATTTGATTTGCCAACACTCTATTCAATTAATTATGGGTTGGCTGTGTACAGTTGCATTTGCCTCGATGACCTATATGCCAATTTGTTTTCGCGCCTATAATACACATCGTTGTTGAAATCATCCAAGCTGATTTACATGCTACCTTGTCTGCCCGTCTGGCACATAGATCTCCGTGGATTTCACCGCTGTTCATGACTTTGGTGTACTTTTTTGACAACTATTTTAATTATTTTTCATTAGGAGAGACATAGAACCATGTTGTGTTTTCACCCTAATTTACGACTTTTCTCTGTGATGGTATGCGGATTTAAATAATAAAATAAATATCGTTTTTCCTACGTTTTCTATCGCAGATTGGCACACTGAGAGAGAGGGAGAGAGAGACAGAGAGAGAGAGAGAGAGAGACAGAGAGAGAGACAGAGACAGAGAGAGACAGACAGACAAACAGAGAAAGAAAGAGATTGTGAGATTTGTCCGTTATTATGCATAATAATAGTTCCTGGCGGTAAATAGTTGAGTTGAGACAGCAACCTAATTGGTCACTCGTATCGGGGACATGCGATATTTGTTATATAGTCTTATAACATATATTCTGATGGGTTTTAGATATTCACTAAAGCAGCGCAAGTTCAGTTTTAGAGTCGATAATAAATTAACGTAATAGAGAATGTATCCTCATAACGTGAAAGAAGATGCCAGACTTACTGTGGTGCCTTCTGTATACTACCTTGATATCCCTTGAATTAGCATTCGTCCAGCTTCGAGCTTCCAATGAGACAAACTGGTCGGGCAGTAGGTTTTATATGCAGAACATATGACCAGCTGTGCTTCACTACAAACCATTTGATACCGATATTTGGCAGAATATGTCAGTACAATTGATTATTTTGAACTGTAGACGCAATTTCCGATCCAAAAGAGAGGTATGGCATGGGTAACATCTGATAGAGTAAACAGAAGCTTATGCACGAACCCAAGCTGTGACTCGAACAATACAATGAAAAAATCATAAATATGATCACCACCACCATCATGAACAGCTAGACACCACCACCTCGATCCCTCCACAGATTTTACTACTACTACTATTACTACTATTGTTTCAATCACTACAACAACAACAACAATAACTACTACTGAGAATTATTTTTATAATGATACCAGACTGACTTTAACAAAAATAGAAAAGGTTTCCAATTTAAGTGCATTAGGGGGAAGACAAAAGTATTGCATACATTTGAAGCATTGATCAGAAGGTAAAGTAGGATATTGCTTTAACAACTAATTAAATGTTTCATCATTCAGATTCCATGAAACAGCCTGTCAAGTAGCCATATATTCTAAAATAGTGTGTCCGGTAGCAGCTGGTTTGATGGGCCTCATTGTATGACATCAGTTGGTTTACCACAATTTACACTTAAACATTTGTGTTGTTACATACATTATGTTAGGTTTAGTACATCTGTAGAGTTTTAAAAAATCGATTTGATAAGTTGTTAATTTCACATGAATTGCTTGATATAGTACCTTTAAAGATTTCATAGGAAATGTTAATGAAATTGTGAAAATGTCTTGCTTGGTTAAGGACACTAATATAATTACTTTCCTCATCAGATACGTTATGTTTTTAAAACTTTGTTATTTCAGAAAAGAAAAATAATGAACATTATAGAGAAAAATTGAAAAACAGTTGAGCATACTAGATTTTTTTTATTTTTAAAAGAGTATCTCTCTATGTCCGGGTCGCATAGCTAATTTCCTCAAAAGTTAAGAATATATATGTTGTGTGGAACACGTCTCAAAATAATGTTGATCTGAAGGGTTCATTATAGTGTACATGGCACTGGACAGTGCATTTGCAAAACCGTTGTAATTTCCTCCAGGCATTGATCATGCTACAAAACAGGTGGAAGCAAACTGAAATAGTCAGGGTGATTTATATAACTATATCATACACATTTCGCTGGGTTCAAAAATTTGTTGAAACAAGCAGGAAAAAATAAGCTTCGGACTTAGCCGCGAATTCAAATGTTTCCTAATTTTCTGACAACAATGGCTTTTGTGGAATTGACTAGAGTTCTCCGATGTAAAGTATCTATTAATTAGCAGGACAGTACTATATTGCCGTGTTTGCTGTAAATAGTCGTCTGCCTGCGGCTATATAAATTGATGATAAGAATTTATTTCTAAATATCACTATGCATGTGTACATTTTTTTATTTCGTACAAAAGTCTTCGATAGAAAATAGCGATGAGAAGAAAGTAAACGAAACAATGAGAATAAACGGACAAACTGAAATGGGATGTTCTTCATCAGAAAACTTAAATACTGCTTAATTTAGAACTATTATGAAGTAAGAAGGAACTTCTTTATTTTAATAAAAATAGATGAGAATCTGCAACTTAGAGCGGTCATTCAAATCCGATCGATCGGAATACCACTGGGTCTTTCCGCGAAAGATCTGAAAAACTAGGGTCAAACGAAGATAAACTGCGTCCGGGTCAGAACCCAATTAAATAGTTCGTACCTAAATTTCGAGGGCTTTTCTGCTTGTAACTTTAGTTGCGAAATATTCATAAAAAGAATTAAATTTTACCATAGAATTGTTGATAAAGAATCTTTCTTTATTTAGACCTGGCCTTCATTGTGGTTGTGAAAGAAGTATAGTGGAAGTGCACATGCCAAGTCAGTTGCGATATTGTCATAAACTATATTTTGCTTGATCCGGAAACAGAGCCCTTGTCCCATTAGCGTTTGATCAGCTGTTAAATGTAAATATGCTGGACACGCGATGTCAACGTTTGTAGTGTATAATGGTCTATAATTGCACTCTGACCCCTAGGAATCTTAGTGTGATTGTAATATTGTTCTGAATTCAGATTGGAGAAAAATTAGCTTGCAGAGGAAACTCAGGAACTTATATGTGTAAGTCCCTGGGAAAATGAATGGTGCTCTGACTCTAGCTTTTGTTACAAAAATCCAGGAGGTGTTCCTATTCTAGTTGAGTGGAGAAATGTTTCACTGTGCACACATGTCTAGCTAAAACACTGTTGCTGGATTATACAGGCAGATGTCAGTGAAATTAGACTATCTTTAGGGAAGGACACCTCGTAAGTTTACCTATTCAAATGAGACAATACCAGCTTTGATTGGCCTATCCAAGTTTACCTATTCAAATGAGACAATACCAGCTTTGTCTGGCCTTTCCAAGTTACGATGCCGATATTAAAGTTATGGATATGGCACTGTACAATTTATCGAATTCTTTCATCGTCCTTGCTGTTTGGATCTCCACCCTAAAGTTAAAGCCTCATTAGTAGGTCTCCAAGGTGCAAATGTTAGTTGGGTACGTTAATTTGTCTTTTCATGCACAGTGTTGCAGTCAGCATGCACGTGGGAATAGGATAAGTATCTCAATATTTTCCAAATTGACCCAGGGCATAAGTCCCTTGAGGTCGGGGACTGGGGATAGGGTGGGTGACTAGAGATAAAAATGGAGAGCAAGGTCAATGTAATTTGCATGGCTAAATGTATATATTCATCCCATGTGAATATATACGTAACTTTGGTTGAATATCCCAATTGTTTCCAAATTATGACTCGGGAGATGGGAGCTTTGTCCCTGGGAATAGATGTAGAGAACGAGAAAGTAAAATGCATGTATTAATTTGTCTTGTCATGCTCAATAAATGTAGATATAGTTACAAGGTGGTATCTTAATACTTTCCAACTAATGACCCAGGTATCTAGTCCTTGTGAGTAAGGACATCAGTTACGTGTATACATTTATATTTTCATGCGCGGTTAGAGCATGTATGATTATGGCGTGGGGTTTCACTAGATTATCTGTTATAAACCAGAGTAGTAGTCAAAAGATTACTTCTAAGTCACAATTTCGTTTTTAAAAATAAATTCTTTTATTTAAATTTTTTCGGTATTTTGATATATCGTTATTAATATTGTTTTGTGTGTGACATTTGAACACTGGATAAATTAATTTTTTTAACGTTGTACCGAAGTCTTACATTTTGTTACATTTTGCCTTGAACCCATTACAAGGATACCAAGAAAGTGGTAAGAGATTGAAACTTTCGACTCAATAAGAATACAGTATAGAAAACTAAATTACCAATTGTGGTAGAATAGATAGATGTACAGGATGTACAAAAATTCATGTGAGCAGAAAATATGAAAATATTCCAGAATGTTCATTTTGGGATCATCATAATGTTTGTCACTGAAAATTGTGTCGTTGTTTGTATTACCAAAATACATGTATAATTATGTCATTATCTTCATCATAAAATTCTGCTTACTGCCAGTACTGGTTTCTCTATTTTTGTTAAGGAACTACTGTCAAGGTTGTTCATGACTGACACGAATCAATTTTATTTGCAAACAGTATGTGAAGAAAAAAAAAACACTTCATGTTCAATATATCCGAGTTTTATTCAAAACCCACTTCTCCTTGACACTAAATGGATTATTCATAAGTGTCAGTGACATTTGTTTTTCACTACATACAGACCCCATATTGCAGTGCACTGCATCAAAGTCTTTGGACAAAAAGGTATGGCATTTTTTTATTATAAGTTATTCTTTCACACACTCACTGCTAAAAGTTACAGGATACTTAATTGAAAGAAATTGGACATCACTATTACCATAATTGTTAGCCATTTCTTCACATTCAGAGTACCATCCCCCTCCCACCCGTAATGAATTGTGCATTACCAATAGCCCTTAAGACGTTTGTAGCAGATAACATGCATTGCTGCAATCGCACGCAGAAGTCTGACAAGATTTGTCATGCAGCCCTGTGGCTTTGTAATTATTCTTGCTCAGTGACCATTATATCTCGCAGGAGACGTTTTCTCACTTTATGTCTCACGAATTCATAGGTATGAAAAATTATCATTTAGCTTGTATGTTTTTAGTTTTTGCCAGGAATTGGTATATAGTGCAAGCGAGATAATGTTTCGATCAAAGTTCGTGGGATTTAGCCCATGAGTCAATATGCATGTTTCTAAAGATGGCTAAGACTTATAGACAATGACACGGATCTATATACAAACAAACGGACGGTCAGAAATAGCGTAGTGCAAAACTTACCAGGTTGCTGTGCCAGAATTGAACCGAGCATGGAGACAAGGAAAAGAAGAACGAAGAGTTTCTGCATTTCACTGCTGTTTTGTCTGGAAATGAAAGTAAGGCTCCGTTTTATATTATTTTTATATTATTTAATCTTTTTCATTTTTAGTTTCATTAGGCAAGACTATGTGCGTTGAAAGATGCATTTTCTAGCAAAACTTGGTCTCGTTCAACCAGACTCTCGTGTGACTCTTTGAGATCTAAGCAGAGCAAGTGTTTGGAAAATGTCGTTACAATTGATTGTTACCGATAGGTGTCGCTCATTTCTTGTTTCTTTCTTTTCTCTTCTGTCCGAGGAATGCGCAATCTATACTGTAAAGCTCATTAGTAAATTTTGAATAAGCGATAATTGTAATCATATTTATAATGTAATTTAAAGGTGTTATACTGTATTGGCGCAGAAGCGGCAATGCATGTCCCATAAAAGTACTCAGTGAGTTTGGTTTAGTTTCACAATCTGATAACTTGCAGAAGTTAAACCAGTATTACCTATACATATGTTATATATATATATAACTTGTGGATTTGTGTCATCTACGTCGTTATTAAGAACTCTGACTAAGCCGTCAACCTATCAGTGACTTTAACACCGTCTGGAAAGCAATTGTTTGCATCGGCCTTTATCAGACCCTCGTATGGCGAAAATCGCACAGAACCACGCGAATAGCTTACTTAAACGAGAGTACTCAAAACTGATTGTAAGCTAAAATGACGAGCATGTAGTTTTTTTTCTGATAACAATGTGACACCATTTTCTTTTGACCTAATTCTACACAAATCATCCACTTAAGGGTGTGTTGCGAACACAAACAGCATGGATTGCACTTAGTGACGATGAGGTTCTGGAAACAAACAATAATCACTTTCTACTAGTTGTAAACATGCACTGTGTTCAGGTGATTATTTTGGTTTTTATTTGAATCTTAGACACTTTATGAGGTAGAACAGGATGCAATCATCTAGTAGTGACAGTGGGGCACAAAAAACACATGCGTAACATTTGATTTGCCAACACTCTATTCAATTAATTATGGGTTGGCTGTGTACAGTTGCATTTGCCTCGATGACCTATATGCCAATTTGTTTTCGCGCCTATGATACACATCGTTGTTGAAATCATCCAAGCTGATTTACATGCTACCTTGTCTGCCCGTCTGGCACATAGATCTCCGTGGATTTCACCGCTGTTCATGACTTTGGTGTACTTTTTTGACAACTATTTTAATTATTTTTCATTAGGAGAGACATAGAACCATGTTGTGTTTTCACCCTAATTTACGACTTTTCTCTGTGATGGTATGCGGATTTAAATAATAAAATAAATATCGTTTTTCCTACGTTTTCTATCGCAGATTAGCACACTGACAGAGAGAGACAGAGAGAGAGAGAGAGAGAGAGAGAGAGAGAGAGAGAGAGAGAGAGAGATAGAGAGAGACAAACAGAGAAAGAAAGAGATTGTGAGATTTGTCAGTTATTATGCATAATAATAGTTCCTGGCGGTAAATAGTTGAGTTGAGACAGCAACCTAATTGGTCACTCGTATCGGGGACATGCGATATTTGTTATATAGTCTTATAACATATATTCTGATGGGTTTTAGATATGCACTAAAGCAGCGCAAGTTCAGTTTTAGAGTCGATAATAAATTAACGTAATAGAGAATGTATCCTCATAACGTGAAAAAAGAGGTCAGACTTACTGTGGTGCCTTCTGTATACTACCTTGATATCCCTTGAATTAGCATTCGTCCAACTTCGAGCTTCCAATGAGACAAACTGGTCGGGCAGTAGGTTTTATATGCAGAACATATGACCAGCTGTGCTTCACTACAAACCATTTGATACCGATATTTGGCAGAATATGTCAGTACAATTGATTATTTTGAACTGTAGACGCAATTTCCGATCCAAAAGAGAGGTATGGCATGGGTAACATCTGATAGAGTAAACAGAAGCTTATGCACGAACCCAAGCTGTGACTCGAACAATACAATGAAAAAATCATAAATATGATCACCACCACCATCATGAACAGCTAGACACCACCACCTCGATCCCTCCACAGATTTTACTACTACTACTATTACTACTATTGTTTCAATCACTACAACAACAACAACAATAACTACTACTGAGAATTATTTTTATAATGATACCAGACTGACTTTAACAAAAATAGAAAAGGTTTCCAATTTAAGTGCATTAGGGGGAAGACAAAAGTATTGCATACATTTGAAGCATTGATCAGAAGGTAAAGTAGGATATTGCTTTAACAACTAATTAAATGTTTCATCATTCAGATTCCATGTAACAGCCTGTCAAGTAGCCATATATTCTAAAATAGTGTGTCCGGTAGCAGCTGGTTTGATGGGCCTCATTGTATGACATCAGTTGGTTTACCACAATTTACACTTAAACATTTGTGTTGTTACATACATTATGTTAGGTTTAGTACATCTGTAGAGTTTTAAAAAATCGATTTGATAAGTTGTTAATTTCACATGAATTGCTTGATATAGTACCTTTAAAGATTTCATAGGAAATGTTAATGAAATTGTGAAAATGTCTTGCTTGGTTAAGGACACTAATATAATTACTTTCCTCATCAGATACGTTATGTTTTTAAAACTTTGTTATTTCAGAAAAGAAAAATAATGAACATTACAGAGAAAAATTGAAAAACAGTTGAGCATACTAGATTTTTTTTATTTTTAAAGAGTATCTCTCTATGTCCGGGTCGCATAGCTAATAATTTCCTCAAAAGTTAAGAATATATATGTTGTGTGGAACACGTCTCAAAATAATGTTGATCTGAAGGGTTCATTATAGTGTACATGGCACTGGACAGTGGATTTGCAAAACCGTTGTAATTTCCTCCAGGCATTGATCATGCTACAAAACAGGTGGAAGCAAACTGAAATAGTCAGGGTGATTTATATAACTATATCATACACATTTCGCTGGGTTCAAAAGTTTGTTGAAACAAGCAGGAACAAATAAGCTTCGGACTTAGCCGCGAATTCAAATGTTTCCTAATTTTCTGACAACAATGGCTTTTGTCTAATTGACTAGAGTACTCCGATGTGAAGTATATATTAATTAGCAGGACAGTACTATATTGCCGTGTTTGCTGTAAATAGTCGTCTGCCTGGGGCTATATAAATTGATGATAAGAATTTATTTCTAAATATCACTATGCATGTGTACATTTTTTTATTTCGTACAAAAGTCTTCGATAGAAAATAGCGATGAGAAGAAAGTAAACGAAACAATGAGAATAAACGGACAAACTGAAATGGGATGTTCTTCATCAGAAAACTTAAATACTGCTTAATTTAGAACTATTATGAAGTAAGAAGGAACTTCTTTATTTTAATAAAAATAGATGAGAATCTGCAACTTAGAGCGGTCATTCAAATCCGATCGATCGGAATACCACTGGGTCTTTCCGCGAAAGATCTGAAAAACTAGGGTCAAACGAAGATAAACTGCGTCCGGGTCAGAACCCAATTAAATAGTTCGTACCTAAATTTCGAGGGCTTTTCTGCTTGTAACTTTAGTTGCGAAATATTCATAAAAAGAATTAAATTTTACCATAGAATTGTTGATAAAGAATCTTTCTTTATTTAGACCTGGCCTGCATTGTGGTTGTGAAAGAAGTATAGTGGAAGTGCACATGCCAAGTCAGTTGTGATATTGTCATAAACTATATTTTGCTTGATCCGGAAACAGAGCCCTTGTCCCATTAGCGTTTGATCAGCTGTTAAATGTAAATATGCTGGACACGCGATGTCAACGTTTGTAGTGTATAATGGTCTATAATTGCACTCTGACCCCTAGGAATCTTAGTGTGATTGTAATATTGTTCTGAATTCAGATTGGAGAAAAATTAGCTTGCAGAGGAAACTCAGGAACTTATATGTGTAAGTCCCTGGGAAAATGAATGGTGCTCTGACTCTAGCTTTTGTTACAAAAATCCAGGAGGTGTTCCTATTCTAGTTGAGTGGAGAAATGTTTCACTGTGCACACATGTCTAGCTAAAACACTGTTGCTGGATTATACAGGCAGATGTCAGTGAAATTAGACTATCTTTAGGGAAGGACACCTCGTAAGTTTACCTATTCAAATGAGACAATACCAGCTTTGATTGGCCTATCCAAGTTTACCTATTCAAATGAGACAATACCAGCTTTGTCTGGCCTTTCCAAGTTACGATGCCGATATTAAAGTTATGGATATGGCACTGTACAATTTATCGAATTCTTTCATCGTCCTTGCTGTTTGGATCTCCACCCTAAAGTTAAAGCCTCATTAGTAGGTCTCCAAGGTGCAAATGTTAGTTGGGTACGTTAATTTGTCTTTTCATGCACAGTGTTGCAGTCAGCATGCACGTGGGAATAGGATAAGTATCTCAATATTTTCCAAATTGACCCAGGGCATAAGTCCCTTGAGGTCGGGGACTGGGGATAGGGTGGGTGACTAGAGATAAAAATGGAGAGCAAGGTCAATGTAATTTGCATGGCTAAATGTATATATTCATCCCATGTGAATATATACGTAACTTTGGTTGAATATCCCAATTGTTTCCAAATTATGACTCGGGAGATGGGAGCTTTGTCCCTGGGAATAGATGTAGAGAACGAGAAAGTAAAATGCATGTATTAATTTGTCTTGTCATGCTCAATAAATGTAGATATAGTTACAAGGTGGTATCTTAATACTTTCCAACTAATGACCCAGGTATCTAGTCCTTGTGAGTAAGGACATCAGTTACGTGTATACATTTATATTTTCATGCGCGGTTAGAGCATGTATGATTATGGCGTGGGGTTTCACTAGATTATCTGTTATAAACCAGAGTAGTAGTCAAAAGATTACTTCTAAGTCACAATTTCGTTTTTAAAAATAAATTCTTTTATTTAAATTTTTTCGGTATTTTGATATATCGTTATTAATATTGTTTTGTGTGTGACATTTGAACACTGGATAAATTAATTTTTTTAACGTTGTACCGAAGTCTTACATTTTGTTACATTTTGCCTTGAACCCATTACAAGGATACCAAGAAAGTGGTAAGAGATTGAAACTTTCGACTCAATAAGAATACAGTATAGAAAACTAAATTACCAATTGTGGTAGAATAGATAGATGTACAGGATGTACAAAAATTCATGTGAGCAGAAAATATGAAAATATTCCAGAATGTTCATTTTGGGATCATCATAATGTTTGTCACTGAAAATTGTGTCGTTGTTTGTATTACCAAAATACATGTATAATTATGTCATTATCTTCATCATAAAATTCTGCTTACTGCCAGTACTGGTTTCTCTATTTTTGTTAAGGAACTACTGTCAAGGTTGTTCATGACTGACACGAATCAATTTTATTTGCAAACAGTATGTGAAGAAAAAAAAAACACTTCATGTTCAATATATCCGAGTTTTATTCAAAACCCACTTCTCCTTGACACTAAATGGATTATTCATAAGTGTCAGTGACATTTGTTTTTCACTACATACAGACCCCATATTGCAGTGCACTGCATCAAAGTCTTTGGACAAAAAGGTATGGCATTTTTTTATTATAAGTTATTCTTTCACACACTCACTGCTAAAAGTTACAGGATACTTAATTGAAAGAAATTGGACATCACTATTACCATAATTGTTAGCCATTTCTTCACATTCAGAGTACCATCCCCCTCCCACCCGTAATGAATTGTGCATTACCAATAGCCCTTAAGACGTTTGTAGCAGATAACATGCATTGCTGCAATCGCACGCAGAAGTCTGACAAGATTTGTCATGCAGCCCTGTGGCTTTGTAATTATTCTTGCTCAGTGACCATTATATCTCGCAGGAGACGTTTTCTCACTTTATGTCTCACGAATTCATAGGTATGAAAAATTATCATTTAGCTTGTATGTTTTTAGTTTTTGCCAGGAATTGGTATATAGTGCAAGCGAGATAATGTTTCGATCAAAGTTCGTGGGATTTAGCCCATGAGTCAATATGCATGTTTCTAAAGATGGCTAAGACTTATAGACAATGACACGGATCTATATACAAACAAACGGACGGTCAGAAATAGCGTAGTGCAAAACTTACCAGGTTGCTGTGCCAGAATTGAACCGAGCATGGAGACAAGGAAAAGAAGAACGAAGAGTTTCTGCATTTCACTGCTGTTTTGTCTGGAAATGAAAGTAAGGCTCCGTTTTATATTATTTTTATATTATTTAATCTTTTTCATTTTTAGTTTCATTAGGCAAGACTATGTGCGTTGAAAGATGCATTTTCTAGCAAAACTTGGTCTCGTTCAACCAGACTCTCGTGTGACTCTTTGAGATCTAAGCAGAGCAAGTGTTTGGAAAATGTCGTTACAATTGATTGTTACCGATAGGTGTCGCTCATTTCTTGTTTCTTTCTTTTCTCTTCTGTCCGAGGAATGCGCAATCTATACTGTAAAGCTCATTAGTAAATTTTGAATAAGCGATAATTGTAATCATATTTATAATGTAATTTAAAGGTGTTATACTGTATTGGCGCAGAAGCGGCAATGCATGTCCCATAAAAGTACTCAGTGAGTTTGGTTTAGTTTCACAATCTGATAACTTGCAGAAGTTAAACCAGTATTACCTATACATATGTTATATATATATATAACTTGTGGATTTGTGTCATCTACGTCGTTATTAAGAACTCTGACTAAGCCGTCAACCTATCAGTGACTTTAACACCGTCTGGAAAGCAATTGTTTGCATCGGCCTTTATCAGACCCTCGTATGGCGAAAATCGCACAGAACCACGCAAATAGCTTACTTAAACGAGAGTACTCAAAACTGATTGTAAGCTAAAATGACGAGCATGTAGTTTTTTTTCTGATAACAATGTGACACCATTTTCTTTTGACCTAATTCTACACAAATCATCCACTTAAGGGTGTGTTGCGAACACAAACAGCATGGATTGCACTTAGTGACGATGAGGTTCTGGAAACAAACAATAATCACTTTCTACTAGTTGTAAACATGCACTGTGTTCAGGTGATTATTTTGGTTTTTATTTGAATCTTAGACACTTTATGAGGTAGAACAGGATGCAATCATCTAGTAGTGACAGTGGGGCACAAAAAACACATGCGTAACATTTGATTTGCCAACACTCTATTCAATTAATTATGGGTTGGCTGTGTACAGTTGCATTTGCCTCGATGACCTATATGCCAATTTGTTTTCGCGCCTATGATACACATCGTTGTTGAAATCATCCAAGCTGATTTACATGCTACCTTGTCTGCCCGTCTGGCACATAGATCTCCGTGGATTTCACCGCTGTTCATGACTTTGGTGTACTTTTTTGACAACTATTTTAATTATTTTTCATTAGGAGAGACATAGAACCATGTTGTGTTTTCACCCTAATTTACGACTTTTCTCTGTGATGGTATGCGGATTTAAATAATAAAATAAATATCGTTTTTCCTACGTTTTCTATCGCAGATTAGCACACTGACAGAGAGAGACAGAGAGAGAGAGAGAGAGAGAGAGAGAGAGAGAGAGAGAGAGAGAGAGAGAGAGAGAGATAGAGAGAGACAAACAGAGAAAGAAAGAGATTGTGAGATTTGTCAGTTATTATGCATAATAATAGTTCCTGGCGGTAAATAGTTGAGTTGAGACAGCAACCTAATTGGTCACTCGTATCGGGGACATGCGATATTTGTTATATAGTCTTATAACATATATTCTGATGGGTTTTAGATATGCACTAAAGCAGCGCAAGTTCAGTTTTAGAGTCGATAATAAATTAACGTAATAGAGAATGTATCCTAATAACGTGAAAAAAGAGGTCAGACTTACTGTGGTGCCTTCTGTATACTACCTTGATATCCCTTGAATTAGCATTCGTCCAACTTCGAGCTTCCAATGAGACAAACTGGTCGGGCAGTAGGTTTTATATGCAGAACATATGACCAGCTGTGCTTCACTACAAACCATTTGATACCGATATTTGGCAGAATATGTCAGTACAATTGATTATTTTGAACTGTAGACGCAATTTCCGATCCAAAAGAGAGGTATGGCATGGGTAACATCTGATAGAGTAAACAGAAGCTTATGCACGAACCCAAGCTGTGACTCGAACAATACAATGAAAAAATCATAAATATGATCACCACCACCATCATGAACAGCTAGACACCACCACCTCGATCCCTCCACAGATTTTACTACTACTACTATTACTACTATTGTTTCAATCACTACAACAACAACAACAATAACTACTACTGAGAATTATTTTTATAATGATACCAGACTGACTTTAACAAAAATAGAAAAGGTTTCCAATTTAAGTGCATTAGGGGGAAGACAAAAGTATTGCATACATTTGAAGCATTGATCAGAAGGTAAAGTAGGATATTGCTTTAACAACTAATTAAATGTTTCATCATTCAGATTCCATGTAACAGCCTGTCAAGTAGCCATATATTCTAAAATAGTGTGTCCGGTAGCAGCTGGTTTGATGGGCCTCATTGTATGACATCAGTTGGTTTACCACAATTTACACTTAAACATTTGTGTTGTTACATACATTATGTTAGGTTTAGTACATCTGTAGAGTTTTAAAAAATCGATTTGATAAGTTGTTAATTTCACATGAATTGCTTGATATAGTACCTTTAAAGATTTCATAGGAAATGTTAATGAAATTGTGAAAATGTCTTGCTTGGTTAAGGACACTAATATAATTACTTTCCTCATCAGATACGTTATGTTTTTAAAACTTTGTTATTTCAGAAAAGAAAAATAATGAACATTACAGAGAAAAATTGAAAAACAGTTGAGCATACTAGATTTTTTTTATTTTTAAAGAGTATCTCTCTATGTCCGGGTCGCATAGCTAATAATTTCCTCAAAAGTTAAGAATATATATGTTGTGTGGAACACGTCTCAAAATAATGTTGATCTGAAGGGTTCATTATAGTGTACATGGCACTGGACAGTGGATTTGCAAAACCGTTGTAATTTCCTCCAGGCATTGATCATGCTACAAAACAGGTGGAAGCAAACTGAAATAGTCAGGGTGATTTATATAACTATATCATACACATTTCGCTGGGTTCAAAAGTTTGTTGAAACAAGCAGGAACAAATAAGCTTCGGACTTAGCCGCGAATTCAAATGTTTCCTAATTTTCTGACAACAATGGCTTTTGTCTAATTGACTAGAGTACTCCGATGTGAAGTATATATTAATTAGCAGGACAGTACTATATTGCCGTGTTTGCTGTAAATAGTCGTCTGCCTGGGGCTATATAAATTGATGATAAGAATTTATTTCTAAATATCACTATGCATGTGTACATTTTTTTATTTCGTACAAAAGTCTTCGATAGAAAATAGCGATGAGAAGAAAGTAAACGAAACAATGAGAATAAACGGACAAACTGAAATGGGATGTTCTTCATCAGAAAACTTAAATACTGCTTAATTTAGAACTATTATGAAGTAAGAAGGAACTTCTTTATTTTAATAAAAATAGATGAGAATCTGCAACTTAGAGCGGTCATTCAAATCCGATCGATCGGAATACCACTGGGTCTTTCCGCGAAAGATCTGAAAAACTAGGGTCAAACGAAGATAAACTGCGTCCGGGTCAGAACCCAATTAAATAGTTCGTACCTAAATTTCGAGGGCTTTTCTGCTTGTAACTTTAGTTGCGAAATATTCATAAAAAGAATTAAATTTTACCATAGAATTGTTGATAAAGAATCTTTCTTTATTTAGACCTGGCCTGCATTGTGGTTGTGAAAGAAGTATAGTGGAAGTGCACATGCCAAGTCAGTTGTGATATTGTCATAAACTATATTTTGCTTGATCCGGAAACAGAGCCCTTGTCCCATTAGCGTTTGATCAGCTGTTAAATGTAAATATGCTGGACACGCGATGTCAACGTTTGTAGTGTATAATGGTCTATAATTGCACTCTGACCCCTAGGAATCTTAGTGTGATTGTAATATTGTTCTGAATTCAGATTGGAGAAAAATTAGCTTGCAGAGGAAACTCAGGAACTTATATGTGTAAGTCCCTGGGAAAATGAATGGTGCTCTGACTCTAGCTTTTGTTACAAAAATCCAGGAGGTGTTCCTATTCTAGTTGAGTGGAGAAATGTTTCACTGTGCACACATGTCTAGCTAAAACACTGTTGCTGGATTATACAGGCAGATGTCAGTGAAATTAGACTATCTTTAGGGAAGGACACCTCGTAAGTTTACCTATTCAAATGAGATAATACCAGCTTTGATTGGCCTATCCAAGTTTACCTATTCAAATGAGACAATACCAGCTTTGTCTGGCCTTTCCAAGTTACGATGCCGATATTAAAGTTATGGATATGGCACTGTACAATTTATCGAATTCTTTCATCGTCCTTGCTGTTTGGATCTCCACCCTAAAGTTAAAGCCTCATTAGTAGGTCTCCAAGGTGCAAATGTTAGTTGGGTACGTTAATTTGTCTTTTCATGCACAGTGTTGCAGTCAGCATGCACGTGGGAATAGGATAAGTATCTCAATATTTTCCAAATTGACCCAGGGCATAAGTCCCTTGAGGTCGGGGACTGGGGATGGGGTTGGTGACTAGAGATAAAAATGGAGAGCATGGTCAATGTAATTTGCATGGCTAAATGTATATATTCATCCCATGTGAATATATACGTGACTTTGGTTGAGGATCCCAATTGTTTCCAAATTATGACTCGGGAGATGGGAGCTTTGTCCCTGGGAATAGATGCAGAGAACGAGAAAGTAAAATGCATGTATCAATTTGTCTTGTCATGCTCAATACATATAGATATAGTTACAAGGTGGTATCTTAATACTTTCCAACTAATGACCCAGGTATCTAGTCCTTGTGAGTAAGGACATCAGTTACGTGTATACATTTATATTTTCATGCGCGGTTAGAGCATGTATGATTATGGCGTGGGGTTTCAATAGATTATCTGTTATAAACCAGAGTAGTAGTCAAAAGATTACTTCTAAGTCACAATTTCGTTTTTAAAAATAAATTCTTTTATTTAATTTTTTTCGGTATTTTGATATATCGTTATTAATATTGTTTTGTGTGTGACATTTTGAACACTGGATAAATTAATTTTTTTAACGTTGTACCGAAGTCTTACATTTTGTTACATTTTGCCTTGAACCCATTACAAGGATACCAAAAAAGTGGTAAGAGATTGAAACTTTCGACTCAATAAGAATACAGTATAGAAAACTAAATTACCAATTGTGGTAGAATAGATAGATGTACAGGATGTACAGAAATTCATGTGAGCAGAAAATATGAAAATATTCCAGAATGTTCATTTTGGGATCATCATAATGTTTGTCACTGAAAATTGTGTCGTTGTTTGTATTACCAAAATACATGTATAATTATGTCATTATCTTCATCATAAAATTCTGCTTACTGCCAGTACTGGTTTCTCTATTTTTGTTTAGGAACTACTGTCAAGGTTGTTCATGACTGACACGAATCAATTTTATTTGCAAACAGTATGTGAAGAAAAAAAAACACTTCATGTTCAATATATCCGAGTTTTATACAAAATCCACTTCTCCTTGACACTAAATGGATTATTCATAAGTGTCAGTGACATTTGTTTTTCACTACATACAGACCCCATATTGCAGTGCACTGCATCAAAGTCTTTGGACAAAAAGGTATGGCATTTTTTTATTATAAGTTATTCTTTCACACACTCACTGCTAAAAGTTACAGGATACTTAATTGAAAGAAATTGGACATCACTATTACCATAATTGTTAGCCATTTCTTCACATTCAGAGTACCATCCCCCTCCCACCCGTAATGAATTGTGCATTACCAATAGCCCTTAAGACGTTTGTAGCAGATTACATGCATTGCTGCAATCGCACGCAGAAGTCTGACAAGATTTGTCATGCAGCCCTATGGCTTTGTAATTATTCTTGCTCAGTGACCATTATATCTCACAGGAGACGTTTTCTCACTTTATGTCTCACGAATTCATAGGTATGAAAAATTATCATTTAGCTTGTTTGTTTTTAGTTTTTGCCAGGAATTGGTATATAGTGCAAGCGAGATAATGTTTCGGTCAAAGTTCGTGGGATTTAGCCCATGAGTCAATATGCATGTTTCTAAAGATGGCTAAGACTTATAGACAATGACACGGATCTATATACAAACAAACGGACGGTCAGAAATAGCGTAGTGCAAAACTTACCAGGTTGCTGTGCCAGAATTGAACCGAGCATGGAGACAAGGAAAAGAAGAACGAAGAGTTTCTGCATTTCTCTGCTGTTTTGTCTGGAAATGAAAGTAAGGCTCCGTTTTATATTATTTTTATATTATTTAATCTTTTTCATTTTTAGTTTCATTAGGCAAGACTATGTGCGTTGAAAGATGCATTTTCTAGCAAAACTTGGTCTCGTTCAACCAGACTCTCGTGTGACTCTTTGAGATCTAAGCAGAGCAAGTGTTTGGAAAATGTCGTTACAATTGATTGTTACCGATAGGTGTCGCTCATTTCTTGTTTCTTTCTTTTCTCTTCTGTCCGAGGAATGCGCAATCTATACCGTAAAGCTCATTAGTAAATTTTGAATAAGCGATAATTGTAATCATATTTATAATGTAATTTAAAGGTGTTATACTGTATTGGCGCAGAAGCGGCAATGCATGTCCCATAAAAGTACTCAGTGAGTTTGGTTTAGTTTCACAATCTGATAACTTGCAGAAGTTAAACCTGTAATTACCTATACCTATACCTATACATATTTTATGTGGTCGGTCCACAACACACACACACACACACACACACACACACACACACACACACACACACACACACACACACACACATATATATATATATATAACTTGTGGATTTGTGTCATCTACGTTGTTGTTAAGAACTCTGAATAAGCCGTCAACCTATTAGTGACTTTAACACCGTCTGGAAAGCAATTGTTTGCATCAGCATTGATTGCACTTAGTGACGATGAGGTTCTGGAAACAATAATCACTTTCTACTAGCTGTAAACATGCACTGTGTTCAGCTGATTATTTTGGTTTTTATTTGAATCTTAGACACTTTATGAGGTAGAACAGGATGCAATCATCTAGTAGTGACAGTGGGGCACAAAGAACACATGCTTAACATTTGATTTGCCAACACTCTATTCAATTAATTATGGGTGGGCTGTGTACAGTTGCATTTGCCTCGATGACATATACGCCAATTTGTTTACGCGCGTATGATAAATATCGTTGTTGAAATCATCCAAGCTGATTTACATGCTATCTTGTCTGCCCGTCTGGCACATAGATCTCCGTGGATTTCACCGCTGTTCATGACTTTGGTGTACTTTTTTGACAACTATTTTAATTATTTTTCATTAGGAGAGACATAGAACCATGTTGTGTTTTCACCCTAATTTACGACTTTTCTTTGCGATGGTATGCGGATTTAAATAATAAAGTAAATATAGTTTTCCCTACGTTTTCTATCGCAGATTGGCACCGTGAGAGAGAGAGAAAGAGAGAGAGAGAGAAAAATAAAAGAGAGACAGAGAGATACAAAGAAAGAAAGAGATTGAGATATTTGTCAGTTATTATGCCTAATAATAGTTTTTGGCGGTAAATAGTTGAGTTGAGACAGCAACCTAATTTAAGTGCATTAGGGGGAAGAAAGAAGTATTGCATACATTTGAAGCATTGATCAGAAGGTAAAGTAGGATATTGCTTTAACAACTAATTAAATGTTTCATCATTCAGATTCCATGTAACAGTCTGTCAAGTAGCCATATATTCTAAAATGGTGTGTCCGGTAGCAGTTGGTTTGATGGGCCTCATTGTATGACATCAGTTGGTTTACCACAATTTACACTTAAACATTTGTGTTGTTACATACATTATGTTAGGTTTAGTACATCTGTAGAGTTTTAAAAAATCGATTTGATAAGTTGTTAATTTCACAGGAATTGCTTGATATAGTACCTTTAAAGATTTCATAGGAAATGTTAATGAAATTGTGAAAATGTCTTGCTTGGTTAAGGACACTAATATAATTACTTTCCTCATCAGATACGTTATGTTTTTAAAACTTTGTTATTTCAGAAAAGAAAAATAATGAACATTATAGAGAAAAATTGAAAAACAGTTGAGCATACTAGATTTGTTTTTGTTTAAAAAGAGTATCTCTCTATGTCCGGGTCGCATAGCTAATTTCCTCAAAAGTTAAGAATATATATGTTGTGTGGAACACGTCTCAAAATAATGTTGATCTGAAGGGTTCATTATAGTGTACATGGCACTGGACAGTGGATTTGCAAAACCGTTGTAATTTCCTCCAGGCATTGATCATGCTACAAAACAGGTGGAAGCAAACTGAAATAGTCAGGGTGATTTATATAACTATATCATACACATTTCGCTGGGTTCAAAAGTTTGTTGAAACAAGCAGGAACAAATAAGCTTCGGACTTAGCCGCGAATTCAAATGTTTCCTAATTTTCTGACAACAATTTCTTTTGTGGAATTGACTAGAGAGTACTCCGGTGTGAAGTATCTATTAATTAGCAGGACAATAATATGTTGCTGTGTTTGCTGTAAATAGTCGTCTGCCTAGGGCTATATAAATTGATGATAAGAATTTATTTCTAAATATCACTATGCATGTATACATTTTTTTTATTTCGTACAAAAATCTTCGATAGGAAATAGCGATGAGAAGAAAGTAAACGAAACAATGAGAATAAACGGACAGACTGAAATGGGATGTTTCTTCATCAGAAAACTTAAATATTGCTTAATTTAGAACTATTATGAAGTAAGACGGAACTTCGTTATTTAAAAAAAAAATAGATGAGAATCTGCAACTTAGAGCGGTCATTCAAATCCTATCTATCGAAATACCACTGGGTCTTTCCGCGAATGATCTGAAAAACTAGGGTCAAACGAAGATAAACTGCGTCCGGGTCAGAACCCAATTAAATAGTTCATACCTAAATTTCGAGGGCTTTTCTGCTTGTAACTTTAGTTGCGAAATAGTCATAAAAAGAATTAAATTTTACCATAGAATTGTTGGGAAAGAATCTTACTTTATTTAGACCTGGCCTTCATTGTGGTTGTGAAAGAAGTATAGTGGAATTGCACATGCCAAGTCAGTTGCGATATTGTCATAACCTATATTTTGCTTGATCCGAAAACAGAACCCTTGTCCCATTAGCGTTTGATCAGCTGTTAAATGTAAATATGCTGGACACGCGATGTCAACGTTTGTAGTGTATAATGGTCTATAATTGCACCGTGACCCAAAGGAATCTTAGTGTGATTGTAATATTGTTCTGAATTCAGATTGGAGAAAAATTAGCTTGCAGAGGAAACACAGGAACTTATACATACATATGTGTAAGTCCCTGGGAAAATGAATGGTGCTCTGATCCTAGCTTTTGTTACAAAAATCCAGGAGGTGTTCCTATTCTAGTTGAGTGGAGAAATGTTTCATTATGCACACATGCCTAGCTAAAACACTGTTGCTGGATTATACAGGCAGATGTCAGTGAAATTAGACTATCTTTAGGGAAGGACACCTCGTAAGTTTACCTATTCAAATGAGACAATACCAGCTTTGATTGGCCTATCCAAGTTACGATGCCCGATATTAACGTTATTGATATTTCACTGTAAAATTTATCGAATTCTTTCATCGTCCTTGCTGTTTGGATCCCCACCCTAAAGTTTAAGCCTGATTATTGGGTCGCCAAGGTGCAAATGTTAGTTGGGTACGTTAATTTGTCGTTTGATACACAGTGTTTCAGTCAGCATGCACGTGGGAATAAGATAAGTAACTCAATATTTTCCAAATTGACCCAGGGCATAAGTCCCTTAAGGTCGGGGACTGGGGATGGGGTGGGTGACTAGAGATAAAAATGGAGAGCAAGGTCAATGTAATTTGCATGGCTAAGTGTATATATTCATCCCATGTGAATATATGCGTAACTTTGGTTGAGGATCTCAATTGTTTCCAAGTTATGACTCGGGAGATGGGAGTTTTTTCCCTGAGAATAGGGGTGGAGAACGAGAAAGTAAAATGCATGTATAAATTTGTCTTGTCATGCCCAATAAATGTACTTATGGTTACAAGGTGGTATCTTAATACTTTCCTATCTTAATACTTTCCAACTAGTGACCCAGGTATCTAGTCCTTGTGAGTAAGGACACCAGTTACGTGTATACATTTATATTTTCATGCACGGTTAGAGCATGTATGATTATGGGTTGGGGTTTCAATAGATTATCTGTTATAATCCAGAGTAGTAGTCAAAAGATTACTTCTAGCGCACAATTTTGTTTTTAAAAATAAATTCTTTTATTTAAATTGTTTCGTTACATTTTTTGTGTTTTCCAAATTTAACTTTTATGGATATTTAAAGTTATGTTTAAAGTTAATTTTTTTAGCTATATGTTAGAAATTTAATTTAGAGAAACTATTTATTACAAATTTTTAAGTGTACAAATTTTGGTTTTGTGTACATTAAATGGTATATTAAAGCTATGTATTGAAAGTTGTGATGGTCTGTATATTATTGTGAAAATGTTTAAAATGTTGTTTTCTGATGATTGAAATGGTGAAAATGAGGGTTTAGGGGGGACTTTAAATGCTATTTTTCATGGTCTTGTGGGGTAATAAGGGATTGCTAAAATCAAAGGTTCTTAAATAGGTTGATGAACATTAACAGTGAAAAACAAATATAGTAATAGGTTATTCCAAGCAATATGACATTTCACAAAATAAATTAGAAACACCAATCTTATAAGAATCAGGCGATGGTGAGTCATCAGAATTCCAAGTTTTATAATAATCAGCTGATGGTGAGTAATTGGGTGATGTCATGTTATAAAGAGAAATTAAGACGTTGTTTTAAAAAATAAAAATCGGTATTTTTCAGCTGGGGAGGATATAAACCGGTGAATTGTTTTTTTATTCTGTGGAACACATGTCAGTATTCAATGCGGGATGAGGAAGGTAAGGTACTTTTATTTATAATTACCTTGTTTGTAACATTTGGAAGATCATTATTACATTTAATAAATGCTTTGCTATTGAGATCGACTGTGTCGCAATGCCCGATTATATAGGTTAGAAAAGGAGTGCTGAGCCCTCTATGGAGGTAACTCGATAGCCACTCTAAGGCATTTTAGAAAGAGGGGCATTGATCGCCTCTGTCTATATTTCTTCTGAGTCCAGTCTCATTTTAGAAAGGGGGGAGGGTGGTAGGGAGCAACTGTGTCTATATTTTTCCTGAGTCTAATCTTCGAGTGCTAACATCATATATGTAGACAGACATAAATACACTAGATCTGTTTATGTAAGGTTGCCCTGCATAACCTTTCTCATGTATCAAAACAATGTTTTTTAAAATTTAAAATTGAACTTAAGACTTGTGTCTGGTTATTAGCGCGCCACACAATGGAGTTTTATAATGATTAAATATCGTGTACGTCGGAAAAATGATACCAACGAGTTAAAATTTATATATATATAATGACATGTTACTGGATTTATTGCTTAAGGTTTAAAGAAATAAATAGTATATAGTATACAGGAAGACCTTGATAAAGTTTTAGCCATTTGCCAGATGAAGAAATATTATTTAAACTGACGATTTCGTTTAACTGGAAAAATATAACTTTGGAAGATAACAACAAAGATTTATCAGTTGAATCTCGTACAAAAATATTATATTATATTAGATCCTGATTTAGGATATCTATGTATTAATTGCGCAAGTCACCATTGA
The DNA here is from genome assembly GCA_029931535.1 of Margaritifera margaritifera. Classification (NCBI taxonomy): domain Eukaryota; kingdom Metazoa; phylum Mollusca; class Bivalvia; order Unionida; family Margaritiferidae; genus Margaritifera; species Margaritifera margaritifera. The sequence goes on from JAQPZY010001361.1 coordinate 523,636, forward strand.
TACATACATGTCTCTGAATCCAATATTTTCTCTTATTATAACCCATCAAAACAAAAGAAATCAAACAACATATATCATATATGAAGCAAAATGTTTGAATATGAAAATAAAAATAAGACTGATTTAAGCTGTAATGAAAGTGAAAGAAAAGATTAAAAAATCTGTGACATATGCCGTAGAATTATTTCGAAAAAAAATGTAGAACGCAATCCACAGCCACCAAAATAAAAACAACAAAAAACAACCTAAAACCACTAAAATAGATTTGGAATTATATTCACTCACCATTTTTATAACTTGTATAATTGTTTTAATTTGGTTTTCAGATGTTCTAATGATTTTTGACCATCAATACAACATCAGGCGTGTCTGTGCAGCTTATTATTATAAGTAATTTGAATTTCTGTATTTGTTTCTAAATGGCACAGTGCTTCTCTGGTCAGTAAAATATTATCCATTCCATCTTGTTTAAGCAACCAATTTAATTGCATGGTCCTTATGAGGGCTTTCATATAATTTTCTATTGTATTTATTATTTTTTATTTTGTAAAGCTATTGCTTTATATGTGTAAATTTGTTTTCTTTTCTGGTCATCTATATTATATAAATATATAATATAAATGTGTTACACTATTTTTGGAACAAGAACAATATATTTTTGAGCAACATACATACAGTTAGATACTAATAAATTTGTAAGACGAAGTGAAGTTTTAAATATTTAAAATAAATTAGATAATTATGTGCACGGAAGTGTTGATTTGCAACATGGATCTACTGATATGGAACAAAATTTAAATACGAAGGGCAATATAATTTTAAATTTAGATAAGGCTGATAATGATAACAATGGTGTAAATACAAGGAATACAGATGATGAAATAAAAAAGTTGATGCGAAGACTGATTCTAATGTTAATGATATAACAACAAAGATTGGCACTAATGTTAACACAATTACTACATTAATTAATGCTACTGTTAATATTCGCACAATACAAATTGATAGTGAGAATAAAAAGGTTGATGAACAGATACACATATTAGACGATATTTACCTGCTAAAAGCTAGCGATACAATTTTTGGTTATCTTGTTTCACAAATAGGCGACAACAACTCAAAAATGATTGGCTTTTTGATGTATCAGAAGGAGAACAAAAAATGACATTGAAATTAGGCAATGATCAAAACAAAATATGTTATGATAATAACAAAAATTGTGTGAATATAATAACAACTGAGGATTTATTAATCAAGTCAAATTGCGATGATATAGTTAGATCTGGAACGGGTGGTGTGACAGCAACCCAATATTTGAACATCATCAATATGAATACAGGTTATTAAAAACGTCAAAGGTCAAATTTATAATAATGACTGTGTTAATAAACTTTACGTAGTAATGAGATATAATCAAGAAACATACATACGGAAAACTGTTGATTTAATGACTGGTGCCCTTGATATGGGTAATAATTATATAATACATGTTCAAGACCCACTTGATAATCAAGATTGTGCTAATCAAAAATATGTTGATAGACAATATTAACTTCACACTTACCAGCTGCTGGTGACAAAGCCAAAATATCTGAAAATATTAATAACTTATCTGAAAGTGTTGTCGACTTGCAAACCTACACAGGCTTAGCTATCATGAATATAAAGTATTATTAAAAACGCAAAAAATATAACTAAAACGCCTGCCATGGTCCTATTAGATACACAATATAAGGGAAAATGTTTGCAAAATATCTCTAAAGATAGGGTAATTACATTCACAAAGACTGCTTTAGCTGCAATTAAAACATCATTTACTTTATCTGTTACTAGAATACAACATGGTTCTAAAGTATTCTTCACATGGTTTATAGAAGGTCAAACATTAGCTCAAGATGTTATGTTTTACGATCCTTTTGCCATAAATATAGGCGATCCTGATGCTAGTTTTTGTGAAAAAAAAACATTACCAGAATTGAAACATAAATATTCCTGATGGAAGTCAATCATTTGTACTATATACAATATGCAGTCATGAAAATATTGCCCCCTTTAGATAAATAATGGAAGGAAAACATATGCTTAATTTAAAATTAAATTTGGTAAATTAGATGATGTTAAATTAGAACTTGAAAACAAACTAAAAGTAATGCAAAATAAACCATCATGGTTTTATGCAACAATGCAACACACAGACATCGGTAATGAAGAGCTATATTCAGGTTATTCTGGGAAAAGAAAACGATTTGATAAGACTTACAACAGAAGATACAATTGTTTAACTATTGCAGAAGTATATAAGAAAATAGATGATAATATTATTATGGCCTTTTGGAACCATAGTTTCCAGTACCAAAGTATTAAATTAAATTAAACGGGATTATTATACTATTGCATTAAATATTTACCCAGAGGATAAATATGATTAGGATAAAAATACTTTGTATTATGGTATACTAAGCATACACAGAATCACCTCAATATTAAATACAACAAACATCGGTCAATGCTCATGGAGTGGATTTGTTGATGATAATACTTATTTAAGAATTGGAGACTTTAGTCCGGTTGATAAAACTCATGGATATCTTGATGCAATATCAACAATAACAATATTTGGTTATCAAATTTAATATAACATATTGATATAAATGACTGACCTAGTAGATACAATACTGAACTGCATGAATATTCAACAAGATTGTGTTCAGCTTACAGGAAAAGTTAAAAGTAATATCGCAACCCAAGTAAGGCCGTTATAGGAGGTTGTGATAGTTTTAGTCTAATGCCTGCTGTCCATGTATTTATTAGCATAATAGCAATTAATACAAATTTAAAACTAGATTATAGATAATCAAAACTTAAATTTAATCACAGGTATATGAAACAATTACTTACGTGAGAAACAGGAAGTTATAATTCTGATAGCCAAGAAGTAATCAAATATGTTTTCTATACAATCAAGGAATTTCAGACCACAGAAAATTATGTAGAGCTATTAGAGAGATATCGTAAACGTTATAAACTAAATGAGAAGAAAAAACTGTAATATATATATATATATATATATATATATATATATATATATATATATATATATATATATATATATATCTATATTATGGAGAAACCGAGCACCATTTTCTAATGTCTGATTATCAATTCTTATTATTGGAAGCACATATCAAGGGAAAACCAAATTGTTAATGAATTTACTGCAAACATATTTTAGTTATGATCAAATAATGATCTATACCCTTAATAATACACAACCTAAATAAAAGATGCTAGAAAGACTATTTGATGAAATAAAATAAATGAACAACATAGAAATCATGTCTGAATACAATCCAGAAGAAGCTCTTTCAATTGAGAATTAATGGATCACAGGAAATTATTATGTTTGATGATATTTAAATTGATAGTAAAATATGAATAAAATTAAAGAATACTTCAGTTTGAGCCATAATTAAAATTGTAATTGTCTTTATTTTAAGCCAGTTATATTATACAACCGTCGTAATACGAAATGCTTTATTTAGTGGGCTTCAGAGTAAAAACATATGGCAAATTTCAGATGAACATTGTTCTGGTGATGTTAATAAACAGTGCTTGATTAAATTATATATCTAGGCAACGAAAAAGGCATACAGTTTCTTTGGTTTTGATAAAACATCCACAAATACCCATGAACAATATAATTGTGATTGTAACCATTAATATACCGCAAATTAACATACATTATTTAGCATTATTTTAGATTATTTTGAATTATTTTACAATATATTGCATGATTTTACATTATCTTGCATTATTTGATATTATGTATTATATATATATATATATATATATATATATATATATATATATATATATATATATAAGTTTTGAAAAAGTTGAAAATATAAAGAAAAAGGAGAAAACAAATTCTTGATAAATTGTTGGAAAATAGGGAGATTTTAAAACAGCGGCTGCTTGAAGAAAGAGAAGGCAAGCAAAACTTCCAGGAAACGGTTGCTAAAGTTGCTGTCCCAGTTACTAAAAACAAGAGCAGATGATACAATAAATAGAACAAAAATAAGATCAGTACATTAAAAAATAGAACAAAATTTAGACCAGATAACAGCAGCATTACCGCATATTGATTATCCAAAATTACCGTCAACTAAACCATCATTGCTGCCGGTAAAAGCACAAAAAAGGCTAAGGTTTAGAAATAGAATATGACTCAGGTCCAGTGATTAAAATATTACCCAGAAATTAGAATTTAAACCACAGTCATATTTTGTTAAGCTTTTCATTGATCCTCAAAATTTAATTCAGTTACACCGTGATGCTTATTATGACAATAAACGACTGTTACCTAGGAAGATTAATAATGATTTAATGGATTTAGTAACAAAAAGATATAAGACTAAGTAGTAGTATAGCAAAAAATCAACCAATATTTTAAAACAAATTATTACATTTAGCAGGATATGCTAGAAACCAATGCTAAAAGAAAAGTTTGTGATAATATCAAATATTATAAAAATCCCGAGGATTTAATGCAAATATTGCAATTGTTATGTGCAAGTAACAACAATGGAAATAAATAAAATAGTATCAACAACGAAATAATAGACATACTTATTCAATTGTATAATGAAAAATACTTCATCAATCTCAATACAAAACAATATTGGAAAATAATAATATAATCGTATATTATAGAAACAACACATAAAACAACATTATTCTTTGATAGTAAAAATGCAAGTAATGGAACATCACAAGATTTACAATTGAGTTTTCAACACCAGTTGTTTTAAATATCATCAAACAGTATACAGTAGCTCTTATTAGCACAGAGGACTGGTACAGTTGGCTTATTATTATATCGGCTAATAATATTTTTAGGTATTCTGTTGATGATGCATGTTATCAGATGACAATACCCACAGGAGTATACAATATTTGAGATATAAATAATGGAAACAGCTCGGATGTTTTATTCAGTTTCACCCCAAATAGCCCGCCAGGCACTTTATGAAATATGCGACTAAATGAATTGATTTATGTTGCACTATATCAAATGTACCAAATAACACATGTTACAATGAGGATACTTTGTGTTCTCTTTGAAAAAACACCTGTTAAAGCATCAAATACGTTTCCAAATATTGAACCTCCAATACTTTTTCTTTTCTAATAGCGACTACTTCTGACTAGCATGTCATACACACACACACACACAGACACACACACACACACACACACACATATATATATATATATATATATATATATATATATATATATATATATATATATATATATATATAGATATATATATATACACACACACAAACTGTCCTTGGTCGCCATCGCCATCCAGACTTTCCTGGAAGTCACTGGTTTGGGAGGTAAATTAGTGTTCATATACTGTTAGTCTGCGGTTACACAGACGTCTTCAGCCGAGTTCCCATCCTTCACCCGGTGTTTCGCCTTTATCTCGGTACACCCTCCAGATGGAGGGGTGACAGTATTGATCAGACACAGACCGACTGACACAGCTGCCAGTTCTTTTTATTATGTCTCAGTCAGATCCAACAGGACGCTCTTTCTGCTGCCTTGATCAGTCAGTCAGGAATCTTTCTTTTATCGTCACTTTTCTTGTTTTTAAATATATCAGTGTTTACAGTTACTCAAATAAGTTCGGATACTTTTTTTCTTCAAACTGAAACTGTTTTCCTTCAGACTCCTTAAAATATTGTATTGTTGTCTACATGTATTAATTCAGAATGTTTACAACAGACTTAAGAAACAATATAACATTCATTATCTTAAGCATGTATAAACATAGATCCATCTATCAAAGTTAATCTTGTACACTAAAATACAAATGCTTTCCAACGTATGCCATTTTGTTTATATAGTTTTAATAGTATACTCTGATTTATATGAGCTTAACATTTTTTCCCCGAGGGCAGGCTGTACTCCTATAGATTCCCGTTACAAAATATAGCACTATTTTGTGGAGTTAAACTTTTCAATTTGGGTACTTTGACCTTGGCATTGTCATGGATAAGCATTTAAAGTTTAGTTTTTTAGGGTCATCTATCATTATCCTAATATTAGAGGCATATGCTGCAGACTGAATATAAGTGATATGACCGGTTGTCCCACATAATAATGAAACCAGACACAACTTTTATTACATCAGTGTTATGATATTCAGTCCAGTGTATGAGCTGGGAATGAGGTGGTCTTACTACTACTACTACTACAACTACAAGTACAACTAATAATGACTTTATTTAAAGAAGTTGACGATGTAAGTGTTTCAAGTAGCTGTACGAAACTAATTCTCCTAGTGGGGCTCTGATATTTACATTTTTACATACATATTGCATACTAGTAGTCGACTTGTATAAGTCTCATTTTTGATACATTTTCTCCCATGCAATTCACTTTCAAATTCAACATGTGCCATTACAACTGAAAGCTGTTATTCAAGAAAAAGTAAAGGAAATGCTAGGAAAACAAAGATCCTCTGGTCGTGGGTTACATACCTATGCAGGTATGTTTCCTCAGAGTGTACTTGGGGAAGGCATTTATCTGTCACCGCCTCGGCATAATAAAGTCAAATGAAATGCTGACTATTCCGCTAAAAACCAACCAACCATCCAACCATTCCCATCAATCTCCCATTATGTACAAATTCCCTCAGTCATTTCCAAGGTTGAAATCTAGATCTCAATAGTGTGGGAGGATTTTTCTCACATATGACACACATGCATGCATAAATTAACAAACACCTGCATCGAGACTGGAATTTTCACTGCCCATAGAAACGAAAAAGAAATGAAAAATTTTGGTTAGTTTCTTTAATGCATACACATAGGGAACAGTTTTCAATTTTCATAAGAGTTTATTTCCACACCTGTGTATCGGTCTATCTAAGGATCGATCTATAGATTTATATATCTCTTTTAATGACTAACATTTATACAAATGAAAGAGAAAGGAAAGCAAATATAGGTTTAACACTGGAAGTAGTCTAGAAAATGTACACTCTTCTGATACCAATATTGAACTTCCATAATTTCTATATATATATGTCGGACCTCATCTTAAAATTACACAAATTATATACATGTTATGCTATATTTTGCTTGGAAGCTGTATAAAGACTTTACGTTGATACAAGTACATGTAACTTTAGAGGTACATGTACGTGGACATAGCTCAATGAAGGAAAAACAGCTGCGCTATTCCGACCTCCTTATCTATTTCATACATTGTAAATCATGTTGTTGTAAACTTCCTTATCTTTTTCACACACCATAAATCACTTTGTATTAAACTCCCTGATCTTTTTTTACACACAGTACATCATGATGAACTAAAATTGATAAGAACACTCACACCTGCCTTGTAATATTCACACATCATAGACCAGTTTTGTGAAGGGGCCCCTTTTATTCGATCTTACCAGTAAAATACACACGGTGGTTAGGAATAACTTGAGTGCATAACCTTTGTTAATTAGCCTCCTTGTCAGAACACATTATCTTATATAGGTACTTTTAGCACATGCTGTTGTTGAAGCTGCTATTATAGTGAAAATAAAAATGTGGAAAATGAAAGGTTTAAAATTATGAAAAAGATTTGGATCAAACGATTTGCGAAAGGCCGTGGTTATAAAGTTTTTGGTTGGGGGGGGGGGGGGTAGAAAAAGAAATTAATACAATCTTGATGTCCCCCACTTTCGCGAAAATCAGCGGATATAACATCCGTGTTTCCGTGGAACACTTTCGTTATAAGGTTAAGGCAATATTGAGATTAATGGATTATACATCATCGTTAGATAGGTATGTCTGTCACACATTCGTTTCACTCTAAAAGTTCAAAGTCACTGGGATTATGGGATGAAACTTGATATACCTGTACATCATCAGTAGGTTAGTCACTTAGCACATTTTGGGTCATATATTCAACCTCAAGATCAAGGCTTAATATTTTAACTTTTCAATCACACTTTCCTTTCCGCTTTATATCTTAAGAGCCGTTGGAAATTATTGAATGAAACTTGGTATACTTACACACAGTAACAAGCTTCAAGTACCTAGGTGCTATCGCCTCTGATGAAGGTTCAAAACCTGTGGTTCTTTCCAGGATTGCAGAGACAACAGCTGCTCTGGTTAGACTGAAGCATATTTGGAAAGACAGCAACACCACGCTTGGGTCCAAGATCAAGCTTATGCGCTCCGTCCTCATGTCCATATTCCTATATGCAAGTGAGACATGGACCCTAACATCAGAATTAGAGAGAAGAATCCATGCCTTAGAGATGAGATGTTATCAAAGGATCCTTAAAATCTCATACTTAGACCACGTCTCCAATGCGGAGGTGCGCACTAAAATCCAAGGTCCAATTGGACCTTATGAAGATCTGCTCACCACTGTAATGAATCGCAAACTAAGATGGTATGGTCACGTCTCACGCTCAACTGGCCTGTCAAAGACAATCCTACAGGGCACAGTGAGAGGAAAGAGAAAACGAGGCAGAGAGAAGAAGAGATAGGAATACAATATCAAAGAGTGGACAGGCATGGACTTTGCAAAGTCCCAAAGAGCAATGGAGAACAGGGCGAAATGAAGAGAGATTGTCGCAAAGTCATCAGTGGCGCCTCTACGACCAGCAAGGTTACTGGAGAAATGAAAAATGAAAAAATGATACTGACACCTATCATACGGTTTGTCGCGTACCATATTAGGATGCACTTTGAGGGTCATATCTTCAAGGTAAATGTCCCAGTTCAATGTTTGAAGTTTTCCGTTACACTTCCGTGTTCATTCTTTAACTCTCAAGCGTTTCGAGATTAAAGGATGAAACTTGCTATTCTTTATATCGCTGCTAGAATGTGTCACATGTCACATTGGGTGTCCTATCTTCAAGGTCATAGTCCTTGCTTAATATTTAAAATTTTCATAAGAATTTCCTTTACGCTCTATAACGTTAGAACTATTTGAGTTTAAGGGGCAAACTTGGTAGACCTAATTGATTTTACTCGATTCGAGGTCGCTTGGAAGTTTAACATCTTCTAAGAAAGATAATATATAATTGGTCAAAACAGACAGGGTTGGAGAGTTGTGCATACAGTTAATGATTTCAATAACAAGGTTCAAAATAATAATTAATTATAGGTTCTATATTTAAGGTAAAAGTCAAGGTTTATTCCCACTGGAGGGCACGGAAATGCATACTAGGCCTGATGCGCCATTCTGCATGTCGTATGAGGAATCTCCAAAGGAGGAAGTCCCATCATATATATTATAGATTTTAGGTTATGCCCGTAGATCATAGCGTTAGGTGGGTGGTTGGGTGGGCTTTGGGGGGAGAGGGAGGTAAAAGAGGGTGTGAGGTGTGGTGGGGTGCGGGTGGAGTGAGCGGCAAGGGTAACATCTTATAACAAGAATGGCGATTTATGATTTTAATCCATTGTTGAACGTATTACCACTGCCAGATACTTTTTTTCTGAACATATTTTGATGATACCTGTTATGCAGACACATGTAATGAGTGTAACGAGTGAAGATTATTCTTTGATTGTAATTTGAAGACAGGTCTGGACAGAATTCCAATGCTGAATTTCTATTAATAAGAAATAGCTAGAACATTATATAAGTTTCTTTAGACCAAGTGCTAGTTTTTAATTTATTATTATTTATGTTTTCATTATATTCGATTCATTGTCCCCAAGACTACCATTTCAGGTATATGTTCTCCTTCCTCTCGAGGCTGCAACTGTTATTTCAGAGTTGTTTCGCGCTTATAATTTGAATGCATTTACTTCCGCATCTATTGCTCTAAAGTTTTTAGGTTTACTTTTCAGTGATCATGAGTTGGGAAAAACAGATTCTTATAACATGATAGGTCTTGAAAATAACACTCGACGACGTTTCAACAATCAATTAAATACCTGCCCTTTTTATTTTTAATGTTATTCCTGCAACTTTGTAATGAAACAATTGAAAAAATCATTCGATTTCAATAGTCTGAAACTATTGATTACATTGCTGTTAGTGATGACATGTCACCTAGTCATTGCCACGTAAAGGAAGTTATTGCGACGTAGAAATATCCACGAGCTTGAGGACAGTTCAAAATTGCCATTATTAACACCTGAGGGTTCCTCTAGCATGCGATGGAAAAAGGCAAAGGATGCTCCGATTGGAATATGATTATGATGAGGGGAAGGGTTATGCACCTCTTGGCACTAAATACTGGAATGTCTGACTTAAAAACATTAAGATGTTCAGATTATCTTTTTCCCTGACCAGCACATTGTTTGAGAAGGGAAATTGATGACTGCATCTAGTGTTAAGAAGAATAATTATTTATGCACTCCACACTGCAAAGCAAGCTTTAGAAATTTGTTTTTACTTTTATCCGCACAAGCCACAAGTGATCAGTAGCTACTGAGCAAATAATATGATAACATCCCTCTGCCATGCTTGTACGTCTGCCTGTTACCTTGTTACCTTTTGCTCGCACAGTAACTCGAGTTTACCGCAATCTACCTTTACACATCTTTGAGGCTGACCTGCACTTTGGGTAGGAAAGAAATTTATTGAATTGTATGTCAAAAGGTCAATAGACGAGGTTATAGTGATTCAAAGAAAAAAGTTGTTTTCGCCAAATACCAATAGGTATCCATCACAGTGCTGAAAGTAAAACGCATTCTCAGTACCCACAAAAATTGTCACAAAATTTGTTAAAAAATATGATCATTTGATTTTATATACATTGTGTGGAATGCGAGCACTTGGATTTAGGATAAAGCCAATTGATTTTCGGGTCAAACAGCGAAGACTATTATGCCTGAAAGAATACAAATGGTAACATCACGTTAATTTTAGTTTTACATCACAGACCTGGACAACACATTTTAAATTACTTGCAATTGGAGTAAGGAAGAATACTTTTGCTTGTGGATCTGTGACTGATTTAGAACAGAGTATCTGCATAATAACGTTTGTTCTAGACCAGGTACATGGACACAAGTTTGCTGAGTGCTTGCACTTCTGATTCAGAAGAGGACTTTTGATTTGTGGGTCAAAAGGGCAAAGTTCAAGGTAATTTTGACTTGAGAAACATAGGTTTTGTATAGAAACATCTGTTTTCGATTAAGGTCTTTGGGCAATTTTGTATGGTTTGCACCATGCCTCACTAGTGCCTACAGAGAGGACTGTTAAACACGGGCATATAATGTAATGTTGACAACTTTCTTGTTAATGTTAATTTCTTGTGAATCATCAATGACCTATCATAAGAGTGACTTAAAGTAATTAGTTTTTACCGCAAAAATGTCTGTCGTACCTCTCCTTTCTATAGCATCGCTTTTGACGTCTCCACTCACTTACATATGTGATCTTTAAGCTGCCACAGGATTGGCAATACAATTCGAATTTCTTCACAGTTTGGATGTCCATACAACTATGAACTGACTTTATTTTTAAGTTATCATTGGACATACTTCTGCATAATTGTTCTAGAATTGTTGTTCAAATTACATACCAATTCCGGCTTATGCATTGATGATGTCTACTGGAAGCCTGTCTGTTTAATAGTCTGTTCGTTTGGCGTTAATACTCTGGTTAGAAATTGCCCAAAGAATATTTTCTCAGAAACTATTGCTTTTAAAGTCACAAGTCAAAATTCAGGAAAAATTCGGGCATTTTATGCCCCTAGTCAGGAGAAACGTTAATATAAACGAGCACGCATGACTTTTTTGTGTAAATATGCTATAATGTGCTCAGTCACGAAGACTAATCAGAATGCATGAACTGATTAGCTGTTTGTTCAAACAATTAGGATGTTATTGGCTCCATTTTTACTTAAGTTTGCTGTTTGCAGTTCTGTATTTCAGCTGCGTGTGTGGTACAGTGAATCCTCACAAGATCTAAACCTCACAAAACAAAATACCTATTGAAACCATAACATTTTGTCTGGTCCCAAATTCTCCCTTCTCTAATTTCAATAATAAATATTATGTAAACAGAAAGCCATCTACTCTGAAAACCGAAAGAAATTGTCGGTACCAAATTTCATTTTTACACTGAAATGAACCCCTAGTAAATCGAAACTTACTCTAACAATGGCCAGATAGCAACCATATACCAGTTATGAAGCTGGGCATGGGTTTGGACAGAGCTAAAAGCGATGACAGGAGTAAAACAATATCCGACACACGCAGTAGTCTTTACACCTGGCTGAAGTGACATATTTCAAAGTTAATTGTTTTTAATATAGTGTCAGAGGTTGCGCAGATCAAGGAGAATATGTTCATTTGCCTATCATCTATGTCTGAGAGTATGCGGCTAAATTCTCCTCAATTTAACTGGCGTTGTAGCCTGTTCTCACATATTTACCAGCTGGAAACATTGTATCAAATCGTATACATTTACATAATGTGCAAAATCATGTCTTGAAAAAGTAGACTCTTAAATATACACATCAGGCAATAACTAAGGGGATAAACCTAATTGTATCTCATTGTAGGTGCATTTGAGAACCTCGGTATTGACGGGATCCACTTACTGGTGTTTTTGTAACTCTTAAAAATTCTTTAAAATACAAAATACTATATTATGTATAGTTTACATGCAAATAGTTGGACCAGATGGAAAAGGTAGATTAGGTTCGAGAAACATATTTTGTAAAACATTTGGGAGGTTAAGTCATCTTTAAGCTTCAGCTTATTTTAAAATCGCCTAACTTGCACCCCGTGTCTGATTACCAGCTGGAAACATTGTATCAAATCGTTAATCCTTTTCCTTTTTGGATTAGGACGCATTTATTCTACACACACACACACACACACACACACACACACACACACACACACATGACAGCTTACTCCTGAGCAATTTCTCTTTTGATTTCTAACGACACACACACACACACACACACACACACACACACACACATATATATATATATAAATATATATAATTTGTAATCAAAACTCTCTCATTACAAATCATTTGCATATCATACACGTGTGTTGGTTTCACGTGTAAGCCATTTAACTCGTTTTCTTTTTATCATCCAGTATTATTGAGATCAAGTTTAAAGGTGAAGTTCACTGTATACATAACCTTTATTATATGGGCCCCTTGGCCTGTAAATATTTTATTTCTTTATAATGTGATGTGATTCATCGAACAATAGGACCTATATAGCATGTCTTATTACACTGTACTTTATCCACAGCTGAATCGGGAGGTTTTTAAAAAAAACATATTATTATTATTATTACCTCTGCCGCGCCGAACGTGTGTTAATCACTGTTGTCAAAATGCAATCTTTAAATGCGAACTGTTATAGCTATAACGGGGTCAGCATGGTCTAGTGCGTAGCACTGAATTGTTCAAATCGACAAAAATAAGAGACAGGCACAAATGTGTAGGAAGTTCAAGAGAAATGATATATTTAACCTGCAAGTTTCTGCTCTAAATAACACTTGATCACTTTTAAAAAATGGTATTTTATACTTTCGCTTATATAGTTTCAATGAACTGAGATAAGTAAGTTTCCACCTCATGTCAGTGATGTAAAGAACATTTTAAATAATCTTCCACCGTTTATCTGATGAATGATATGACTCCTCGTAAAGAACAATTTTAAAGACTGGAAACTTCGATGCCGTTTTCTCAATATCAAGACATGCATTAGTCAGGATAACCATAGTTTATTGTGGATATATCTATATCTATCTATCTATCTATCTATCTATCTATCTATCTATCTCTCTCTCTCTCTCTCTCTCTCTCTATATATATATATATATATATATATATATATATATATATATATATATATATAGAGAGAGAGAGAGAGAGAGAGAGAGAGAGAGAGAGAGAGAGAGAGAGAGAGAGAGAGAGAGAGGAGATTTATTAAGAAATAATTTTATATGCGATTGATTTAGTTTCTATAATTTCCTGGGCATATTTTCAAATATTCTTTTGCCATGAAGGAAGTATCAACTGAATTATAAATATGTGCATTAAGGTTTTTCTTGACATTTGATTTTGTTCTGAATTATTTTAACTTAGACTACCATCAACAGGCTAATTAATTGAATTTGCAATTTCAGCAGTCATCCTTTGAATTAATATGAATTTAGAAAGGAATGTACAAGCAAATGAATGATGAAACAGAAGTAGGGACAGTGTGGGAGAGTCAGTATAATAATTGACTAACGAACGAATATATAAATGTAAAAGGAAAAAGACAAAATAGGATATTTACAAAATACACTAATACACAAACAAATGAGAATAAACAAGAGGGTAAAGAAATTAACATAACAAGAGTGTAAGATTAGGATAAAATATGAAAATGTCCTCGTTTTCATTAAGAAAGTGACATTTCATTTCGCATGTGGACATTTGTGAAAAATATACTTTGATGTTTTATAATTCCCTGGTTATATTTGTTAAGGAAAATTCTGTAGCAATTCTTTTTCCGCGAATGAAGTATACATTTATTTATAACTATGTACGTTAAGCTTTTACTGGCCATTGTTTTAATTATAGTAAGACCAGAAAGTGAAATACATTTGTTAGATTTAAATTACAAGATTAACGGATTATACTTGTGAATTAGGCTTTAGGGCTTTCATTACATGCAGCAATAAAGCAAATATCTTCTTAGCATCCCACCGTCGGGTGCACACAACACACTTTCAATATAGCTGACAGACCTCTAATCTCCCCTAATTAAAGGACTTGAGACAATAAAACAAATCTTCATTTTTTTCATTCTCCTACATCTGAGAAGACTTTATTGAGGATGGATATAATCTAAATATAATTCGCAAATTGGCCATAATAAGCTACTTAGAAGTTATTCAGATAAGCATTTTCCATACGCTCTGTCTGTCTGTATCTTTCATTCTTTCTGTCTGTCTCTGTCTTTGTCTCTGTCTATCTGTCTCTCTATCTATCTGTCTCTGTCTGTCTGTCTCTATCTCTCTCTCTCTCTCTCTCTCTCTCTCTCTCTCTCTATATATATATATATATATATATATATATATATATATATATATATATAAAATAGATGTTATTTGGGACAAAATTTTGGATAATTGTAACAAGATAACCGGGTTGGATTTCGGATTTATAACAGAACACTGTTGATGGTGATACAAATGCAATGTTTATTGATGAATGACTTGAATGGGAAGAAGGGTTATGATTAATACGTGCGTGTATAGGGTCCAAATATTGAACAAATTAACATAATCCGCACGAACCTAATAATGTAACCCAAATATGAATACAAATAAGTAAATACACAGTGCAATGATAAAGGCTACTGATTCACAGTAATCTCAGATGACGAAAAGAATGATGTGTTTTACTCAGATAGCAAAAATGATGTATTTTACTCATAGAGCAAAAAATGTATACCCTCAAATAATGAAACATGAGGCACTTTATTCAAATAATAAAATGTGGTGCAAACAAATGGGATAGATATCATGCAAAATATCTTTACACTCCCAAACCACTGGGTATCACAAAAACCCAAAATTAGCCCACGGCTAAAAGATTACATATATGGAGTGACTCAAAAAACACTCCGTCACTAGCATACTTGGCTGCCAGTCGCACTGGTCAATCAAGCAGTCCGCATTACCGGTAGTCACCTACCACCATTCAATTCCTTGGTCAATCAAGCGATCCACGCCCACCAATGGGTCAGCAACGCCCGATCACCTGGTATTCAAGCAACACACTGTTTATTCGGCTGCTATGGTTAGCTTTACAGCTGCTATAGTCAACTTCTATTGTCCCCTCTATAGCTGGGACCTCGTCGACTCTGATCAGCTGAAAATAAATCTAACACCGTGTAGTATGATTGACACGGTCATATACGATAACACCTAATGACGTTATATACGGTAAGTTATACAAATTACATTATCGGCACAACATTACAAAGCAATAAACAAGTTCAGAAGTGAACCTACACGTGTCAGATAAGAATCTTATGGTACTAAACGTTTCCTAAAAATGCCACTTTATATTGCTAAAATAAAGCTCTTATTAAGAACAGACAAGAATAGAAAATATTTGCATTGTACTACGCAAGCCGAAGCTACATAGAAAATATACACCATAAATTAATAAATAATTTACGTACCTCCACAGCTGAAGACGTGCAAATCCTTAAGTAGACTGCTCACTGACAAGACGTTCCGTAATGTAAAGATTTAGTCTTACGGTGAGGCATTTATACACAGACGATGCAGCTCTACATCGTCCGTACGCTTGATGCATTCGGTTTTTCCCATCGAAAGCACTTCGTATGTGCGGCATGGGGTGAACCGAACTCACTGTTTCGAAATATTGTACAATATACATAACTCACTCTCGGGTATCGTTGTTACACTGAAAAACGAAACCCGAGTACATGTATTTAATAAAAGGGATTTATACAATTCCGTGACAATACCTCCCCCCTTAAAAAAAATGGTAACACTTTTAGAAAAATCACGGAATGTGAACATAAACAATTATTAAAACATTCAACTTTCAATACTGAACGAAAATGATCTGCTAATTACACCCTACTTAAAAAATCAGCACCTACATTTTCCGACCCTCGAATCGCCTCGATTCGGAACGTATACGGTTGCAGAGACAACGCCCAACGCATCAATCTTGCGTTGGCGACCTTTGCTTTATTCAAGTATAAGAGCGGCTGATAGTCCGTTTGTAAGGTAAATTCCCTCCCGAAAAGATATGTATAGAATTTTCCTATTCCCCATACTAAGGCCAGGCACTCCTTCTCAATCACGGAGTAGTTTTGCTCCCTAGAGAGCAATTTCCTGCTTGCATAAGCGATGGGCAATTTCATCCCCTCTTGCTCCTGTAGCAAAACAGCCCAAAGTCCCGTATCGGACGCATCAGTCCTCAGCACAAAAGCTTTGTTCAATTCTGGCAACTTTAAGATTGGTGCACTTATCAGTTTCTGTTTTAAAGCGTTAAACGCATTTTCCTGGCACACACCCCAGGAAACTTTATTTGGTTGCCCTTTCCTAGTCAAGTCTGTTAATGGGCTGGCAATAGCCGAAAAATTGGGGACAAATTTCCTGTAAAACCCAATCAAACCTAGGAAAGATCTTACTTGTTTATTGGTCTCTGGTCTAGGCGCATCTCTGATTGTTCCTATTTTGTCTGGGTGGGGTTTCAACTGGCCTAGTCCACTTACAAGATGACCCAAACATTCTAGGTCAAAATATCCTATGCTACATTTGGTGGGTCTAGCTGTAAGATTAGCAGTGTGAAGTCTATCGAACAGATCCCTCAATACTCCAATATGTTCATCCCAGGTATATGTATAAACGAAGATATCATCTATAAAACTGTCGACGTTTTTCATACCGTTTAACAGTTTGCGCATGAGACGAACGCACGACTCACCGGCGTTCACTAAACCGAAAGGCATGACTTTAAATTGATAAAGACCTTTGGGAGTCGCGAATGCCGTTAACTCTCGGGCATTATCAGCGATTGGCACCTGCCAATATCCCTTGGTAAGGTCTAACTTTGAAAGGTATTTATAACCTGCCAACTTTGAAAATAAATTTTCCATGTCTGGCATCGGTTCCGCATCGAACACGGTGATTTTATTCAGTTGCCGAAAGTCAATGCAAAAACGGTTTGTCCCGTCTTTCTTTCTGACCTAACGGTACTCTAGTTATCCTTCCCTTAGAGACCGTTTTCTGGCAAACATCGCACGAACGACAAAACCGCCTTACATCACTATTGACACTGGGCCAATAGAATTCTCGTAATACCCTATCAGTTGTTTTCTTCTTACCTAAATGACCCGCCATACTCGATTCGTGCGCGACCTTGAGTACATGCGACCTGAATTCCTGGGGAACAACTAGTTGCAAGAACTTCCCATCATCAGGCGTAGTATATTCCCTGTACATTAGACCCTTTCGAAGGAGAAATCTAGAGGAACCACCGTTCTTACACTTCCTCACAGTACCCGACAACACTTTCTCTGCGGTTACGCGTCACGTTTTTGCTCGTTCAAAAATTCTTCACGGGAGATATCAGTAATTGTTTCTTGTACCTTTAATTTACGTAGGGGTTTGTTATCCTCCTTTACCCGAGCTCTAGTTTGCACTGCTTGGTTGATCGGGAATCGGAAGTCTGACATGGTTGGGAGTCTAGATCCCTGAACATTGCCAATCGTAAGTTCATAAATCGAGTTGGCTATGCACAACGCTTCCACGGTTCCGGACAGAAAAGGTATTTCCATAACTATCCTTGCGACAGGAACGTGGTCGATTGTTTGGTCCAGTAGCATACAAGGCGATTTAAACCCAAGCAATTGGTCATCGCGAACGTTGCTCCGGTTCACGACTACAATAGTGCACCCTGTGTCTCGTAAAACGGTCGCCTTTTTTCCGTTGACAGTGCCATTCGCTTTCGGTACCCTTGCCTCGGAGGAAATACACGTGCCGATCGATTGTATAGAGTCGCGACCGATCTCTGCACGCACCACTGGCTCGTGCACATCTTCCCGGTTAGCCCGATGGGAAACATCGAGTTTTCCATCTACCGACCGTCTGCCTTCAATGGCTACCGCGACTCTCTGGACCGATCCCTTCCGCTTAGGACAATTGGGGGAGATATGACCCACTCCTTGCAAATGAAACCTTGCCTGTCCTTATGCCTTCCATTGTTATCCCTGACAGGTTTTCAGGTTCCCTGGGTTTTTGCTCTTCGACCTGATTCCCACCTTTGCTGTCTCGCGAGATGACATTCTGAGAACCTCCCCGAGCTTCAGCGAATAAATCCGCCTGTGTGGCCATGTCATATATATTCGTGAAGGACTTTTCCCTCAGGAATAAATACAACTCCTTGCCACAAGTTGTCAATAGCTGGTCCCGAAGCAAGAAATCGATAAGACCCTCAAATGTCTTCACGACTTTACCACATTCCACCCATCGCTGCAAGTAATTGCACGTCCTACTGACGAACTGGGTGAATGTCTCACCTCTCTCGGGTTTGCTATACTTAAACTTCTTGCGAAACCCTTGCTCGGTTAGCTCGTATTTCTTCAGAAGTGCTTCATTCAACGCGAGGTAATTTAGCGAATCGGCCGCGGGTAAACGAGAATATACGTCTAGCGCTTTACCCTTAAGCAACGCGCTAAGATGGAGTGACCAATCGTCTTTTTTCCATTTTTGTAACCTGTTTAGATAACTATCAATGTTATCTTTATCGTCTTCAAATGGGAGCAATTTTGTTCCTCTCAGTTTAGAATCATGTTCCCCCTCCCTTTTGGTTTTCAATAGCTCAGAATTTCTCTCATACTCTCTCTCCTTATTTCTATCTTCTGTCTCTAAAGCTTCTAACCTCACTCGTTTTTCCCCTTCTACCTTCTCCCTTTCTGCTTCCCTTTCCCATTCTATCCTTTCCCTTTCGGCCTGTTTTTCTAACTCTATCTTCTCCTTCTCAAATTCCATCCTCTCCCTTTGAAATGCTATCTTTCTTTCCTCAGCCTGCTTCTCTAGTTCTAACTTTTCCCTTTCTACCTCTCTCTCCTTTAACCTCTGATCCCTCTCTCTAGCCTGTTCTTCACGAACAAAAGTTCTAAGAGACTCCCCTTCATAGCCCAACTGTTTCTCCAGTTCCACAAGTTCTTTCATTGACGACATTTAAAAATCTGATATGACCAACCCAAAGTACACTATTCTGCAAATAAAATGCGTAATTGCTATGATTTCAACAAACACATCGTATTTTTCCTTCTCGGAAGGCAACAGAAACCTGAAATGTGTACCCCCCAAAAAACCTTAATAGAGTAATGTTATATGGGTACTTAACCTCACTGTCTTGTCAGGAACGTCTGAAACACACATAAGATCATACAAGAATAGTGAAACAACAATTTTAGTGTTCCGTTAAATCCGAGATCCCACTTCTGACTTGTAACAATTTTGGATAACTATACATTGGCATCATTCCCATAACCTATTACGTTCTCTTGTATCGGTCAGGTTAAAAGCATTCGGACCACCACTGCTATTTCTGCGATACATAAATATGTATCAGATGTATGACGACGTAGTATTTTGCAGAAAAATCAAACATTTTATTCGCCTGAAAGTTCCCCACAATGAAAGAAATAGCAATCTATCTGGACCGCCTTGGCTATTTCTACGATTTGATTTTCAGTAGGATTGACTGAGAAGTTACAAATGACAATAGTTGGTTGCATTAGCAGCCTCTCGGTCAATTCTTCTTTTGTAAATAGCCGAGGTGGTCCGAATAGCAGCAATTTGCATACAATCGAGGTATGATCCGAAGGATTAACTCAGCGGTTGGGAATATGGAAAAAGAGATCACCTGCGATGAAGTTTTCTTGCAGAAAAGAAATACCCGACTCACGAAAATTTATATAGTTCAAAGTTTAACATATTTTGATATTAAGGATATATTTGTATTGGATTCTTTGAATGTGGCTTCAGTAACAAAACCCTATGTAAATATATATTTTGTCTACAGTTTTGTGCTTTTGTTAGTTGTTTGTGAAATGGCGATGCGTAGATCTCAGTTTCTCTGACTTGCTGCACTGTGCTTTGTCATGTTTTTGTTGTTGTTTTGTCTCTGTCTCTGTCTGTATTTCTTTCTCTTTCTCAATATATGTATAGTGCCCAATTTAAAAAATAAAAACATGTAAAATAGTAGAATCAAATTTACAACTGATGTCATGAGTGAGCGTAGCTATTAGGATTTGTATTACCGGCTAAGATAAGCAGCGATAATGGCTGAATGAAGAGTGGCACCAATTACGTCACTCTATTAATGGTAAACTCTACTAGTCTTTACTGCAACAAAATTGCGTTTGCCTCGCGTGGAGGGGTCGCTATTTAAAACTCGTAATTAAACTGGTATGTCACGTGTTTCTTCAACAAAGTATGACTTGAACCAAAGTAAAGCTGTATTGCGAATGCCAAATACATGCTGGAGACGGTGAAGTAATATATCATGGTCAATTGTGTCAAATGCTGCAGATAAGTCAAAGAGAGTGAGGACTGTAATATTTCCACTATCCAAAGCAGAGAGAAGGTCATTAACTACTTTTAGAAGTGCAGTTTTGGTACTGTCTCGAGGGCGATATGCAGACTGTAAGTTGCTGAAAAGACTATTTAAATTCAGAAGAGATGCAATATTTTTGACATGAATTGGAGTTTAGAAACAAAAGAAAAAAAAATCGTTAGGGTCATGCCTTGGTGTTTTCAACAGCGGCTTTACAATGGCAGTTTAAAAAAATGATGGGAATACCCCGGTTGAGAGAAAAGTAATAATAAGATCGGTTATTGAAGGCAATATTGAATTTAAGCACTCAAGGGGCAGTGGTGTTAGAATCGGGTCAAATTCACATGGTTTTGGTGCGCTCTTCATCAGGACTCTACGTAAGAAATCCGTAGAAACAGGCTTAAATGCCGTCTAAGGTTGCCTTTGAAATTCTGTATCACAATGTGTGGTGACGATGAGGACGATGAGGACACAACTTGTGTCAGTAAATGGAAAACATTTTGGTGTTACGCAGGGTTCTGTTCTTGGACGCATTCTCGTCATTCTATACACTCAGCCACTCTCAATTGTCATACATCGTCATCCGGTGTCTCACCAATTGTACACCAATGACACCCAACTATACAAATATAGTCATCCAACTGCAGTTGATACTACCATCCAAGGCGTAGAGAGGTGCATTTCCGATGTGAAGTCATGGATGACATGTAACTAGCTGCAGATAAATGATGATACAGCTGAAGCCATTCTGATCACCACACGAATACTTTCTCATTTATATCCTTTATCTCAAACAATAAGTATCACCATCACCAACATTACATTCATACAATCAGTGCGAAACCTAGGTGTCACTCTTGACAGTACTCCCTCATTACACCAACATGTCATGAGCATATGCAAGGTTGCTCATCGGAGACTCCTAAGCTCCATTCGTAATTTCTTCATCTTGATCCAACAAAAGCACTTGTGTGTTCCTCAGTACTTTCTAGACTTGACAATTTTAATTTATTGTATCTGGTTCCTTTCAATATCTACTACAGAAACTTTAAAAAGTTCAAAACACAGCTGCTTTGATCGTCCTTGGAGTACCAAAAATCGAGCACTCATCCCCCCACCGTGCTCTGTACCCTCCAATGGCTACCCGTTCTTTCCAGGATCAAACACTAAATACGTTCTCTATGCTACATTTCGTTGACTGCCTCCAGTCCAAAGTACCTATCTGACTTCAACCATGTGCATACCCCTTCTAGATACTTACGCTCCTCTTCTGACACCCGTAGTCTCATTATTCTCCCTATCCAAACCAAGTCCTACAGACAGCAACGTTCTTTTGCGTACCAGGGGACACCTACCTGGAATGAATTGTCTCTTGAACTTAGTCACAATGGCACTGTGATCTCATTCAAGAGTGTTTCGACTGTACGAACATATTTAAGACTTAACAATTTTTCATTACCCTTCATTATTTTCAGCATGTTTTAAGTTTGTAATTTTACGGTGTTTGGTTTTGTGAGCTTGTATATATATATATATATATATATATATATATATATATATATATATATATATATATATATCCTTATGTGTTAACTAATATTGTAAAGCGCTGTACTGAGTCCTCATTATTATTATAAGTGTAATAAGATTATCTAATGGTATTATACTCCAAACGTTACTTCCTGAAATGTGAAAAGACTTCACTTTTTTTAAAAAAAAGATGATACCGGGTTTGCCTTAGAGGAGGTGAAAATCAACTTTCATGACAAGTCACTCTCTTTCTTTCTCATGCTGAACAATGAAAAGTATGCATGTCTGTTCCACATGAAACGTGTAGGCAAGGGGCAATTTGCCAGTGGGCAGCGTAAAGTCAGGCAATTTTGATTCAATTAACCTGTGGGAAGTTTAGTATATGCTATGTAAGCATACTATGATTTTGATAAAAGATGCCTATATATAAAACATTTTTTTTGCAAGATTTGTGACATTTCGAAAATAAATCTCCAAAATAATAATTTGTTATGACATATCTTAGTTAATATTTTATGTACACATATCAGCTATTATCGAAATAGCCTCATCACTGATATATTGTATGGGTGCTTTTCCTGACTTGCATTTTGTTTTTACACCGTTATTGGTGAGAATACATTTTGTTCCTGACAGCCATCAGCAACTCGAGAGATGATGCTATTTGGAACCGGAATCATTTCGGCACATATCAAAGACTTCGTCTGGAACAGTGTTTGCAGACCTTTCTCATTATAAAAAATCACTTACCTTTGTTTGGAAAAACTGATTAAATGTACATGTACCAAAGTAAAAGTGTTCACTGTTTAGACATAACTTTAATACAGAATATATAAAATAAAAGTGAGGAACACCACATCATATTTCCTGTGAAAGACAGAACCGATGGTAAGACAATATTTTTTTTGGCCTTTGTAAAATATTCAGCAATCAGGATAGTACAACTCCGTCATTCCAACATGTAACAATAACTTAGGAGGGACACCTGTCATCACCCAAGCTAACACCACTTAATGCACCAATTATCCAGATTTAATTTTGCTTCTGCAAGAAGATCAATTCTCATCTTTTTTTTCAGTACAGACGACAATATATACTTTATCAAGAACTACTGCTGCACTGATACTGCCATCTAACACGTACACTAGACTAGTGGGTGATCATTCCAAATGGACTCTTTTCTTAAAGTACACAAATCTGTTTCAGTATGTGTAGGTACATTAGTAATTTTCTTAGCTGTAGTGTTGTCACCGTTAATGATGAAACGAATGTTCTGAAAGTCAAATGGTTCTAGTACTTGAAACTGCACTGTACAAACATAAAGAAATAGACAAAAAAGATGAGTTTTGCATTATACAGCACATAACACTGAATATGGTATGGGATCATAAACAAATACGGTCCCGTAAAGTGAACTTAAATAGAGAGAATACATAGCACTTTGAGTTTTGATAACTCAAAACGTATTGCTTGAAATTTGAACAATTATTTGTACTTAAAGCAACACGCTTCCTAATTATTACAGTGTTTCCAATAAAGTAGGACTTTGCTGTGCAAATACCAGTGAGCGGGGCTTACATAACATTGTGGTATTATTAATTGATAGATCGCCAGAGCAGAGAGAGCTTAACCTTTCCATTAGCATAATAACTTATGTCCAAAATCAAAGTCTCTATTCTGAAAAAGGATTCAACTGAAAGCAAACCGAATTCTAAGTATGTTTTAAAAATGTTACGAAACAGTGTAAAGGTATGCTCATCTGATTTTATATATGCTATATACATTCGTAACTCGAGGTCAATCCACGGATCATACCTCGGATCTATGCCGAGTTCTGCCTTTAGCTGCAGTTCGGATCATCTTAGTTATTTACCAAACAAGAACTGACCGCGAAGTTGCAAATGCATGGCATTACTTTTCATTTCCTAACTTCTCGGCCAATCATATGATGTACTATTTGTGCAATCGCTTCACCTTTTGGTGATAAAATTTTTTTTTGTTTTAGCGATCATTGCTTTTGCTGTTTCAGGTGTAGGTGCAATTTCTGAGATCAACTGTTTTATTTCTGCTGCGGTTGGTTGTCCTTTTATTTTATCAGATATCTTTTGACCAACAGCTGTTCCTGCTGCTGAAGCTGCTCCAGTTCCGAATGACTTTGATGCATCAGTTGCAATTGGTGCTACTTTACTCGCTATGCCAGGTATGTTCTAAGCGATCGTTGAAAAAATATTACCAAAAAATCCTCCAATTATTTTTCTTCTGTAAATCTTTCGTTGCTTCATTATTTTGTTGTCTTACACAATCTTTCTCAGATGAAGATAGTATGTCACCTGTTCATTGTTTAAATCAATTTGTCTACCTGATTGATCAGTTAGTTGCATTGTGATACTTGAAATTTGACTTTCAATATTAATTGGATAATAAATCATTTGTCTTGGTTGTATTTGCAACAAGGAACCTGGTGGCACATTTGGGCTAAACTAGTAGATTGTTTGCCCTCTACTACCCTGTGCTGTGTACGATCCCTCTGCAATTGAACAGTTTATTAATACTGCGCTTACGTCTGTAATGTCAACTGGTTTTTCACTTTTTTAATTTGAAAGAGCAGCAATTAACTATTTTTGGTTGTATATTAGAAAGTTGTACGTATTCTGCTCTATTGAATAATGTGTTAATTGTTTTATCGTCTAGTATTTCGTTTAGGTTGTTCTTGTTTTTTTTATCATCAAACTGCTTAATAGCTTCTTGTATAATATCATCAGCCGCGTCTTTTTGTACTAGGGGGTCCTTTTGTCGTTCAAACAGAGTTTTAACATTATAATCAGCTAGGTTATTGATTATTTTTTGAATGTCACTAGCATGTTGCTTTGTTTGTGATGTTAGCTGGTTGATTATAGTTTGTTGTTTTGCGTCTATTTCTTGTTGATTTGTATCAATCATTCCTTTTAGTCCTTGATCTCTGATTTGTTTATGGTTGCAGGTTCTAATTTTGTTTCATCTGGTGTTTCTCCTAAAATAGCCATTGTTATTGGTTTAAATAATTTTGCTATTCCTCCTCTGTTAGTTGTTTACCATCACGTGCTTCTGTGTAAGCTTCCTTCAGCTTTTTTCTTTGTTCAATAATCTTCTTTAGTATTTCTTGTTTCATAATTATTTTTCATTACACAAAATCAACATCATAATTGTCAATTCCACATCGAAACATGTGTTTTTCATAAGATGGAAAGCTATCAAATAAAAAGAAACCATGCTTACCTTTAGTTGCTTTGTAGTAGTAAGCTGCAAATGTTTCCTTGCTGACATCACCACATTAATCTCTGGCGATATTTTGAATTTCAGTGTTATTTAGACCAGCAAATAATATGAAACAACCCGTATTTCTTCTAATAAACCTATGAACGTTGTAAAATACTTGTTGCAACATTTGTTTCTTGATAAAGAGAAAGTATGATTTAATTTTTGCCATTTCTTTGTGCTCAAGTGGAGTGTCATCAGAAACAAGTATCTTATTCACCTTAGAATATAACTCAACAATTGGTGTTACTGGTCCTCACTCAGCATTCATCTTATCATTATAGTCTTTTAAAAGCTCGTACTTGTCCTGTTGTGGGTTCATTGTGTAATTTAAACCTTATCATAGTTTAAAAAAAGCATTAAGCAGCAGATTCATAATCAAGTTTGTTTCACCAGAACCAGTACGTCCAACAATCAAGTAAAGTCAATTGAGTAGATTATGGTTGTGTTGGCGCTTAATCACGTTCTCTATAATAAAGTTGACTATACGCATTATACTTAAGTTTTATACAAAATAGTTTAATAATGAACTACTTTACAAAATTTGGAACCTTAGTTGGTGAAGGAGTAAGCAATGGTGATTATGTAAAGAAAACAGGTGACACGATGATAGGTGATCTTAATATGACAGGGAAAAAGATCATTTATTAAGGGACAACTTATCCATTACAAGCAGGGAACCCATCACAAGCAGCAAGTTTGCAACAAATAAACCAAATAAACAACAGCAAAGTAAGTAAATCAGGTGATAGCATTCCAGGTGTTTTAACGTTCACTAATGGTGGTAAAATTACTTGATTACCAACAACGTATTATGTAGCAGAATTAAGTGATGCAGGTAGCTATGGACAACTAGGTTCAGTTATAACACAATATGCTCCAGTTGGTGGTTTTACAATGAACGGTTTAATCAATATGAACGGTAGAGTACTCATTGGTTTAGTTCAGACATCACCTGGTGATTTACCTTATGCTGTGAGCTATAAACTACTAAGAGATTATGCTTTCAATCGAGCAGGAGACACAACGCAGGGTAATATTGACATGATCAACAATAAAATATTAAACTTACGAACACCTGCTAATCCTGGTGATGCTGTTCCTTATTCTAGTTTACTTAATGTTACTTCAGCATCTGTAAAAAAGCTGGTGATACAATCACAGGTGATCTCAACATGATAGCTAATAAAGTACAATCAACTGCTGTACCAACATTTGGTGAGGACTTAACCAATAAAACTTACGTTGATTCTGTTTCTGGTAGAGCAGTAAAAAGAGTAAAAAACCCCACAAAAAACAGCGTTGGTCACATTCTAATATTGACAATCGATTCAAGTAATAGAAATGGTTTTTACTGCAAGCACATCAACTTTTTATGGTGGATTTAATCCATATTTTGCTTATAATTGGAACAGTGTCGGTGGCGCTAATAATGAATGGGCTACTAATAGTCAAACTGCTGGTTTTTGGTTTAAGATTGAGTGCCCAAGTGCTGTATCAATATGGAAGTTTATGTTGCGGGATAGAGCTTCAAATACATAAAGTATTTACAATAGGAGAATGGAAGGATCAATTGACAACGCTCTTTGGGCAAAATTACACCAACCAACAACAAACACTTATATTGAAAACACAGCACAGGAGTTTTCTTTAGCAACACCAATTTCAACAGTAAAATTCAAGTGGTTCAGACTCTGGTGCGTAGCAGCAGAAGTAAAAGCAGGAAAAAGTAATTGATCAGCTTAACAAATTAAAACAGTCGTTGATAGATATGACTTGATAAATATAGTCTTGAAAAACATTATGTTTCTGTAAGAGCAATGAGAGCTGGTGAAATGGTAGAGAACATAAGCCAACATGAAGTAAGGACAAAATTCTGCAGAAGCAAAGCAATATCAAATCTGGAAAACGAAATTTCAAAGTCTGATGCATAAAATAATTTTAGAATTAAAACATGAAACAGTGCAAAATATAATTCAGTCAAAATTAATCAGAAATAGGAAACTAAAAAAGATAAAGAACAACAACACAGAAAAGACCACAAATGTCTCGACAAGCACGCAAAAAACAAAAGTTTATTTTTTAAAAAAAAGTTGACGTAAGATCAAGATTTGCTAAGCGAAAATGCATCGTGATATTGGTTTAGATTTTGAGGATATCAATTCAATAAATGAAATTAGTGATGCTCCTGCTACGTCTTACTTGGTGATCGCAAGTCATGTTAATGATCTGAATACTTATTTAGAAAATAAGGTTTTAACTGCGTGGGATGCAATAAACAAAATTGAAAGAAAAAAAAAAATGGTAATGAAAGATGAAAAAGATGCATTTCATGAAGAAATAAAAAACTAAAAAATATCAGTGAAGAAATAACCTGGCCACTTGATACTGAAATATCAGCTGAAAGTTTGATAAAAATCCAATCGAAAACTTTGTGACAGAGCTTGTTAATATTTTTATTCTGGAGTATAAACCAATGGGAGATTTGATTGAGAAAAAAGTTAGTTTACCAAACGATGAAAAACTAGGTGATACTAATTACGTTAATGACGTAACAAGGATACCAAGTAAGCTTGGTCCTGTAGCAGAGTTTAAGTTTACTGCTGATGAACTACAAAAGATGAATGATACAAACTCGGCTTTTTTCAAGAAGTACAAGGATTTCTTGGCCAAACCAGACAACGCTGATTTTTATGCTGCAGTAAAAGTAGCTGCAGAAACGTTTAATGTGGTTGATCAGTAATTTAATTTGTATAAAGAAAGAAATAATGAAAGACAAAAAAGAAAGTACTTGATTTTAATCACATTAAAAAAGCATACCAATTAGTGACAGAAAAGAGCTACTTGCGTACTACAACTACTACCACAAGAAATCATATTGCACAAAAAAGTCTTATAGATACTATGGTAGATTACTAAAGTTCATTGCTTATGGTACAATGGTACTAACCAGTTGTGGTATTGCGTCTGGTGGAGCAACATTAAATTCTTTCCTGTTAATAATTTTAGGGGTTGATATTACTTTGAGCGTTGTGTTAAAAAAAAAATGAACCTAGATTTGAAACACAATAATCAGATCAGCTTGCAAACTTGGTTTCACAAGGTATAACAAGCTTATGAATGAAATAAGAGCTTATTTAAGAGGAACAAGCTATGATATGGATAATCTGATAAAACAGTTCAACACAACAGATAACATGCTAGCTGATATTTTACCCCTTAGACCCGGTTAAAACAAATGATGATAGCAAATACTTTCAGCTGCTTGAAGTATTAACGGATATAATCTGTGATCAGATTGATACTTTATATTTACCAATAAGCAAGGACATGTACACTAAACTAACTATAGACACAAACAAGGTTAGAGCGTATAACACAGAAGGTGAGCTGTTAGATAAAAGCAGGTTGTTGAAGGTATTAAACAAAATCTGTGGTAAGATTGATCTGTCATTGTACGAGTATGATGATGATGTTTATTTGATCCCTAAATCAGAAAATATCCACAATGGAGAAATAGTTGAAGAAGAAGAAGATGATGATGATGAGGTAATGGAATATGAAATCAAAAAGATTGTGGTAAAAGATATATGTCGCAAAAAAGCTGTAAAAAGAAGTATGATTCAGAAGAGTTTGATTAACAACCAATATGTGGGTTACAAAGAAGGACCGTGTAATTTTGATGACAAGAGATATTGTTCCGATGTAATCAATACGAGAACACACGGATTTGATCCAACAAGAATAATAAAAGAAGTAATATGTTTTTTCGATGTGTTGGGTGAGCTTGGGTTGTAAAACATATATAAACGTTTTTGTGTAAAAATAATATTAGAGGAATAAAAAATAAACAAGGGTCCTTGTCTGCCCACTGTAGTAAGGAAAAAAACAAAGAAACAAAACAAAACAACAAACCCTATCTGTTCATAGTAGTAGGTTAAAAGGACAGTTTATGGATCAAGAGGTTTCTGGTTGTGGTGAAGCGAGCGTAGCGAGCGAAACCACAACCGCAAAAAAACCCCAACTCTTGAGCCAGAATTTCCTTTTAATCTACTACTCACATCTACATTGCTTTATTTTATCCTTCAAATCAGAATGTGCTTACTTCCTTAGAGGGGATGATGTACTCCACAATATATAAATAGGTCATTGTCTGTCTCTCTACTTTCTGTTTTATTTTGACAATATTTTGTAAATTTGAAAATACTTTATCATGTGTAAGTGATTAGCACTTGTATTACCCTATATGACCTTTTTATCCTAAGAAATAATGACTACGCTAATGGCAG
This sequence comes from Margaritifera margaritifera, assembly GCA_029931535.1. Classification (NCBI taxonomy): domain Eukaryota; kingdom Metazoa; phylum Mollusca; class Bivalvia; order Unionida; family Margaritiferidae; genus Margaritifera; species Margaritifera margaritifera. Next base: position 553,875 of record JAQPZY010001361.1, read on the forward strand.
AAGTAAGAATACACGAGAAAAAATTCTCAGTAAGTTGGTAACACTTTCTTGAACTGACACCCCATCAACAATCTAACTGTACATTGACCAGAAAAGTGGTAATTTATCCTTATAGACTGGCTCTCTAAATGACCTTTGCACTCAGAGATATTGAATGTCTGTTAGAAATTTCATGGATAATATCAGAATGTAACTTCGAATCCTAAATTCGAGAATATATAAAACAATTTAATTTGGTCCCATTTGCACCTAGTGACTTTTACACCCTAAAATAAAATGACCACTTCCACTTGATGAATTTAGAATACATGATACAAATCTTTAGCAGGATGGTCACGTTTTCTTGGCAATGGTAATTCAGTGAAAAGAACTAAATCAGCTTTTACACTGATGTATAGGTGAGAATAGTGGTAAGTTGAACCTGCATGCACTTTTTGACATTTATAGGTCCTTTACACCCTTGGAGAGATTAAACATGCTTTTGAATATTATGTTCAGTATTTAGCATCATAATTAGTTATAGCCTGCTGGCCCGAGTCTAGTAAATTTCGGTTTGGTCTAGTGGTTTACATAATCTCAACAGTCCAGGGGTTAGTAAAGTTTCAGTTGGCACAGGTCAGCTAGTGAATAAGGACTAGTGAAGATTCAGTAGGACTATTACATTTCTTAATCTACTAGTCCTTTTGGTTACAAAGAAATGTATGTAAAGTTCTTTGCCTGTTTAAAAATTTAAGCTTGAAAACATCCGTTATAATTGAAAATGTTGAAAGTCGATTATTCATTTCATTTAAACCTTCTGACCTTTATATCCTAAACAATATAGGGTCTGCCCCAGAGGATTAAGCAAGAACACAATACTGTTAGCACGGTAGTTGCTCTTCTTTGGATAGGTAATCCAGTCACTGTCACCAGTCAACCTTTTTTGGCAAGGTAATCCAGTCACTATCACAAGTCAAATTTCTTTGGCTAGGTAATCCAGTTACTGTCACAAGTCAAATGTCTTTGGCTAGGTAATCCAGTCACTGTCACAAGTCAGATTTTTTTGGCTAGGTAATCTAGTCACTGTCACCAGTCAACGTTTTTGGCTAGGTAATCCAGTCACTGTCACAAGTCAAATTTCTTTGGCTAGGTAATCCAGTCAGTCACTGTCACCAGTCTACGTTTTTGGGTGGGTAATCCAGTCACAGTCACAAGTCAAGTTTCTTTGGCTAGGTAATCGAGTCACTGTCACAAGTCAAATTTCTTTGGTTAGGTAATTCAGTCACTGTCACAAGTCAAATTTCTTGGGCTAGGTAATCGAGTCACTGTCACAAGTCATATTTCTTTGGCTATGTAATACATTCACCGTAAAACACTACTTTAATGTCATTAAATTTGAGCGATCTTCAATTTAAATTATTAGTGACATACAATTTAATTGAATTACTGATGGGTAAAACAACAACTTGGTAATTAGTTTTAACTTGCCTAATCAACAGAAATTTATGCTGCGGCAGCTGTACTCCGTGTCCACAGAGACGAATTGAAATGTAGTCGCTTTATTCCAACACAAGGGAAAGCCAAACATAACATGAATCGCTGCCTATAATAAAGGATGTTACAATATTTCTTTTAGACAAATATCAGTCTTGGGATTTCTTTAAAGCAACATCGGGTCCATTTGTTCACCAATTAGTATTATATTCTTGGTATAACGTAGTAGTTATGAAATGGTGGCTACCAGTATCTAACCCTGGTTAATTTTCTGCCTGTTAGATTACGGTGTTGATGTCTGATATAGTTTAATGAGATAATTTTAGTGAGCATACACTTTTTAGTGAAAATTAATTTGCTCGCGAAACTTGCAAAATGTGTATGCTCATTACAATTATCTGATTTAACTATGTCAGATAAACGCCGATGTTTCATTAGGCAGACAGTTAACTAGGGTTAGATACGAGTAGCCACCATTTGATACATGCTCCCATTTTGTTTATTTACAGTAAGTAGTTTAACAAAAACTGTTGCATACAAGTGTGGAGGGAAGGGGTAGGGAGGGTCTCCTGTATGTCCTTTGTACCCTCAAAGAAAGTAACCACTACCCTGGCTGAAGTCCATAGAAAGCACAACACTTTTAAGATGGTGGCTACTTTTTCTCGTGTGTGTACTACGAAGTTGCCAGAATCTGGGAATTGGGTCGTTTCTCTGTTAATTATAATTCGTGTATATTTTACCATTGACCCATTAGCAGGGACCCCAGGGCAGGGTTGCAAAATATCACACCCTCTCACAGATTGTCACCACATGGGTAATGTATGTACCAACTTTGGGGAATCTGTACTAAGTGGTTTAGTAGGTTGTGGCTATGGACAAAGAGATGGATATATGAATACAGACAGATGGAGTGGATACCCCACATGGGGATAGCTTGAAATAAATTCTCTGAAGTTACAAAATTGCATGGCGAATTCCAGCTGTTAGAATTGAGTGATGGCCTGGATCAGACACCGTGCTAAATTCAATTTCTTTCTGAACCATGTTGGGGTTGTGGAATTCAGCCTCTCACACTGACAGACCTCTGGATAATTTTCAAGCTCAAATTGTTCCAAATAATAGCTCAAGAATTCAAGACCTTTCCTAAGTGTTCTCACGGCTTGAAAATTGCACTTGTTCGCTCATATTTAAGTGGTTGCTGAGGAAGGGCAAGTCACTTTTTCAAGATGTTTTTCTGGACAAATTAAGGAGAATAATCCACGCCTCGGAATAGATTGCCTGAATAAATTAACTTGTGGTATGTTGCGGCTAATCGCTTGGAATTTTACAAAAGTTACTGGTTAAGAGGACAGGACAAAAATAACTTTCGTATGAATTGAAATGTATTTGTTCATCCTGTCCTTTGTAAAATCATTGAATCATTGGGGCTGGGGGAGGGGGACGTCATCCCAGTAAAAGAATTGAAAATACTTGTAGAAAGAGGTCACAGCCTAATCTCCATGACAATTATATTATAGAGCAGGGTCTAGCAGATACAAATAATACAGTTGTTTCCCTAAAACACGTAAATTCTGTTGGTAGGTAGGCAAGTAGGTAGATAGACAGACATATGGACAGATGTATGCAGGTAAGTCCCATAAGCAGGTAGGTAGGAAAGGTAGGTAGGTAGATGGATAGAAAGGTAAATTAAGATAATTAACTGATAATTGATATCAGGAGAATATGATTGAGGCAGCCATATAAGCTCGTTTATCTTATAATTGAATATTGGCTGTATTATACACAGTTAAAAGTGCAACTGTACTCTTGAACTGAAACATTTTATTGTATCCTGGCGGGTATGTTTCAGAAAGATTTGACTTGGTAACCTGTATGCTTTGGGCAGAAGATTTGTCAGACTCTGGTAGAATGGTTCTAGTATCAGGTATTAAAAACTTCAGCAAAAGTGGAAAAAGATAAAGATTCATCTCTCCTTCTTGTCCCAAACTCGTGTGTGTCCATACTTTTTCTAACAGATTAGAGGACCTACTCTCACTTACTTACCAAGTAAAATATTTTCCTTTCATAATTTATTGTCTTGCTTCCGCAAGCAAAGTGAAAGATATATATCACTTTTTTGGCAGGAATGACATTTTCATCATTGTGAAAGTTTTGTGTTGAAGTTTGATTTATATTGAACTTTTTGCAAGTCAGATGCAGGGTGAATACATCATTGCTTAGACACATATTAATTATGCACTGGGTTTTGCAGAACACTTGTGTTGTTTTTGCATGTTGAATTTCCACCTGCTTGACTAATGTAGCAGCTAAAGTGTCAGACACCATGCTAGATTAAAATTCCCTCTAAACCATAGTGAGGTTGTGTATGTCAACCAGTTGCAACCATTTGAGAGAAACACAAAGGTCTCGTAATTTATTGTCTCGCTTGCTTTAGCAAGGGTAAGACATGGTTATCATCCTGCTTGAAGCGGCGTTGTTGTTATATTTTGAGAACAGTGGTTAAGGTTTTAATTGTTACATGGAACATCCTTCCAACTGAAGGTGCAGGTGATTGCAGCTCAAGCGATGGTTGTTTATCTTTGTTATGTACCTTACCCATGGGTAGGGGCGAAGGCTATTGATTTTGGGACTGCTTGGTTCAGGGGCGTGGCGACTAAAGGTGGAAGTTTTAGTTATGTTTTGCATGACAAATGAAGTTTCCTTGTGCTGATTTGCATCATACTTCATAAGGAGATGATACTTGGGTAGGGCCAGCCCCCTACTGATTCCGAGGCAAGATACAAAGGTCAAGAGTACTAGAGATGACATTTCAAATTATTTTGCTATCTGCTTGATAAGTCAAGTTTCTTGTATCAAATTGTCATCATACTTAACCTAGTCATGGGCAGAGGCCCCTCCCTATTGATTTCAAGACGTCAAAGGTCAAGTTCATTGGAGCAAACAATCATATTTTGGGTTGTACATGACAAGCCCAGTTTGATTGAGTTTCCTGTACCCTTTTTAATTAACTTCATAGTAACATTGCACTCCAAGAAGGGCAGTTCCTTTTTGAGGCTGTGCATGATAGATTAGAGGTCAAGGTCACTGCATGTGAAATTTCATTCTTGGTTTCTGTATAATGACGCAACTTTCATGGACCCATTTTCATCAAACTTCATTGGTATACTATACTTGAACCGTAGCAGCTTCTAATCAATCCTGGGGTTAAAACAATTTACGGTCACGGTTGCTGGGACTGAAGTTGCAGTGTTTGTCAGATCTTTGCAGGTCAAGGTCATTTAAGGTAAAATTACATAAATTTTACATTTGGAATCGCTATGGTCGGTTGTGGGGATCAGCCATGCTTCTGATATATATATATATATATATATATATATATATATATATATATATATATATATATATACATATCTGTATTATTACAAGTCTCAAACCTGGGAAGGATATCTATCATATTTGGACTTAATAATTTGGTAACTTTGCACTTAAATATCCATGCATCCTCACCCTTTTTTGACCATTAGGAAAGGTTAGTCATTCAAAAATAAAAATATTCAAAAAAAAAAAAAAAAAGAAAAAAAAAAAAGAAGTTGAAAGGAGTTATGTATATGAGTCAACTGTAAGCTTTTTATGCATAAGATTTAAATATAAAAAGAATAAAAATGTGTATCAGTCTTACAGATTTATTAAGGGACCCAGGTGGCCATATTCTCTAAGGCGTTTGTCTTTACAGATCACTGACATCTCACCTCTGTCCATGTGGATTAGAGTCCTGTCTCAGCAAATGTGGATATGTGAGAAAGCTTGCCAGATTCTTTCAGTGGGTTGGTGGTTCTTCCAAGGGTTTTCTTGGGTTCTTCCTCCACCCAAATATACTTGCGGCCATGTATAGCAAGCACATCAAGTGGTGAAAAATGGCGTTAAACTAAAACAACTATCACAAACTATGGCTTTATGATAAGGGCTTTACCAGCAAGATGTAATTTGAAGAAGTAGAATGTTACAAACTGTTTTCTCACATTCTTTCTTGTGTAATGTTGTGTTTTTCAGTGTAGAACAATGGTGGGGAATATATCTGTCTTTCATCATGTGATTGCCGTCTTGCATCAAATTACATTCTGCTGAAATCATAGTGCACACAATCTGGCAGAAACTTCTTGATTTTCATTATCACTTGAGCATTGTTTCACAATAGTCAAGAACAACTCCAATTGCAACATATTTACATCCTAAAATATGCAGCGGATGAAGCTAGAATCATGCAGACAGTACGATTTGCTCTTGTCGACTTAGCAACATGTGCAGATTCTACAGCGGATGAAGCTAGTGTCATGCAGACAGTACGATTTGCTCTTGTCGACTTAGCAACATGTGCAGATTCTACAGCGGATGAAGCTAGTGTCATGCAGACAGTACGATTTGCTCTTGTCGACTTAGCTACAGGTGCAGATTCTACAGTCCTTTTCTAAAGTCAAAGAAACTATTGCTATAATTATTTTTTAAAAATCCATCTTCTTATTATTTATGAAAGGAAAATAAATTCCAGTGTTTCAGCCATGACGTGCCATGTGGGATGTCTGCAAAATAGACACCAAGTCCTATAGGAGATTTAATGCACCAAAAGAGGTGCAAAGAAAACCCCACACAAATTTAACAAGGTATGTTTGTTTCACCTTTAATATGAATCAGATGTGCTAGCCAACAATTAAATGTCGGAGTTGCTCAATTATTGTATTTATGCAAATGAACAAAATGAAGTGATCTTTTTCGATTGCAGTGGTTGCTAAGATCACACTATGTATTAACCTTATTCTCCTTATCCCATAGCTCGAGATTGTCTGGAAATAGTTGTAAACATGGTATATCCCATAATATTTCTTTGTTGAGAGGCTACGAATAAGATAGGCATGCGAACGACTCGCAATAGTCTCAATAAAACGATGTTAAACAAATTCAAATAATGTATTGAGGTCACTTCCACTCATATTTTATTAAAATTTGTAACTAAAAGCAAAATTTGTAGTTGTGGCAGTTCTCATAGGCACGTGCTTCCAGTCACATGATATGTAGCGCCATTTATCATAAAAGGCTGATATGAAACGACGGATATATGGTTTCTTTACCCCAGTAATACGCTCAAATCATGAAAGCAATAACAATTACTGCAGATATGATAACTCGAGTGAACAAGCTAATATAAACAAAGAAAAAACCCGAGATGAAAGTTAAAAAAAAGCGAAACTTCTGACAAAGAATTGGATTCCACAATAGCATAAAAAAGGGGAAAAACATCAAACACTCAAGAAATAGCTTGAAAGATGAAACTTTGCCAAGAATGATGACTGTGATAATGTAGTGGCATAACATTGTAGACTTCTCTTTCTCCCGTTCTGTTAGAATATGGTTAGATGCATCAGAGACTAGAATCATACAGTGAAAGATGGTTATGTATTTGGGTTTTCATGCAAATAACATGTAAAAGATGCTATGTAAATGAAGTCAGACTAATTGTGGTGGTTGTGGCAAAGCATATTTTTCCAGTGTTGTAGATGGCTAACCATTTCTTCCAGAGTTGTAGATAATTGGGTAACCCTAGTCGAAAATCATATTAAAATATTTTCAATAATAATAGTAATATTAATAATGATAATAACACTTGTCCTACTTGATGACCTAAAGTTAAGTGTAGGATATGAAGATGCATTATCTATATGGTGATAACGTTTGCATCAAAAGTAAATGAACTAAATATATAGTGCTGCATTATCCTTTACTGTGCCCACCCAACGAAGTACAACATTTCAATATATCACTATGAAATTTGGTACATATATTAGACTAGTGGTCCTGATGTGGCCTTTGCTATTCACAATTCATCGGTTTAAATATTTGTAATTTTTTTGTCCATTTGTCTGTTCATTCATCCATCCATCATCCACACTGTTATTACTGGGGCAAAACTTAAAAACTGTGGTATCTATGAACTTTGGTACACGTATTAAACGTGATGTTGATGTGCCTTTTGCCATTCACAATTCAGTTTCAATATTTTTTAATGTCTTGATCTATTTGTTAATCCATCCATCAGTCATTCATACTTTCATTTCAGAGCAAACTCCAAAATTGTTCAAAATGGCTCTATTAAACTTCATACATGTATTGCCTTTTGTTACTTGGAATTCTTCAATTGGACTATATTTGTTTTTACATTCTGTCCATTGTCCACCCATCGATGTATTGTACACACTTGTTTCTAAGGCAAAGTAGTAAATGTCACAAACATCCATACATTTGACAGATAACACTCAAGAAACAGTCTGAATACCAAAGACAAAAGTTTAAAAAAATTGCCACCTATTGCTGATGAGCAGAATTAAATTCGTCCATATTGTCCCGGGTTAAAAAAAGAGTCACGTGTTTCCTATAGGAACTTGTTAACCTTTCATCTCTTTCACGCGTAATGTATTTTTCAACCCTTGCATTAAGTCTTATATTTTTTATTTTCCTGTAGAAGCTATATTTAATTATGAAAGGATACTTGTTCGTGATGACTTGCTAGGGTGGAGGGAGTTTATTACATCATCAGTGAATTTATTGCATCATCAGTGAATTCTATTCCAAAGATAGTATGTTCAAAGTAGACGGAAAAAAAGTATCCCCCCCACAATATGGTCTTTCGAAGCACAAATATTGTTGCAACATTGGGGTCTCAACTACCTACAATACCATCAATTTTTAATCCTCTTTTCAGTCAAAACTGTTACACATCCTACTATGTATGACCCATTGATTGCACATTATCCAGATGTAATTTTTAAACCAGTTGGCCCATCAGATTCCAAAACTATTGATCGATAAAGGCAACCCTGTTTACTGTAAACCTATAAAAAGCAACTCACTTGACTCAATGCCTATGTATTTAAATATTGTATACTTTAAGCTGTCTACTAAGTAGTAAAATGCAGGTAATTGTTTAAACAATGTGTGCTAAAATTTCAAAATGATATGCAAGTATTTAAAAGGTTTTAATAAAAACCCGGGCTCTATACAAATTGGCTAACACCATTTATGCACAACATCCTAATATAATCAGCTTATAAGGGATGTTTGGCTTTAGTAAATTTAGCACTCTGTGTCATCTGGTCTATATGAATAATTACTTTGAGTCATATAGGGAAAAACTGTGCACATGCCAGAGGAATTACCCTATATCTACTGAAATCTACTGTAAAGAAATACGACCTTCTCCCAAAGTGGAGAATATATTGTTTAAAATTGAGAATTCATGTCTTGTTTTATTTCGTTTACACTGGCGACACCCCACGATATATATTTCCGATTGAGACAAATCCTTTTGGAAAAACAAGCGCATCAGCAACGTTTATATATTGATATATCATAGTAGCTTAGTATGTTTGCACGCATAAAGCCACGATCTATCTGATGGAAACATAACAAAGCTCTTGCTTTATTAATAAACAATGTTTTAATATGTGCTTATATATGTTGACAATTCTCTTTGACATATTGCTCATTAGTTAGAAAATGATAGTTAGGACGATTGATGGGTTCGTAAAAAGGGAGATGAGATGGTGGGTAGACACATACATACATTCATACAAAGAATGATCAACAGAGGTGTAGACACTTCATTAACAGAAACATTTATCCTTTAAATATTTCGTCTTTGGATATATGAAGGAATTATCTGTATTCGGCGTGCCGAGAATTGATGGAATAGAACTTCCCCAATTAACGATTCTAAGAAATGGTCAAAGCTTTGCACTGGGAATATTAGTAGTTACATTTCCACTACAATTACACAAGGATATTGTCCTCTATAGGAAGCTTCGAATTTCATATGTCTACAATTGTTTACAATTTATCAATGTTTTAATAGAAACAAATTCTTTTGTAGCACAGGTAATAACTATGAAAAAACTTGAGGGCTCCGCTATATTTATTTCATTGTTTTGCTTGGAAAGATAGAAATTTAAAAAGCATGGTGTCAAGGAGCAGGAGTAGTTGGTCGGAAAATTGAATCCATTCAGGAATATTATTTCCGTGCTTGGCAAACGTGGGATAACTTTAAGGTTGGAAACAATTTGTCATTTTATTGTGGAGCGAGGACGAATTGTATTCCTAAATTTTAAAATATCAGTGCACAGTTTCGATTGAATCTCCACGTCACAGTCTTCTTGGGATTGCATTATTATAGGCGAATGGCTTTTCACCTTTAACCTCGTACTCGATGTACTCCGATCAAGAGAGACTACTCAAATACGAATCGTACACGAGATAGTGAAAAGGGTCTGTTGCCTTTGATTTAAATGATTCTTGCCAAGAATGAATAGAATCAATCTAGCGCTTTAAGAGATATAAGCAAATGAAAAAATACTTAATAAAAAAATTCAAAAATTAAAAATTAAAAATTAAAATAACCAAAACCTTCACGAATTATAAATGTTGAAGAGGCTCGTGTGTGCTTGAAATCTAGGTAAATAGAAACTTGAAGAGACTAAATCAAGGGATGTAGGAAATACAAGCAAACTTTAGTCAAAGTCGTAATGAAAATTTTATATGACTTAGACCTTGATTCCAATGTCAACAAAGCTAATGAGTCATTCTCATTGCGTTTGCTTCATGATAATTAACACCAGGTATACATATTATCCATCTGATTATGTAGGAAATGTAAAGAAATTAAAAATAATATTTAAAAAAAAATGAAGCAAAATGTTCTGTGTTTGTAAACTTAATTCCAAGATCAAACAGGGGAATAAGTGTATTGCAGAAAAAAAGGAAAAATCCCTGTCTTTGTTTGGTCAAGGATTTTTAAATATTCCAAGTATCAACATAATCCATATGAGCAAATTTAAACAAAATCGAAGGGAAAATTTTATTTAACTGTAATCTAGACCCCACGTTCAAGCGGTTGAATGAGTTTGTAGCAGAATGGATTGGAACATCCAAAGCTGGTGAAGCCGTTGCCAACGTAGCCGTTGCTATGTAGTATATTTAACTAATTACGTGGGCTAAAAAAATCCTGTTCAAATATTAGCATAAATATATTTTATTACCGCAAATCGATTTTCAAAAACAAACCAGTTAGAAAGAAATTACGAAATCTGCGTTTAAACATAATAAGACATTTTGTTTTCAGATTTTCCAGACAATTAATGAAATATTTTAAAACAAAACACAATTTTGATCGGAAACCCACAATAAGCTCCACTCTTTTGGGTCGCTCGTCGTGTATAACCCAAAATATTTACTGTATTTAAAGGGATAAAATATACAGAGTTTCAAAGTAAGAAGGTCACGGCGAATTGTTTTAGCTCAAGGCAATAAAAACACTAAATGTCGACTAACATTTGCGCTTTTCACAGTCAATATTCGAATTTGTTTTTTTAATAATGCTTTTTAAATGCTGGAAAAGAATCACAATTTGGGTACAAACGTAAATAGGTAGTTGGATTGGCTTAAAGAATCAAATACATTCTAATTTAGAAATGTTATAAATTGTTTTGAAACTGTAGGTTAAGGTTTGATATTGACAGTGACCACATGCCACTAGTTACCTTGACGTAGTTTTTATGTGTAATTTCTAGTTTGTATTATATTTTGCATGTACCCATAATCATCTCGTTCAGAATAAAGGAAGGGCTTCTGTTTTTGATCCTATCTGTATGAAGGAAATACCTGATGAACCGTTATATGTGATGCAACGAAAGTTGATAAATGTATTAAGGGTGGAACAAGAAAGAAATCATAAAATTTTTGAGTTTGTGTCTGCCAGTTTTGTTTAATCGCAATGATGGATATTAATAATTGTGTGTACTTCGTAAGTACTATATAACATTATTCTAACGGCGCGATTCACCTTTAATCGCTATGCAATTGAAACGCTCTACGTACATTTACTATGATATGATACCATTTTGGTGGCAAACTGTGGGAACCATATAAGTTTCAGCGTATTTTGTTACGTTGCTAACAACTATTAGAACATCACATGATAAATTCTTGAGTTCCTATTGTTTGATTACATGATCTATTGGAATGCTATACTTGGCTACGGGAATTATATATGTTCCAGCAGGCACTACCGCCACGTGCCAATGTTGTAGGATGTGATAATGTCATGTGATGTACTAAATTTGTTATTGTCTTCTCCATTCGGAACTGCCTCCTACTATATTGTCTGGTAGAGTATAGCACCTTCGCCTTTGGCTCAGGCACCATACCTCATCAAACAACACCACAGAAGAACTCGGGCTACCAGAGTACTGGGTCTGAGCTACCATATATAGATGTCATGTCAAGTAGCCCAGTGGCTACCAGAATGTTGGATCTGGGCTACCATATTTAGAAGTCAAGATGTCCATGGGCTACCAAAATGTTAGGTATATGACTCCAAAATCAAGTAGTCCTCTATAATAAATAATAATCTATTACAACGTTTGAAAAGTTGATCTAATAGGTAAAAGTTAGAACAGAAATTACAATTGTGTACATAACTTGGTCACACTTCAAAGAGAATATCCATATGAACAATTATAATAATGCTGAGTTTTAATTAGTACATTTGAATAAGTAACAGTGACACATGAAATGTTTAATCAGTCCTAAAAACGTTTCAATTCATGTTTTTTTAAACAATTTAAATTCATTTCTATTCACTATGATGATGATGACAGTCTTTAACAAAGTGAATTCTCTGTTTGTTAGAGCCATTTCATTATCAAATTTTTAAAAGAAAAGAAAAATATGAGAAAAAGAAAACAAGAAAAACATTCTATCGTAAATCATAAACTTTGTCAGCAAACTTTTGTTAGTGACAAATAATACTCTTCAAGTGAATACACATTTAACCATCTATACTCGCTTTTAATCATGTCCAACTGCATACTGCACAGACCCAGATCTACCGTCGCATAACTCGTTGGCATATCTGGGTCTATGCAGTTTGTTAATAGTAATCAAAAGAATAAACGACATAGACCCTGATCTGCCAGTGCATTATTATGATGGCAGATCAGGGTCTATGTTGTTTGCAGTTAAACCTGATTTATAAGTAAGTATATACGATAAGTTCGATAATTTAATATGTAACAGTGTCAGAGAAGTAGAGCTCAATGCAAAATCTTCATGTTGACACCTATACTAGTGATGATGATAATGACAAAAAGCAAGATGTTAGCAAAGTGATACAAGTGTTTCCCCAATGTTCTACAGCTGAGATGAAATCTGTGCACTTCTACAATCATATTCAAACACTTCAAGTCACAGCCTGTATTATTGTAAGAGGTCATACACTACATTATGAATGGATGCATGTGTTCTTAATCTAGTGAAACCCCATAAAAATGAAAATCCTTGGGACCAATTTTAATTTTCGGTTTTGAGAGGTTTTCAGTTTACTGATGGTATTGGAGATGTACAAAAATATATTGCTACATATACTGTATTTTGGTGTGTATATCACCCACTTTTTGACAAAATTCTTTTATTTTCAGGAGGAGGTTCGCGTTTTATAGAAGAAATAACAAAAAGCTTTCTTCAAGGTTGACCTGATGAAAGGATAAAGGCACATGTGTCACATTCACTCCTTGTGAAATATAGCATCCGTTGCACGTTGCATTGTGACTAAGTATTTTTACCGGTACCAGCCTTATTAAAGAATTAAATAATGCTTACAAACGTCGATATTCATTGTTCTGTGATTGCTTATGTTAATAAACTACTTTCATTTCACGTCACTGTGTATCGTTTTGTTCTGTGACTCGACCAGAAATACATCTACATAATGACTGGTAATTTCTTGTCTAAAACTTTGCAAGGTACCTCACTGAAGCGCAACAAATATATGAATACCGCACCTGTATATATTCAGTATTCGATAACTGTGGATCTAATACATTGTTTCCTCATTGATTAATTTCTTTATTGCTTGAATCGTAATATAATATTTAGAATTCTAGCAGTGTTAATGTTCTCATCAGAGGCACATTTAGGGGGAATCTTCTTTTGTGACTACGGTTTGTCTGTCACGGTAACATTGACACATATCCTGGAACAGAATAATACATTAGTGTATGTCACTGGCAAATACTTTGTTTTTTTAAAAAAATAAATTTGGTTCTTAGTTTTATTCCTCATCTAAAATCATAGTATTTTATATTTCTTTGTGACAATACAGTGATCAATGCTTGATTGCCTCAGTGTGGTCTTTTCAAGGTAATCGGCGCCGGCTAAAGCTTTGATATGATAAACATAGTTACATTGCTTTGTCTAGGTAAATTTGCAATTTATTTACTTTTATTCAGAAAATAAACTTAGTTTTTTGTTTTATTTCTCATCGTAAACCACAGTATTTGATACATCTTTTCTACAATACAGTGAGCAATCTTTGGTTGACTCAGCGTGGTGTTTTTAAAGGTAATCGGCGCCCGCCAAGCTTTGATGTGCCAAACATAATTACAATGTATCTTATTAAATTGTAGCTTGGACATGGATACATATTTTAGAGGATGTCATGATATTAAAAATAAGTATAAATACTGGACCTCAACTTTCATATATAGCATCTTGTGTTCGATCGTTAATCTGAACGAATATAGTCAAAGTAGCAACATGGGCAGTATAAAAATCTCTTGTGGGAGGACAATGCTAAGCATGAACACCACCCAGAGAGCGAGAACGAAGACGAAGATGAGAGCTATTATGCAGCAACGCCAGGAATGATGACAGACGTGGACATACAGCGACTTTTCGATAGTGATGACCACGAAGAGGAATTTGAGGGTTCAGATGCAATAGATTGACCACCATGAACAAGGCGAACCTTAAACCGGCCCTTTTAATGGCCATTCATAAAATTGGAAAGATGTATTTTCAATATTGCCACTTTTCATTCACTATCCAAAATGGTCAGCTGTTGTCGCACTACGAAAACTGAGCGAAATTATCAAGATTATTAAATGTATTATATCACATGCACGTTATATGCCAGAAGTATGTTTTTTCCCCTCCTTCTTTGTCGAAACTCAGGGTGCGTATTATACATCGGTGAGCGTGATACACACCAAAATACAGTAAGTGATGTACAAGTACATCCTCATGGACACCAGTGTTAAATGTTAAGACCCAAACACCTGTCAATTTTGATAAACCAAAATAAAATTAATGTTTTTCACATGATTTGAGAGAGACCGTGAGAGAATTGTGTTTGTGTGCATGTCTGAAATCGGGAAAGTGATTTTGTGACTAGGGAAAGATGCTATTATTACGAGAGAACACATGTGTCTATTTGCGTGTAAGAGTGCAAACAAATAATAATCTGTTTGCTTTTTTAACATTTAATGAAAGTTAGCTGAACAATATATGCTTTGTCTGTTTCTATCGGAAAAGTATCAAAGCAAGGCCGCAATGCTGGTTATTAAAATGCTGCATATTTAATTTTCTTTTAAAGTCTTATGGATCACTTAGTGAAAAGAATAACATCCAACATGATTAGATAGTAAAAAGACAAACATAACCTTTGTTTCTTGTCTTTTCAACAAGAGTTTAGTTATTAACAATTTACCTTAAAAGCTGTCCCTCCTTTAACGTGCAAAGACTCTGGATTAGCCAATTGTTAGCCCTAATCCATATTAATGCATACATAGAGTATTGTTTTAATCCAGCATGCATTTGAGATAGTTCCTGGTGACTACTCAGGGATAAGCCTGCATCAGTATTTGCTAATCATAAATAATCAGGCCCAGTGTGTGTCAGGTGTGTGGTTTATTTTACACATGACCACATGCTATTTCTGGACCAAACATATCAACGTTTTATGGAATGTAGCAGGTAAAATACATTCCAAGTTTGAAGTGAGTTTCGGTTTAATGGTGGGTGGTTTTTTAGTTAAAAATTGAAATTTGGGAATGAAAATGTGCTCCGTTTCAGAGAAGAGGGGTTTCGGTTTACTGAAAACAAATGATGATATCGAAGAAGGAAAAAGTTGGGACCAAATACAAATTTAAATCTTACGGGAATTTAGGTATTAAGGTTTGGTTTTGAGGGGTTTCATTGTATATGCATGCAGAGATGGGCTGGATCAAATTGTTTATGATGCTTTTCCTCAACAAATATAGCAATATTGCTGATATAAATGTATACATGTAAAAATCTAAGTTTTTAGAATACTAATGGCTTCAAAAGTTTATCGTTGACAATATCATGTACTAAATAGGATCAGAGTGATGAACATAACAGAGATATTGATATGTTGTTCCAATTTATTCATTAGATGCTAATACCAATATTGCTGTGATTTATCATAATGATATACAAGTCTTTTCCTTTCCTGGGAGCCACCGTAGTTCAGTCAGAGAAGTATTGGGCTTGTAATCCAAGGTAGCAGATTCAATACCTGCCCAGGACAGGTCGGGTCAGCTGGCTTGGTGTATCCTTGGGAAAGGCACTTAGCTCCCGTTTCCTTTGGCATAATCTAACCAACAATGTGTTTAAGTGCCGTGAAAACCAACAAATCAAAACATGTCCTTTCCTTTCTTTACCTCTTAGAAGATAACTTAAAAGAACAATTCATAAACTACTTATAGGTAAACATTTTGGAAAATACCTTTGAAAAAGAGTGTAATATTGAAATAATTATGTTTTGTCTGAAGTACTACCACTAGCTGTGAAACTATAATAATGCAAGGTAACTGCACTGGGGATTAGCAATTGATGGTTAAAATGTCAGTTACCTCCCTTGATATACATTCTTCTCCCTCTAAACACAGTACTGACATAAAATAACTGTTGTAAAGCACATAATGATCTTGAAAACATAAGAAAATTCATAAGAAAGGACTGCTAATATCTGACCACAATATAAATACAAACCTTTGTCATTCCACTGTTAATATTGGGTTTCCTAGGAACATAGGCCCAGGGCATATTCTGTTTGAGTGGTTCATACTGTGCCCACCAGCCGTATTTGTGGGTTGTAGTGGGGGTGGGGGTGGGGGGGTGGGGGAGGAAAGTATATATCATGTGTGGCTCTGATACGAAATTCGTCTCAAACCAGATTTTAAATTGTGTATTAGAATAAATGCATGCTATCAGAGCTTGATATTGTTTAACACTGTTACTCAACCCACTGGATGAAAAAGTATTTATAAATACTGGAATAAATCCCTATAAAGCCCTTCATTATAAGAACATTCATGTTACAAGGTCGATTCCATTTCATTATGTGGTAGTTGATAGTAAAATTGTATGTATCATGTACTTCAGTATAAGATGGTTTGACTATAAGGCAGTATACTCTATGACTCACACGGACAGTGTTATAATAAGGGAGTAATGTATGCATAATGTACTTCATTACAAGGTGGTCTCAATATTAGGTGGTATAGTCTACATCTCCCATAGACGTGTTATAATGAGTGAGTCATGTATATATAATGTACTTCATAATAAGGTGTTCACACTATTACTTGCTTCACTGCCTTTTTTTGTATTTTGTATTTTGACAAAAATGAGTGATGCTAGAAAACAATCTTGACCTTAGAGCGCCTTTCGAAATCCAAAACATAGCATTATCCCATACGTTTCTGACCAACATATTTTTATTTTTAGGCTAAATTTTCTATCACTTAATATTTAGACGTTGCTTTGTACGAATTATACATTTTCCTCAATTTATTTGCCCAATGATTTACTAAAACAGAATATCTAATGAAGAGGTACTTCCTTAGGCCGATAAATCATCCCCGACATCTGTACTGAAACCTCCAAGCAGTATCAGTACAGGTTTGGGGGATGATTTATCGGCCTAATACTTCCTAGACACAGCGATGTCCCGACATTATTATCCCTTGACAGTTTCACTTATGTTTCAAACTGATTTTACGTAGAAAAAAACGTAAACACGGCATTTAAAATCTTCCAAAAAAAATATTTTGAAAGTGCTTTGACCGATTCTATTCTTAAAACTCAAATTGCTAAATGCATATTGATGTCTAAGTTTAGAAACACAAGTAGGTATGTTTTCATGATCAAATGATAACTTCTGGAAATCGGCAGCGATAACTTGCTCGAGAAAAGGTTAATAGTCGGTCAGCTATTAAAACACATGCCTGTGAATGTGCAAGCATGATATATTTCATTAGAAGGCAGTCTTACCATATAATGTGGTATACTTTATGGCTTCCATGGGCAGCATTATAACGAGGGAGTATACTGTACTTCTTTATAAAACAGTTTCACTATAAGGTTATAAGCTCCATGGTTCACATGGACATCATTATAATTAGGACGTACTGTAGGTATAATGTATTTCCTTACAAGGCAGTCTTACAACAAGGCTATATACTTTATATCTTCCATGGATGGGATTATAATGAGTACTATATACATTTATGTTGTTTTCATAGAGAAAAATTGCTTGAATTTACCCACCCACCCACTTCATGCAAAGAGGAGAGAGGAATGGATGTTTCTAGCTGTGATAGTCAATGCAATCTGATGTATTATCTTCAATTCAAATCAAACTGTCTTCATGGGATGGATGAGCATCCCAAATTACTGTATTCACATACAGAATGACATCCTACGGAATTTGTTGATGTCAAATGGATAGTTAGATAGGTATATATATAGATATATATATATATATATATATATATATATATATATATATATATATATATATATATATATATATATATATATATATATATATATATATATAGGTTCATAATACCTTCATAATATACGTTCGCTGTCAGAAAAAAATAACATAAACCATAAAAAATTTATACATTCACAAACTTGTTAGAGAATAGAAAAACTGAAGCAGTACCACAACATTGCATGAAAAGGCTAATTCTAGTATAATGTACCTATTTAGGTTCAGACTAATCATAACTGTATATTGCATGAAAGAACCTTAACTGTAGCATTTCAACCACGGAAATGATCGATGCTAAAATAATCGGAGATATTTCATAAGACGCCAGCAAAGGTACAGTAATATAAATAACTTTAAAAAAGAGAAAAACAGATTAGTAAGCATCCAATTTCCTGCAGTATATCTAAGTTCTAAATGTACTTTTTCATAAAAAATAATGAGCAATAGCAGTGCTGGGAGAAAAGAAATTATCAGTCGTTCATACCCGTTTTATGTCAAAGTTTAATTTCAATACCAGCGTGCAATGCTTTTCCCCCATTCAAAAATGTATTCTTGTGTATGTCAGTAATAAGGGTGACAAAAGGAGATACAGTATTGATATGTCGACAAGCTGAAAATTACCCCATGACCAATGATACAAAACTAGTTGGTGACAGAGAGGTTGACAGACATATACAGTTGGGAAGCAGAGACTGGAAGAGAGGACTTATATACAGGGAAAGAAGCTGAAAAGAAATATGAAAAGGGAGTGGAAAAATTAGAGGGGGAAAAACTAAAGTAATGTAAGAAAATTAAGAGGCTGTGAAAAAGAGACATAGCTCGTACAGGGATTTCAATGAATGCAATTATAAAGAAAAACAAAATTAAAAACTTCTAGTATTGTTTTATGTTGATCAAACAATACCAAGTATAGATTTTAACAAATCTGTGAGTGAAATGTACATAGTTAAAATTGAAACTCCATTCTGACCAGTACAATACAGTAAAATACATACATCAGACTCTTTGGAATAGGGTGTAATGGTCTTATTAGATTGGGCATTTGGTTAAGACTGAAGTCTTTGTCGCCCATTTTAAAAAGAAGACATAACAAAGGTTAAATTCTTCATTAATTTTTTTTCTTCTGTACTTGTCCTACTTGACAAAGCTTGAATGACCCGGGGCTCATAGTAGACTAATCTTAATGCACACGTTTATGTTTATTTAGAAGGTTTAATCTTCCTCGATTTTTTGGCAATGCTTTATATGTATAATTTTATAACTTTCAATCGGCACCATATAACCCGGTTAAACCCTACTACGACTACTGCATGCAAGGGAGGACACGTTCACATTTCTCCTGTGACCTGTTTTAGCTCAGAGTTGTGAATTTTAGGGCTACATCAAATTTGACTCACTATCCCACGTTTAAGGAATGCAAGTCCGTTTTCCAATGTTGCCATTTAATATGCAGCTACAATGCGCTGAATGAAATAATGCCCTCTCATTTGTCGGCCGAAAATGACGTACGGAGCTTACTGATAACCTCCATTTTTATTCAACCAATTAAGGCGTAGCATTCCATTCAGCGCGTTGCACTTGCATATTAAGCGGGAGCGATCACGGCCATTCCCAGTGGTAACATTAGATAACGGGCTGGCATTCCTTAATGGTGGGACAGTGAGTTAAATGGGAAGTAGGCTTCAAACGTCGAGCCTATGAGCTAAACATTGGTGCTAAAGTTATTACACTACGCGAAGTGTTGATCCTGAAATAGGTCGCAGGAGAAATGGGAGAAGTGTCCTCCCTTGTTTAAATTATATATATATATATATATATATATATATATATATATATATATATATATATATACATATACATAATTGATAGGCAAATTGTAAGTAACGACACGAGTCATGGTGCATTGTCCATTGTCATTCTGCAAACCCGTCGCTGGTGTACGCAAAATTGGATGACTAGTCTCACCCAAGTTAAAGAACTATATATAGTCTGTTTCAACCAGAGGTATGCGTGTTTGATTTTTCAACTTGTTCTCAGAATCTCTAATCCATCTTACGTTCAGTCCTGGCTTGGAGGTTTTCATTATTATACACAACTATACTATGAAATTTGGAATTATTACCCTTATCATTTAAAAGTGGAATGTTGAATGTATATTAGTGCCATTGATCGTCGGTCACCCAATTACCAAAGGATGAGTATACCTCAGATTTAACATATACATCGACATGCACGTTGTTATTATTGTAAACAATACATGTCGTCTTTTATCGAGCACATGCTTTATTTGTAATGATACGATCTACGTGGAAACAGTCAACCTAAGAGATGATTAAATTTACGTGTGGAAATGAGCTTTCGAATGTTAGGAAAACTTTTCCACATTGTTGGCTTATCGATGTGTAATTTGGCATAAGAAGAAGCGAGTGATAATGACAACTACATATTCTTTCCATTTCAAATCAAAGTAATTAGATAGATATATATTCATTCTTATAAGAAATTTAAATGCCACTTTTTGCTATCCTTTTAAATCCAGTATCTTGTAGAAAATATCGATTTCCTAATATTAGAAAATCCTTTTCTAATATTATATAAACCGCTAACTTATTCATATTAAAACACCACCTTTCGCTTTTTTCATATATATATATATATATATATATATATATATATATATATATATATATATATATATATATATATATATATATATATATATATATATATATATACTTATTGGGTAAGTTATGAAAATGTTCTAAATTATGACCCAGGGGCAAGTCCCCAGGGAATAGTGTGAGACACATGAATCAATGCCGGTTGCCTAAATGACTTGACCTTTCTATCAAGACAAAGCGTATATGTGGTCATTGGATGGGGTCTAAATGGTTTTAAAGTTATGAGACCGGGACACCGCCCCAGAGGTGTGTATACAAACCCACGAACATCTGATGACTGCATACATTAATTTCTCTTGTAATGTCAAGTAAGTTTATTTATATTTTAAGTGGGATGTTATGAAAAGTTTCTAATGTATGACCCAAGGTCCAATGACAGTTGCATACATGGCGTGACCTTTGCATGCAAAGAAAGTGTAGATATAGGGTTGTGATCTCAGTGGTTTCCAAGTTGTGACCCCTTAAGGACATAGTCCCAGGTGTAAGGGCATACACAAGGCCATGTTCCAGGGGCAATATTGGTTTAAAATAAAGTTGAATGTATTATTATGTACATGTATATATGGTCACTCTAGATACCAAAACACGCATCATAGGGAATGGACATTGAATTGTGTCTAAATATGTAGAGATTAGGTGCTACTATTTACCTCCCCAACCCCTTCCCGAGTGATGTGTGATCTACTTTGATGAGAAAAAAAAATCATCACTCCGTAAACTATTAGTGTCGCAAGTTTTATTAAACGTCTTACTTGTTTTGCCCCTCTCCCCCCGGTCCCCACCTCCCATCCCCCCCCCAAAAAAAAATAAAAAACAAAAAATGAGATTGACTTGACTGCACCAACGCATACGCTGATAACACCATGTCTAGCATTTTCTCCGATAAATGAGATGGGGAGGTGTCAAATAATAGCTGAAGGAATGTAACTTAAATATCTGATGGAATTCTTGTAAATATAAACAGTTTGTTCCTTAAATGAAACCGAAATAATCAATTAGTACTAAGTAATTTTTTATTTGACTTTAATACAAAAATGTTTGTGTGCCAGTTTATATTGAACAATGTAAAGCAGTCAACAATTTGTGGCCTGTTAGTGTACAATTTATAATTCTTTTCCACAGCATTTCGCAAATTTGTATTAAATAATGAGAAACAAAATCATAAACTTACCTACATCATTTAAACATTCAAGCATGTAGTAAATATAGCAACACAATATCACAATAAAGTCTTCCTTTCAGGTAAAGATTCAGTGATTGCGTGCCAGTACATGTGAAGAATCAAGTACCGAATTTATTTTTATTGTTTTAAACTTGCTAATTTTTGCAAACCTTCTATACTCAATCAGATATTTCAAGAGAACTTCATCTATCTGCATTCAATCATCCAGACACTGAAGCTTCTATAATTTATTTAGTTATTCCGAATTAGCTTGATAAGGATATATCTACATTAAGTCATTCAGACTGTGAACCTTCTGTAGTTCACGAAATTATTCCAGTAAAGCTTCCGAAGATCATATCAGCAAAGTGCTGGCTGTGGGAGCTCACATAATTGATGTTTTCAGTACGTGGTTTTCGCCATGTACCAGTTTGTAGAGTTCTAATTTTTCAGTATATTTTGATGCCTTATTAGGTCTTCTTTACGATAGTAATCTTTCAGCTGTAGAGCTGATTTCCCGGCCTTGGCCCAGTAATACTGGATGAAACCAGTCGTGTTGGCTGCATTAAGTCATATGTGACTCTGCTTATCATCTGAGGGATCAATGTATCATGCTTCGGCCTTTGTCTGTCCGAAAGTCAGCTTCTGGTGGTTTTTTGGCAGACTCGAAGGAATACCGTACATGTAATCATTCCTTATTTTACGCCCTATTACATTGCAATAGGGCGATTGTATGTTCGTTACATGAACAACGTGTATTTTGATCAATTCATATCGGTCATGTGTATAGTACATTTTCATAAATTCATATATCTTCTGTGTATACCATAGATTCTTAATTTAATGTAGGCTGCATAGTCTCACAATTTCATATCCATTAACTGAATATTACAGTTTTCATATCTTTCAAAGTAAACATAATAGTTTCTGATCTGCTATTTTAACATAATAAAGTTATAATTCATGTTTGTTATAAGCACAATATAATGTGTATTGTTAAATAGGCAACGTGAAGCCACTCCGTTACAAGAGCAGGTAAATCAAGCGAACACATGTGGAAAAGGGTTCAATACTGCATTGAGAATTCATTGTATCTTTCGAGTAGCAATTTTTAGTGAATATGTAGACCATTTATAGAAAGCATTTGTTTAACCTTAATTGTGTGCCATATCAAACTTTTAGTGTGTAGCTAACTGGTACGAGAACTGCGCACGTGATAATAAGTCTTTCTTCATTTCCATATATATATATATATATATATATATATATATATATATATATATACATTGTAAATACATGTATTTTTCATAACTGGTTTTCGCCTCTTCACTGATTTAGAACCCAAGTGGTCTATCCTCGTGACAAAGGTCTCAGATTTGGATTGGATTAGAAGGAGGTATTGTCTATTTCTATAATAATATGGAGATTCTGAGTTTGGCACTGACTGCGCAAGTGGGGTGAGTCTACGATAGCGTGCTTAACGCTTTAAAAGTCACGCATTGGCCTGAGGTTCTACTGATCCTTTTTCTCCCTTTGTATGCACCGTGTTTTATACATGAGGTTGTTATTTTGGGTTTTGTTTTAGCAGAAAATTATACTATCGCTTCGATTTTCCATTTGTATATAATAAAATGTAGTTATGTGGTTTCGAGTAGCGCGTACCTGAGGTTGGTTACCTAATCGTTGTGGATAGTCATTACGTCAGTTACGGAGCTTGTAGAGATGGGAAACAGTTTGGGTACGAGGGGGAGCCCCTTATAAATTTTTTTCAGGAAAAGCAGGCTCTTGAGAGGGAACATAGGTTAAGAGAGAGAGAGAGAGAGAGAGAGAGAGAGAGAGAGAGAGAGAGAGAGAGAGAGAGAGAGAGAGAGAGAAATGAAAAGTTCGAATGAGAGATACAGGCGTCAAAGGATAAAACTGAATTAACAATATGATAGCAAATAAAAACTACTATCGGAAAGGCATACAAAAACGGAAAGAATTGAATTTGGGGAAAGACAGATATAATTAGTGAAACGGTAACTTCAGAAGAGAAAAAAGAAAATATATAATTAGAGGACAGCAACATGGAGGGGGAGAATGCACGGGTAATTCATGTATTAGGGCTAAGAAAGGGTAAGAGCATGACTCCAACACAGGGAAACTAAACACTGAAAATTGACTGTGTACCATTTGTTTTGCAACATACTCTCAATGACTGCTAAATATACATAAAATATTTATATAAAAATAGTTTTAAAAAATATCCCCAAAACCCTCCATCGGTCAGAGCTACTAAAGCAAATCTTCCGAAATCCACAACTTGTATCTTTCAAGCGAGATTACAAACTACGGGACATTTTAATCCATAGGGAATGTGTAAATATGTGATTAAATTCAACGATTTCTGCAGAACGAACGGGAAAGAATACGTAATCCAAGGTCATATAGATTGTCATTCAGTAGGACTTATTTACTCTATTCTCTGTAAGAAGTGTAGAAAAACGGTATATTTAGGCCAAATTGGAGATTCTTGATACTAAAGAACACAGTTAAGTAAGCACTTTCTGAAATTAGTACTAGAAAAGACGATGATTACAAAAATCTCTTTCTTTAGTGATAGATATTGATGAAAGTGTATGGAAAAAGAAATCGTATAGATTGGTAAAGGAATCATTCTGAATTGTTAGATTGTTTACATGATGTCATCAAACATTGCTTACATCCATAATCCACTAATGAAGGCGAATTATCCAAAACGTATGGAGAGAAAGACTTTGTTATTTAAAACTCAGTATAGTCTTTGTATATATATATATATATATATATATATATATATATATATATATATATATATATATATATATATATATATATTATCTCTTTCATATGTGAGGTTGCGAAGTGGATTTTCGCCATGCTTGGGATTCAGGTGTTACGAATGGGACCAGTCATTCTGTTACCCAACGCTAAGACGATTAATAGTAGTGAAATGAGTCTTTTGCCACCCCCACCCGCTAATCTCCTCTCCCCTTGGGAGGTAGGGACTTGATGTTTAGGGACTCAGAATGCAAGTTGTACCAGCCTTGGTTGTCGTTGAGTTGGGTATATACACATCCCGTCGGAACGAAAATGTTAACATTCATATTGATAGGTCACGACTTTCTAGCGCGCACATGGAGGCCATACGGAATAAAGCTGTATCACTTGAGACAGCTATGATTCTTTCTAATGTGATAGAAAGCAGGCCATACAATAGGCCGTTTTGGCATTGCATTTTTATTTATTCGCCTCTTAGGCAGCATCGTATGGCAAGTGCGCGCTAGGGGGTAGGCCTCATGCTCGGGGAGCATAAAGGCTACCGTCCAGATGATCCTGTTGTATCCGCTGACCAAACACAGTTTATTTGAAAACCTTCAGCGAGTCTTTTCATAAGCTCCTCGCTGGCTTCGGCTTTTACGCCAACGAGTAACTCGTTCTTTTGACACTTCTTCGATAGCAACAGACGTGTATTCCTTGTGTTTTGCACAAAAGACTTAGTTTTTTATGGCTGTATATTTGTACATTTCGTCGAGAATGAACTAAAACTCTTCACTGGAGTTAACGTTGTCGCTTAGCGCCTCGGATATATGGTTCAGGATCGAGTTTAGTTTCGCTTCAGCCAGGACGTGGATTTCGTCATGTTTTGGGGCCTTCAGTGACATCCACTGGCAAATGTAATTTCCGGCCAGGTCACAAGCCCACACCTCAGGGCTGCACCCTCAAGGGGGATTACGGGTGAGGCTGCAGCGACTGTTGAGAAGATGCCAATACCCGCCACATTTGTGCCCACACACAGAGACTCAAGTGTTCTGTTAACGTTATCCAGCACATAAAACTGAACCTCTTGTAGAGGGTGTGCCGCTGTTCAACCTTGACCCGCTAGAATGATTCAGACTAACATATATTTTCGGACGAATATCATGTGGGACGTGGAGTTTTGGGAATAACGTCATTATAACTCTTCTATAAGGAGTGTGATATGACAAGACTAATTGATTAGGAGTGGTGCGGTTGGGGATAGCTGTTCTGCAGGCACAAACCTCTAACCTGTTGCCGTGGTGTACTGGCAAGACGGCGATGATGTGAAGCGAAATGTCAGCTTCCATAATATCTTTAGTCCCGGAAATGACATGGTCTTCAACACCCCGCCAACACGCTCGCTAAGAGTCACAACTAGCAAATGTTCTATTCGCCGGATTAGTATTGCGTGTGTTTTTGACCGATCACTGTAATGTGACAGAACATATTTTTTCGAAGATCACAAGATGTTTTAGTCTGGTGAGTCTGGCCGTTCGTACCCTGATGGCAAGGTTATCGCCAAATCCGTTTCGTTAAATACCACACCAACATTTTAGTAACAATCCTGTCAGCCACCACCAGAAGACAGTACTTACGGCTTTTATTCTGACAGCGAAAGCGCAATTACCCCTGGCTGCGCGCGGGATGGCTTAGGTTGCTCTGGGTGGTTCCAGTGATCGATGTCTATCCGCTTTACATTCTCTTTCTATTCCAATCTGAACCGTGGCCTGTCAACCCGAAGTTGGGACAAGGCTAGTTGTAAGGCTGTCATGCGAGAGGTTTTTTGGAACTTCATTACTACTTGTATGTGCCATTAAATCACCATTTACGGATTGAAATCGACTCCCACCTTAAGTCGCCGCGATTTACTTGGAGAGTAACGACGGTAGGACGATAATATTGTCGTTTCGTTTCTTAGTGTAAAACTGCTATTGCTTTGAAAGCCTTTTGTGATATCCCAGCTCTAGTATCCAGGCACATTTATTGATGTATTGCCACTAACTGATGTGATTTTGTCAGTCGTTAAGTACACAATCCGTAAGTTGGGGCTGGGCCTGCGCTGACTGCTAACAACGACAACCTCGCCGCTGGGTGTTCCAGCCTCTGAGGCAAACGGATGCTATGGTCCGGAAACGCTCGCAGGGCCACGTAGATTCACAGTGTGCTTGTCGCCGTGAGCACTTGTGCGAGTACCAGTGCTTAATTTTAAGGATGATAGTTCACTCAAGCATAAAATGCGCACCGAGAGCTCGTGGACGCCACCTTCACGTAATCTGCGCCAATCTGGTTTTCCATAGGAGGCAGTATGTGTATCCCGTAGGACTCACGGCCCATATGAATAACCTACTGCAGTGTGCTGTTTTTCCCTTCTAGAATTTCCCATTAGTGTTTATCTGCTCGAGGTAGACATAAAGCCGCGGGATGTTGATAAACGCTTGGGAATTAGTTGGTACCCATGTGGCACCTGATGTGATAACAATTTAGTTATCGTCGCCAACGTATTGGTATTTTTGTTTTATAGCACCAATTATGCGGGTTAACGGCTTGGGAAAGCGCGAGCTTAATGAGAGTCTTGGTGGCGGCGGTCGAGGGAGCGTGATGCTTACCGGACTGGTGGCCGAGTTAAGTCCACAGTAATTCAAGAATGACGTCCTGAAGTGCTTTGTATGCTATAATGCCCATCCGAATTGTAAAGGGTTTATCCCCTTCACCCGGGTCTGAGTGCATAATATATATATATATATATATATATATATATATATATATATATATATATATATATATATATATATATTATTATTACCAAGCCCACCAAGCTGGCCGGGAAATATGGGAAGGCCTCTCAACCCACGTAAAACTAACTATATTTGAACCCGAACATCATTCGTTTGGGGATCCAGCAGGCGGAAAACAATACGTTGCATACTTCGCGCAGGACGAGGAAGGAGCAACACAAGATGAGTTTTTGTACGTCATGCTGGAAAGGTCGCAGGGTTTCCCGCGGGTCTGCGTAGAGCATCTCAACGATAGGGTTCGGGCGTATGTTATGGAGATCCTAGGCGCGCACGCCCTGGCGCTAACCTCCATCATCGGAGTCAAAATGACTTTATCAGGATCGTAAACACATAAATCACCTCTGATGACGACGTTCTGAGGTCGATAGCTAATTACCAGGACGCGATTACAAAGACCAGGACCAAGAAAGATTACGTCATTGGGGCGGCCTTTACATAGCCCCACCTTACATGGAGCTTAAGGTTGGCACTTATGTAAGGTATAGCAATAATATTCAAGAGGCGACCGACGACATGGTGGTCGGTACAAACATTAATGTAAACGCGGACAGGATAGCAGGAAAAGTGTCCGAAAAAAGCACAGCGCAACAAAACCCCAAAAGACAAACATGAAGAGGTGGGATTCGACACGGTCGCGTCTTTATTGTCAGGTGCAACAACGGCATAAAACGGTGCTATGAAGAGCATTCAGGCAGCGAAAGAAGTCATAAACCACAAAGTCAATACAACAGCACTAATCGATGGTCCGCGGCATTGGATCTTATGGTTATCAAGCTGTCTCACATGCGCTAAGAGCTTGCTAAATCACATAGCGCTTGTCTGCATATCGTTCACGGAGAACGGCAAAGAAGGCAAGATCTATCGCGATGACAAGCACCACGAGAATTCCTGCCGGCCAGCCGATGGTAATGACAGCGGTCCTCAGCAAGAACGACACAATTGACCTGATCATTCCAGGCAGTACAAGTGCCGATGTTGCTGCCATTATTTTAAACATTTCGGCCAGCCGCTCTTTTCATCCATTATTTTAAAGCTCAGGAGTCTGGATTGGGTATTTGCGTTGTGTCGCCTCCGCCTCAGCCTCCTGTGACCGTCAGTACAATTGCCCCCTAAAAGGGGCAATTGGTTGCCAAATTTTTCTCGTAAACCGTCGGCTAACTGGAGTTGTCCATCGAGTTTCCCCTCCTTAGACCCAAGTTGGGCCTGTAGTTGCTCGAACTATGTTTCATCATGAGCTCTTTTTGTGGATTTCTTTTAACGCTTCTATGTCGTTTTCTTATTTCTATGATTTAGGCGCTAGTGTTTTAGAGTGCACCATTGTACGTCTGAATTGCCCTATTTATGGGACTAAACCCCATCTGTTCCGCTGCTGTGAGCGGTTCAAATGCTTCTTTCAGCGCATACTAATCGGATTCTTCCGCAGCAAAGGAGCTCAGTATCGGGGAGCCCGTCAATTTCAGTTGTGATTTCATCTCGCTCCTATTGCAGCTTTTGCAAGCTTGTGTTGCTGTATTCCTAGTTTTCCATATATAACTTTTCTATACTTTGGGCTAGGTAGGAAAGTTTGTATTGAACCGGTATTCCACTCTTCCTATATTCGGGATGCATATTATACCGCCAGAGTTCCAACCTGCCATCATAATCTACAGCACAATCCGCATAGACAGGTCTTTCATTTATATCATCGGCCTTAAAGAAAGTGTCAACCTTTTCTTCTTCTAATTTTGTTTTTAAGTTGTATTAGGTTGTCTTCGCAAAGGGTATCCAGACAGGTTTCCAATTTATTTACTTGGTGGCTTTCTTCGGAGGTAGGTTCAATGCATTGAGTTTCTGCTAGTTCATCCTCCTCGGGTACCTCACGAGGCCCAAAATCATAAATGTTGAGGTTAAAGCGCCCTTTAGCCATTTTTTTAGCAATGATATACGCTTATTGAAGATAGGGACATGATCTCCAATACTACCTAGAGTATGTGACAATACGGAAACATATTCTATCGATACCGCTTCTCCTACCGCACGCTCAATGTAAAGTGAGCCCGGAGCACCATTGTTGTCGCAAATAACCCTAGCACAATAAACCGAAACCAGCAACGTACTATAGATTTTCCTAACCGCGACAGCACCAATGTCATTGCGCACGGCACCAACAGGTTGCCATTCACAATTGCTTTGATCCGCGTCCCAGCAGCACCACAATATCGCTTTAAAGCTAGAAGCGCGCAACATGTTGGCTGACATCGACGATGATGGTATCTGGGGCGTTTACAAGGATCTCTGCCTAACGTAAAAAGAGAGGAAAAAACGCGGCCTACCAGGGCATCCAGATTGCCAGCATTGATGCGACCCAGGGCATCAAGAATGCCGTTGCTGTCATCCAACCCGACGCTTCTATTGATGCCGCGTTTGGCAACTGCTTCTTTATGGCAGCTAGACATCGAGCTGCTAAATTATCACATGACATTCTATCAGTCCAGCCTTTTAGACCGCCTCACGTTTGCGCTGATGCTTAACTACTACGGCAGGGTGATCTGGAACACTAGCAATAAGGCGAACTATACCATCAGAGGTATCTCTCTGGAGATTAACGTCGTGACGTATGCAGAACTTGCACGTATGATTAGGCAGCAGTACATGGAAAAGTGTCTATCTTGTATACAAGGGTTATGCGCCATCGCAGGAAGGTGCTAAACAAGAGCGGAATATCAACCTAACCACGCCAGCGAAAGGCAGGAAGGAAATAGTCACGCTCTGTGAGGACTTTGAGGACTCTGCAGAGGGCACTGATTACGCATGTGTATGTATATGTACGTGTATATATATATATATATATATATATATATATCTATGCATGAATGTATATATATATTATGTATGTATGTATGGATATATATATATATATATCTATGCATGAATGTATATATATATTATGTATGTATGTATGGATATATATATATATCTATATCTATGCATGAATGTATATATATATTATGTATGTATGTATGGATATATATATATATATCTATGCATGAATGTATATATATATTATGTATGTATGTATGGATATATATATATATATATATATATATATATATATATATATATATAAATATATATATATATATGTGTGTGTGCATGTGTATATGTATATGCATATTCAATGTGTAAGTGTATATATTCATAGATTAATATGTATGTGGATATGTGTACGTATACGTAAATATATATCTTTAGAATTTAATGAATGTTTGTACATGCGATATATTTGTTTTACTGTGACTATCGAATGCGTCACTCTATTTTTGTAACAAACGTAAATGTATATATGAATATACCTGCCGATGGCCCATCAGCTAATTGCAAATAAATAAAGACCCCTTTACCATATCCCTATTAGGCGTAATAAAACATTGAGCGGTTCTGTTCAGGCTTTGGGTGCATATGGGATATATTGGTACCAATTAAATCAAAGACAGAATTAAACTCGTCCAGAAACACAATACATGTATTTAGAGATAAAAGTCAGGCGCTTAAGGTTTATGTGCCTTTTTATTCATTATACCATATATTTTGGTAATATGCCTTCATATGGGGACAACAGAAGCTTTACTTTGTAAGTACTTTTAACTGATAGGAGTACCTAAATTATAATATTGTAATTACAAACAATCTTTAATCAACTGCTGCTTGAACAAGCAATTTATTAATTTTTTTAGTTTCTAAAACTTCAACAGAAAATGACACAGTTTAAATCATTTAAAACTATTTGAAACAACCTCTATAAATGAAAATGGGAGCACATGCACAAGTGTCTTCACACCCTAGTGTTCATCTGTTGAAACCAACAGGGGCTCGTTACAAATGAAATTAAGAGTATCGCTCAATGGATAGAGGGTTGGTCTGTCCAAACTTGCAACAATATAATACAAAGGAAGACACGATTCCTCACACTGCGGTATTTATAACACTGTTAGCTTGACCTATTTTCGTCTTCTCAAGATAAACTTACGCTACTGTAATCAAGAACAGCTCAGATTTCAAAACATTTTAATAGACATCGTTCTCTTTGTTACATGTCACCAAATTAACTAGCGTAATGACCAAGAAAGACACATTAACCTTAATTCACCCACAACATACATGTTTTAACTCGACGAACAAAGGACGCAATCGATGAATGACGATTATAACAGAAAACGCGATATATGACTATAGCACGTTCAGCTTGGTGTTTAGGTTTCAATAACTGTAATACGAATACGCAACAGCAAGACGAAACCTTTAAAATGCCTATACAAATAACTCACCATTCACCATAGGCATTACGTATGAACTACATATACAAACCACGAACTATGAATGCTATAGTCACAGTGAAAGCCGGTCGAGAAGATCTCTCATTATGACACTATCGCCTTTGTACTAGATTTTTACAGCAGATAAAGCAACAATGCGAACCTCTGAACTAGGTACATCCATGACCTCTTCCTTTAAAGAAGGAATGGTTAATTCGAAATGGAATTTACCTGATTTCGGCACACGATAGGCGGCTTGTGACGTGTACTTTAGTCTGGTTAACAGTTAGTAGCATACAACGCTACTTGCAGGATTAAGGAAATCAATAGTTAGGCTTAACTTTATGTTTATTCTTTTCATATGGGTTCAGAACAATCTGTTCTTCGCCTTCAGATCGTCCATAGCGATCGTCGCTGCAAAGGATTAAATAAAGGTTAGTAGTATTAGTATCCAGTTTTGTAATACGGTCGTTCGTAGTAATGCTGAAACACATACTTTATTTTTCAAAAGAAAAAAGGTCGTAGCCGTTGATCATGCCCAGCATATGATCGCTTGCGTCAATAGATTCATATAATAAAATCGATCCGTGCACGATCATTTTGGTCATAAATGACAGGTGGTTGCTCATAGCAGACGTCGCTCAAAACAGGTTTTACTGTGTTATCAGAGTGGATATTAGAATATATGTAGTTTTGCAATAATTCAGGAAATATAAGTTCCATTATTAAACATTATATTATGACAATGTGTGAATATGTTAAATGTCATTATTATTAGAGCTGCTAGCTAAGGTTAGAACAGTACTAAGACTGGCATTACATATGTGTGCAAATAGCTACAAATATCTGCCAAACTATTGAAATAGTGTAATATGACAAGGCCTCACACGTGTGCCATATTGGTTAAAGAGCCGTAGGCCCGTGGTAGTTGTAGGGGTCTCTACAAGGCAGAAAGATGGACATTTTAAGTGTAGAAGCAAGTGGTCAGGATACACAAATCATATATTCACACCACAAAATTGTATCATCGTGGTCTATTTTCCCAACGAACATACGCACGCAATCAATCTCAGTGTTTTAGTATCATACAGTTTTAGGTACAGCAGGTTTTATTATTATATGCTAAATAAAAGATTCATCGAAAACATGAGACACTAACTTACTGCATTCTAAATTACACAAAAGAAGAAAAAACAAAAAACAAAAAAAAAACAAGCAATTAAGTATATTATATGTTGGGTATTCAGTAACTTCTTGCAATCTAAATCAATGATAATATTACAAAAACGGAATATTTTATTTTACATATGACCGAAAAAAACTTACAATAGGTTGCTGAGCACAAACGTTTTAGACATTATCTTAGGCAGTGATTCCACATGGCACGCGCATAATAAATATATTTCTGATAAAATCTGGGAGAAATTAAACCGTTTAAAAGGTGATACATTCAAATTGGATCGATTGTGGTTGGAAAAATGTACAAATCTTATAGTTTACTAATTTTGGATTACGCTGATCACATTTGTAACAAACGTTCAATGAGAAAGAACTCCTAGAAAAAAAAATGTGAAAGCGATGAGAATAATAACAGGTACAGCCAAAAGTGCATCCCCTGCATACCTGTACCATGAAACCAACTTGGAAAGTCTAAACGCGCGTATTTACAAGCATAAATTGATTCAGTTATTTAAAATGTATTACATATTAGCTAATGTATATCTTCAAAATGTGATTCGACCTTTAGTTATAGAACATGAACTCTACTCCACTCCATCAACAAACGTTTTCGACCTCCGATGTGTAGAACAACAATGTTCAATAATTCGCGTTTACCCTCTACGATTCTAATAAGGAACGTGTTACCTGTAGAAGTAAGAAATAGTTCGTCATTGCATAGTTTCAAAGCCTACCTGAATCGAGAAAAGACATAACGCCTTACTACTGTTATGTTTGTGATAGAATGTCACGGATGCATGCTAGGCTAAAAACAAAGTGTAGCGGTTTAAATTACGATTTATATTGGAATCATGTATCTAACAGGAAGTATTGTTTCTACTGTGAAACAGAGACCGCAAAACGCTTTCTTCTGGACTGTTGAACATATTCTGGTTTTAGAGATCACATCTTATAGACACTATCTTTTTGCTCTCACAATTGAAATATTATTATTTAGGAACTCTGTGCTCTCTACAGAAAATAGCACGCAAATAGTTTTGTCTGTGTAAAATTTCATTATGATGGCTGAAAGATTTAGGTAGTCGTTACGACACATAAACTTTTGAATCATCTTCAGATTTTATTCTTTTCTATTTATTCTGGAAACATATAAAATATTATTGAAATTATTATTTATATACTGAGATATATTTCTTCTTTGTACTTTTTCTATGTAACCACTTGTACAAGCAACCAGATCGATGATATTATATTTGTGTTTACTGTTGGGGAGACAATGCTCTAATAAGCTCCTGCTTTCTACTGAATTCCCAAAAGACCATGTTTTTACTTGCATTTGACAAAGTTTCTGAACTAAATATGGATTAAAGAACAAGTAAGTCAAAAATTATCAATAATTGTAGATGTAAGACTCAAGAGGCCTCACCAGTCCATTTCTGCCACTACTTGAGGATATATTTAATAAAATAGACCCATTGTGCTTGTTATTATAGATTATCTCCCATGAGCAATAAGAGAGAGAGAGAGAGAGAGAGAGAGAGAGAGAGAGAGAGAGAGAGAGAGAGAGAGAGAGAGAGTAACACTCCATACTTTAAAAAACTGGTACTGTAAATATGGTTGGATAGAGATTCTTCTTGTTGTTCTTAACGTTGGAGTCAACGTTAAGTATTTACATCGAGTTTAGTTTCTGAAACTTTTGTAAATACAGTCATGGAACTTTATGGATGCAATTCATCATGAAGAATACTACTTATCACGCAAAAGTAGATCACATGTATGCATAATTAATTAGCATGGAACTGAATAAATCTATGATTGCATCAATATAATCAACAAAGGCACTGTGGCACGAAGCTTATGACTACAAGTAGAAAAGTCTTCTTCTAGTAAAGTCTTCAAATTACAATCTTCTTAATGAATTTAGATTTTTCGTTCTTCCCGTGATGTATCCAATGTGCGATAGTGTATTGTGATACCCTAAATATGTCCATCCATTGGACTGTCCGTTTATATGTTGCCACATCTTCTAAACCGCTGGGCGGATCGAAATTCATAAAACGTTGTAGTTGCGTTGCCCTTGGGTAAGAATCTGCAAGAGAGGTGTCATTCTTGGCTCCCATTATTGGTGTCCTTGAGAAGGAATCATAGGTGAAATGAAAACACATTTCAATTGCAATAACATTTTCAAATAGTTGTTGACTCAAACATATAAAAGCCTTCATAATAGGAAGACATGTCATATATGTGACCCATGGGTTACTGACCGCGGGTGAGTACCTGGTTGGAGGGTTGCGGTATCATTAAAGGTGCGTGGGTGGGTGGGTAAAAATCATGGGGATATGCGATGAGAAGACATCATAGTTGCTCCAGGGTTTGATTTTTTGTTTGTTTTGTTTTGCGGACTTTGTAGCGCAATGGCGGTATGCTTGCTTGCACGTCTGTAATCCATAGTTTAGTTCCTGGTTCCGGTGATCCTGAGTTCAATTCCTGGTTCCAGTAAGGAACCCCCCGCGGACTTAGGAATGAATAATAGGCCTGATGCACTTTCATCTATGTCGTAACAGAACAACTAATGAGACAAGAGCTGTGGTGGCTTAGTGGTTAGCGTGCCTGATTTGCGACCGTGGTACAGTTTTGCATTTAGGTCAGTGTCTCTTACATTATGGGATGAAGTCCATACAATTTGTGTTGTGGATGCCTTTACGTGAGTACAACGATATTCCACCAACGTAGGTCAGTGTGACCTATATTTCATGCTCCAGTGACTTTGGTTCAATTGTGAAAAAGAGGACATGGTGTAATGAGCACTTTAGTTCTACAAACATATTTCTTATTTTTAGTGCTTTTTGTCTTCAAACTCTGAGTTAGTATGACTTTTGGCAATAACCCTCCTCAAAATTAAAGTTCACTATTAAGTATAAATAAATATTTTCTTAACATTGTTTATCCTCTTGAAATTGCAAACTTGGTTTTAAAATTCTGAGGTTCATTAACCAATATCCTAAGATTGAGATATAATATATATGTTTAGTTTCGCTCATAATCTTTAGTGACTGGATTTACTTTGATCTCAGTTTTGCACAACTTGGTGTTGGTAGTCACATATAGTTTGTATTTGTATCAAATCATCCATTATTAAACTGTCTCCCATTCTACTTTATAGCCATAAGTTATTATTTCTCTTGTCAAGGTAATAACGTGAAGATTTATAAAAATAGAGAATCTGTTGATAGTTTTCAAAGTATTGGAATCTATGCGGACGGATCTTTTTGTTTCCAATGGACCTGTGCGGCCTTTTACCAGGATGATGCCAATCTATAGGACGATAACCGTTACGACTTAAAATTGCACACAAGTACAGGAAATAAGACAATCATTTGCACAATATACCGCAAGAAGACAAATTTGTAATCTGTGATAGAGGCACATAGATTACCGGTATGTGAACAAAATACCGGTAAAATGGCACAGGCACACAGGTCCTAATACCTTTGTCTAACTCCATGCAATTTATGCACAGGCTCAGTCTTGGTAGTTGAAACACTTAGTTTACTCTTGTCCTATTGTTTATTCCATATCAAGATTTTATAATGCTGCAGTTATTGAATTTCTGAAATTTAATCTTAGAATAAGTTTGTAATTGATTGTTTGGCTTTTTACCGCTGTTAAAAGTCGTCAAATATTTTTTGAAAATATTTTTTGAGGTTTGTGTCAAAGTTTGGAGGTGTAGGATAGGCTATTTCATATAACTGGACGAGTGGAAAGTGACTGTGAGTTTTGAAGGTTTATGGGACCCACATGATTAAACTCCTGTTGGCCCTCTGTCTTCATCTCATTACGGGAGTATCAAACAAAATCCAGGCCCGAAAAACAATTTCCGTAGCAAACACACATCTACATCCCATTCAGTCAATACGGATAAAGGTGTATCCTATGCTACCGGTAGCGATTATAGTAATATTGTTTTTGAACATTGCGAGAAGATATCATGGTTGTTTTAACTGGTATATAGCGAAAACGCAAAGCAAACAACTATAACTACTCAAGTTTGAAAAGCCAACTCGAGAATAGTTTAGTAAACCAAATGAAGTATAGGATCACTCGCGGGATGATTCTGCAACCTAGGTTTCATACCCTTGAAATACGGTGTGACCTTTTAGAGTACCAGTCCCGACGAACCAAATTATTATTCAATGGATTTGATGAACCCAATGACCGCGAAACTTGGTAACAATGCAAAGAGAAAATCAAATCAGTAAAGCGCGACGTCCTTGAAATCAATGCTGAGTAGGTACAGTGTGATCGTACACATAGGCTCAATCGTGGTTCCAAGCCACGATCAATAATTTTAAAATGTATGACCTTTAATGACAAACATTATGTACAGTCAAAACATAAGAAGAAAAAATCCATAAAGAAGAAGGTAAAAACTCGTCAAATTCACACCCTGTTTCCGACGTTTAGACCTGAATGTGAGAGACGATATAAAGGCATTGGCATAATTCATAAAAGCTAGAAACCACAGCCGAAAAGCATGTGTGTCATTTAAGGAATTGTTCCTGTACAATATATCAACCGGTGAACTGACATCCTTTTGCAAATCCGATGGAAATCTGGTGGGAAAATGTACTAGGATCTGCACACAAAACTGAAAAAGCGCGTGATGGTGATATTTAACTCAATTCGCATGATTTCAGCGGTATGCCCACTGATTAGGATGATATTCAGCCTTTGGCTAGAAACAGCCAGTCCGAAAAACCATAAAGACAAATATATAAATTGGTATGCGGTTTAGGTCCTCAAATGCTGCATGTTAAAACATAAATACGTGCTTGTGTTTGGAACACAGAAGGTCTGTTTGAGAATTAATTTGAAACTAAGATACAATTGTTTATCGTAAGATTTGACATCGCGCTTTTTGTGAAACTTGGGGCATGTCAGAAAGTCAATTGGACAGTTTTGTACAAGGATACTTTACCTTTAGTGCAACAAGGAAGAAAACAGACGTTTGGCAAATATTCAGGAGGTGTGACTGTTTTTGTCAAGTCAAAATTAATAGAAGAAAATATCGTCAAAACAATTTGTTTAGAGCTGGAGAACTGTGTTTGTCTCCACCGTCAAGGTCACTTTTAGATTGAAATAAAGATGTTGTACTTTATTTTGTATATTTATCACCTCAAGGGTGTCATATGTGTGATGAGTTTGACGCTGAAGAGAATGGGGTCGAATTATTTGACGGAAGAGTTCTGTCAAAAATCCTAACTTCCTATCCCGATGCTTTTCTTGTTTTGGGTGGGGATCTTAACAGTAGAACTGGTGGTTTAAACTGATTTTTTAGAGAGTGATGATGCTGATTTTATAGTAAGAGAAAATACTTTATGTGAGTCAGATGGGTTTAATATGGAATGATTGGAAAGAAAATCGAAACATTATGTTTGTTATACATTCGGTATGTCACTTATATATATATATATATATATATATATATATATATATATATATATATATATATATACATTATATACATATTTTATGCATATCTTAAATGGCAGAATTCATCAAGATCGATTGGGAAATTTCACATGTATTGCGAATCACGGGGCAAGAGCAGATTACATGATTGCCTCTCGCAGCCTCTTTAGGTATTGTTCTGATTTTGAAATTGGTTGCATGAGCGAGTCTGTACACTTCCCTATCATAGATAAGTTCACTTTTCTACTTGTCGACAATAAAAAACACAATCATATCCAAAGAAAGGTATATTGGTACAATCTTTGACGGATACAGATGGAATAAAAAATAGAAGAACGAATTTATGAATTCATTTTTTAGCTAGCTGTCTGATTTTTGATCTATTTTTAATTATGTTTTATTAATCTCATGGGATCGATGACCTCGTCAAATACAGATTAATAGCGTCGATTCATTCTGTGAAAATAGTGCAATGTGTATCAATTTAGATAAAACCAAAATTATTATATTCAGAAACGATGGATTTTTGAGGAATAACGAAAAGTGACATTATAATGGGTGAACAAAACAAACCGTATCTGGTTAACCATACATGGGATTATACTCCACTCCTAGACTCATGTGGACTAATGTAAAGGAATAACCGGCAATTCAAGCAAATAAGTCTCGACACACAGTGAATATTGTTCAAAATAAGTTAGGTAAATTTTCTGTGACAGAAGCTTTCAAACTAGTTTATATTATGGTCACACCTTTATTAACTAATGCCGCTGGAATATGGAGGTGAGCATATTAGTATACATTTGAAAAGATGCATGATACTTTTGTTGTACTAGATTTCTTAACCTTTCGAGACAAATATACTCCCGCTTACCACAAGGAGACGGTAGCAGATTTCCTTTGTGTTTTACTGAGTATTGTAAATGTATTAACTTCTTTATTAGGTTGCCCAAAATGGATAGCAATCGATATGCAATGCAATGCTATATTTTGCTGAATAAGCTGGATAATTCAGGTAACAATACATGAGCTACGAAATTTAAAGACTTATTATATACTTCATAAATAGTCCCATTAGTGTAACGTTGTTGCTACGGGTTAATACCCAGCGGTATTGACCATATTTAAGTAAAATTATTCACCGCTTCCTTATATGGCAAACACGTGCCCTCATTCGATGAACTACTTCTGGCTACGGCTAAATAAAAATGGCGACGGAAACGTGGAACACTGATCACATCATTATTTTGATGGCCACCATATGCCGACAAAGACTGTAACCCTTTCTATCTAACAGCAATGCTGGAAAATCAGTAGATGTATCACTCATCCAAATAAAACTATCTATAATACAAATTAAATAGAGAAAATATGAGTACATCCAAAGAGTTAAATTACAAGCTGAAAACTAGAAAATAAATATGATTCATACAAATGATGAAAATGGACGGCTAGTGATCGCTAGTTGCTGCTGTTAGTGCGAGAGAGAGAGAGAGAGAGAGAGAGAGAGAGAGAGAGAGAGAGAGAGAGAGTGAGAGAGAGAGCGAGAGAGAGAGAGTTAGAGAGAGAGAGAGATATATATATAGAGAGAGAGAGAGGCAAACTGACCTTTGATACAATGTTACATTGTATCAGTCAACAACTTCCATTTCACGTAAACAGTGCACTTTTATCCACTCTGAATGCATTGTTTTATCCTTCACTCCGAATTTAATGAAACACAAGCCACTCCATAATGAATTTATATCTTTGAGGTATTTTCCAAGACCGATGGACAACAATACCTTGGAAACAATCACGACGCACACAGCACTTTCAAATTTACCCGCCAAAATGATAGCAACATTGAGAAAATCCCAAAGATACTGTAACATTAGACTATATTTTTCTGGCTCATCGTTTCATAATGGTATCTTCAATTTTCTTTGATGTATTGCGTCATTTATTCATAATATTAATATTTCGGCGTATTTTTTTGGCTAGATGACATTCAATCCTCTTCAACAAACTTAATTTCGTTCAGTGTTGAATGAGAATCACCCCATGTTCAGGTTTCATTCATTAATTGAACAACGTGTAAAATAATCAATACAAAACGCTGAAATATCTTTTTTGTTTCAATTGTGTTATTCCTATAACATAACAGAATGATTAATATGCTTGTTTTTAAGTATATAAAAAGAAGGTTATTGACTGAGTATTGAAATATATTGGGCCCTCGTTCATGTGGCGTAGAATGCCCTCGCAAGCTCGGGCATTTTCCGCCACATGACCTCGAGTCCAATATTTTGTAATACTCAGCTAAAAACCTACACATACTATTCAGATATGTTATGGGTAATATCTGTTACGCACAAAATGCAGGAGATGAAAAACTATTTTTACTCAACTTCACACAACGTCTTAAAGACAATTTAATTCAAGATTGGAATCCAGCTGTAAACAAATCACGTAAAGAATATCACTACAGTAAATATTATGATACCTTTTATCAGTTCAATTTCATATAGACATTAATTTATTTACCCATCTACTAAATATATGTAATAGACTCGTATGTTCCGCCCATAATTTAGCCTTAGAGGAAAGACGGTATTATGACATCCCTCTTAATCAACGCATGTGTGTGTTATGTGACAATAACCAAATATGAATATGAACTTTACTTCGTTTTACAATGCCCATTTATACAGACCTTAGCTAGATATTTATACCAGGGATTTCTTTGATCAAAAAGCACCCATGTGAAAATGTTTTTTATTCTTTGATGAAGTCAGAGAAACCAGTCGTACTATCGCAACTTGCACAATATGTCTTTTCAGGATCTCATAGAACAGAACAAGTAGATATGTAATACTATTATCAACATAATTAAATATATAATATTTTTTTCAAACCATGTGTCTTCCACCAATAACTAATATTAGAGTTATGTAGTGGTATTCCCCTTTCATCAAACTACCTTTCTATTGTGGTCGCTTTACTTTCTCTGTTTTCATTTCACTCTGTGTTAATATGGTTGTAATATGGAGCTATCTGATAGTATTCATCTTACTATCTTTCTATTGTGGTAGCTTTACTTTCTGTTTTCATTTCACTCTGTGTTAATTTGGTTGTAATATGGCGCTCCACATTATTTAATTACTAGTATGCAGCTGTAGTTATGAGTCGATAGGTCTATAGTACCAATACAATATTGTCATGACCCATATTATCAATAAACTATTGTCATTCTCGTTGTAATTAATTTCCAAGAGTCTTGTTCAACCAGACTCCCGTGTGGCTCCGTTATATCTCCGCTATACGAGGGCGTGGTTAAATACTTAATTGATAGCGTTAGAAGACGCTTCGGTGAAACTTATCTTAACATACTTTCTGCGATGATTCATGCTAAAATGTATATTGCAAGCTCTTAAGGATATAATTAAGCACCATTTTTCGTACTACAGACGCGGATGCAGGAGACGTGTCTTTATCAATCAGTGAAACTGTCAATGTCTCATCACTTATTTTGCTATGATGCATTTAAATGAAGATCCGGTTAAGATCAAA
Source organism: Margaritifera margaritifera (assembly GCA_029931535.1). NCBI lineage: Eukaryota > Metazoa > Mollusca > Bivalvia > Unionida > Margaritiferidae > Margaritifera > Margaritifera margaritifera. The sequence continues at coordinate 595,988 of JAQPZY010001361.1, forward strand.
TCCAAATTGTACCCTGAAAGACCTCGGACCTTTTGCAATTTCGGGTTGTAAGTCTCGTGTCTCCTCGAGAATGTCTAGTTACATGTAGGTCTATTCTATTTGAAACTGCAGACCGTAAGACCTCCATAGAGTAACTTGAATCACTTGTAAACAATTGCATGCTTATCAGTAAATCTTTGATATGTGCACATTACCATCAACACCCGTGCACATTACTGTCTATACCCATGTACATTACCATCTATACCCGTGCACAGTACCGTGTATACTCATGCACATTACCATCCATATCAATGCACATTCTTGTCTATATTATTATCTATAATCCTGCGCATTAGATTAAATTCATTCATATTTTGTTCATTTATAAAAAAAAATTCGATCCATTTGAATGAACATGCGGTTAAGAGCAATTCCAAATGTTTACCCTAAATGACATCTGACCTATTGCAATTTTGGATGTAACTCATGTCTCCTTGAGCAATCTGTAGATACATATAGGTGTATTCTACTTGAAACAGTGACTTTAGATCTTGAGAAATCCACAGAGTAACTAGAATCACTTGCAAACACGGCAAGCTTGTCAGTAAATCTTAGGAATGTGGACATTACCATCCATACCCATGCACATTACCGTCTATACCCATGCACATTACCGTCTATACCCATGCACATTACCTTCTATACCCATCCACATTACATTCTATGCCCATGCACATTACCATCTATACCCATGCACATTACCATCTATACCCATGCACATTACAGTATATGTTCAAGAATATTATTGTATCTACCCATGCACATTACTTTCTAAACCCAAGCACATTACCATCTATACCCATGCACATTACCATCTATACCCATGCACATTACTCTCCATACCCTAGCACATTACCATCTATACCCATTCACATTACCATATATACCCTTGCACATTACAGTCTATGCTCATGAACATTATTGTATCTACCCATGCACATTATTTTCCATACCCAAGCACATTACCATCTATATCCATGCACATTACCATCTATACCCATGCACATTACCATCTATACCCATGCACATTACCATCTATATCCATGCACATTACCATCTATACCCTTGCACATTACCATCTATACCCATGCACATTACCATCTATACCCAAGCACACTACCATCTATACCCAAGTACATTACCATCTATACCCATGCACACTACCATCTATACCCATGCACGTTACCATCTATACCCATGCACACTACCATCTATACCCATGCCCATTACCATCTATACCCATGCACGATACCATCTATACCCAAGCACATTACCATCTATACCCAAGTAAATATCCATCTATACCCATGCACACTACCATCTATACCCATGCCCATTACCATCTATACCCATGCACATTATCATCTATACCCATGCACATTAAATCTATACCCATGCACATTACCATCTATACCTAAGAACATTACCATCTATATCCATGCACATTATCATCTATACCCTTGCACATTACCATCTATACCCATGCACATTACTCTCCATATCCATGCACATTACCATCTATACCCATGGACATTACTCTCTATACCCAAGAACATTACCATCTGTACCCATGCCCATTACTCTCCATACCCTAGCACATTGCCATCTATACCCATGCCCATTACCATCTATACCCAAGCACATTACCATCTATACCCAAGCACATTACCATCTATACCCATGCCCATTACCATCTGTACCCATGCACGTTACCATCTATACCCAAGCAGATTACCATCTATACCCAAGTACATTACCATCTATACCCAAGTACATTACCATCTATGCCCATGCACGTTACCATCTATACCCATGCACACTACCATCTATACCCATGCCCATTACCATCTATACCCATGCACGATACAATCTATACCCAAGCACATTACCATCTATACCCAAGTAAATATCCATCTATACCCATGCACACTACCATCTATACCCATGCCCATTACCATCTATACCCATGCACATTACCATCTATACCCATGCACATTACCATCTATACCCATGCACATTACCATCTATACCCAAGTACATTACCATCTATACCCAAGCATATTACCATCTATACCCATGCGCGTTACCATCTATACCCAAGCACATTACCATCTATACCCAAGTTCATTAACATCTATACCCAAGTAAATATCCATCTATACCCATGCACACTACCATCTATACCCATGCACATTACCATCTATACCCATGCCCATTACCATCTATGCCCATGCACATTACCATCTATACCCAAGCACACTACCATCTATACCCAAGTACATTACCATCTATACCCAAGCACATTACCATCTATACCCAAGCACATTAACATCTATACCCATGCACATTACCATCTATACCCAAGCACATTGCCATCTGTACCCATGCACATTACTCTCTATACCCATTACTCTCTCTATACCCATGCACATTACTCTCTATACCCAAGCACATTGCCATCTATACCCATGCACATTGCCATCTATTCCCTAGCACATTACCATCTTTACCCAAGCACATTACCATCTATACCCATGCATACTACCATCTATACCCAAGCACATTGCCATCTATTCCCAAGCACACTACCATCTAGACCCAAGTACATAACCATCTATACCCAAGCACACTACCATCGATACCCATGCACACTACCATCTATACCCAAGCACATTGCCATCTATACCCAAGTACATTACTATCTATACCCATGCATACTACTCTCCATACCCTAGCACATTACCATCTATACCCAAGCACATTACCATCTATACCCAAGTACATTACCACCTATACCCATGCACATTACTCTCCATACCCTAGCACATTACCATCTATACCCTAGCACATTACCATCCATACCCAAGCATATTACCATCTATACCCATGCACATTACTTTCCATACCCTAGCACATTACCATCTATACCCAAGTACATTACCATCTATACCCAAGCACACTACCATCTATACCCGAGGACATTACCATCTATACCCAAGTACATTACTATCTACACCCATGCACACTACTCTCCATACCCTAGCACATTACCATCTATACCCAAGCACATTACCATCTATACCCAAGTACATTACCATCTATACCCATGCACATTACTCTCCATACCCTAGCACATTACCATCTATACCCAAGCACACTACCATCTATACCCGATGACATTACCATCTATACCCAAGTACATTACTATCTACACCCATGCACACTACTCTCCATACCCTAGCACATTACCATCTATACCCAAGCACATTACCATCTATACCCAAGTACATTACCATCTATACCCTAGCACATTACCATCCATATCCAAGCACATTACCATCTATACCCATGCACATTACTCTCCATACCCTAGCACATTACCATCTATACCCTAGCACATTACCATCTATACCCAAGTACATTACCATCTATACCCATGCACATTACTCTCCATACCCTAGCACATTACCATCTATACCCAAGTACATTACCATCTATACCCAAGCACATTACCATCTATACCCGAGAACATTACCATATATACCCATGCACATTACCATCTATACCCATGCACACTACCATCTATACCCATGCACACTACCATCTATACCCGTGCACATTACTCTTCATACCCTAACACATTACCATCTATACCCTAGCACATTACCATCCATACCCATGCACATTACCATCTATACCCATGCACATTACTCTCCATACCCTAGCACATTACCATCTATACCCAAGTACATTACCATCTATACCCAAGTACACTACCATCTATACCCATGCACATTACCATCTATACCCATGCACATTGCCATCTATACCCAAGTACATTAACATCTATACCCAAGCACATTACCATTTATACCCAAGCACATTACCATCTATACCCAAGTACATTATCATCTATACCCATGCACACTACCATCTATACCCATGCACATTACCATCTATACCCATGCACATTACTCTCCATACCCATAGACATTATCATCTATACCAATGCATACTACATCTATACACATGTATATTACCGTCTGTACCCATGACCATTGTCATTTATACCCATGCATGTATAAAAGTTAATGGTTTTCATGAATTATTAATTGATCATTCTCAAGATGACGAGTCAGTCTCGGTAGATAGTGAAGTAAGCAACGGAGACTTATATGAATATATTTTGCAGATGAAATAGAAAAATGCTGTTTCATTAAAATAAAAAATCAACAGGGCTCGATAATATACTGTCCTAAATGATTGTCAGTCTTATTGATGTTGTTATTAATTTTCTTGTAGAGCTTTTCAATTGTATTGTCCGAAGTGATCAATACACAGATTTATGGAGTGAAGGTTTTATAGTACCTGTCCATAAGAAAGGTAATATTGATGAAATTGATAGATATAGGGGTATTACACATAGCAAACATTACATTCACAAAATTTATTCCAATATTTTCAATAAATGATTATATAAATGGGCTGACAAGTATTATAAAATAATTGAAAACTAATATGCTTTCCTGAGTAATAAATTATACTATAAATTTCATATTTGTCTTTAAGGAAATAATTTCCAAGTTGTTTATTTCTGGTAAAATGTTATGGCATAAATTAACCCATAGAGAGCTTAGTTCAGTTATATTGAAGGCTTTATGTGCTATGTATTCATCTATACAATCTTGTGCAAGCTACAATACTATTTTTTCAGATTTATTTTATACGCACACTATGGCTTGAAACTACGGGAATCACTTACACAAATCTCGTTTGCACTTTTTTATAAACAATATTGTTACTAGTAAACAGCATAATATAAATGCAGATGATGTTTTTACAGTGGATGATTTGTCTCTGTTTTCGTTATTATGTGGAGACGACGAAGTAAATTTAGCAAAAACCTGAACAGTCATTGCAAATCATGCTGAATAATTTGGAATCATAGACACGTTCTTGGAACCATAGGTTAGCACCAGAAAAACAAACATAATGGTTTTTGAAAGAGGCAAAAGGACAAACACATCACAATATTACAATGTGAATTATTAGGAAATGTACTTTCATTTAATTACCTTGGTTGGATATATTCAAAAATGGTCCACAGAATGAACACAAAATAACTTAAGTGTTCAGGGGAATTTTTGTTATAAGTTATTTGAATACACTGTTCAACCTGTAAGGAAGAAATGCACTCTTTTGGATACTCTAGTTGGATTTGTACTTAATTATGGATCAGTGATATGGGGTATCCACCCAGGAAATTTGAACGTTTTGTGGTAAACTGGGAGACATAAACTGTTGGAAATTAGAAAAAAATATCTCTTAAAATTTTGAGTCGAATATTGGTAAATGGAGACAGTGTGATTTTTAGAACCTGTACTTTGCTAACAAGCGACGCTGATAATGGTAATTGTTATAACGGGAAAACTGGGCATTTTCAAATGAAATATCTGTTAGATGTACAAGGCGTTTCTTACGTATGTGACACTGGTAGCTGTTGTAATGGGAAAACTGGGCATTTTCGAATGAAATCTCTGTTAGATGTACAAGGATTTTCTTACGTATGGAACAATGAATTTGATGTTGTGATTCTAGTCAATGAAATAAGAGATTTCTTTGATTTCAACTTAAATTGACACGGATATGCCAGGAGAAATGGAAAAAAGTTAATTCACAGAACAGTACTAAATATAGAACAGTACTAAATTACGAATAAAAAACAGAATACAAAGTATGTTTAGCATTATATTGCAAAAGCAAGTTATAGCTACAGTCGTGACGATGCAAACACGTCTTACTACTGATAAAAACGTCATTTGTTTGCTACACCACAAATGTGGTGCCCACAAACATAAGTGAATTCACACTGTTTCATATGTATGAGTATGTCTAAAATACATATAACTTTATAAGATTATTTATGAAATACGCCAGGACAGGCACCTGTTTTGGCTAAAATAAATAAATGAGTTGGTAGAATTGGAAATAGTTTATATTTTGGTAAACCTGTATGACCAACCACAAAACGTTGAAATATTATCAGGCTTAATATATACCCATTATATGAAGTACATGCATATGGACACTATCCACAGAGAATAATTATTCTTATTTTGAAGGCTACAGTGATGCACACATGGTGGTGGGAGGGATTCAGTCAAAGCTAAATTTCCAGTAAAAATAGAACACTTTTCATTGAAGAAAAAATATGCTTGAGGCAGATAGCAAAACAAACTATTACCTTCTTAGAAAAAAAACCCTCATGAATATGTATTTACCTAAATCATCCCATCGAGACTATTGTATTTCAGATTACTGAGTAAAGTCAGAATATAGTGTAAAGTCAAAATATAGACAGACATACTGATAGACAGACATATATAAAAGCAGACAGCTAGACAGATATATACCCTAAATGAAGGATACTTGCTTTTGAAGGACAGTATTTAAGAAAAAATGTTATAGACTTTATAAAAGTGCCCATTAAGTTAACGTTCATGTTAATGTACAGAATAGAACAGAACACTACACTTTATTTAGTATTAAATTCCTAAAGCAATGTGATGACGCAAACATGTCCTCGTGCAGAGGATCATTAACATAACTGTATTGATTACCACATAGTTGGTACCCGTTACATACAGTATGTGCAGTTAAATATGTTTGATATGTCAACATGTTAACATATCATTTTATGTGAATCTGATTGGTCCAAATAAGCCGATGAAATTATGGCGCATTATTCTCATTACTGATTGACTAAGACCGTGGGAATTGTTATTGCCCCGGCTTCTGGAACCTATTTTTAGTATTAGTATCAACAATTTGGACGCCATCTTTGCAATCAAGTGCCCTATTGGTATTGGGAGAAAAAGGTTACGTCTGTTGGAATGTGGCCAATGTGTCTCACAGGGGTTCGTTTACAAATGAAATTAAGAGTATCGGTCAATGGACAGAGGGCTGGGGGGTCCAAATGTAATATGAGTACATTGCATCTCACCCCCAGGACATGCGTGGTTTAAATGTCAACTTATAGGAGTAAATAAACTCACCTCTCTTTTGAAAAGAATGTCGACGAATGCCGGTTTCACAACTGACAGAAAGTTATTCTGCAACAGCATTCTTCCAAATCAAATATTGCAAATATCCGGTCAAAAAACATCAAATCTTGAATCATTATTATACACAGCAATACCTTTATAGTCTAGATTTAGTAAAAATGTTTGCATCCAGCAATCATCCTTTCACACGAATATCCAACAAATGGAAATGCTACTTTAGTGGAAACATTGTAAACAGTCTCATCAAAGTCCATGTATATGGCGCGCCAACTACTCAAAGCGAGCGAAATATGTGACATCACACATGATTTTCCACTGGAGATCCAGTGTTGTCCGCGTCGAATGTTATATTGATAAAAAGGACAGTTTATCTTTGAATTATAATTTGTAAAAACTACTTCTAAATATTAATGGTTATCGAATTGTGCATTATTAATTCAACTCGCGTCTGGGACTATTTTGTCTTGCGCAAGAATTGAAAGGTGCAGCGTTTGAGTCAGAATTTAATGAATGCCAAAATTCATCTGTTCTTCTTTCTATCCAAACTCGTTCCACTAAAAGAAAAACTAGGTGATAAATATAATCTCAAATGAGTAATGATTTAATATTAAATTTATGGAACTCGTTGAATAATTTCAGACTTCTGCGAGCCTTGGCGAGCAAAAGCTGGAAATTATTCAATTCGTCTCATAAATTCAATATTAAGTCATTGCCCAATTGAAATCCTCTATATATGAAATATAAGATGCGTTTAATTTAGGGAAATTATATACCATTACCATTAAATTTGCTTGAAATCTAAGACCAAATTGTTACTAAATCTGTTAGTCTTAGAATGCAATTTAATCATTAAATACTTAAATATATTAGTTTCTGCCTGACCTTTTGCTGCTGCTTGAAATCTAAGACCAAATTGTTACTAAATCTATTAGTCTTAGAATGCAATTTAATCATTAAATACTTATACAATATTAGTTTTTGCCTGACCTTTTGCTGCTGCTTGAAATCTAAGACCAAATTATTACTAAATCTATTAGTCTTAGAATGCAATTTAATCATTAAATACTTAATTAGTTTTTGCCTGACCTTTTGCTCATGCGCAAAGTATAAATATCTAGACAACGCGTGTAAGATTCTTTTTGAATTTGCAGACATAATGACTTCAAATCTGTATATATTCGGCCAACAGCAACAACAATACTAATTATAAAAATTTATAAAAATGATAATAATAATAATAACTTATTTTATATTCAAACTATGCGATAGTGCTCAAATTTATTTTTAAGTATATAATAGAAAGGTTGTTGATTGAGCATTGAAAAATACTGGACCTCCGTTCATGTGGCGTAGAAAGCCCTAACTTGCGAGCTTGAACAATGACCCAGTATTTTTCAATACTGGACCTCCGTTCATGTGGCGTAGAAAGCCCTAACTTGCGAGCTTGAACAATGACCCAGTATTTTTCAATACTGAGTCAATAACCTATACATAATTTTACTGCATTGCCTTGACATATTTAATCACTACAGGACACATGCCCTGTCCACAAAGGACCAAATTTCGGAGTCACTTGAGAGGTCTTTGTAGACATGTTTCTCAATAGAAAAAACAACAACAGAACGAAAAAGAAAACAAAAACAGAAAAACAGATAGATAGAGGAATATATGTAGTTTTTTATGGGTAGAGCCATAATACAATGGAATCATCTGTCTCAATGATCCTGTGCAAAACACAAGAAGCAAATAATATATATGTTAAACATTGTTGGGTTGAAATGAATATAATATAAAATACTTCGATTTATCGATCATTAACTATCTGAATGTTAGGTGATATGTTTCTTTATTGATTTCCTTTTTTCTTCCTGTTTGATTACACGTTTACTTTATTTTTGTATAAGACAATTTGTGACGGGAGACTAGTTAAAGACCACGTTTCTCTGAAGTGATTGCTTCCAACGATCATATCTTTCTAAAGGTAATACTATGCAGTTAGTGTCACTTTTATAAAGTAATGAGCCACAATCACCTCTATTTCTTTTCAGGATAACGGTATAACAATGGGGGGAGATAATACCTTCTGACCATGACAACAAAAGTTGGCCCTATGAGGTCCAAGTATGATGGGGACCAGCGACGGCCACAGCGGCGGGCTTTGAAGGACCCGACAGTCAGTATGGTCAGTATACAGCATCACGATGTGGCGGCAGATGCGTATTTAGGTGAAGGCGCTGTACGAGGGGTAAATTAAATAAAACTTTACTGTCTTTCCTTTGCTAGCAGATTGTTAAGTAACTTCATTGAAAATTTCGAACTAAGCTGCTGATTATATTTTTGTTATTAGTAATTTTTGATCCGATTTTTGATTGACTTATTTATGAGGACGGGTAACCTTTAATTTAGGCGTATGTCTGTGTAGCAACCTAACTAAACGTAACAAAGTTGTGTTATGTGAATCTAACATTGCTTATAAATATCGTTAAGAATGTTGAAGACATTTGAAAATGTATGCTTTTAAATTCTGCATTGATCAAGAATATATTACCAATAGTGCAGTCTTAAGCTTTGACCATTAAGAGCTAAGATGAATTCGATTATGAATGAAATCCGATATGTCAATTAGGATCGAGGCCGATTAGATGGTGTGAATCGAATCTGTAACCTTCTGGTCACAAGTCCAGCGGCTTGACCACTGAGTCAGCATGGCTCCCTTTGGTGGGGATCTTAATGGCTTTCACGTTATGACTCCAAAGGAGGGGCTGCATGGGGGTAAGAACAGACCGAGGAATCCATCCTCAGCACACAGACTAACTCCACGTATAATGCCAAGCAATTATATATACTTGTCTACAAGTGCAAGGAGAGAAATAGAGGACACTGCTGATTGGATAAAGACTTGTTCTTTGTATGCCGAGAGAGTTATCATATATGTATGTATGTACGTATGTATGTATGTATGTATGTATGTATGTATGTATATATGTATGTATGTATGTATGTATGTATGTATGTATGTATGTATGTATGTATGTATGTATGTATGTATGTATGTATGTATGTATGTATGTATGTATGTATGTATGTATGTATGTATGTAGCATGCATGTATATGTGTATGTATGTATGCCTGACTATTGCAATGAATTTCTCTGGGCAACACAATTTTGCTATGATCTTCTACATGCCTCCACGACTGACTGTGTGAAAAGCTTTTTTTGTCAGGTCGATGGTGTACAGGATAGAGTTCTGTTCCTGGCATATCTTCTGGAGTTGACGAGCTGCAAACATCATGTCTGTGGTTCCTCGTTTTTTTTCTGAAGCCACACTGACTCTCAGGATGTAGCTCTTGATCGATATGATGCACAAGGCGAGTATGCAGGATTCTGGCGAGGATTTTGCCGGTTATTGACAGCAAGGACATGCCCCAATGGTTGTTGCAATGTTGTCTATTGCTTCTCCGCTTGTACAAGTGAACGATATATGCATTCTTGTATAGTTCCATGAGTCCACATTGAGTGGAAGAGTTCAGTAACTTTCTGAGCTTTTTGCAAGCCTATGGATTTGTAGACTTTTGCTAATATAGCATCCACTCTAGATGCTTTGCCATTGACAGCAAATCAATTGCTTTCTCAGTTTCAGTCAGCGAAGGAGGATCAACGTATGATATGTTGATTTCCACTTTGTCAGTCATCAATTGCCTCCTGAATGTTGCTGAAGTGTTCTGTCTATCTTTTTAGTATCGTTTGCTTGTCCGCGAGCAGTGTGGTGCTGTCAGCACTCAGTATTGGAGATATTCCTGATGAACGTGCTCTTAGATTGTCTTCAATGCATCACATAAGTTCTTCATGTCATTTCTGTCTGTGGAGGACTGAAATTCATAAACCTTGTAACTCTGTCATGCGTCTTGCATCTCTCTGGGTTTGCATTGATCAGTCCTTTTGATGTTGGTAAAGGCTGCCTGTTAAATGATGAAGTACAGTCTTATAAATAGGCCTTTGGAGCCGATGTTTCTCTTTCAGTATTATTCGTGTATCAGCATCGTTCTCATCAAAGTAATATTGATATTTACATGCGGTGTGACCTAGAGTTGTTAATGCAGCCGATCACACAGATTCTCTGAAGGATGCCCAATCTGCCTTTACATGCTCGGAGTTCGCATGAATTGTTAATAGCTGGCTACATAGTTCTTCAACAAAAGGCTGTTTGACATTCTCCTGTTTCAGTTTGCAGACATTGGACTGTTGGAAACTTTTTTTGCTTTGTTGTCGTCTGTTAAGCCGAATCCGGATATTGAGCTTGGAGACTAAGAACCTGCGGTCAGTCTATCATTCTGCACTTCTTATGGTCTTCTTCACTCAATATCGTAGTCATTGAGATGCCAGTGCTTAGAGCGCGGGTGCATCTATTACGTCCTGTTGTGGTTTGTCAGGCGGAAGACTGTTTTGTAATTAGTAGGTCGTGTAAAGCGCAGTTCCTCAATAGGAGGAGTCCGTTTATGTTGTATTTGCCAAAGCCATTTTTGCCAATGATGACTGGCCATGTCTGGTGATCTGCGTCAGCTCCACCATTGAAGTCACTAATGATGATGAGTTTGTCTCTCTTCGGACCTTCTGCGATAAGAGACTCCAGGTTGTCAAAAAATGTGTCGTTGATTTCATCTTGGTTGGTCAAGTTGGGCGCATGGGCGCTGATAATAACCGAGTACACAGACAGTGGGAGTCTCGTTTGCATGAGTCTGTCATTCACGCCCTTTTTGTGATTTGTGAGCTTGCTGACAAGCTGTGATTTGATGGCAAACCCAACACCAACTTCACTTAGCTCAGCGTTACTTCGACCACTCCAGAAAAAGACGACGCCTAGTCCTACTTCAGGGAGTTGTCCTTTGCTCAGCTAGGCAAGTTTCACTCTGGGCCGCTATCTTGATGTGTTTAATCTGGCCAGTTCTTTACCAACTAGAGCTATTCTTCTCTTTAGTCTGTCTGCTGATGTCCTGTCCATTAGTGTGCGCACACTACAGGCACTAAGAGTGCGTGGAGTCACCTTTGCCTTGCTGTGGTATGCTGAACATGGTTAAGGTGAATAAGGCAATGTTTAGGGCACCTTTTCTAGCCCCTTGCTTGTGCTATGGAGGTGAGCAGTGTGATTCTAAATAGGGCCGATCAGTCACCCAGGGGGCTGCCGACTACCACTGCTGAGCCTCCTGTGTAGTGGTCTGCAGTTACAGTTCCCAGTGTATCCACACCTGCTGCTTTGTCGTTCGCCCATCGCCACAGGAATTGACGGCATCTGGTGGGCGGAGGGAGATGACGTCAAGACTTGCGTACGAGTTTGGATCCAGTCTGAATCCAGTGGCATGACAATATTAAGACGTCTGGAGACGAGTCCGGATGCAGTGGACGGCCACCATGTATTGCTGCACCTGAGCTGATATCCTGTGCCGTCATCACAGCTCTTGCCATCTGCCCTCACAGCCGGTAGGATGAACCTATATCCTTAGTCGCCTGATCCAACACAAAGAACTTTCCAGAGGGAATCAGGTGTAGTTGTCCATTTCGGTCAACAGTGGCAGATAGTTCCGTCTAGTGTTACTTACCGTAGCAGGCGTAGTGTCTCCTAACATATTATATATGTCTTTATATATGGTCGAAGAAAGAAGACAGGTGTGAGATATAATGTCCATTTAATTTAATATGTTTTCTTTTTAGACTCTTAACAATGAGGCCGCATGGATCAGAAATAAGATCAACATGAGAAGATGCAAATATTATATGCCTGCCGAGAAGAATGAGTAAGATCACTTGGTTTCTTTATTGACAAATTTTATTAAATACCCATTTAATATTACGTGGCTGATCTGATATTCAGTTTGGATGGTGAACCGCAGTAACTCAGCTGGTAGAACATCTGACCAAGGGTCAAGGGTTCAATACCCGCATAGGCAGCCAATATGTGTTAAAAATAGACACAAAAAACCCAACAGCAATCAAAGAAACAAAACAAAAACCAACCAAACAACAAATTAATTCTTATGTTTAATCCCTATTTCTGTGACATACACCCAGACATGAGTTATTTACTATAGTGTTTTCACTGAAATCCATGATGCAACAAATCAAACTGGTATAAATCCCAATTTGTTTTGAATTCCTTTGTTTTGTGCTGCTATAATAATATTTGTAAACCATACAATAGGGGCAGGGATTAACGAATTGCATAAAACATTAATATAGATGCATCTTCAGGACAGTTACTTGACTTTATCCAAAGTCAATCAATGTGGCCACACGTTCAAAATTTTGAGTGAATTACGCCTTTCAAGTAATTTTACATACGCCCTTAATGAATACCCTGTATCAACAATAAGCCCACCTTCAGCTTTCAAGAAATACTAGGCAGGCCTTTTGGATTCTTCACAGGAGAATACTCATAATTATGACCCAACTATAGTAGTCTAATGTGCCTCGGCCCTGTTTTACAAATACCTTTTCGTAGATGTTTGCAGTTGCAGATTATGCATAAGATGTGGTCACCAGTGTACCTAGTGTTAAGCTGCCATCACCCCTAAATAAGAGAAAGAATGAAAAGAAGAAAAGACAGAAGAACATATTTTAAAACAAAACAGAAGGGATATGATTGGAACGTGCTCCTCATAAGAACTTAGCTATTGCTACAACTTTGGATTCATTGAATTAAGAGAGAGAGAGAGAGAGAGAGAGAGAGAGAGAGAGAGAGAGAGTAGGTACAAGAGGGAATTAGGGAAGAAGTTTAGAGAAAACAAGGATGAGCTCAGCTCTGCTACTGCGACCACCGCTCTCTAACGTTGCCTAATGTTAAGCATAAGCATGGTTCTGGACGATGAAGATATTGAAAGAAGGATAGAGATGAGAAACTGAAAAGGGAGTAGAAGAAATAGAATGGAAAGAAATTACTAGGTCACTGATGCCACTTATAACACCATTTTAACAATTGTGGTTCACCTAACTGGGCTGTACTGGCCTACAATGGGTTTCGTAAACAACGCACAGGAAACGACACACTGGAAAGCACTTGCATTGAGAATTAACACATATTTACAAAAAGTAATACACATATACGAATAAATGCATTAATATTTCTCAATAAAGAGACTTGTTTTACGTTGATATTTAGTATTATATCACTTATCGTTGACACTATGTTATGCTTTTGAATAATCAGCTGAATCTAATAAAAACAAATTATCACCTTTTTCTTCAATGTCTCAAAAGAAAACTAAAAAAAAAAATAGAACGTAATGGGGAGCCTGATGTATACCATCTGGTCGAAACTAATGAACAAAGCGCTGGACATTCGAAATAAATTTCAATAGGTTGTTAATAAACCCTCATTTTAAAGTGGAAGAAAAGTATTTGATGTATTAAAATTTTAGAGTGATGGCAGTAAGAATGAACACCGAACTGTGTTTGACTACAAGAAAGGGAAAACATAAAAAAGAATTCGATTGACTTTCATCGCACCTATTTCTCGTCTCCGAAAAAATACATTATGTGGAGAACAACTCGCAAACTTGCAAAAAGCATAATGTAAAAGCATTGAAGATCACATTGCAAAAAGTAAACCGGAATCCAAACATTCCTTGGTTGACCAAAGAGATAAAACGATGATTTAAAAGAAGAACACAAATGTACAATAAGTCTCATAAATCCAGAGCAGTAAAGAACAGAAAAACCTTTCAAGATTAACGACTCAAAGTAAGAAACAAACTTCATACATAATACTCGAACTACTTGAACAATCTATTTGATTCAGAAATAGACAACAACTCTAAAAGTGTTTGGAAATACACCAAGTCACGCAAACATGATATCACGTGTATTTGCACTCAGAAGATGGATAGCAACATCACAATAAAAAGCAGATATGTTAAAAAAACAATTTACATCGGTGTTTACAACGGAAAACACAGACTGGATGCTATGAAAGGGAAGTTCTCCATATATTAAAATTCCCAGAATCAAGGTTTCTGATAAAGGAGTTGCAAATTGCATTAAGAGACTGAACGTCACGAAAGCAAGTAGCCCAGATAAGATGCATATTTTAGTGTTTAAAGAAATTGCCGACTTCCTTATGATTTAAGCCCTGTTTTGACATTACTCTACCAGCAATTATTAGACACATCAGAACTACTACAAGACTGAGGAAAAAAAAAACAAAAAATAAAAAAACGTAAACATCGTCCCATTTTATAACATAGGAGATAAGGAGATAGGATAAATCCGCCTAAAGCTAGGCCTGTATTGTTTACAGCTGTGGTTTCATAACTGCTGAAACAAGGTGTGGTTTTACAAACAACAAGGCATCTACAAAATCAAAACATCTTACATAAAGGCCAGCATGGATTTCGAACAAAATGATTCTGTGAAGCACAGCAATAAAATAACAACACACAATATTACACAAACTTATGGACAAAGGGACTGAAATAACCATCACCATCTTGAATTTTTTTTAAAGATTTCAACAAGGTCTCCCATCGTAGACTGTCAATTAAGCTGTCATACTATGGAATCCAAGGGTATGCATTAGGGCGGATTTAATTTCTCCTTTCTGATAGGAGGGAACACGTCGTCTTGGATGACTTGGGGCGCGTGCTGTTTCTCCTTTATATAAAGTACATTGCTGAACAACTACAACGGACAGTTCACCTCTTTGTTGATTACTGTATTCTTAACAGACCTATTACTAACAGCAATACTCAGATCATACTCGAACAAGACCTAAACACCCTTGTCGAACTGAACAATATCTGGCAAATGAATTTTAACATAGACAACTGGTCCTTTATACAGATTGCCACAAAACCCTAAACAAATAATCTTTAACTACTCAATAGAATGACATAATTTAGAATTGTTTATCACCATCCATATCTCGGCGTACAGCATAGTGACAACATGAACTATAACTTGCACATCGGGAATAAAAACAACAATGCACCTTGTATACTAGGCTTTCTTTAGCGAAACTTGAAACTCTTTCCACTCAAAGTAAAAGTAAGAGCTATTCGAGACATTAGTAAGTCCGATACTCAGATATGCTTCCACCATTTCGAACGCACAAC
Source organism: Margaritifera margaritifera (assembly GCA_029931535.1). Lineage (NCBI taxonomy): Eukaryota > Metazoa > Mollusca > Bivalvia > Unionida > Margaritiferidae > Margaritifera > Margaritifera margaritifera. The sequence goes on from JAQPZY010001361.1 coordinate 612,197, forward strand.
AGACTACGCAAATCAAACATATCGAGCGAACGCACAACAGACTACGCAAATCAAACATATCGAGCAAACTCAGCGAAATGCTGCACCCTTTTTACTGAATAAGCCATTCATCTACCAAAATCCTCGAAGTGTCGCCGCCATTATCAATCATCTACAGTGGCAGTCTCTTGAATAACGAGAACTAATTGCATATGTCACACTTTTCTAAAAGTTAGGAACAACTTGATCGCCATCTCCGTGATATAGTATCTTTTGACGGCATCACCTAGATCAACGAGATGCGGTCACTCCATGAAAGTTAAAACCAATCAGTGTAATATCACGTCTACAAAACACTTATTCTATCTGCGTTCAGCAACACTCTGGAATCAGCTACCTGAAGCAGCAGTGACAGCCCCTGGTCTGGATGTCTTTGAATTAGTCATCCGGCACTGCACCAAGAATACCTGTGCAGTGTATATACATATTTAGCTATAGACGTTACCAGGGAACATTTAACACTACATTGCACACTGGCTTTCCTCCATAACAGATGTTTGCGTGGCAGATTCTGTCTAGTACCTACGTGGTGGGTGAAGGTAATGCACAAGATTTGTCCAGACTAGGCATTACGAGGCTCCCCAAGGGAAATGAATAAAGTTAGAAATCTCTACAATAGAGGGCTTTTACAAAATGTTTATATGATTGTATGTGTGTTCATTTGCTTGTATTTGTAAACTTGTAAACATGACCATGCGTTCATGAATGTATATATATGCCCATTTATGAATATGTCATGCTTGGCAGGGATATTGAGATGGGTCATATCAGCTTGAATACATAATGTAAATGATAAACTAACTCCTTTACTGAATGAGCACCCATATGGACACAGACAACTAATTCAATTCAAAATAAAACAATTAGTTGTCTATATGAGCGGTATATATAAACAAGATTTGCTTGGCCGTAATAGTTCCTGAAATTTTAAACCTGCTTTTTGTTTTGAATTGTAGTTGCTATTCTTGTTTTGTTTATTTATTTAAAAGAATGACATTGATTCATATGCCAGTTGGCCATTGACCCAGCACGAGGACCCTGTTATTTCCGTAGCTAAGAAGCCTCAAGTGGTTGAAGTGTGTTTTTAATTGATACTTAGGACATCAGTTAATATTCCGTAAAATCTTAAATATAGAATAATTTCATCAAGTGCTTGTATTATATACTTGTGTATGTTAATATTTATATCTTCATAATTTTTATATTGCCATATCCATTTGTCTAGCCATCTACCCATATATACCTTAATATGTTTATAAAGGATTCTCAATAGATTAGTCCAAGTCTGTGATGTCACTCCTCAGAGTCGTGACGTCAGAGTCAATTGCCTTTAAAAAAGTCAAAAATTAGTTGTCCCAAACTTGGCTCAGTTTAAGCCTGCTTATATTTCATAACCAGGTATCCGTGGAAATGTGTGACTTGCTGAGTTCTACTAATTATCTTCATGTTAGCCAATTGTTAGACATCACCTTACTCATTTTGAAATTGTCAATAGCCAATTGACTCTAACTTTACTCGCTTGCAGAGTGACGTCAGAGACTCGGATTATCAAGAGACCATAACATTTTATCCCTTTTGGGCCGGCGACCTTTATGTACAGGAGATAGGCATGGTTAAACCACTGAAAGGGGTCTATACTACAGTAAATGGTTTCTTTCAATAACAGTTGTCCATAACGTACCTTGAGATAAGTATCGTTAAACGCCAGAAAGGGGTACTATAGTACATTACATGTTTTCCTTTAATAACGTGTGTCCTTGATGTAGAGGGCTTTTTTATGGCTAAACCTCAGAAAGGGATCTATAATACAGTAAATAAATGCTTCGCTTTATTAACAGGTGTTCATTATATACAGGCGATATGTATGGTTTAACCTCAGAAAATCGCCTATGTTACAGGAAATGTTTTCCATTAATAACAGGTGAAATATATATATGAAAGTGTCTGCTATGCAAAGTTTCACTCCCGGCACATACTGTAGAATCAGAAATTGTTGAGGATTTAAGAAATATGCAAACTGGAACCTACGCGAAAATTATTTTTACTTAATTATTGAACAATTTGATTAAGTTCATATGCTTACAATTTTGTTCTCATGAAAATTAGGTCTCATTTCCTTACTTGTAGGGGTGGAAGATTTGCTGAAATTTTAGCTTGATCAAACTCTATATCCATTTGATTAGTGATACACTTCAGTCTCTTGACTACTCAGCCGTGTTATACAACAGGGGAATATCATATATGAGCTTGCTTATCTTTGCAGTATTTGATATTTATCAGGAAGCCCCCACCCATCCCCATATCTATCCAAAAGACTCGTTCTCTTACCAATAGACTCTTCCTCAATAACATGGGAACTTGGGTCATATAAATACGAAATCTGAGTTATGCGCACAATTTTTCTATTAGAAGTCCAACAGCCGACACAACTTTTTTCGAGGTTGTGATGCCTCAAAATTGACCAAGCCTATATGTAGTAAATTCTCAACAGGTTGATGTTTGATTTTACACCACAAAGCCAATAAAGCTAGTGTAAACTATAGGTAAACAATCCATGTTTACTGTAATAAATTGAGTTACATGTGGTTAACTAACACCTCTATGCCTACCAACTTCAAAGTCGCCGCTCATCATGTATGTTTCAACTGGCCAGCAAAAACAACTACTTGGAATATCAGTCAGTATGTTGAAAATAAATGAATCAGAAACCCTAACGTATCACTCAGTTAAGAAAACAAATTCCGAGTCCAAGCTTGGGAGCGATTCAGGTGACACAGCTCTTCTTGGTCTTGTCATTTCCTTTCAAAAACACTAAGTAGTCACATTTGACTTTTTCGTATCTTGATTTGGCTGCTACCGCCCTTGCCCTTTTGAATGATATAGCATTCTGCATATAATATCACCAGACATGTCACTTTGCAGATAAATAGGCAATGACAAATGTGCCACTCATAATCAATGTGTGTGCATATTTAATGTCTAGTTACATCTCCATTTATGTAGAAATCAGCCTAAATTCATATATGAACTTGATAGAATTGAGAGAAAGTTCACACTTTTGTGCCCCAAACACAAGCATAATTATCTCCACAAAGTTATTTTTTTTTAGATGGATGGGGTGGCTATGCAAGTTAATGCAGTAATGATAACTAAATGTATCCAGTATGTCATCTTATTAAAGGAGGAAGATAGGATTGCTACAATGAATATCCTATTTTCAGTATAGTAACTTATTTTTTATACACTTTTACTCTCACAAATGATTTGCTGTATTTTTGTTTTACAGTCGCACACGAAGTACACAGAAGTGACTAAATGAACAAAGAAAGCACACATTTATTTCATATGTTGAAAATATTTATCTTACTTGCAATACAGGTACAAATATGCACATACTACATACAACAAAAGTATTTAGTATAACAGTTTTTATGTCTTTATATTTTTATAGCAGATGTTTTGCCATGCCTGGCATTATTGACCACAACGCCATCTTGGTTGCTTCAAATGTCAGCTCGCTGAGGCGGATACCAGCAAAAAAGCCCCAACTCTATATGTAGATTAAAGCCAAAATATTGAACATTATAAACCCGTGTACCAGTTATCCCAGTCAATTGTTGACACATTTACATCCGCAAGCAACATCAACAAAGCCTAGATATTCTTCAGAGATCGATGTCATCATATTATTGATGAATACGTTCCCTTTCCGATGAGCTCACAGCGCTATAGCCAGCCATGGATAAACTGAGGTATCACATACATTACCGATTGAAAATTGGATGATCCAGACTTGCCAAGTTTTCCAGTTTAGCTGATATGTGGTTAAAGTGTAAGATAATACAAAGCACATTATATGTCTCGAAAAGCCCATGCCACCTATGTCAATTATTGGCTGAGCAGTGACCAATCAAATCCCGAAAAGGTTTTTGAATTTCATCAATGAGAGAAAGAAGGACAACACAGGTGTTGCGTCCTTAAGAAAAAAGATCGTCTCACCTTATGCGACAGCACCAGCAAAGCAAACATCTTAAACCAGCAATTTACTTCAGAATTCACCAAAATAAGACATATCACACCTACCAGTCCCCGGAAATGGTCATATATCATCCATGCCTCATATTGTGTTGTCACTGAACAAGAAGTCATGAGTTGCTTCGTAACATCAGGACACACATAGCAACTTGTGCAGACCAAATTCCTGATAGAATACTAAAAGAAACTGCCATAAAATGATCACATGGCCTTACGAGACTCTTACAATACATCCCTAAACAATGCTAGGAATCCCGATGACTGGAAGACATTGTTTTTGACGATATGAAGCACATATCTAGACAAGTCAAACCAGTCGTCCCATTTTGACTGCTGAAATGTTAAGTTTAACTCTTAAAATTGTAGGTTTTGACTCTCTTAAAACTGGGGATCCTGTCTCTCCATCCTGAATTTCTACTGAGTACACTGTTTCTTGTATATTAGGACTGGATGCAACCATATCATGACACACTGTACAATGTGTACTTTTTTGTTGCAGCATTTGTCAGTGCGGGTATAGTAAACAGGAACATCAGACTAAACATCAGACTGTTTCCTCCAGTCCAGCAGATGTGGAGAACCCTACAAGCAAGCTAAAATGGGAGTGTGAAAAACACACAGACACCGTATCAACCAATGCATTTGGGGAGATTGAATTTGTCGGTTTGGGAGGAAACATTGGAAAAGTAAGAGAGATTTTATGCTAATAAAGTGTTCACTTTTCTTGCCAAGAAATGCAAAATAATACAGCTAGACTAATTATACAAAAGTTAAAAATAAAGATAATTTGAAATATCTAGGTACGTAAGCCTTAATATTAAGATTTGATTACGAACTTCCAGTGCAAAGGTTGGAAATGTTTTGGCTTTTTGCAATATACACCACATTTATTCTAATATTGGCACCTCTCCAAGGTTGGCGCCTTTCCTTTTGAACTTGGTAAAATTTTGTTTAAATATAGACGCTCCCAAATTTGAAATATTCTATTTAAATCGAACAAAAGTAAATATCGTACCAAGTGATTTGTTTTTAAATAAATGTGTCTGCTTAATAGGACCGTTTAGTAGTCATTTTTCCTATTTTTGCTTTTCTTGAAGAATGGATGATTTTCAGATCAAAATGTGGTATTGCTCGGGAAAAAAATCTAAAGTTGACGTTTATACATAATACACAAGAAACATTTCAATCGGGCCTGTATATGTATTGGCGATGCACTCACTTTGCACCTCTGTAGCCCTAAGTTGAAGTCCTGGTTCTAACACTTGCAAAGTCATTACCTTTGTTTAAGCCATTATATTTGTTGTACAAATAATGTACATAAATAAATGCAGATACATGTATGTTTTACGACATCTGTATTTATTAAATACACATCATTGATTATTGCTTGATGCTCGGCTATCATTAACTCAAAGTGCCTGGTCTTACCCAAAAGCGGTTTGTATCAGCCCGGCCACACTATATTTACCTAGTGTGACCCTGGGACCACCTTTGGCTTGGCATCACTGTCCTGTGGTCATGTGCTAGTGACCCGGACAACCATGATGAATTAGGGATATCTGCAATGACTGTGTCACTGTGACCTGGTCGTGTTAGATATGCCTCATCCGCCTAATCGTGAAAGCTGAGGATCATGTGGGTGGTGTTTGGGAGTGACTGACAGATAGAGTAGTAAAGAAATGATTTTAATCAAATACTTCTCACAAAATGGTGGCTGGGGACTGTGGTTGTTAAAAAAAATTGCGTGATGTTAGCAAAACTGATCAGGTTCCTTCGCACTCTGAGAGACTCATGCAAGACATTTACCAATTTTGCTCTCCTTAACCAAAGAGTAATGAGAGACAGCCTATACCACGTGACTGTATGGAATGTATGAAACTGATAGGTACTGCTACAACAGCAAATGATGAGTAATGACACACTTTTCCCCTAAAATTGTACTCTACATGCATATACATTGTAATGCATTCTGTATAAACAACATTTAAAGACTTAAGCTGAACTTTAGGCAGACTACATAAGACTTATATCAACATGGCCTGTATATGTATTGATGATGCACTCACTTTGAACCTCTGTAGCCCTTAGGTTCATATCCTGGCTCCAAAATATTCAAGGTCAGTGATTTGTTCAAGGCTCTCAGGTTTCCTCCCAAGACCATATCAAGCAACACCAGAGCCGTCATGCCCGTTGTTTAAGTCATTGTATTTATCTAGTGTGAGCGCTGGGGTCCACCCTTGGCCATAGTATGCCTGTCCTGAGGTCATTTGGTAGATAATACATGCTTCTGAGAGAGTGACAGGTGAAAGATGAAGTATTTTGCATTTGCAACATGCACAATGGAGAGAATGTTGGCATACCTCTATGTTACTTTCATGTACTGTGGCTGAAATTTCTTTACATATTGTACTTGTGAAAACTGGACATGATCTAAGCACACAGCAGACAAAATGGCCGCTCCAAAGTACTCGAAAAATCAGCCTGAATTAGTCAAAAGTGCACTATTTTCAGCAGTTATTAAAAAAGGGAAGCGAATTTTGCCAGAGCAGACAATACCAGCCTCTGAAAGGACTATGAATGAATTAAAAAATATCCAAAAAGTAAAAAAAGTTATCGGCTCTTTCTTTTATTTATTTACCTTTGAAGTCCAGGAAGTGAAAATGACCAAGCGGAGCTAGCAGTTTTTTGAGAGGTGCACATCTTAAGTAAGACCAAACTGTATACTCTATAACCCAAATTTCACCCATCAATCATACACCAAAATAAAGGGAATTCAAAGTTCTTTTAACAATACCTAAGATATATAAGGTTTTTTTTAAATAGCCAGGACAGTCAGTGAGGAAAACCTGGGCAATTATTTTTCTTTAAAAATCTAACCCTATGCAAAGTACGAAACTGGAGAGCGCCACCAGTAACCATGACGAAGTAGGTATATCTGCAATATCAGGGTCCTTGTGACGCAAACGCTGTATATATGCCTAAAGGTATAATGGTACCCGATAAACCTAATAAATCGTGGCTGTAATAAACCCAAACAATTGCAATCAATTTGTTGTTTTCATTGGCAAGTCCCCAGCCACACATATCCCTAGTTGTACTTCAGCAACCAAAACTATATTATTATTATGACGAAATACATCTAATATATAGATGCCACTCAAACTGTGACAAGTCTTGTTCCTACGTGTGCTAATTCCCTGAACATCAACATATAGATCATTATCTATAAGAAGTTACATGGTTGATATAAACGACAGCTATTGCATATGTTTCTACTTGTAGCTATTGCTTGTCATGCATCACTATACTATTACCTCCCTGAACTTAGCTCCAACCACAAATACAGATACCGTTCACCCAACATGTCAGGACCAAATATGTGCACATGTATTACAAAGTCATGTTGACATCAGCTCATTCCTCAAGTCCTAAATCATCGCAATGCAATGTTGTAACTAAGAATGGCATAGTTAATCTAGGTTATCCACCTTTCAATATGCATTAAAGTACTCAAAGTAGAATACTGCAAATCAAAGCGTGAAATCAAGACCACTGTATGAATATTATTACACCCTATATAGTGTTGCATCTCAGGTATTATTACAACACATGTTAATAAAAATCCACTGTAAGAGCTTTCTGAGCTTTTTTAATAGATGACAAAGGTGTTATAATGTAGTGCAAAAAAGCAAATAATCTTCACCTCCTTATGGTCATAATTAGGTAATCTTGTATGCTGGCTTTGGAACAAGATATGGCTGCCCCCATTCTGAGACTATGCCGAGATTATTCATTTGGATTCAATTCTGTCCTCGCTATAAACTGTTTCAAACGATTGAGAAAGTATTATCGTGTGAACGTCTGCCAGTCTTCTGTTATTAATAATGGGTCATCAGAGTTTGCTCCACAATACCTCCTAATTTTATAATAGTTCAACATAACTTTATAGGGAAAGACTTATTTGTTCTCACGTTGAGAACATATTGAAATTGGCATATCAGAGCAAAATGTTCAATTTTTTTAAACTGTCAGTTTTAAAATAAAATACCTTTCTTCCTGCTTAAATTCTATGTCTTCCATACAGATTATTATATTATGTTTCCCCGACAGGAATTCAGCATATGTAACAAAATTACCCGTAGCAGCACATCATGTTATTTTTCTTACAAGTTTCATAATCAATGGATTCTTTGATCGTCCCTTATTTATAATACGAAGAGTGGTCAGATCATCAGAATGAAACAGAATCCCCTTTGGTTTCCAAAGCTTCCCTACAGAAAAACAGCAAGCACTGTTGGATATACAACTTCAACAAAGACATGGATACTTTAGAGTTCATCGTATTATTGAAGTCGTTCGGCTACGAATCAGAAAAAGCACTTTCATTGAAATCAACCACCAAAACCAAACCTGGAAGCGGCATCGTTGAAGACATCAAAATCTGCTGCGATTGTCAACTAATCTTCAGCAACGAATGGAACTGCATTTCATATTGTTTTAAGAAAGTATGCCAAATGTGCAAGTCCAGTTTGACTTCTGCTAGTATGGTGAGGAAATGAAAAAGATTATCTGTTCAAGTAGACAATGCAAATAGGTAAGAAATAAAATATCGACCCGGGTAAATCATCCGACTTGCAAAGTTGAAATAACCAATCACAGGGATCAGTTTATGTTTAGTGCAGTGATTCTTTTTAAAACTGTGTGAAGCCTGTATATAATGCGTTCTAATTTGTCTTGCGATAGGCAGCCTTCTATTTTAACTGAATCTTAGATAATTCCAAGGAAGTCAATAACTTGGTCATCCCCGAATATAATATGATTTATTGCATCTGTAGTCAAGAAGTCATCAATCAAGTGAAGAATATGATCAACACCAAACTTGTTTTATGTAATCCAGCATACTGCCTGGGAGAGAGTGTCAAATATTTGGGAGAACTCCTACTACTAGATCCTACTCGTATATAGAATTTATACTTTATCTATCCACTTAACACAATACAGATAACACAACGTTTACAATATAGGTAAACGTTTAAAAGCATCTGAAATGTCTGTTTCACACATCCAAAATTGCGGAGTCAGGGCTTCTAAAGTCCGCATAGCATCATCTGCTCTAACATATATGAGGAAGTATTCATCATTTCCAGTAAGTTCATTCAAACTCTCATGCATGGTTATCATGCAGAGCAGACAATTCAACTAACAAGCATGTCATTTTGGAATATTTTCCTTTCACCACTCTGATATGACTGACTCGACATATTGAAAACTGGAGATGATAAAACCGACCCTTAAGAAAACCGTTAGACAACTCCTTTTAGGAAACATTCATCAACTGGATCAGGATTGTGACTAGCTGATAGTGAATTCTGGCATCAAATGATGATGAGGGTAAAACATTGATACCAGTGCCAAATTGTTCTCCTAGACCGTGCATTAGACACTGTAGAAATTCCCTGTCAGGATGGTTCCTTAATTCCGTTTCTAATTGGTCTTTAACATTGTAGTTAAACCCTACTAGCATTTCTATTTGACGTGCTGTTGTTGGGTTTGTCCCTTACTGATCTACATTGATCGCTTTGGTTGACGACACCAACATGCTAAACACATGCGAAGAAATCTACAAGATGATCTCTTGCATTTATCTTCTTTATAATCATTACATATATCCCTCCCACTGAAGGTAACGCGGTGTCTACCCTTAGAATTTTTCGGCTTGTATCCTTGGCTGCCGCTAACGCCTGAAAAGTGTATATCCCTCTTCACGTGACCTGACGCACATATTGAGCAACAGTTAGTTCCATGCTCAGTGTTATTACACAAATCTTATCGAATCTGTATTAGGCCTACACAAACATTGTTTAAAAGTGTTTCATCTCTAACAGATCAATCACTCTTGAAAATCTGTTCCAGTAACACTGCTGCTGCTTTGGCAGAAAACAAAAACACAAATAATACTGATAAAATCGTCCCCTGGATAGCGCATAGCTATCTGAACTGTGTCACATTCATGCAAATCTAGTTCTTCTTGACGATACGGATAAGCCTGGCACATGATGTGTTCATATTTGCCAAATGTAATAAAAAAATTTGGCAATGTAAGAGATGTGTTAATCCGCGGGTCACTATTGGTCTGGGTAACTATCGTAATGGCACCTACTTTAAAAATACCCAAATTATGTTCTCCTTTGTCATAATTTGGTATGAAAAGTACTGGTAAATTTGCAGTTTTACCTTGGATAATGTCAAGTTTATGAGCCGTAGAAATGATCTCTTCGTGAGGAATTAAGTTGTCCGGTTTTTCAAAAGAAAATGCCCTTAGGCCTGATGAATTGTGATGGTTTACTCTTGCTGCAGTAGGCCCGTATGAGGAACCCTCCTCGAATCTCATAGCTATTTGCAATGAAAATGAATTCGGAACAGCACGTGGAACATAATTTATGTGTGTAGGGCTTGGAATGTGTGCCAAACTGATTACTTGTTGAATATTCTACAGTTTCCAGAATTTCACTAAACTCTGACGTGTTTGTCTGAGTACTGCAGTAGAGGAAGTAGCAGCATCTGGTGCATAACTGAGAACATTTATCGTGACGTCATGGAACACTATCTGGGAATGCTGCATATGGGGAAATGCAGTCTGATAGGGTCGATTAGGGCGAGTTGTTTCTTAACATTTGGAGATAGACCGATTTCTTATGTCATCCAGGAACTATGATATTGATGTCATTTAACTCTTTTTGGTAATTGATTACTAGTCCATTTTCTTGGATTTTCTACATCGTGTCCAAATCGCATGCAACATTACTGCTACCTTGAGTGTTTTGTGACCCATTTTGAATGGAGTCTAGGTTGGATGCTGGTAGTTTTCTCTCACGTCGACTCATCATGCTCATTATTAACCAATGAGGGACGTCGGGTTGCCGAGTGGTCAAAGGCTATCGCCTTTACAGATCATTCACATCTCACCTCTGTCCGCGTGGGTTCGAGTCTCGGCTCGGCCAACGTGGGTATGTGAGATAGCTTGCCAGTAGCTTCCCGTGGGTCGGTGGTTCTGCCCGAGGTTTCCCGGGTTCTTCCTCCACCAAATATACTGGCCGCCATGTATAGCCTATCATGTGCTGAAAAAGGACGTTAAAGCCACAAAACACAAACATTAACCGATGTATAGAAAAATTATTCATTGAATATTAAGTCCAGCTGTAATGTCCCGCCATGATATAGACGAATGACATTAAAATTCTTTCGACCTCAGCACTCGTATTGCAATTTAAAAAAAAAACAGTACAAGTCATGCAGGTTGCGTAGGCGTGTAGTTCCTACTAGTATAGCTGTAGATTTAAATGCTGAGAATTTGATTACACATACCCTTGAATGGCCAGTATTTAGTTTATTTATATATATAACAGCCCCAGAGAATACTTCCTACAAAATCAGTGTTAAGGTACGTGGACATATTTAGACGAGACCGACTAAGAGGAGTGATTCAGTGTAAACCTTGATTGAATGTAGCCTCCTATGATGTCAAAATCAAAACACCACGTATTGAAAAACAATTTGTACTGCCCTTGACTAGTAATGATTAGACCCAACGTACACTTTTCTTGACCCAGTTTATTGCCCTGTCGCTATTCTAAACTAGAGTGATCGATAATTTTGGTCTGGAAGTTTTGTGATGACAACTATGGTGTAGGTCACAAAACAATCATATATGAACAGGTTTTGCTAAAACTTCATTAGTATTACATTTTAGAACAACAATTAACATTTTGAAACAAATTTCAAAATTACGAATTGGACACGCAGGCATCAGTGCAAAGAAGTTTGTGCTATATGTTACTGTGCCATAACTAGAAGATGTAGAAATACACGAGAGAATGAAATGCATAAATGCGACAAGTATGACAAATTGCCTGGTCTTAGCACCACTGGTCAGTGTCCTTCGCACTCTAGCAAAGAATGTTGCAAGATACTGGTCACTTTCCCTTTTCTAACAAAATGAGTAATCACAAACACCAATATCACCTGACAGTCTGGAATGTATGCAAATGATGGGTATTGCTGCCACAGACAATGATAAATAATTAATAAATTTCAGCCGTAAGACTATACTTTACATACACGTGCATGGTCATTCATTTTGTACCAACAACACTTAAAGGCTTAAGCTGCAAAGAACTGGGTGTACCGCGTTTTACACAATGCATCACGTTGAAATATCGATAATGCTCACACAAAACTTCTTTGAACAATATTATATTCCTTTGCATAACGGTGTTCAGCAATAGAACAGTCAACCAGTAACATTATATTTTGAAGAAACATCGTTTCAGGTTTTTAAACTACCTCACAGTTTCTCGTCATTGTAAATCCTACAAGAAGAATCCATGCAGTCAAGCGCCTGTTGCGGACAAATGAAAACAGGTCCGCGAGAATGATATTATTTCGTTTATACATTTTCAAAGTACGAACTGTTTTATCTTACATTTAAAGTACTGAAATATGAATATAGCAATGATTTGTTTGAAACCTTATTCGTAACCAGACATCTTAGCATGGACTCATGTCCTTTGTCCTAACCATTATTCAGACTGTCAAGAAAACTGGCAACATGTGCTTTCTATAAAGGTGCTTTGTACACGGAAATGTAAAACCCTGAAGAAATTGATAGCAACCACCCGTGCCACTTCACTGAAAAACAAATAAAACTTAAGTACTCTTCAAGCAAAGCTGAGATTATTCCTTGCTTTAGTTATTCAACAATTGTTGAAATAGATATTGTCTTGATAGAGTGGTGACAGGAAACCTGGATGGTATTGTTTCGAGTACATTGAACATAAAGGGGAAGCTGATGGATAAACGAAAATCACAAAGAATCAAGGTTAGTGGCGTATTTTGTATGCTATTAAGAAGTAATGTATGTACAATGAGTCATATAGTTATCGTCTTTAGCGCCTCAAAAATGAAATGGTACTCGACAATCTTCCCAAGCTGAAAGCGTATTTAATACAGGCACTCCCACATTTAAAATAGGCTGAACACACACCTAAATTAGAATAGTTATGGAATTTATATTGGTACAAACAATCACTCTTTGTCGTTGACAATGCCACAGTGGGTTGGTGGGGAAATGTGATTTATCATACATGTACTAACTTAGAAGAAAGCAACGTGTATATTTGTTATTTCCCGCAAATTTGCATAGTGTAGATCATGCGGTGGGTTGACGAACTTTACTTCAAAGCCATATATACGAAAAATTCTGGCCAAATCCGACCTTCTTGCAAGTCAATTAAAATATTAGAAAAGAGTTTTGATATATAAGCTAGTACAGTAATGGTAATTATCCCACAGAAGGAATAACTATGAGCATAACCACCTATGGTCCATGCAGATTTCATGGCAGATTCATAGTCTTGCAGACTTGAACAAGGCGGTCAACCTACAATTGCATAGCCATATTAACAAGCATATGCAGTACAAAACGACAATATTACCAATTAGTTTATTCATTCCAATTGTTCAGTTTGTACGTGTCGACAAATTTACTAAAACGTCCACCGTGTTAGAACTGATGATGGAGGTATGGGAACTAGAAAAGCCGAACTTGCTAATTTCGGTCACCGGCGGTGCAAAAAATTTCAACATGAAGCCTCGCTTACGAGATGTCTTCCGACGTGGTCTGATGAGGGCTGCACAAACCACAGGTTGGGACTGAAAATTTATGAATAGAAATTTCCATGTCTTTGTTTATTTTATTTTTTTGCAGATCCCAGTTTGATTTTATTGAAATTAATCTAATATGTAACATAATATTTCAAAAACTTTCTTCGCATTGTTACTTTGATCTGCTTCATTTTCTCACCTAAAAGGCATGGGTGAGAATATTACAACAAACATGTGTGTTCTGGTTGGAGTTGGGGGGGGGGATACCTTTTTGCCTTCTGTTAAGAGCTGTGAAGGAAAAAGGAAGACAAACAATGCAACTCTCAAGCTGCGATTTTCATGTCGTGGTGCCATCCCTTACTTTTCTCACCCAATTCTTGGTCAAAGAAGATATAAAAAATACTACTCAATTTTTATTTCATCACATATTGACTTTCTGTACTTGCAAGCTTTGGAGTCATATTTAGCCTTATGATATCATCATAGTGCATCATACTATCATATGATATGAACTGATCATGTAAAGACTCAAGTAAAAACAACCTAAGACTGTCAAGACCAAGACAAAAAAAGTAATAGTTGCAAATCCACAAAGTTTATCTGTTTCACAGATGAAACTGATCAGATGTTGGGGTGGGCGAAGTGGGTGAAACTAAGACAAAGGAAATCCCAATTCAAGAGTTACCTAATTTATTCTGTAAGGCTTTGTTGATTAATTCTTTATATTGAATTTTTCAAGCAATCGTTTTTCAAAGATAAAATAAAAAATATCCTATCTGAATGCCATCCTTTCAATCATCTTGCTTTAATGGCAAATATAGAAATCATGTTGAACATAATGACCTCATCACAAGTGCCTACTTTTCATGCTCCTCAATTTGTTTTCTCGTAAATTTAGATCCATTTATTAGGTAATAGCAATATATGTTGATGCTCCTCGACTGGCTATACTTTTGTGGCTTCAAATTCTGAATTTTTGCAAAATGATTGCGAGCTAATAAGTTTCCATAATTAAAAAGGGATTGTGTAAATTCTCAACTTACCTTGCCAACATCTATGTGATTTTTTTTGCATGGCCCTGCATCCATTGTGTAATCAAAAATGTGGCCATGTCACTGTCTTCCATAGGAATGGTTTGACTTCCATAGCGGCCAGGTGAAAATCCTATTTTCTACTCTATATACCTGATAGCCGAGCCATTTGTCTTCAAACATAGGAATGTTTATTTAAATATGCTAATCCATAATCGTGACTTTGGTGACTCCCCTAACAATAGCATTGTTTCCATAGCAATCAGGTGAAAAATATATTTCTTACTTCTTCCCCGGTCCCAAATCGAACGGTCTTTAGGTATCCCCGCCCTCAAGTAAAGTCTATAAGTAGTAGGAGGAAGTATACAAAAGTCACATCAGAGATTGGCGCTTGCAGAATGTTCACTCAGTATGTTTTATCAATGATTTATTCATTACGTCTAAGCTGACAGATAAGGCAAAAGAGGTTCATCTGGGGCATTTATATTTCCTATTTTATGTGCTACATATTAAGTTGGTAGCCTGGTAATTTCAGATAATGACAGAAGTAACACAGATTGATTCAAGAAGACCCCACCTAAAGGTTTTCTATTGGAATCAACCCAGTATGGAATTTTGCTTGTGCCCAGCGCTTCGTTTAAAACATATTTAGCAGATAACAAACCCCAACTATGTTTAATTTCAGGTGCCTGGATCATAACTGGAGGCACCCATGCTGGTGTGATGAAACATGTAGGGGAGGCAGTAAAAGATTATGGCATGACCTATACAAGTCAGAAACCTGTGATTACCATTGGTATAGTCCCATGGGGAGTCATTCAAAACAGAAATTCCCTGGAGAACAAACAGGTAGGATGATTGAGAATGCAAATCACTATTTATGCATTGCCACAAGTGTGGTAGGGAATATAAAGTTACCTTTGTCTGCCTGTCCAGTTAGGTTTTGTATTTAGGTCATTTTTCAGGCACCATAGTGGATCATTCTTGTTCCATAGATACATTTATTGTTCAGTGTGTTGCAGATGCAATATCCTGGACTCTAACTTGGTAGATTAGAGATATGAAGTTCAAAATGGTTGAAGTATTTCTAAGCCCACATGTGAGTCAAAAGGCCTTAGTTTAGACCCGTTTCCATGGCATGAAATCTCCGACAGTCCTAACTTGGCCTATACGGAATGTTAGTCCATTACAGGTTACCCCCATCCTACAATAAGAGCATACTGTACTGACAATGTGCGGACTCAAACTTTGGACTTTTGATCCGAATTCATCATTCCAATTAGTAAGCAATGGTGCCATTTAGAAATACCGCGAATTCATTTTTAAGGTACACATTTTGGTGGATTTCATGCTTTCTACAAACCACGAGTTTCAAGACTCACTGAAGCCAAGGAATTATTTTTCTGTGAATACAATAAGACCCAGCCAAATTCTACAAATGTAAACATCGGCCAAAATGTTATTTTTCCTACAACACAAAAATTGACCCATCAAAATAAACAAAAAAAAAAGAGGAATTATCCCACAGAACACATAAGATCTCTTACACGTACTGAGCTGTGTGTTGAAAGTACTGAACTATGTGTTACAAGCACTGAACTATGTGTTACATGCACTGAAATGGGGACGTTTTTCGGAATACCTCAGATGCTTTTCCCTAGAGACTGGGAGATTCTGACTACAAGGTCCTTGTCCAGTAGTGCATATTTTCTTCATTGAAAGAAAATAGGTCCCATACATGTTTTTCTAAATATATGTGCCTTACTGAGATCATTGTGTTAGTGCAGTGTCATACTGTGACAATAGTATACATCAGAGTATATTCTAGAATATGTTATTGGCAATCACATGTCCTAATCAGACAGTCACGCATGTACGATAATGAAATGAGTAATGATACCAAATCTGCATTTCATTTGCTCTTCATTAGCATTTCATTTGCAACTGTTATGCATTTTATTTGATTTACATTTGCATTATATTCACACTTGCATTTCAGCTATCATCTCATCGTGTTTCTATTATGGTCTTAGAAATGCATTCTGATTTTGCGTTTGTCACGTTCAGTCATCATTTCCTTTCAATTTCGCTCATTTGGAATCCATTTTCCACAGTGAGGATATCCGCTAGTATTAAATGGAAAAAACGATTAGTGGAGTATCTTGTGTTTTTAAAGTTTGGTTTAATAAAAAAGAAAATCATAAAGTTCAAAAGGCAGCATTATATTTACGATAGATACAACTTTAACTGCAATAAATGTACAGATATAGTTTTTGAATATTTCTAACGGATAACGGATAAACTGAAGAAGAAAACAAACAAGACAGTAAAAATAAAAATAAAAACAAAATGGACTTTTGTGATGTGTTTTGAAATTTCGTTGTGATTCTGATTTATTAGAATATACGGAAAACGTAAGTATATCTACGTCTGAATTTTTTGTGTGGTATGAATAAGATACTGACACACATTTTGTAATGGAGGGATTAGGTTTGTTTGATTTTGGCAATCATCTAAGTAATATTGCTCTTTCAAGAGATCTAGTTGGTCAGGAACAAAAGATTTGGATTTTTAAGCCCCCTTGACAATATCAGCTGTAACTGTCTTTAAACTTGTTCACGTCCAAGTTCTACTGTTGCTGTTTTGGTAGTGGTAGTTGCTGCCGCTGCTGCCTGTGAGAAAGACAGCTAGCGGGTTTGACACAAAATTTAAAATAAGCCGGATATCGTGGAAATCAAGTATGAAATCAGTAAGAGTAGGAACCAATGGTTGAGCGAGAAATTCTTTGACAAGTCGTCCAAGAAGAAAATCTGTTTCAGTTTCTTAAAGTTTAAGTATTGGAAAGGTAAAAAGTCACAACTATTTCTATACTAAATCTTACGTATCATTTCATGTTCTTTCGTAGGACTAGAATCACTACGCATTTGTATGGAACAATACAATTCTTTTTTTAACAAGTACAGACACTCCATGTACGATGCACAGCATCTTCAATGTACTCTAGTTTTGCCGTTTTCAAACTCAAACAGAAAATGTCACAACCTGACAGTACAAGAAACCTGAGCTTAACGCCAAATTCTGACCTGGCTTGACATTGTGGTAAACTTAACTGTCGCCACTCTTCACCTCACAGCGCATTACAATAGGTAACATTTCACTCAGCGTATTAACATAGGTAATAATTTACTCTGTGTATGAAATCTAGAACAACAAAAACATTGGTAATGAAGTGAACTGTTAGTGGGCAAGAAGGTCAACGAATGTATTAAATCTAGGCTGGCAAATCGTAAATTTGTAACAAACTGAGAACCAAACCTGCCTCATACAGAAATTCACATTGGGGATTTTTTAAACAAAACTTTCTGCAAATGTTTACTAAGCGACACTGGGTAGTCGTTTAGTCCGCGATCAAAATCAAGGAAAACAGTATTTGCAAATTGTAAACCCCACTTGGCTATATTCATCATTGACATTGGACATATTTTAACACACTTCTTGGATTGTAAAAGTAGCCAATGTCTGTCCTTAAGTTTGTGTTTGTTCTTCTCTCCGTCCATTTCAATGTCTATAGAAGGCAATATTTGTGTATGTGCGTAAGCACTCCCACTTTGTTCTCTTCTTTCCCATAATGTGTGACAGTGTATTAGTATGTTGATGTGTGAGTATTCCTACCTTTTTATCTCCTTTCACTTGATGTATAAAAGTATATTTGTGTATATAGTATGTGTATATTCCTACTCTTTGCAGGGGGTATAGTATGTTTGTGTATGTGTGAGCGCCTGCTCTCTTGTATGTGAGTGTATGTTTGTGTATTTGTTTGTATACTGCGTGTATATTCCAACTTTGTTCTCTCCTTACACTTCACTGCCAGGGTTGAAAGGATTATAAGTGTGGAAGGTGGTGGTAGTTTTGTTTATAAGGGGATGGTAGATAAGTTATAAGGGGAAAGGGGTTTTACTTTGTTGATAAGGGAATAACTTGACCCCACACGGATCCATAGTGTGAAACTTATGAACGTTTATAAAATTATATTTTATATCGCTCCCAGAGTGTTATTTTTATAAATACAATTATAGGCTCAATATGAAATTTCGTGTTAAAAATATATGTTAAATTCCCCTTGTCCCCAGAGCGTCATTTTTCTTCTTTTACAAAATGAAGGCCGTAATTATTAACTTCTGATTGTCCCCCAAGTGTCATGCTATACTCTTGCGATCAAATATATATATGTATATGTATATGTATATGTATATATATATATATATATATATATATATATAAATATATATATATATATATATATATATATATAAGAAGATAAATGACACCAGCATTATTAGACAGTGTATCATCTATGTTCTTGAACTTTGTCTTTTCCATCTACAGTTTAATACGTGTGTTAATTTTCATTCACATGCTGACATATGTCAGCTACCCCCAGGTAAGAGATATTAGGCCCACTTGGGCCTCTTTTTTCCACACCATGAAATATGTCTGGTATTAGTTCTTGTATGAATCATCTTTAATGATCTGATCGATATCCTTAATATTCAGACACAAAATCAGTACAGTATATCACCATATTGAAGCGGAAAACAAGTTTGGAGCTTATGTCCTTCTATTATCTTATAGGGGTCCTGGCCAGCAGAATATCATATTGATGAGCCTCTAATAGAAAAGGAAAGTTTCCTAGATCCGAATCACAGCCACTTTATCATGGTGGATGACGGAACCCAGCACAAGTTTGCAACCGAGATACGTTTCAGGGCCAAGCTGGAACGAAAAATCTCCAAAATGCGAACTGATACAGGAGATGGTAATACATATATATTATTATCAAAATAATTTCATCTCGATTACTAGATCTCGTCGAGTTGTCACGTCGATTGATGATCCGGATTCTCTGATGCTGACAACAAGACGTGATCTTGCACATTAAGATCGAATTACTATGATAATTATATTTTTGTTACATACCGATCTATTGTCAGATAATTCAATATATTCCCTCTACGTAACTGAAAAAAAGAAATTGATTACTATTTCAATTTTTTAAATACGAACTTTATTTTAAGACATAAACCGAATAACATTTTGAACAGCTATTATGCACATGAATATTTATGAATGAAGCGCGTATTTCGTGTAGTTATAGCCTCTTTACTGTTATTATTTCAGCAGTATATATGTACCCTTACTGAAGAGAATACGAAGTTTTATGAACCAGTAAACCTCATAATCTTGAATGCAAAGCAGAGGTCAATGTGTCAGGCTTATTGGGTCATTGAACATAATATTCTCTGAAACAAAGGCGTATAATGGTCTTATTGAATGATTTATTGCACACATATGAAATTTAACTTGCTTGGTTAAAATACCATTTCAGCTGCATGAGGCTGAAAAAAAATTAATATAACCACAGAAAAGTAAATTACGTCATGAAGATATCAAAAATCATCTCCTGCACTATAGTAATAGTAATGCTGTCCCTCATTATAAACGAGGGAGCCTTATAATGAGGGATGTTCAAACAATCACATTATAATTGGTTTACATGTGCCGGGAACTAACTAAAGTAAAATATGTAGCAGTTGTAAACAACATTTGACCAGTTTAGTTGGATCCATGGCCATACCCACATTAAAAGAGGGTAAGTGGTATACTTATAGGCTTTAGAATGAGGGACCATTGTAGTAGTAGTAGTAGTAGCAGTAGTAGTAGTTTTAATAATAATAATAATAATAATAACAATAATGGTTTTATTCAGAAATGACAATATCGACTTGCCCATAATTAAATATGATTGCTTCTGAAATGTTGGTACATTCAACTTGTTACAAATTCATATTTTTATATAGCTACGGTCCCTTGCATTATTAAATTACAAAAAAAATCAATATATTCTTGTGCATTTTCTTGCGCTAGTCACAGTTGTAAGTAAGGTTAGAAAAGTATTATAAAAAGTAGTCTGTCACCAATTGCACATAAAACAATAGTTGAGTGCTCATCAAATTCGGAAAGGTTGAAGACCACAGTCTTCTCTTGTGAAAAATCAAAAAAGTATTTTCCACCAATTACAGTTAAACTGCCTTAACAGATATATAGTAGATGCATACAAAAGACAGCTCCTCATAAGAGACATTGAGCCCTTTTTCTTAATGTGACTTGCATATTCAATCTATATATACAAAGGATACAATTGTGCGGTCTCTTAAGTGTCCCGTGTAGTTAGGTTCAGCTGAATTGAAGTATGCAAACTTTGTATCAGTATTCCTGCACAAACAGTTTTTTTGAAAAATAAAAAATGACATTGGCTACAAAGGAAATTGTTTAAAACAAAACAAGAACTATCTTGAAAATGAAGTTTGGCGAGGAAGTTGTCAGTAGTAGTCTAGCAACGATGTCATAAGTAATCATATGCATAGGCTGCTAATTGCGGAAGCATTAACATTTGTTTAACTCATGCAAAGATGATGTTTCAACCTAGTTTCCATAGAAGTTGTCATGTTTGTGCCAGAGAAGTCGCCTTGGACACCAATATATCATGTTATGTAGGCACATTCGAAACAAGTTTGATCAAAATTGGCTCATGGATTTTAATAAGTCAGAAGTTAAGTTTTCACACCATTGTCAGGAATGTTACGTCGAAGGAATTATATTATTGCACCAGGGCAACAATATTATTTAATGAAAAATGTGTGCTAATATTTGGACACATGCACACACATACCTTTTTGTTTGTACATTGTTTGGTAAACGTGATGTAAGGTTTATTTGTCACTCGAGAAGGTTAAGGATGTCGAAGTTGATTGAGCAACCCTGTCAATACTGGGGCCAAACTTATGTTCACAGTTAGCATATTTGTAGAAAGCCAGTGACATACAATAGTTTTAACGAATGTCTTCTGCATAATAAAACTTTTCCTTCTTTCTCCACAAGGATAATGAAATTGAAAGTTACAAAATTCCATTTTAGCAGTAAGATTATTACAAAACATCATTTAGGTGAAATTTGAAAGAAAAAGCACTCTGTTTAGAATTGTTAAATATTAAGAATGGCTAGTCTTACAAAGTTTGTCTCAAGTGATGGAATAGTCCAAGTTTAATTTTTTAAAAAATTCTGCCTACAAACGAGGTACACTCTATTGGATGGAGTAAAAGAGGAAGAAATTTTGGTCATACGTAGACAGTATAAAATTTAGGCTGAGCATTTTTATTGAATGGATTTATAATCCAACATGTTCATAAAACTGTATAGCGGCTGTTTCTTAATCTTAAGATTATTCTAATTTCGTGTTCTAAGAAACAGTTGCAATCCTTTACTGAGGGATGCAGGTGGGGTTGCTTATTGAAAGAAATACAATTAAATTTGTTCCAGGCTTATAACAGTATCCATGATAATGTTAATTCTCTTGAATACTTGAAAAGCATGCCATTAACAATCAAACAAATACAAAGTGTTGTGTGTATATAAGTATGGTCTAAAAGCATAATACTGGCTATGTGGTGCCAATACAAAATTAAGTTTTATAAATATAAATATAACAATCGCAAACAAACTCTGGAAAGATAAAGCCTTCCAAATAAACATAAGCACGAAGCACAAAACGATAAAAGTTCAAATGTGAAGATGTAACAATTCTGTATAAAAAAAAGATAAAGGTAAAACAAAATGTAAAATTCTTAATATATGAACTTTTTGAGAGAATCTTGTTTCTGTAATACATTTTGGATATATATATATATATATATATATATATATATATATATATATATATATATATATATATATATATATATATATACCGCCAATCTTCAGCACATGGCAGTGAAAGCGAGCGCCTTAGAGCACTCGATCACATGGTGCCATATATATATACATATATATATATATATATATATATATATATATATTGTTACGACTCTATGGTCTAAGAAAAATGTAACAGAAAGAAAGTGAAACCAACAAATCAAGTAAAAATCAACAAGCGATTTATTATTAGATAATTAAAATGAAAAATCAAAAAGTCACTTACAGTAATGTGTTTTGAAATCCTAATAATCCAATAAGAATGATTGTTCTAATCACAAGTCCTAAATATAGAATCTTCCGAATTCACGGCTGTGTCCTTGAATGTTATGATGTGCTAATGGTCTCCAAAGTCCTGATGTACTAGTAATCTTGATGTGCTGATGTCAAAATGAAGTATTCCAAAATATCTGAATAAGTTCAGTTAAATTCCAAAATCATCAATTAAAAAATCCAAAATCCAAAAGTTTAAAACACTGTTATAATCCAATGAATATTTAAAATAATTCCTCTCTTAGAATTTGGAATGAATTTTCACAACTGTAATAGCTCTTTACAAGACTGCTGGTAATGTCAAAACTGAATAAATGTCCACCAAACATGATATATATAAAGATTGGTCACATGACAGAATGTTCTAGATTGGTCACATGACAGAATGTTCTGGAATTTTTACTTGTAAACAAAAATCAACCTTGACCTTCAAATTGAGAAAACATATTGATCAAAACAACCTAATTCAAGGACACTAGTTAAACATGTTTTTCCTGATAAACATTAAGATTTAAGCAAAGTGAAGAAACATTTATAATTTCCTAAAATATTTATAATATTATATAAACATCATACATAACAATATATATATATATATATATATATATATATATATATATATATATATATATATATATATACAAACAACATTTCCTAAAAAAGTCCAAGTTTTTTTCCAGATGGAACATCATCATAAAGTTTCCTAATTGAGTTCACAGAAAAAGTCTATCTCACAGTGTAAGTCAACACATTCGACAAGAATGGAAATGCAAGGTGAAATTAAGGGTTTTGAAAGTAGAAAGAAAGAAAGAGTGTTGTCTAGGGTTTAGAGTATGATACAGTTTAATGTTACTTTTTCTTTAATACTAAAACATCATGAAACAGTACACAGCAAACCTTGCTGAAATGGTACAATAAAATACGAGTGCTTAACTTATCAGTAATTATGGCCCTTTCTTTGCGATATAAATATAGTTCCATCTCCAACCTAGCCTATCGCCTGAAAACAAACATAACAGAGTTCTAGCCGTTACACATCCTTCTATTCTGTCCAGTTATGTGATGTTCTTGTTGTCAGAGGCAGACAGTCATGCATATACACACATGGGAACAGTTATTAATAGGTGTTTCTTCAGACATACTATACTGATAATCTCTTATTCTATATCACTCCCATTAGATCTGACTGAACCCAATATTCTTGCCCTAACACTTTTTCTACCTTGTTCATTTAGAGTTGTAACTAGGGTAAATTATCTCTTTAAATAGGTAAAATACATACCGTATGGCTTTGAAAAGAAAACTTTGCCTAAAGGGCATATGAAATTCTAATGATAAACAACACATGGAAACAAATCATATGCGTGAAGCCGACTGAAACTGACTTTAATTGACTGAATACGCCGATCAATGGCCTCTTAATTTGGAAGCTTCATCAATAACATTAAGATCCATGATGTTGTAAATGTTTACAAGATTCCTGGATGGCTCAGGTTTGAACTTGCTAGTATGATAGAGTCATTAAAATTATGCACATAGTAAAGAAACTCCACATGTCTGTTTCTGGGCACATCGAAAGTTTGCCGATCTCATAATATGTTTATTTATTTGCGCTTGAGAAGAAACATAAGCCATTGAATCAAGCTCAGTTTACTCGATCAGTCAAATTACATATTCTAATATTCTGTCCATCTTCGGGTCTCTCACGACTACAGAAAAGTAGTTTCTTTAGATACAGCCAGAAATGGTTGAAGAAAATTATTAAAATGGAATTGTTCTTGGTGTATTTGTTATCTTGAGGATTCTGTCTTAATGGAAACTTCCAGATCAGATCGATCGGGGAATCCTGCAAGATTTTGCAATGCGACGGACCTTAGCACTAGCACCAAGCATTTATGTCAAGAGGTCCAAGATTGGCATAAAGTGATACATTGGCATCAGCTACGCCTCAATATATAAGACTGTTTCCTTAGTTAATGCAGATTTGTTAAGTTGCACCATGAATATATTTTATTGTTGTGTTCATTGCAGGTGCTGTGAAAGTGCCTATAGTATTACTGGTTCTAGAAGGAGGCCCAGGTACATTGGAGACTGTTGAAAATGCTCTAAAGAAAAATACACCAGCTGTCATTGTAAAGGTATAAAGAAAACGCAAACGTGTATTCAATTACACTATTACGGTATATCCCATATATGCCCATGTATCATGTATATCCCATATATACCCATGTGTCATTCATACCTATTTGCAAACACTGTATACCGAGATCTACAGTCACATGATGTTCTTCATTTTCCCTATATTTTCAAGTGAACAGCAAATTTGCTGTTGCTTTGTAAAGTGAAGCTTTGTTAAATCAAATACCATGGGGCTCAAAATGGTTGCTTTGTAAGAGGTGGCAAGTTGTTGTTTACAACGTTTTTAAAGAGATTCGATTTGTATACAAATTACCGTATTGGGACTAACATATCTGGTTTTTGTACAGAGCAAACTGGGTTACAGCGGGGCCAGTATTTCGAAGTTTCACTGTGTACGTGTATGTGACAGTAGACCCGGGTATGTATTGTAAATGGATACATATGATCACTTTGGTGTCCATACGTGTGTCCATCTGTCCGCATATCTGACCACACCCTAGATTAACCTCAATGTTAAAGTTTTGTTTTCCCGTTAATCTATATTCTTTCCAGCTAAATAAAAGACAGGCTCGACAATAAAATGTTCTCTGTCTAAATCGTTATCCGATCAGATTAACGTTAGGAAATGCATGCCTATACATCTCGAATCCAACACTCTAGGAAAGACCAAAATATAGACAAAGGGTCGAAATTCTTCAAAATGACTTCCCCTTTCACCACTAGGTGGCTATCCATATACCGTATTTAACAGTTTAAATTTAGCCCTGCTACGAGTAACATCACACCGCATCTCCTCTCGATATCCATAATTTTTAATTATGCCCATCGACCAAAAAGTGTGGCACATTATGGTTGAAGCTTGCTGTTTGTACTTTCTAATCGTGAACGTTGGTTGAATTTCTACTTTGTATTTGTATTGAGTGCGGTTATGGATTTTGTTGACACTTTCGGATTGTTATTTCCATTTTTTGTTTGTTTGTCGTTTGATGTCATTTTATATATACAATGGCGACGAAATGGACCAAGTTCAAGAAACGTTAATTTAGCGAGGACAATGATGATACATGCCTTGCCTGATCAAAATGCATGTCAACAATAACTTGCATTGTTTGCAGTTCCTGGTTAGAAAGAGCATGGTCCTCTGTGATGTGGAAATATTTGAGATGGAGAGAGACGGGCAAAGTCGACAGATACGAAATCTCCGTTCGTCTTTCCCACAGAATCCAGCTCCCGTAGAATTCAAAAGGTTTCTTCTCAGAAAAAGTATATTCTCAGAAAAAGTATATTATCAGTATTTCATTACGCTGGTACCGCACACATTCAGATATGTGCAGTGTTGACGTTCCACGGAGAAAATTGCGGGGGTAAACATGTCAATCCCACAGTTATATAAAGTCGATCGCCATATTTTTGACGCGGCTTCCTTGCCGTTGCGAAATACGGTTGCCAAGTGATCGATGCTTGACTAGGCATCATAAGCATGTGTTCGTCTTGCTGAAAAATTAGCCAATGCGCAAGTGTTGGAGTCTACAGTCCACATCTACAATTTGATTAAATAGCCAACACATCGCTCTGTGGTCAACGTCCTTACAGCTGTTTGCAACCTTGATTTAGTGTGATAAGACGCCTTTCTTCAATCGTCGTAACTGAAGCCGCATCACTCGTTGACCCTACTCTCATTGCATTTTCGTTTGTCACTGGTGTTCCGTAACCGTATAGAGGATGTGTGCGAGCAGCAGAACAAGAGCTGCCAATCTAGCTGTTATTACCTCCTCCTCCAGTTTTTAGCCAGCACCCACATCAGTTCCGGCCACAATGTCGATATGATCATAGGCAAAAGGAATAGACGGCAGAATTGCGCTCAACAAAAGCAGTCTAGACCACACCAAAATTTCAGACAGCAACAGACTCCTCAGTCGCTGAGTTAATTTAATAATGGGGAAAGGAAACTATTCTCTCTTTCCGCAAGTCTCTCAAGAATCGCCAATGATTTATCATCCGTATTGCTTGCAGAGACTCCACCTATAACATCCAGACGTCTACATCTTCTACATCTTGGATCGACATTTTTCTATAAAACGAATGAGTGCTGTAAAACGAATTGGAGCATCATGTCTGACTGTTCCGTTATATACGGAATCATACAGGGACAAGTACATATGGTCCGTCCAATATGCCATTCTACCGTATGTACAACCAACTGTTCTACTGACCGTCCAGCTGACTGTCGAGCCAGCATTCCAGCCGTATACGGTGCACAAATACCGTGTTAAGCCACTGGGTACGCAATACACGGATATGAAACCTATGCCGAACGAGGACAACCCCAAGTGAACGCGCGGAGACAACGATATCTTTCCTCACTCTGATCCGACACTGGAGCGAATCGAAGTTGGCCTTAAAGCTACGGTCAATCAATTTACTGGACTTGGTTCTTCTCAGCCAGTTTTCATGGGCCCTCTACAGATGACACAACTTGCTCAGTGGTGCCCTTTTTATGGTATTCTAGATCATTTTGTTACGACCTTAACGGAGATCAAATGGTTCTTGCGTCAACTCCAACCGAAGATTACTGGTTTGTACGGATGGAAGCCCCTACGATTCGGTTGCTCACATGTTGCCCACACCATCATGGCTAGCAGCAACTTGAGTCCGGAGAAGAAATTACTTCAAATCGACCTCTTAGAAATGAAGCTATGCTAGATATCTATCATTTCTGGAAGGATAAGCTTTGCGTAAAAGTAATCCCTGTAATATCGGACAATATTGCAGGCGAGACCAAATCATCTGACTTCTACTTCCTGTTCTAGGATATTCTATGGTGGTGTTTCCAGCACACGATTAAAGTCCAGATCAGACACATTTCCGTCAAACTCAATGTTTTGGCCAATTAATGGTCAAGAAGGGGCCAGTGTCTTCGCACTGAGTAGACGCGTGCATGTTGGAGGAGTCCAGTGACATATCTATTTGCAACGAGGTGGAAAACAACTGTAATCTTCGTCTTTACATTTCCAGATCCAGAGGCTTGCACCGTCGATGCTCTTGTAGGCAGTTGGGATGTTCCCCCTCCCTTCAGATGGGACAGGTCTTAGATAAATACTCTAGCAATAGGCCAATGCACGTCCGCAGGAGAATCCCGTCTGAAACAACCCCAAATTGTAGGCTTCTCCAAATGTGGCTCTTGTCAGAGCCTTGATTAAAACCGTTTGAACCTTCAATTGTGGAGAGAATCTTGCAAGCTAGAAGGTACTACCATTTAAAAGCTTATGAGGGAAAGTGGAGTGTTTTTAGGGACTGCTGCAAGGGCAACAACATTTGAATGCTTCGGTCTCTCAATTGGCTAACGTTTTTCTTTGGCTCTTTCAGGAGGAAAGGTTAGCTCATATTTAAATCAACGGCTACTGCTAGATGATTTCCGAACCATTCGGGGATCATGGTAGAGTGGATATAGGTCACGATAAGGACCTATCGGACTTGTTGCCAACCTTGACCTGAAATGGCCCAGCTCACTGACCTTGCTTCCTGAGTGAAAATCTTTCATTTATTTGACGTGGTTCAACTCCTAAGAGTTCGCGCCTTTAGTTCGACATGTTTTCTGGTTCTATATCCCAGACATAGCTCAAACTTTAGAGATGACTTACACTTGGGGTATGGACGAAGCCTATTGATTTCGGGGTTAAAAAAGTCAAAGGTCAATGTCATTGTAACTAAAAGAAAGAAATATGGTATCTGCACATACATTTCAGTTCTCTACTATGTACCTTCACTAACGTTTGTAGATTACTTACACGGTGGGAAAGAAAGAAGTATATTGATTTTGGTGTTAAAAGGTCAAAGGTCAATGTCACTGACTGAAAAAATAAAAAATGTTTTTTCCATAACAACGTTAGTTCTAGACCATGTACTTTCACTAAAGTTTGACGCAATAGTTTCCAGAGTCATTCATGCCCTACAAGTGCCTAAATACATAAATATTAAACACAGGGCAGGCGGATAATGTGCTAATTATGGTACCCATGTTCAATGTTATACTATTTATTGCGTATTGTCATATTGGCTCAGCTTTTATGGAATCTTCTTTTTGCGTGAATAGGTTTACCATGTTCAGATGCAACAGTATAGGTAACACCCAATGTACACCATTAATATAGAAACAGGTAATATTTATGAAATTTAGCTTTGGGAGCAGCAATGTGATCCCTTTATATATTTTCAGTGTCAGGTTTGCTTTTTGGTTGACACAAAGGCTTGTGATCGCCAATCCACGGTTGTTGGCTTTCTCGGAGTTCATCAGTTTTTTTCACCACAAACACCACATAATACTCATATCTGAACCGTCAAAAGTGCAATATATGTTACGGGTTTAGACCTTGTTGTGCAATTTAGAGTGTACAAAGTTTATTAAAAATATTAAACTTACGTTTGAATTAGTTAAACAGCTTTTCCAGACATTCTCCATATCTAAGCAGAATAACTTAAACATCATAGTTTTCCTGAATGCTTATTGCATTAGGAATTTACTACAATGTGGATTTTTAAATTTCTATCATTCGTGTGAGCAAAAGGTTAAAGTTTTTAAATGATTTTTGCAAATTTCACATGATACAAATAGTTGGGTTTATTGATTAAACTATTTATATATTACTAAGTGAAACTTCATGACTATGAATGGTATTTTGGCTTCATGGCTGTTGTGCACTTGCCCTAATATGTTACTTAATGTCTCTGAGGCTTATTGGTCATATCTTAAAGATATATATCGTCAATAATCAAAATATCCAGGCTCTCCAGTTTTCCAAGCACCATATTTTAAAACTTTGTAATAATTTTCATTAGTACATACCATTTCCGGACACCAAGTACATATTTTTAAGCCGACATAAAAAAAGTCAAAAGTAGACTAAAATATGTTGGACACAAAATAAAAACATGTGGCAAAATAGATGATTATCATACATTGACACCACTTTAATTGCCAGAATTCCGTTGGGCCTCTCAGCATTTGTTTTTTCTTTCTACTGTTTGAAAGGCTAGAGACCGGGAGGTAACCATATTAACCATATTTAAAGATGTGTATTTCTACGATGGATCACCGTATTCCAGCTAGTTTGTTATCTTATCCAAACAGTTTCTAGTCGTGAACTAATATGCGGAGAGGGCTAAAATAATGTTTTTTTCAATACATACTAACATTTAGAATCAAACTATACTTCCTTTCCTATGTAGAAGTCATCATATTTGCAGGATTTGATGCCCATTAGTTCTTTTTATTATTGCCATTGTTTTGATTGGGCACATGTGCGGTAAGGGGATATAACTCTTATCAAAAGAGATATATTAGTTGCAAACAATTGTCCAACACAACCACAATTTTGTGAACACTTATCTTTATGGCAGTATATCTACCTGAAAAAAATCCCGACAAAATAAAAAACCAACAACAACCCCTTCCCCCAAAAAACAACCAGAACTGCAAACCGGTGTTCTTTATTTGTTAAAAAAACCCAAACCAACAAAGCAAAACATATTGTATTTTAGTTGCATGGAAGGATATAATGCAACCTAGCAGTACTAACTCACTTCCGACAGGCATATTGGGTGCAGCAGAAAACAATCGAAACATTAATTTTCTTGACAATATATTCGGTAAAAATAATAATTTGTATTTGCACACCTAGTATCATGACAGCAAGAAAAATATTTATATATTAATTTCTAAAAATTTATATATAACGTGCTATTTAACAACAAGTGACCGTAAGAGTATACTAGTGTGCCCTGTAAAACAGTATGCAAAAAGCACACTCGAGGTATCAAAATGTTGGGCATATTTGTGCTTTTGTAATCCCGTTTTAGGTCACCTCTATGTGGAAGAGGAGAGCTATCCTACTATCCCAGCGTGGTTGTCTATGTCGGTATCAGCGTCTGCATATATAAAATCGTATAAATATTTGCAGCTTCCATACATATCAATCGTTCTTTTTTCAACATGTTTGGCAACAGTTTGGAGTGGGTTTAACATAATCTACCTCCTGGGGGGGGGGGGGGGGGGGGGGGCTTGGGGCATGAGGGAATAACTTTGTCCATGACCATTAATAGCACATTCTTGGTTAAGCTTGTGCAGTTATCTCACGTGTTTACCACACTGTAATTATACTGTTATACCTGGAATCATGAAACATGGTGTGATAATACATCTTGATGACTACTACAACCTCATTAAAAAGTAGGTCACGCTATCCCATATGTCATGCTTCAATGACTTTGGCTAAATGTTGTTTTAAGTTGATTTCTTAAGGTCTGTTCAAGCTTGAGTAATATAACTAGACGAGTGTATGCATCTATATTGATACCATAGCCTTATAGCAATGGAATGTTGCTGTGACCTACATTTAACATTTTATTGTCTTAGGCTGTTTTTGCATTTAGCTCATGATGAAATATGTTCTTTTCACTCACTCTCTCTTTCTATCTATCTATCTATCTCTCTCTCTATCTATCTATCTATCTATCTATCTATCTATCTATCTATCTATCTATCTATCTATCTATCTATCTATCTATCTATCTATCTATCTATCTATCTATCTATCTGATATACTTAGATTCACGAAACTAGGTGAGGCGATGCATGTTGACATGTACCCACATCAGAAAAGTAGGTCACTATGACCCATATATCACGCTTCATTGGTTTTGGTTCTATTATGTTCTTTACATTTATTTCTTAATCTCTGTTCATGCCTGAATCATCAACTAAATGATTATATGTATTTCTACTAGGACTACAACCTTACAACAAATGAAGATCACTAGTTTAATGAGTATGTTCCCTTGAGAACGCATGCTTCTTTGTTTATTTTTGTTTTTTTGTCGTAAGAATTTGCATGTATGTTCACAATGAGACACATGAAATTTGAAGTATTACGTCAAAAGAGGAAAGGTCAAGGTCACATAGTGAGGTTAAAGGGTCATGGGGATGGACATGTTTAAAAATGTATGTGTTTCAGGGCTCTGGAAGAGCAGCAGACATCTTGGCTCATGCCTTTAAATATGCCAAAGCTGTTGAGGTCGATGTCACAGATAAACACGGAAAAGTTATCAAAATGTAAGTTTTCGAATCCAGATAGTCATTACAGATAAAAGAATAGAGTGTATATGCAAAATCAGGTTAGTAAGTGCAATCATTATTATTGGCATATATACTAGGGGCATTTGAAAAGTTCTGAATATTTTGTTTTAATTTGTTTGTTTCCTTGAACCTTTCAATACATTTAATGCCAATCGATAGACAAGATAACGTTGCATAAACTAATCTGCAGCTGCACACGCAGCACGCCAGACACCTGTGGTGATGTAACATCGGTAAGTAACAGTGACGTAAAACTGTTGGAAAATGAGAACAATTCTGCTGCTAAGCACAGCGCATACTGTAAAACCCGACACAGAGAAAGGAATAAAGTTGGGGTCGGAGAAAACGAGCAGAGACCACAAATCGCTCAACGTAGTCGCACTGTCAAGAGAGTTTTATACGCAGTATTTTTTGGCGAAAATAGCCCCGTCGTCTAGGTACATGTTCCTGACTCCGCTAGTGTCACTGATATGTTTATGCCTGCAATGTGTTGCCAGAATTTATGAAACACTACTCGACCACACTCCCTGGAACCGGTACCTGAGGTATCCATCTACCCCACGAGAACGTACTAGCGCATACATCCGTCGCCGGCACAGACTTGGAGGAACACAACATTACAGCTTTGCTACATACTCCATACAGCTCTGATTTGCCCCAAGTAATTTTGGGCTGAATCCCGTTATCAACGATTCGCTGAGGGGCAGACAATTTGGAAGCCGTCGTGTGGCAGGAAGTGAAATATTCCAGTGTATAAAACACGCACCAAAAAGTGAACACAACATGGCATTTAGTAATGGAATAATCATACTGAGAAAGTGATGAAGAGTGTACAGGTGCATGGGGAGTACTTTGAGGTGATGCACTGACGTACGGGACACTAATAAAGAACTGTATTGTAGAGTGCACTAATATTCAGAACGTTTCAATTACTCCTAGAAGATAGCAAATACACACATAAATTCCTATATTTTAAAAGCTAAATAAACATATAACGTGTATCAGAAAAGCTTAGTTGACAAAAAAATACGTTGTTCTGCTGATTAGTATCGTACCTTTCAAAGGAAGGATCGGAGCATATTATGTTTAATGTTGTCTGCCACTCTGTCCATCTGTCCATCCGTCTATTACCAATATAGTTTCCGCACAATAATATGAGTTGTTCACCATCTACGGTTACCAAACTTTGTTGATGTCTTTCAATTGGGGTAAAGAAGATTTCTGTCGATTTTAGGGTAAAACACTTAAAAGTTAAAGTCACTGTGACTGAAAGAAAACAATGGTATCTGCGCAATAACTCATATTCTCCACCATCAATATTTACCAACCTTTGTGTATGGTTTTCCCTTGGGGTAAGAAATCTCCCGATCTATCTTGAGATCAAAAGGTCAATGGTCAGGTTCACTGTGACTGAAAGAATATAAATGGTTTCTGTACAATAACTCGAGTTGTCCGCAGTTACTCGAGTTACCAAACTTATTGGATGAGGACAAGGTCACTGTGACTGAAAAAAAATCGTTTCCGCGCAATAACTCTGGCTCTCAACTATCTACAGTTATCAAACGTTGTTGATTGTTTGGACTTTGAGTAGGAAAGAATCCTTTGAATTTGTGGCGAATAGGATAAAAACAAGGTCACTGTGTCTGAATGAAGACAAATAGCATCTGCACATTGACTCGAGTTTTCCATCATTTATGGCTACCAAACATTGTGAATGCCTTTCACTTGAGGTCAGACATAACGCTATTAATTTCAGGGTCAATGCGTCAAAGGTCAAGCTCAATGTGTCTGAAAACATTTAACAAAATGTTTCTCCGCAATAACATCACATACCTGGAGAAAACTTAGTGATGGCCTGCATTTGAATTAAGGAAGAAGTCTATAGATCTTGGTTCAAAGGGGTCAAAGGTCAAGGTCACTGTGAATGAAGGAAAGAAAGGTTTCCTGACAATAATACTAGTTTTATATCATAGACCTGAACTAAACCTTGTAAATGGTTTACAAGTGGGATATGGAAGAATCTTGTTGATTTGGGTCTCAAGGTCCAAAAGTCAAGGTCACTGTGTCTGAACGAAGAAAACTTGTTGTGCACAAGGATTTCTGTGATCTGCACAGAGAACTATTAAACACGAAGCGGGCGTGCACTGTGCCGTTGAAGGTACTCTTACCTGAATCGTTGTTTAAATTTTAGGCTACACAAATGTTAAAATATATAAAACCTACAGAAGTCCTTGTGTTTACCAACCACCTCTCTTTTTCCCTCTACATTGAAAGGTAGTTAGCATGAACAAAGACAAAGTATAAGAAATGTACAGTTTGTGTGAAGTGGATTCGCATACCAAATCAAATGTAACATGCTCAATGCTTTATGGAAATAAAAAGAAATGGTTACAATTAAGTTATTGTTCTGAGAGGTTAAATAATCTGGTTTATTGCATTCTATTAGCAGTACAATTTGATCTGTATATTTGTATCACATTGAGGTTACAATGTGACAATATGCATCTATTGAGACTAATCGGGTCTTGTTTGATCCGGATAGACATCTTGGTGTTGACAATTGGATATGATAAACTAATCATTTTCAAGTCACTGTGCTGATCATGATTTTTTGGTATCAAATTGCAAGGAAAGATACAAGCATGTAATTGTATGCTAAATGTGCAGTGAATTGAGAAAACAGTGCAAAGTGTGGCCTATGTTGACCCCATCAGAGCATCCTGTCCATAGCCAAGGACTGTGCATGGGCTGGGATGAGTCGCCAGTTATCCATAAGATCTACAGAGCTCTACCAGAATCTACTTCTTCAAAATTCCATGAATTCATTTTTGTATAAATGCATAATTTAAACATATCTATATGCCTCTGTCAAGTCTGTAGTGTTACTTATGTCTCTTCAGTATGTACGTTTGATCTCGTCCTGTCCAGTACGCCATGCATTTCGTTTGTGTTCAAAAACGTTTGAAGTAGTTCATGGATTAAAACCAAATTTATCATAAGGATTTACATTAGAACGTATGTCAAATTCATTTTTATCTTTCTGTGGCAAAATTTATTTTAACTCTGGCCCCTCTTTGATGGTATTTGATGGTAAATAAACGTTGCCATTCCATTTTTGACTTTGTAACGACTTCATGGATTGAACTCATATTTATTAAGAGTCTTAACATATAAAAAAAGAAGAAAAAAAGAAAAGTACAAAATAATGTCGTCAATTTTTAACTTCTTTTGGCACAATTTTACGGACTTAAAACTTTGCCTTTTCATTGCGTTAAATAAGTGGGTACTTCTCTGTCATGTGGATACTACATTACTGACTACCAGTGGTACATGTGAATGCTGAAGATGGGTCAATGCATTCAGGCTGGAAGTGACTAACACATCTACGTAACAATTAATTATTATCAAGTAATGTTGTCCATGAAAACGTTTTCTTACTCATTAGTAAATGTGCATTCAATACAAGATCCTTGCTCTTATTTTAGGAATGTCAACAGTATGAGCAGTTAGTAATTTTGAGTATATGATACATTTGTTTCGACAGAACCGAGAAGCACATACATTCGACTCTGGAATTTGACATTCATCAAAAAATGAAGGACATCAATTTCTGCGAAGAGAAGGAAATCTCGATTCACATCCAGCGGATCAAGGACTGCCTTGCTAAATCCGATCTAATTCATATATTTGAATGGGACACTGGCACTGGTGCCCGAGACATTGATGTGGCTATTCTTAAAGCATTGCTAAGAGGTATGTAGTTACGATAATTAGCCTTATTTATTCTAATTATATCGTGGATTGTAGTGTATAGTTTTGCAAATGTTGGCATTTATTATGTGCTAGTTAATGGTTGTACATAATGACACATTAATTCAATGAGTCATTTGCATATCTGCCATGTTACACACAACAACAAGATTTAGGGCTCTCAGAACCCAAGACATATTCAGCAATTCCACAAATATGATTTCCTACATACCATCCAGGATAAAACTAAAGGGGGTAGGGTGGAGTAGATGGTGGGAGATTTGCTGTCAGTACTACTGCAAAAGTCTAAATCCACACACCATCTGTTGTTAAAGTTTTGGTCATTATTAATACCTTCAGCAAAGTATTACCTGAAGCATAGCACAGGGTTTTATTACAAACAGTTTCCACTAAAATGCGGAGAAAATACCGTTGGTGCTATATCTGTTCAGTTAATAAAGAAGACTTGCAGTGGATACGGGTTTTTACGAAGGTCAAGAACACATTTTGGAACACAAACCCTGAAAAAGAAGAATGACATAAACACAAAAATATTCGGAAAATACTTATACTAAAATTAAGTTCTCTCTTTCGACAAAATACAATGAGAAAAGTTTAAATGATATGAGATAAATATAGCGAAATAACTAGAAGAGCAAAAAGGGATTGATATAGTCATAGCATATTATGTTATGACAGCAGCTTGTTAATCGTTTCATTTCCAATCACACAAAACAATCATTAAGTTAATTAATAAAGAATAAATATGTATGTACTGTTTGAAATGTAAAGTTCCTACAAAAAACCCCACACTTTATGAAAAGTCAAATTAATCGTTTCAAGTGCAATTACACCCA
Organism: Margaritifera margaritifera; assembly: GCA_029931535.1. Lineage (NCBI taxonomy): Eukaryota > Metazoa > Mollusca > Bivalvia > Unionida > Margaritiferidae > Margaritifera > Margaritifera margaritifera. The sequence continues at coordinate 648,925 of JAQPZY010001361.1, forward strand.
TTTCGTATCCCCATGGAACCACAACTCATCAAACACTCCTTAACATACATAAATGCACTGTATGCTTTTCTGTCTCCCTCAGCCAACAAGAATCAGGTGATGGACCAGCTGAAACTCGCCTTAGCCTGGAACAGGATTGATGTCGTCAAGAGTGAAATTTTCGCAGATGAGAAAAGTTGGCTGGTTAGTCTCTGTCTGTATGTAAAATCAAACATTATTTTCAAAACCCTCGTTTTAGTTTGCCTACCCTTCGCTCTTTGTTTAACAAAACGCAATGGATCACATCTTTGTTTGACAATCTGAAAGATACATCATAATTATATGCTTGCTATTAGACATTTATTGAATAGACTACAATAGCCACTCTCCTATAATGCTACCTTTTCTGCAACAGGAAATTGGGCTTATACGACGGATGGCATTTCTAGATGGGGAACATACAGATGTGAGTTATAGCGATATGTAAAGTAAGAAAAGCATAGCTGATTTTGAAATATGATTTAATATTTTCATTAAAATGTCGCATGCATGTCACCAGTGTGATAAAAATTATGTTAATGTCATTTAGAATAACTAATAATAATCATAGGTAAAGGTGCAAAATAAAATCAGGGTACAGACATCGTTCTCCTTTCATACCATTTTCCCGTTGCTGCAAAATGTTTCCTTTATATGTAACGATGCTGTTTGTTTTAGTTTCCGACGTCAAATTTCTCCTTTATGTATCTAGAACACTCCGTTTTTGTGTACAGTCGAATTACTTTCACCTTTTCGTCTAAACTGGGAATTTGTCTTTTCCTTGTCGACGATATTTTACGCTTTTCTCAATAACCTATTCATTTATTGGCGACTATACTCCTGTCAAACTAAATTGCAACTTGTACATGAAAATGTTCTGTGTTTGCAAAGACAGTGAGTTGGTAATGTGACTTACTGGATATATTCTGGCATCCTGTCAAATACATTTCGTAATCTATGCAACAGAAGCCATGAAGGCTGTCATAACATTTTTACTTAGATGCCACCTGACGTCATGCTGACTTGAGCTGAATAATACTGCGCTTCTCAGCTGTTCGATATTGCTTTATCGATAATTATCAGCAGTAATAATAGGCAGTAATTATCAAAGTGAAAAAATCCAACAACTAAGGAACGCATAGTAGTAACGGTAGCTGGATTAATAGCTTGCTTCTTTGCATGTAGTTAGATACTTTATTGGCACGTTAGAATATATGACATTTTTTAGCTTAGAAATGAAAAAAAAATATTCATGAAATTTCCATATGTAAAACCCAATACACTCCGTTCATGAGAGGTAAGTTTGACAATGTTCCACTAATATGGTTGCTGCTGGGTGCATTAAAGTGATGGTCATTCAAGAGGAGTGATTTTGAACATACAATTGCTGATGCAATGTAATTCTGGCCATATAAAGTGGATACTCAGAAGTGGGGTCGTTCAAGAAGCATAACATGTTATCAGTTATTTTAAAATTTTGCAAACTCAGTTAATATGTTTGCAGCTTAAAATGTTGTGATTTGCACAATAGGTAGATACACATTGTTTAGCTACGCTGCTATTATAGTTATTTTGCATAAAACTACATCACTATTTTTTGCTAAAAATAGTAAAGCACAATTTATTCGAGGATAACAATTTTCTTACATTTATTCAGAAATACAAACTTTCCACAAATATTAATTATATTACTTTCTGGTGAGCAAATTAAAAATAGTTTGTCATCATGAATATGCAAAATGTACTGACTTTGCAAACTTGTATTTATAATAAATATTATTGATTTACAGTAGCTTCATTATTTTAATTGTAAATAACAAGTAACTATATCACAATTATTATGTGTGTGTTGCTATTTTTTAAAAAATGTCTACATGATTGAAAACATTTACATGCATCATAAGTTATTAACTACTTAATCAATTGATCTGTAAAACAATCAACACATAATAATGTGCATCTACAGACATTACTATTTGATACATATTTCTTGCTGTAACACATTTCAATCTGAGAGCTCATTGTAATGAGAAATGGAGAACATATTCCACAAAAGAATTAAAGTTTTCTTTTGAAACTGCTTGATATATACAAAAATACTTTTTTGGTTTTAATGCAGATATGTAGTGTGTATGCTAAGCTAAATGAATTGAGAGGCACACTGCAACACGACTCTAACAAAGGAATGTAATACGGGATCGTTACATTTGCTCCAGATCGACAACATATATTAAATTGTTTGCGTGTCTCAAAATGTTACTCAATGTCATTAAATGTGCTTACATAAAATCGGTATAATTTGCATTTCTTCCTTTACATGGGTATGTCTGGCAAATGCAAGGTGTACGTGTACTGAACATTCCATAGAAAAGGGAAAGAAATCTTGGACCGCACTCTTCCTTCTTCGCAGACTTGAACTTTCACCACGTTTGAGAAATCAAGAAGTCCCTTTCGCTGTTGTTGAAATACACAAATTAATTATTCTATAAATTATCAAAAGAAAATATTTCCTCGGCCATTTGCGTCATTGCACTCGAGGCGGGGAGATCAATGCATAATAAAATCAGTCTAAATTTGAGAAAATGGATGAAAGTTATGGTAAAAGCAGGAAAAACAATTAGCATAAATAAATTGCCAAGTTAGAGAAGAAAGATACGACACTTGACAGATAATGATCATGTAGGCTTGTAAAATGGAATATTTTTATACAACCATATGTATCATAGTACAGCAGCAGACCCCACATAATTTTCGAGGCACCCAATCCGGCAGTACTTCATTTGTCAACGTAGGTGAAAATAAAGCTCTGGGTCGCAGAATAAAGAATCTGGATGATGCCACCTCAGAAAATCTGTCCGAAAGGAGAAATCTGCCTTGTTATATCCTACCCTCTACTCCAGCCCACGCGCCGTTAAATAACCTAGTTGTTGCCCATGCATCACAATTGCATGTGCCACTTCTTAAAAGGTAAAACATGAGGTATATTGTGATATAGATAACTGTTCCAACCCCTGATTATTTCACATTGATCCTTTTGTGATGTCCATGATAAGCAAAGACTTTGCTTCTAGCGTCTTATAGATAATCGCTTATGTAATGTCCCAGTGAAAGAATTGCACTTCTGAGGTTCACAAAACTGAACATATTCTTCCCAATAATTATTGTATATGCTCTGTAATAATGCTTTACATCACATGTCACAGGTAATGTGAATGAATGTCGCAAACAAATTATACTTATTAATTTGTGCAAGGCCAAACCAGCATTAATGCACATCTATAATAAAATGGACGTTTATCTTAAATAACAAAACTAGACACACAATGAAACACAGGTTGAAGGGCCAAAACAAAAATATACCTAAATTAACAAGATATATACTTATCTCTCTTCTTAGATATCATTTCAGTAGTTCACTCTCCACTCCAAAAAGAAAGAACAACTCATTGTTAAGGATGGTGCCAGCCCAGGGGAATAATGGACTGTTTGGTCGAGTATTCATGAGAAAGCAATTATGTACATTCCTATGCTGGCAATCAGTCAATTAATCTTCCTGGGCAGTCCTTGGAGTTCTGAATCTTCATAGGTAGGAAACGTCTACCCTGCCACAATATATCAAGATACATCTTAATCTGCAATGTCTTTATTGCTCTCAAAAAAGTCAAAAGCTTATGTTGTCAATGGATTTGCATCTCCATGAAGTGCCGCCTGACATGAACAGGCTGTTGTACATGTTAGTTATGCATAGAACATGAGCAATGTTCCAAGCACAAGCTAGAAGTGCACTCATATGCAAGATCATTTAGTAACTCTGGTGCAGCTGCTGATTGGCTCATTAGTTTTGGCCTCAATGTTCCATCCATTTTCTTCTTATAGCCAAAGTGTATTGGTGAAAGAACGTCAATCATGCTGATGTCTGCATGCTTCCAAATTAACTCTTGGAACAGACATCGAAGCAGGTGCAGTATAAAACTGTCATCAGCTGGTGGAAGCTTTTTAGATGCAATCCATTTTCTCAGATTATTTACATCTAAGCACATTCAGAGATACAGGAAACTTACTTTCCCGATAGAGATAACTAACAATCTGTGTGGCAGAGGCCTTTTCACCATTACTTAGTTCAGTGGTGTCTCCCAGTGTTGCCATGGCCTGATATACGTCTGCATCCTTTACCATGATTCTAAAGGTTTTTTTCTTTCCATGTCCAAATAGGGTACTGACAGTGTCACATCCTGTCATAGACAGATAACATGATATTGTGCTCTGGTTAGATTGCCATATATTGTATGTATGGGGATGAACCATGTGAACTTTGCATGTTTTCCTTGCCTTCCAGTCATGAAATAAATATATTTGACCTTAATGGAGGGACGGTGGTGTAGAAGCAACACTAAGACATCTGTGTCAGGGCTACACACAACAATGACATCTGCTCATGCCTCTGCTGATGTGGTGGCATGCAGAATAATCTTTGTGTCTGCTTTTTCTTTACTGGAATGCAATTCAGAACATTGTGACACTGAGTTGGAGGAGATGGTCACAGCTACCTCCTCATACCCACCATTACCAAAAATTGACTGGTTTTGCAGCCAGATAATGTGCAGTATTCTCTATCATGAAATATGTGTAGAAAGATGCAATATTTGACCTGTTTTCATTCCCACTGAGATAGAACTGTTTCCAGTTAGGTGTTACATTGACTTCACCCCGCATTCGATACAAATGCTGGATTTTCCTTCACTACGTACCTCTCTTGTTTATGACTTGATGCTGTCCACAGTGTATCTATCAAATACAATATGCACCTGGAAAATAATTTCGATGCTAATGTGTTTTGGTGGCATTCATTACATGAGACAGAATGTTCTTGGCCATATCCTAGAATGTAACCTGTAGAGCTGTTCTAGAAACAGGTAAGACCTGAATTACTGCATGTTCATCGTAGATGAGAGCATCTGCACAACTGGTCAGATTTGTGATTCTTTCTCCAGCCACTGTGTCCTCCATTTAATGCATGAAGTCTGACTTTGAAAAGGCTATCATTTTTCAACGTCATGGAACAGACTCAATGGTACAAGGACATTTTGAAAGGCCAAGGGACGCTGCAGACAGGACTCTCGTAAAGGAAACGACAACTAGAAGACGATGATACATTACCTCTCAACTCAGTGAGACATTCTCGGTCTCTACCATAACTTTTCTTTTCTGTTTGAATGTGGCAATATATCAAACGGGCTTTTTGGAGTACAGCAAGCAAGATATTTATCTTTAAAAGTCTTTGCATTAGCTTCACCCCTTTGCAGGGCACTTGTAGGACATCTGGAGTAATTGCACCAGTGGCAATACAACCGACTTTGGAGAGGCATCAGTGACATTAAAGTGATCTATGGAGATGTCACTGAACATGTCCTTTAAATTCCTTACATCACAATTCCATCTACTATGTGAAGCCTTTTGAGCTGAGCGATACTGCTGATCATCTACAGATCTACCACCACAAATACAATACAGATACGGAATTGAGCTGCATTAAGAGCTTTCCACCTGTTTTGGTAAGCGCATCATAGAGAGATGTAGCACGGGAGATACCTGACATAGTTTGTTTTTTTTTGAGGCAAAGAGTAGTGGTAGGAATTCAGCCTTGGCACATTGCTGAACATGCCAGAGTCAATCCATAGTTACACTGATGAACATCTTCAGCGGGGCAACATCCTGAAAAGCTGGTCATCCCAGAGCTTAAATGTTAGTGATTACTCTAGCCCCTCCTATCTGAACTCTTGAATCAAGGGAAATAGTTCATTGTTCAGAATACCAAAGAGTTGCAGCATCAGATCACTCGATTCTCCATTCTCAGCAAAAGCTCTCTCCAGACCAGATAGCAGATCTTTTGAGGTTACATGATACTGATCTGTTTCCTTCCTCACACTATGAATGGAACTGAAATAGAAACTGTGCACACATTGCCTTATCAACCAACTCAAGTCAATAAATTGCTCTGTCAAAATTCTTCCCAGATAACATATGATCCACTGTTCGAGCTGTAAACACACCAGAGTCATGCAACATGTAGCTGAGACCAGCATCTCCAAAGATATAACCTACTCCAGCAATCCTGGACATTAGTAAATGCATTCCACCCTAAATCAGAATTATACCCTCAAATTCTTTGGGATTTGCCCATGTGATTTATAATGACTTTGTAAGGAGACCCAGTCGAAAGCACACAGGCAGATAACTTTGGTCAAAAACGTTTTGCTGCCTCTTTCAATCGTAGTAGGACTGTGTACACACTAGATAAATCAGATGATGGTGCCATAATAATTGGATTGTAGGCTACCTGTGAGACTGGCACATTTATTCCACGGTGTGATGATAATTTAGCATGAAAGTCTGTCCATGGGAGAATAACTGTTTCAAACCAAAGAAACACCACTTGTATCCATGTTGTACAGGAGTTCTACACTATGTGCTGCTGTCACCTCGCTGTTACGAGTAAGTGATTGCATTTCATCCACAAGAGATGTAAATGGAGAGCTTTCGTTGAGGTCTTGTAGCAGGTTTCTTGTAGAGAACTGTCTTGGCTAGGTCCCCACCTATTGAAAATGCATAAAGAAACATGTAACAGTGCATACTAGAAATACATTGACTAACAGACAAAAAGTTTCAAATCTGCATGCAGGAGCATTTATATGTGCAAGTATAAATAATATTCTGTGCAAATTTACCTTGAAGATTACTTGTACCCAATGTCCACTGCGGAGCTCTTTTGATGCGGCTTAATCGACGTCATTCTCTTTTAGCTGTGCTCATTGGCTGCACAAGAATGCTGATCATGGCATGGGCAGTTTTCTTGCCATCAACAGTGTGTTCATTGTGATCCCAGTTGTCAGCCGCTGCCAAGATGATCTTGCCCCCGTCAACAATTGTTGTAACGTCTGGTGGAATGTATGAGTTTATTTATGAGGGTAACTACCTGGAATTTACATAAAGCGCAGCAGATGTTATGAATGTTCTCAGTTCAGTATCGAATATGCAGCGACTAAGCGTGCTGAGCGTATCTACCAATCCCCTGCTTCCAAAGGTGTGGTGGAGATATACACCAAGACCGAAATGCTTAGCTGACATGACTTATGTAGCTAACGTTGTGATGTCACACGCAATACTCAAGCATCGTGGATCCAAATGCAAGTATTCATCATTTCTGTACCTTTTGTCATCCATTAGCCAGCCAATAGCTTTGTACAGTAATGGATCAGTACATTTTGTTATGTGCATCAAATTTTGTCTCACTGGATGAAAAGTATTATCAGTCAAGTTTTCGATGAGAAACATATGCTGACACAAGATGCCAATTGCACAATGTACAATACTCTCTTCAGAAACAGGCTTAACAACCTCGTCGCATGATTCATGACAAAAGCCGTCAATTTGTGTGACAGTTGATTGGCCTTGGCAAGCACTTCACCAACGGATATTTCACTCGAGCAGACAAGATCAGAGCTACTCTGTTGTGGAACAAATGACAAAGTTATCCACTCTTTCATGAGCCGTCGCTTCCGATGCTATGATATGTATGTAGTGCAGTTCTCCATTTTTGTTTTTCTGGAAGTTTCCAGAAACGTGTGCGACGAGTGCTCAGTACAAAAACTTGCTTGGCCTCTATGTCTACTTCTGGAAAATCTTAGCTGATGCAACATTTCTTGGGTTGATGTATGAGGAGCAACATATTTTTTTATTGTGGTACCTTGCCTCCACTGCCACTAACTCCCCACTGGTGACACCTCGTAAACGTGTAATAATTTGAATGTCATTACACTCTTCTGCAGCTTAAAGAATGTTAGCATACAAGGTCTGTTTATTAGAATCACCACCAATAGCACGTTCCACCCTTGACCATGTTGGCCGTTGTTTTAGGTGGCACACTTCTCTACAAATGAAGCGGCATTTTTTCCAATCAAATGCAGATTCACCAGTAACAGATCTAGTTAGGTATAACCAATTGCACAAGCTTCTTCACCGCTCTGAACAGCATCACTACCACCAACACTACAAGTTAGTTTTCTGCGCGTTTCTGCTGCCCTTTTCACACGTGCAGGGCTACAATAAGTGACCCCAAAGTTTATATGATAATGAAAGGTAATTTCACCAACTAGAATGTCCTATTGATCCTTCAAAATTTGGTTATCAATATCATCACGTCTTTCCATGCATGCTGAGAATAAAGTAGTCAGTTTGGACACACCAGGCGTAACAGCAGGGAATTTAACAAATGTCTGTGCACAACAAATGCATGCATTCTTGTAAAATATTTGTTGTCATCTCTTATGAGAGAGAACAACATCAAATTCAGCAGCCCTTTAGGAGTCTGAGGGAAGTCAGCAACCAGGTCCTGCACCTTTAAGGTTGTAAATATAGTTAAGATAGCTTTTATATTGAGCAAACTACAGTTATGCAAATAAGGACCTTAAAATTTTTAATCGCAAATACAGCTATTTCATTATTGGCACAGTACATCTAAGAACATATTCCTTCCATAGGTATTGAACAATCAGCCAAATAATCTTTCAGATTTTGTTTTGCGGCCATCTCTGATTGAGAGCGGTTCTCACACTTTACTATTTTTGTACTAATAAACCTAAAGAAAATAATATTGCAATAATATGACACGAGTCCAAATATTAGGTAGCAAAGAATATTCTCTTTTGTCACTGATAAATACTTTTTTAAAACTTATTCAATCAGTTTCTTGCTCTGCAGTATAGAATTATAAACATACGTTTTGGTAACCAAAAGTTACATATTCCATATATAGTTTTTATTTGTATTAATATTACTAAAGTGGTACTATTTTCAGTTGCCTCTGTATTAAGTGACATTATTCAATGTGAGGAATCATTTTAATCTAAATATATCATATTTGACTGCAAATGGAGTCATAAAAAGAAGTGACTTATTTCCACATGCAAACAAGGCACTGATTTGGATATTTACGGTATCTTCATTTCAAGTCTTGCTCCAAACAATGCAATGGCATAACCAAGGATCAAATACCTGAGATTTTTGAACGATAACATAACACATATTTTAGTCCTAAAGTTAGAAACAAGTTTAGCTAAGCTGGCCGATAAAAATGGACGAGAAAGATTTTGTGCATCTTTCATTCGGGTCCATTTCCACTGGGTGTATCTGTTGCTATAGGCACATACAACTATTTAAATTCCCATAGACCGTAATGTTAGATTACTATGCTTTTTATAATAAGACAGGAAGATCAGGCTTACATCCAATGAACAATCTATCCAAGAGAAAACATTTTCAAAACGTTAAAAGTGATATGTTGCGCCGCGTGTATTGGAGAAAATTCCCCTGTAGGTGCTCACTGGGAAAATCTGGCCGGTGAGATCTCCCCGTTTACAACCAGTAGTACCTGTGCGGCAAAGAGGATACAATGAAAATAGTTTTAAGTTCAAGACTACTATTGTGTACAATTTACCTATATGTAGGATTCTTCTAGAAAATAACGTTATTTTTTTAGTAATTATTTTCAGCCAATCAGAGACCTTCATTCTGTTGAAAACGGCGTTTAATATACAATTACACAGAGGCTGGTTTCGTAGGTCATAAATGATTAGTTGCCTGTGACCTATAAGCAAAGAGTAAAATTGCGACATTTTCTACTGGTCATAGGCCAGAAAAGGCTTTGGGACGGCTTGTTTTCCTTTTTATGTCCTCCATCCTTCAGTTAGCACAAGTTTGTTATTGCCAAACTACTCGGAGGATTGTCATGAAACTGTGCACACACATTCAACCCACGGTCTAGTTGTTGGTAAATAAAAACGGTGACCCTTGGACATCCAACACCGCCACCACAGTGGCCATCTTAAAAATATTGTTATCATTACACCGTCTGAAGGAATAGTCATATCAACATTGGGTTTACACTTAAAGATTTCGTATGATGTCTAATTGGTCCTAAATGAAACTAGTAAACGTAAAGTAATATTGATATGGGGTTTTCACCATACGACTTCTTACGTTGTCTAGTTGGCCTTAAACAAAATTGGTTCCGATATGACGTTCAATATGACCGCCATGGTGGCCATTATGAAAATCTTGTTATTGTTACTTTTCCAGGATGGATGCTCGTATTGATATTGGATTTTCACGAAAAGGCTAGTTGGTCCTAAATAAAAACGGCACCTATCAGACACAAAGTATGTCACCCATGTTGGCCATCTTGAAAATGTTGCTATCGCTGTTTCTCCTAAACGGAAAGTGATATCGACATAAGGATTGCTTCAAATAATTTCTTATAATGTCTAGTTGCTCCTAAAATGATTTTACATCCAATATGGCCCCAACGGTCATCTTGAAATTTTGTTATTGTTGCAGAATATCCGAGATGGTTTAAGCACTCGGCAATTAAGAAGAAGAAACGGTGTTTTCTCGGATTTCTGGAAATTATATTCGGCCAGTACGACTTTAGTCCCTTTCAGAAATTCTTGTTTGTTTTTTCAGACTCTCAGCTTAGATGACATCATGCTATCTGCAATGCAGCTGAATAGAGTGGATTTTGTGAAACTCTTTTTAGATAATGGCGTCAGTCTTAAAGAATTCCTGACAATCAAAAGACTGCTTCAGTTGTACAACAACGGCAGCGCAATACATACTGTAAGCAAACCGTCTACTACACTTTATACTGTTCTGTCTTGCATTTAACTTTTATTCAGTTTTAGGTCACCTAGCTGTAAGGCCAAGTGAGCTTATAGTATGGTCCAGTGTCTGTCAAACGTTTTCTGTCACCCGTCTTCCATTTGATTGCTACCACTATGTAGGCCATATTGTTGATCTGATCTTGATCAAACATAGAATCATACATATGATATGTTTATATAGTCACTTGGTCGTAAAAGTTCGATTATGAGCGAGATATATGGATATTATTAAGGTAATCATGCACCTGAGTGACTGAACTAGTTACCACTCTTGAAGCCATGCAACTAATCGAATTATGTTCAAACTGAGACTATATACTTACATCATCAAGATCTCTGATAAAGTGTAGTAATGAGAAAGATCCACGCATAATAATGGAGTTATCTCGCGTATGATTGTCTGCACTTATTACCACTCTGGAGTCCGTATTTCTGATTTAATTTCGATATAATCAAACTTGGAAAATACGCTTATATCATTCATATTTCAAACATGTTAAATAAGGAGCAAACTACATGCATACTAATAAGGTGATCTTGCCTCTGACAGGTTGAGCTTCTTACCATCCTGGAGGCCATATATTGGTTCCGATTGTGATATAATTGAAATTTATATTTTGCAATTGTGTGCTTTTAATACCCCCAAAATACCCCCACCATAATTTTCTAGTGAAACACTTCCAAATATAGTTACCAAGATTAAGCCAACTAATACAAATCTCGTGAATCATAATTTCAATTCTCGTGAAAGCCATATGTCTCTGAGGACCACACATGTGGAAATTGTGGTACACTATTTCATAGTTATTGGAATATTTTCAATATTGAAATTGAAATGATTTAAAGAAACTGTAAACGTCGTAAGATCTCAGACACTTTTGTGATTTTTTCGCTGACAAAGTATATATAAAAAATTGGAGATTTTTTGCTTTCAGTTCTCCAGAAACGTCAAATCAAATTTGTTCAGGCTTAATTTAAAGTGCCTTTTTGTCGCTAACACAAATAATGCTTTATTATTTCCCATGTACTCACGTATCTATCTTTTACAAATACGTTCCTCAATCATACTACGTTAGGAGTACATCCGTTACCTCGCAAGTCCTTCCAATATTTTGGGTTGATTTAGCAACAAAAGTGCTAGATGATCATCCGGTTGCCACAATGGAAGTCATGCTAGGGTGATCTACACTCCAATAGACATGTCTGGCGCCAAATCCTGTCTGTTGTTATCTACTACTTCTGCTCGTGATTTACCAGCATGCGTTTAATCGACCCCTCTTAAATACCATTCACTTTTCATAAGTTGTGCGATCCTAGAAGCGATCTTATAAAAGGAAGTATACTTCAGCTAATTTGCTTTTTGTTCTCTCTCTCTCTCTGTTCATCGTTGACACATATTTGGACTTCTCTTGTCGAACTCGATCATACAATAACCTTATTGGCACATTATCTACTGATTGTCTTATGGTCAACAATAGTTTCAATTCAGCTTAGTACTCAACAGTATGTGTGTGCTCTATCAAGAATTTGATCATGTATTACATGTCATGTTTTGATAATATCCCCGGACATTTGTTTTATAGTTATAGCGTCCTCTTCACATTAAAGTCTACATTAAGCTTGAATTATTTAACCCGTGTAATCCGTTGCTCTGTTCTCTCTATCTACATGTGTCAATGCAATGGGACGAATGAAGTGCTTAGGGTGTAAACATTTGTAGCTGATTCAAACCATCCCCCCTTCCTGTATCGGTTATACCGGGGGCAACTCAGGCCATGCATGTGATATGTGCTCACACTTGCTAGAGGATTAATTGATGTCGGACAATTTGCACAAGCAAATGAGAGAGTGAACAAACGCACGATCAAGGATGCAGACGTGCTCTGACTCGCCACCATCGCTGCCTTTGTTTGCACTTTATTCTGACCAAATCACTGGAGGCGTAAAGTCTACTCAAAATGAAAATTCTGCAATCCTGGCAATCATTTGCTTTTCATACTACGCCATCCCCACCAATGGCCCCATCACATCAGTCAGGTTAGATTTTGTATGGCAAATACATATTGCGCCAATACCGACAGGACGCAATTTCCCATCCTGACCAGTATTAGATATCCAATCAACACAGACTTACTGGCTACTATGATCTTTTCTTGGAAAGCCAGTAACAGAACATTTCCAGCACCAGCTCTGACTCAAATGCCAATTATATATATGGCATGGTAATCAATTAACCATCTCACACCGCCCAGCATTGGACCCACGGAGGTGTAACGGACCGGCACGTGACAGTTTCATCACCGGTCCCAGTTCTGTCGTGACTCAGTATTGTTTATGGCTTGGTCCTATTCCCAGATACCCAGTACTTTCCCAAACCATAGCTGATAGACACAGTGAATGCCTTGAGATAACCATGTCCCAACATGAACAGACTCCCAGCCTTGTTCACTGTCGTTCATAGTTCATTGATCGAAGAGGTTTTCCAGTTTTTCGCTCCAGAGTTCTGCCCACATCCACCTTCTCTGTGTATGGACTTTTACAAAGTTCCCGCATCATTTGATCTCTTAGTCAAGAAAGACCAGCCGTCATTCAAACAACTACCAAAATCTGGTCGCATTGATGAGATGCTTCCTTGCTTGGACAGGCACCTTCAAAGCCCAAGTGTATACAGGGGTTTCTTTTCCAATTGACGACTTCCATCAAAAATTGTAACCTGGCGTGTTACAAAATAGGCTTGTCGACCTTTCACCCTAATGTCATATTTTTCGGCAGAAGCATTGCGGGTCTGGGAATATAAGATCCTTCCGTCGTACGTATGGACGGAAATCCTTTCTTGATACATAACAACTGTTTCGAAACGTTGTAGTGATAGAATGTTCGCCTTGGTTTCCGTGGCTATTATTCATCAGTCTGAACAGAAACTAAACTCTTCTGTCAAAAACTCTGCTGACAGCCACGCTTGGAAGTCAGTCTAAAGCGTAGCGCGTGTGCTAAGCAGCAGCTGATCACTCACTTTCCAATGAAACCATATATATAGCTGTTAGTTTTCAGCTTGAAGAAAGAAATGTCTTTCTACCACGTCCGTTGTCCTGAAAGCTATCGCAAAGCCATTCTTTGATAACAACAGGCCGCCATAAAGGCAAGCCCAACAGAGGTCCAGCAACCCAGAGCCCAGTCATCGTTTCCTAGGAGAGATCAGATAAATGGTAATAAGGTCCACCTAAGGCACGCCAAATAGGATACGCACATTGCAATCCCTTTTTCTCTTCAAGGAATATAATTCTACGGGCCAATGTCGATAAAACATTAGAAGACAAGGAAGGATTTTGATCCAGCTTCTCTCTCTATCATCCCTCAGGAGAAAATGATGCCATGCTTGCGCCACTCTTTTATGAAATCCCAGTGGGACGAAGTAGTCAACACCTTTTCCACGGAATGAGACCGACACCACCCAATTAGTCTGTGGATGTTATAAATTATTTCAAAGGGCCTCAAATCCACGTATGGACTTTCGTATATTAAGACCGTGTTGCTTATGTAGGGCTTATATGTAAGAATCTTATCTGATTGGGTAAAGCAGACAAATCCCAGGCGTACATTGATGGTTGGACACGTAGTCTGCAAGCTGAAAAATGTTGTAGAATAAATTCTGGATTTTGTGGAGCACATTACGAAGAACGATTTCTAGAAAGTTCAGAAATTTCAACCCTTTCTTTTATGTTGCAATAAATTCACATTTCAAAAAACAAAGATCATGTTTTCTCTTTCTTAGTGCAACAAATTCACATTTAATCAAAGGTTCATGTTTTTAGCACTTTTAAGATCAACGTACTTACCTTAGCTGTTCGCTTTGTTACTCCACTCATTTTTTGTCACCGTACACTTTGGTCGAACTGTTACGTTCAAACTAATAGGTCCGGCTTAGGACTCATCCCCCCTCCCGATAAAAAACAACAAACTGTTACGGTAGTGGTGAGGTTGCATACTCATTTATACTGCGAATTTTGTCCATAGACGGCGGATCACCTCCTCATCGCATAAATGCAAAGCACTTGAGATGAGACGGACTTGACAGGTAAGAAATATTAGGACAGCCACTAGTATTTCTAAGCCATAGCGTAACAGAGAAATATGTTACCATTCCTAAGATGGTGTGCTTGGAATTGTATACGGAGGCGCGCCATGGTGTATACTGATTTCCATGAAAGCATCGTCAACCTCTCCCTGCAACCATGCCATATGAGAGCGTGTTTTGCTTCTTCATCAATTGCCACAGCTTTGTGGACCTCTGAGCAAAGATACTAGCTAAATTGAAAAACAATGGCATCACTCATTTGTTTGGGCCTGCTTCATATACAAACCAACTGCAACCATTAGACCAATCTTACCACTTCATCAATCAAGCCGATTCATGCTGAATGGATAACACTGCGGCACACACGAAAATGTTAACTTAACTGTCCGTGGCTTTGAGAATGCTGAACTTGTTTAATTCAACAATTTCAGGATAATTTACCTGAGAAAGATATGTGTGTACCAGCATACTTGATTAGCACGATGTTGATTCAGTGTTTTTTTTCGAAAATCTGTGAAGTGTGAGCTTCAATACTCTGCAGTAATTAGTGTATATACATAGTGAGCTCATTTTGTAAAAATGCTTCAAGCAATATTTCTAGTATTTACAATCATGTTGTTCATTGGGATTAAGCATGCATGGATAAAATGAGAGAATATTTCACAAGGAAAAGAAAAATGACAACAATTTCACTTGAATGAAGAATCGATTTAATAAGTATTAAATCTAGTTTGCATATACTGGTACCATTTTGAATACCTTATGTTTTTTTCTCAATTCTCTCTATCCTTACTTATGTCGCCACATATTGATTTAAGACAGTGAGTGGAAATTACGGCTACCGGATACTGTATAGATACGTGTGCAATGAAGGAATAAAAATGCATTATAATCATCTTTTCAAAGGTTTAAATTAAACAAATACATGTAAAAGCTAATATATTATTACTGGATTACAGAAATGACGTTGATTGTTGATCACTAGGAATAAAACACAGTAAGAAAATGGGGTGTGGGGTCTGTATATATCTGGGTAATGTTTCGTTGGGTCTCTAAATTCGTGATTCGGGGCAACGACGAAATCCACAAAAATTGGTGCCCCATGAAAATTAGTGATAATACAGTTTACACCAACCTTTGTTTGGCTCAATATAGATTACGCTAGTGGATTAAGAATAACAACTCGTGGTAGTTTTAATGCAGATACCAGTCAGGACAACAGTCCTTCTGGTAAAAAGATACATGTTAAATCCGTGAGTGATCGACGGCTGTTTTGTACCATGTCATTGATGATCGCTGTTAATGAATGTTTGAACCTAACAAATTACTCAGATTGCTTGTACAGGCCCCACTCAGGTTTATTCTTGCGAACTACGTTGTCGACATATAGCTCTTTAGCATAGTCCTGCAACATCAGTGGGGCAGGAATTCCTCTTTTGCCTCCGTATCTTTCTTCAGGACCGTAAATGCTCATTGATGATTCTGGAGGACTACCGTGATGGGCATGCCGTTGTTAATGAGGTTGCATTGTCCATCAGTGACCTGGATCTTTACCTCGTTAATTGTTCGACATTGCGTTCACTAAAACTATAGGTCAGCATATTAGACGGTCATTGCAATGCCAAGTTCTGGGCAGGAGGTGGGAACGATTCTTAACAGTGTGGAGGGGACGCCATCGACAAAATTGACTGTCGTGGAAAACTGAAGAAGAGGGCCATTTGCACGGTAAAGTCAACTGGCCTGTCTCAGTAACTACTGCCGGCACAGAGCCACTTCTCATCTTCGAGCAACAAGAAGAATCGCAACCCAGGGCTAAGTTGCACCTCATAATTGACGTGACCACCATCGTTATTAGCTCGTTCGTCTTGGAAACTTTGCTCGAAAGATCTTTAACTAGCTAAACTACCAGTTGTGAACGTACTTCTGGACGGGGATTGCTTCCTCACTTTGGACACAAGTTAGCGTAACGACAATGATGCAAAATGGAACCATAAATCTTTATCTTTAAAAAAGAAGCCAGCTACTAGATCGGAGTGGTGTACCTCAGGTTCGCAAATATAAGATAGCACAAGTGCAAGACATAATACATGCAGCTTTTCTGCCACCTTTCCCAATGTGTTTGCAAATAACAGCCACCAATGTCAAGGCGGCGGATGCTCTTGCCCCCCAAAAGGCGCGACAACCCCATGCAGTTCTGGCAGAACAAAATTAATTACGCCGTTTGGTGTGCAACAACGGACTGCGGTGTTTTAACCGTGGAACACTACACCGCAAAAGACTCCTTATTCGCACCGTCTTATTGCTTCATGTGTTTTATCAAACACGCCGTATCTTGGTCAAAATACAAGCCACATAGTCTAGCGACAGTGTCTGGCACATATTGGACAACACATACACCATAGCGGGATATTAAAAGCTGAGTTTGTCGTTTCGTCGCACACAGGCTTGCATCAAATGAAAAACCGCCATAGTGAACTCAGAACTGCGTTTTACTATTCCCCAACTAACGAGAGTTAATTTGCTGAAACTGTTGTTTGCACGATCGAAGTGATGGGGCAATCTGAGATGCTACTAATATCCTACAATAGAGTTTCAGATGCTAGGGGAAAAAGGCTGAGAACGCCCGTGCAACCTTTATTGTGGACAAGTTACACGGCCCGGTGCTGATAGTATTAACGACTCGATCTGGACGTATGGCCATCGTAGACGCACAGACCCAAACTAAGATTAGCATTCTCCGGACACTCACAAGATCAATTCCTGACACAAACACCTTTAACAATAGACTTTCCAAGCGCAATTAATATGTACCAGAAAATATGCTGTGCTACATCGGCTCAAAATTCGACTTTGTGTTTGGAGTCGGCCTTTACATGGCCTAGAAGTACATGGAGCTCCGCGTCGATGTCATTAAAGACTGCAACTACGAGATTTTAGTGGCTGGTGCAGATCAGACCCAAATGTGTGATACTGATGTCGACACAACACCGGTACAACAGTCTGTTAATACTGAAAAGGGTCTGGTACAGCCAATGGACAACAACCGCATCGATAGGACAGTTGTCCCGACACTATCCATGCATGACAAGGCAGATACAGAGCTCCACTGTGACGAGTGCACTGCGTTAATTGTCAGCGGCATTGCCGTAATCCTACCGAGGCTTTGGATCTCTTAGAGATAAAATAGACTTGCTCTCATCAAACAGCTGTAGCCCGCCGACGGTTATAACGAACACCCATATGCTGTATGCGAGCCAACCGGTTGCTTTGCCAAGAAAGGTAAGCAGCCAATAGATGATGCCTCGGATGATAGTGGGAAATGTCGCTGCGATCTTCCCGGCAAGCTTTATGAGGATGTTGACGTGTGACTTGAGTTCCTTTTTGTACCCATTCCTTGACATCGTCTTTGTCAGTTGGATCGGGAATGCGCGGGGTGGAATGGGGCGGGGGAGGGGAGAAAGGCTTTGGTGCGCAATCGAACTGCCGGCCTAACGGTCGTGTCTTCATTGGGGATCTCTTTGAAGGTACTGCTGATGCAATTGGAGCTCTCCTCGCAAGCGCTCAAGAATGCCACTGCTGCGTTCGATTGCGCTTCACTAGTCCCCAACCTGAATGTCGGGCAGACTTAGCTCTGTATCACCTGACGTTTCTGCTTCACCTGACGTTTCTACGTTGTCGGTATCGTAGGCTGGGAAGTCAAATTCCATTTAGGACCCCCCTTCTGCCATTGTGTTAAACTTGTGTGGTAATATTGAAGGGATAGTCAAAGAGCCTTCAGTATGCACACAAAGCAATGGCTTCCGAAAACGCATGTAAACCCAATCCCCACCGCCGCATACGGAAACCCCTCAGAGTCAAAGGCGTCTGCCATTCGTTTGTTGTAACCATTATGATTGGCCTAAACGAGCAGTTCCATGTTTAATTTTTCAATCTGGGCACACAGGATGCCATCATCCCTGGGACTGCCTCTCTGGTCTTCACGATTGCACTAAAATCATTCAACCTCACCTGGACGGTCTCACCAAATTTTTTTTTTAGGTCGCGCGTTTGTGAAAAAGATGACAATCAAGATCTCCAGCAATATGGTGGTGTCTATTGACGACTGTGTCTCCGGTTTATATAGCAACCTCTGGAAGATGACCTGAGAATACCAGAGTATTGCTTATCAGTGTATATACTAGTCTGCTTCTCAGAACATGCTAGCCCTGAGGTTGAACGCCGAAGATAATACCATCAATGACGCCTATGGGATCCAATTATATGCGCCTTTGGACTTCGAAGTCACACATACACTAATACCAGTCAGGCCTGTGTGACAGACTGGAGTATGAACTCACCTTCAGCAAATACTCCCGCATAATGAAGGCCAAGGGCGATATCAACGCCAACTACACCATCGATAACATCTCACTAGAATACAATATGGTGACGCAACCTAAGATCACACACATAATCCAGGTTCAATACAATGGACTGCTGGGTAACATTTATGACCACGAATGGAACATCAGTCTCAACGTACATCTTAGGAGCATGAAGAGACATCCTAATGTTGTTTGAAGAATACGCTGTCGCATTAGCTCTTGGCGTAGAAGTTACTGTAAATTGCATTCCTTACCAGCTGTAAAGTCGAGGTCTCAGACCCTACCAACAGTGGGATTAGGCCAGTAAAGATTTCGTCAGTGGCAAGCTTCGACATCCAGAGGTTGCCATGGTAGCAAATGAAGCTTCATCTGGCCGGCATTACAGTCGTTAAGTACCTCACATATAAGTACGCCCTGTGTATGTACATGTGCTCCAACGGCGATGACTCCCTTCACGGCAGCGAAAGAAAGGTCGAGAACGCGATAGACGGAGTAACCATTCAAATCACGAAAGAGGCAGAGATATGGGTGAACTGTATATGTACCTATATGTCATCAACGTTTAACACAGGCTCGTCGCTGTACTCTACTTAAATGCTTGCAAATATGCTGCCCGAGTATCCCTTTCTGTGATCCTCTGTTGACAAAGCCATTGCCGGAGCTTGTTTCACCATATTGTCATCCTCTGCCAAACCATTCGCTGGAACATTTCATACCAAACAACGGGCAGATTTGGACAGATTCCGAGGTGTACCTCGTCGACATTGGCGAGAGGCTTCACGACTGGGTACACATCTTTTACGATCTCTTCATGGGTGATCTGACCATATATGTATTAACGATGTCTGCTCGGCTAAGAAAGTCATGGCAAAAATATATATATGTTTTCTTCGCTCGCCTTTTAGGACTGTCCCGCAGAACAAAAAAGCGCAGAACTATAATTTAGTACTCTCGGATATTCAGGATCAGGTACAATATGTTGTTCTCTTTTACTGCAAGGACAGTGGCAGTTTTGAAGAATGTCTTCCCAAAACACGCAGAATCAATGGCTTTACAACAGCTGCTATTATAGTCTAACCATGCCATATTTCTACTAAAGACTGCACAACCGACTAGTTATATGCTATGTTAACAAAATCAACTGTTAAATATGGTCATCACCATGCTAGGCTGATCTAAAAAACTTCCTATGTTAATCAGAGAGATATATATTTGGAGCCTCACGGTCTGCACATTTCCACTGGTGGTGTTCGAAGAAAAACTTATGGGTGCAGTCTCGACTGCTGTTCACAAGGTAAAAACAACGTTCTTTGGGTTTCACCGCTCCAAGATACGGTCCCAGCCGAGGCAGACGGATGGTACATTGCATTGTAGCTGATACTGAATGTTGTCAGGCTGGAGCCACGACTCGCACTTTATCACCTTCAGAGCTTCGTCTTTGCCTCGGTAGTCTGAGTTACGTCTTCTTAGTATTGGACCTAAATCAGGAAGCCACTTGTGCGGACTCTGGCTGGCAATCTGTGGAGATTGTTCCTGAACACCGAAAAGACGTGACCTGGAGGCCTCTCTGCTCGAGGTAGTCGAAAATGTCTCCAAAAGGGTCGTGTGACAGTGCAGGACTCGTCCCATGAGGACCAATCGAGTGATTACTTACTATTATTTTCTGGCCCTTCAACTGTTTTATACCTCATCAGCGAAAGAAGTTAGGCAATGTTCTGTGTGCACGATGCTCCTTAGCGAGTCGGAGGGTCGGCAGAAAGACGATGGGCTTCCTGTTGTGAAAGAGCTCAGTTGTACGGGTAGTCTTTCGTGACCCAACGTTCAGGTAGCTGCCTTTGTGTATCGGCAGGGGATCGTCAGTTGAAGGTGCGGTTGATTCTGGGACGTCTTTCACTGCCCCCACCAATTCCCCAGTGTTGTGGCTTGGATATGTAGGCCGCAAGCTCTTGGGTCGCATGGAGTTCCTAGCCCTTGTGGCGCCACTGAAGGAGCCTATCAATCACAAGAGACCAGATGTACAATTCATTCGGTGGAAACTCAACTCCTACAGTTACACTTTTTGCCAATCAAAGGCTCCACCTGGTCAACTTTTTAGAGAGCTGCTTTTGTTACATTGATGGAATCTGGCCACTCACACAGCCTTCTTACCACTGAGAATGGCAGGAAGGTTGATGTGAGCATACCCCAGCATACTGGCTCGCAAATGTGTATAGTGCAATAGTGCGGATGACTGGCGTCTTAGGTTAAGAGTTCCGCTTTGGGGGTAGTCGCACGCATGATAGTAAAGATCGCCTCGGTATGTCACCGGGTGGCGCTACATACGCTTATCATCGGTTATTGAACCCTGGGTAAATTTATCAGTATTCAAACATCAATGGTCTATATTGTGGAGCAGACAGCATATTTGCTTCGTGCTTTGTAGTCATTAATAGGCTCGGTCACATCAAGACTGGTCAGCCAGCCGTTATCTACCTAGTACTTTAGCAACATAATCGGGGCCCAGTTCTGCTCCTGAAAGTGCTTGCCAAGCAAAGTCGAGATTACAGAATGGTAGGTATCGGCAAATATCCATCTCTTGACTTGTGCAAAAACATGTGAAGTCTTTCTTAGGCAGGATGCCATTGATGGCAACCCGATTCATCTGATTTTACGGTGTTCAAAATGTTAAAGGTCGGGTGCACACTCACTATATCCCGGAAAGGTGACTGAGGAACAGACCTTTATGTCGATGCTGATAATGCTGTCAATGGCGTAACCCTCGGGCGTTGTCCATAGTCCACCGTCGCAACGTCGTCGAGAATGCTGACTGGGGTGGCCAAAAGGTCTATTCCACGAGGGCTTGAAGATCATTTGAGAGAGTAGAGCGGGTTCTTGCATCTTGACCGTGCTAAAACATAAACTGGTCGGTGGTCAGCTGCTTATCTTGTTCCGCAAGCAGCAAGACTGCCTTTGACTCATCTTGGGTGGCTTCATGTAGTGCTTGCGAGACATCACCATTGCAGATGCAGACCTGTCTCGAGGCCGGGAAGTGGAGGTCTTTTGGCAAGGCCTGGCTGTTGTAGAAAATGAGCTGTATCTATTTATTGGTATGGCCTTGATGTACGTGATACCTGCCACTGTTTTAGCTGTTCTCGTCAGCTATGTCCTTGGAATGATTGGTCGTTTAACAATCCTTTCCAGCGCATCAACTTCGTCTGCTCTTGCGCCTCTCTTGTGGAGATTTTCTACCTAGTCTGCAATGATTTTGCGTTGAGTCTTCGTCAGGCTTTGTCCCATTAGGGTGTTGTCAAAGCGCTCAACCACACTCGAAGCCACATAATTTAAGTCACCATCTCGCAAAGGGGCAAGGTTAGCTGAGTCAGCGTCTTTTAGACGATAAAGGCCATAGATAACTGCATTGCCTGTGATCGTGGCAGGTTTGGTTGTCCGCGCAACCAACACAAACTGAGGATCGTGGCTTTTCTTTCCTGTCACAGAGCGAGGTACTTCTCGCCGAACGGGCACAGTTATTTGTACTCTAAAGACCAGGTAGCCACACCCTACTCCCCCCACCCCGCTCTATGCAGTGTTTAGGTGGGTAGAACAACATAGTCACCGTGGTCATGGGGATCCTCACCTTCAATGCGCCAAGTAGTGAAGACGAACGATGCAAATCATGCTAAAACTGTTATGTTTTTGGCATCGGGCAGGCGATAAAGCCAAAATGGATCCCTGTGGTCTCTGGGCAAGGCAGCCACCGTCGCCATGCTGGATATGGCCCAGCCGCTCAATCTCAAGTCGTTTTGGTCGTACTGAACATGCACAAAGCGATTTTGACTACTATTTAGCGGTCGA
The DNA here is from genome assembly GCA_029931535.1 of Margaritifera margaritifera. Taxonomy (NCBI): domain Eukaryota; kingdom Metazoa; phylum Mollusca; class Bivalvia; order Unionida; family Margaritiferidae; genus Margaritifera; species Margaritifera margaritifera. Next base: position 671,931 of record JAQPZY010001361.1, read on the forward strand.
ATTGGTCCTGGAGTTCAGTAAGTAATGCACGGATTTTATTGTAGGTGGGACATACGCCCGTAATTACTTCACACTGCACGCCCTTTACGCATGTGACATGTTTGCCGGTATACCTGTCTGAGTGGTATTTCTAAATGAGCGTTTATGTATACAGATTTATATATCTGTATTGAGTGATGCTAGAAATTTATCCAGCAGCTGTTGACGTGCCTCATGCTGCTTTTGCGTCGTAAGACGAGACCGGAGACCCTGTTCGTGATATTGAAATACCCTCTTCTTTTTCGTAATGTTTATATTTAGAATTCCGTGTCACTTTGAATGGAATTGTCCACTCTGGCCGATTTTACTGCATGTTTTATGCGAGTAAGTATGCACAAAAGAGAAGGACACTTGTCTGCTGTACAGACAGCTTATGTGCTAACTGTTCTTTTTTAACTAATGTATGTACTTCATCTTTCATATTACTAGGTCTCCTCAAGAAGTGTGCTAATCAATTTATTGAACAAGATGAGAAGGGAAAATAATGATGAGGTATGTATGTAAACTTGATAACAATGAGGTCACATCAGTATTTTTCGTTTCTACAATTTGATAAATATATATGGATATGATTTGAAAGTAAGATATACAGGAGCTCCATATAAAGTCTATAAAATAAATAGTCGAAATCACTAAAAAATTATTCGTAACAAAATGGAAAACGAGTTTTTGTCAAATCAACCAGTCTGCTTAATTTGTGTATCCCATAGGAAAACAGATCAGTATTAGCATGTCTCGATGAGCTGTGATTGTGATAGAATGCTCTCTCTCTCTCTCTCTCTCTCTCTCTCTCTCTCTCTCTCTCTCTCTCTCTCTCTCTCTCTCTCTACGCTTGGCTCAATTTCTTTGTCTTCCGCTCCGTATATTTATTTTATCAGTATAATGAGATTAGTCATATGAAATGATATATTTATGTAAGCATGTGTTATTAATATAAAGTATTGTGTGGATATAAAGCATTATAAAATTATGAACTCAAGGCTCCCCAAATTTAGCATCACAATTGTGTGTCTAGGGAAACGTTAAAAAACTAAATTAGCAAGAAAACATGCAAAAGTAGATACAAAATTCCAATTGCGTTGAAAGTCATATGAAACCTGCCATTTTTATTTTTGAATTGAAAATACTGAATAAGCAGGGATTTTCAGTTAAAAATGTTTTTGAGCTTTCGCATTATCCAAAAGTAACTGGCAAGCTTAAAATAAACAGTACATCTTTTGTAAACTGTTCCAGCATAAAACTCTCTCTCTCTCTATCTCTCTCTCTCTCTCTCTCTCTCTCTCTCTACGCTTGTCTCAATCTCTCTGTCTTCCGCTCCGTATGCTTATTTTATCAGTATAATGAGATTAGTCAAATGAAATGGTATATTTATGTAAGCATGTATGTTATTAATATAAAGTATTGTGTGGATATAAAGCATTATAAAATTATAAACTCAAGGCTCCCCAAATTTAGCATCACAATTGTGTGTCTTGGGAAACGTTAAATAAGCAAATTAGCAAGAAAACATGCAAAAGTAGATACAAAATTCCAATTGCGTTGAAAGAAGTCCTATGAAACTTGCCATTTGTATGTTTGAATTGAAAATACTGAATAAGCAGGGATTTTCAGTTAAAAATGTTTATGAGCTTTCGCATTATCCAAAAGTAACTGGCAAGCTTAAAATAAACAGTACATCTTCTGTAGTCTGTTCCACCATAAAAACTCTCCAAGTATAAACAAATACAGATAGCCCAAGCATTGCTATGGAGGGAGCATGTATAGCGTAAATCACGTCTCTACTTCAGATCATGTTATGTTATATTACATTACGTCACATGTCATCATTTGTTGATCAAATAGTTCGTCTCTGTTCATTAACTCTGAAATAACTTCATTGATTTAAACGCAATTAGTGTCAGGCTTTACATTAATAAGACTTAAGTGAAGTTATACGTTTTCATCATTTTTTACTTAATTTAACAGTGTTGTACCCCCATTTTGACCGGTGGAGCTTTGTTCTTCAATTACCCTATATTGATGAGGGCATCTGTGTTTTATAAACCAATTTGTACCTTCTCCCTTGCATTGACAGATTAAAAGGCATATCAGTTGCTTTTTTGCTGCAGTGATGTTGGTATTACCAGCAATGTTACAATGCTGTGTAGGATTTAAAGTTTTCGTTATTAAAATAAAATTTACTACATAGAGAGGTGAATCATTAGATTTGTTGGTGAGGCAACAGACAATGGAATACTTGTATGCTCCTTTTACAGTTAGTCTTGGATTAAACAAACTTGGTAACAACACATTTTCTGATTCAATTAGATTTGTCAGATCCCAGAATGTTTCCTTTTTGTTTTCTCTACAAACATTTACTTTTCTGATATTGCAAATGCTGAAACTTCAAATATTCAGAAATAACGAAGATAAAATAGCATCTCAAGAACTAGCTCCCTTGTGAATAACACATTTCCATAAGACGGAGACATTATCTTTTGCTTCCCATTGATTATGCCAGTTTCTCTTCATGTTGCAATATACAAATAAAAAGGAGTTGCATACCTTATGTGTTTGCATTCGATTGTGCTGTTGAAAACTATTCATACCAGATATAAAGATCTGTCTAATTAACGCACTAAGCATATTATCCATTGTGCATTTTTGCCACCAAAAGTGTATTTGCATGTATAGCATATGATACACCATTAATATCTTTGCAAATAAGTAAATTCAGAAACAGTAACATTTAAAAGTATCATATGTTTGCTATATCTGAAGTTAACTATAATTAAACAAATTTGTTTTAACAGTGCAATAAGAAAATCACCTTGAAGGAGGTGGGGCAGCTGATGCAAGATTTACTTGGTGAATACTATCTCCCTCATTACATCTCAGATCACAGATATGCCGTGGAAGAGGGAAGGGTGAAGACAGAACTGGCTATTGTAGCTCTGGTTCCAGTAGGAGTTGGGATTCCATCAGTTTCAAGTTAGTACTGTCTAGCTATAATGTTATAGCAAATTATGTAATCGAATGATTGTTATTCCTTCTCTTTTTCTGCAGGATTTTAGTTGTTTTGCTGCTTTTCATCCAGCCATCTGTATCTCTGCATGTCCGTACATCAATCACAAATTCGCCTTTTAGTGCGATAGCATCAAAGCTATTCAATTTAGAACCATGAAATTGTATGCACTTTATCGTGGTCAAACGTAGAGGGCCTATTAGATTTTCAGGCCATTATATCCAACTTTTAAAGCACAGTTTTTACCATTTTGAACTTGAAAATTTTTGGCAAAAATCTTGTTAGCACAATTAAGCAAAACCACTCTAAGTAGAGAAATGAATTTTAGGTGGCATATTTGTATTTATATGTAGACGATCTGATTAGTGTTTCATGCCATTGCAGCAATTGTGAATCTTTAACACATTTTTGGACTGTTTGGACGTGTACTTCTTTGAAATAATCATGTAAGCATGATTAAGCCCAGCGTGCTTGAAATAGACAAATTATATCTGGTATGCATATGTTGATAACCATATTAGATTTTTTCATGCCATTATATTACTCTTTTATTTTGTTTTATCTTCATTTCTGAGTTAAACTTTTTTTTGATCAGCAGTGTTTCTGTTGGTGGTATCCCTAAAACATATTATTTTGTTCAAGACTAGACATGGGTTGGCGTTTTAGCACATCAATACATTGAATGCTATATCATGCTGAAGCAAGTATAAATGCCTTGCCAAGGATACACCAACTGTAGCCTATCCAGATTGATCCAATGGTGGAAATCAAACCAGCGCGATTCTGGTTACTAGTCCAACGTCTTAACCACTGAGCCACCGTGGTTCTACTTCTTGCAAAACACGTATACGATGAAACCTGCATATAGAGAACTCTTTACGTACCACATAAGGTTCTCCCATTTTCAGACTGGACATGTTGTCCTTATATATATAGCTTAAATACGTAATAGAAATAAAGAAAAGGGACTTTTAAATGCTGTCTTTTATGAACAGGTATCTTTGATATGAAGGTGTCTACTATTACATCTTACCCTATAGTACATTGCTGGTTTCAATGTTGTCAGCATTCTCAATTTATAGTAAGATTTTGTGTCAAATATTTTCAAAATCCTTTAGAGTCTACAACGTAATACTGACACTGTGCGCTTAAAACAATTGTATTTGGGTGCTATTCATGATGTGCTGTGTAGCCAACCTTTAAGCCTGTGATCACCATCACAAATTTGGGATACAAATCTGTAATTTGTTTTGTGTCTAAAAAATGTGGAAAGTTGTATACTGTATTCAATGAAATATCTGCATTGTGTGCTTAAAAAAAGAAAAAGAAAAGAAAAAAAAAAAAAAAAAAAAACACCGACGATATCATAAACAATGTCCTCATTACGTGTATATTAGGTACCGTATTTAAAAGAATGAAGGTCACTGATTGTCAGTAAATAATTACAGGAAAAGTTGCACACAAAAAATTTCAGACAAAATCTGCATATGGGTAAATTGTATGCAATAATAGTAGTATGGATGTAACTGAGGAGAACTCACCGTGCCACGTTTTTATTGTGGGCACATACTTTGGAATTGCTTTAAAAATGAGCCACACAGTATATCATTTTCATCATTTTAAAAGTGTCTTCTTGGATATATCATTTATATGATGTAAGCGCGACTTGCCAGTCATACCATTAAAATATAATAATTTGGCCAAACCTTAATATTACGGTATATGAAAAAAAAAATTAGTTGCCTGAGCCCATGAACATTTTTTTTTTTTTTGGGGGGGGGGGGGGGCAAATGATGCAGATTCGCCATCAAATATGGCGACCATTACTAAAATGAAAAATCTTTGCTATGACTTTTAAAAAAACACTAAATATAATTTGATAACATTTGACAGAAAGTGCCATGGCATGAAGGGCTTTTAAAATAGTGCAAGTTATGCATATTTGTCATCAAACATGGCTCCTAATACTATAAATAGAAAACCTTCAAAACACTTTTCATCAAAAATAGCTATATAGAATATTACTAAATCTGATGAAAAAACATCCTGGAATGAACAGTTTTAAAATTTGTACCAAATCTACACTACTTCTCAAAAACCACTCAACAACAATTAATCAAATTTGACAGAATCATTACAGCATGAAGAGCTTTCAATTCTTTGTAAATGATGTATATTCACTATCAAATGAAATTGCCAATATTAAAAGATAAAAACCTTTCAACGACTTCATTTCGAAAGCGCTCAACAGATTATGACCAAGTTTGACAGAAAGTAAGTTGCCTTCATATATGGACACCATTAAAAAAAATTGTAAATATTTTCAAATATTTCTCAAAAGTCACTCAATAAAATTGAATCAAATTTGACACAAAGCATCCTGGCGTAAGGGACTTTTAAGTTAGTACAAATACTGCTTATATACCATCAAACATGGCTGTTGTTACAAAGCTCTCATAAACCGCTCGGCGGAATTTAATCTGACTTTACAGCATCCTTACTTGAAGGCCTTTCAGATTTAAACAAATTATATCTATCTAATGTGGCTGACATTACAGAAATATAAAACATTTTAACAATGCTCAACATAATTTGACCAACTTAGAATGCATCCTTGCATACACGCATTTCAATGTTGGATAAATGATGTTGAAGTACCATCAAACATGAATGAAGATACAAACAATAGACAAACCTTGAAACAATTGTTTTTTTTTTTGTTATAACAGAATATGCTATCAATAGTAGTACAAGAAATGTCTACAGAAGGCATGCTACTGGCCCAGATTTCTTGGCCAACTGCTCTTGTATTTGACTGTTAGGTACATGTCAGCCAGATGAAAGATCTCAGGCCCACTTGGGCCTCTTTATATCCCTTCACTTTAATTTGATATTGTCACACCCTCGAGATATCCATCTATCCATTGGTCCATTACCCCATCTACTAAACCGCTTAATGGGAATTCATGACACTCCTAGTGTCCTTGGAGGGGTTCAAAAGGTCAGCTGCACAAACATTTCAATTGCAATCAAATTTCGAATATTTCCAGATTAATATGCAACCATAGTAGAAATATGCATCATATATGTGGTTCGGATTGGCATTATGACCCATATCACTGTCTGGGGTGGGGATGTATACTCGGTAGGGGTATAGAGGGGTGGGCATTTGGATATGCCGTAATAAAGAATGGACATGTGCATTGGCAAGGCATCGCAATTTCTCTAATTCTTAGGTTTTTTTTCAGATAAAAAGGCAAAGAAAGAAAATCCCGACTTTGATAACCCCGCTCAGGAGCTGTTTATATGGTCAGTACTCAACAACCGACAGGATATGGCAAAGCTGTTTTGGCTGCAGGGAAAGGTAATTGTTGTATCACTTGCAAAGCATAAGAAAGGTAGATGAATCAATCTTTTAATGATGCTGATAACGTTGCTTTGAGCGTCTGCTACAGTTTTAGTTTACCTGGTCAAAGACCAATGGAGACTATAAAATAGCCCTGTGTCATTCGTTCGTCTTGTATCACCCGTCTGTCTGTTAAAGTCTGTTTTATGAACCATCTAGGGGCTTTATTTCTGATCAGATTTCGATTACACTTGGTATGTAAGTTTATATAATGAAGAGCTTGATGTGAGGGACATCCATGCATATTAATGAGGTGATCTTGCATCAAGAGGATATACTTCTGATCAGATTTTGAACAGATGTGGCATGTAAGCTTATGTCACCAATACATCTTAAGAGATAGATTATGAGTGACAAACAAACATATTCACGAGATAATCTTGCATCTCATTGGCTGAGCTTACGAGCACTTGAGAGGCCATATTTCTTATCAGATTGTGATCAGACCTGCTGAGTAAGCTTATATCATCAAGGTGGTCTTGCATATGATTGGCCGAGTTTTGTGAACACTCTGCGTGTATAAGTGAGATCCATGCATATTAATTAGGTGATCTTGCAGCTGATCATTGAGTTTGTGAGCATTGTCGAGGCCATATTTCTGAACCATATTCGATCATGATTGCTACGTAAACTTATATTATCCAGCTTTCGGATGAGTTCGATTGTGAGCAACATCCGCGCATATCAATGAGATAGTCTTGTTTCTAGTTGGCTGACACTCTTACCACCCTAAAAGCCTTATATCTGATCAGATGTTATATTAGATTTGGTATATACGCTCATTTCATCAAGATCTCAGGTGCGTTAGATTTTTGTTCATAGCCCTAGTGGAATGTCAGGAGATACTAGCAATTTCATGTTGAAAACAGTCCATATACGCTGTTCAATCCCTTAGATAAAAACAAATAAGACAGGTAAACAAATTCAGTTTAGGATAAAAAAATACAAACATTTAATTGCAACAAGTTATAAAAAAATAAACAAATAATACATGTTAGGGATTATAGTGGTTGATTGGTAATTCAAATCAAAGGAAAGTATAAAATTGGCGTAAAACAAGTAACACTCTAGGTTGGTCATAATTTGATAATATAATTATATTTTTAAGTTTGAAAAATACCAATGAATTATTACAATCTTGTGAATGAAACGTTTACTAGGAAAATAGACGTGTGGGAATTGCTAAAAATGCAATTTGACCTAAAAGTTGAACAACTAAAATCTTTTATGATGCAACCAATCAATGTATCTACTACTGTCATGTCGATGATGAGGATTTAGATTGATGTTAGACTTCAGAAGTCCATTTAGGCAAAAAACTTCAAAGCGGGCTCAGCCGAACCAAACCAAAATGTTGTACATCGCTGATGCACACAGGTAAATAAACGTATCTAATTATCAGAACTTCTTGACATATTTAATTATGCGCAAGGAAAAGATTTTGATCTTCGAACAACTTCTAAACACCATCTCCATATTTATACTTTTATTAAAAAACTTGACAAATTTAAAAATTCTTGAATATTTTGAATCCAGTTTGATACACTTAGTTTAGTAGATTTGGACAGTTTATATTATTCTCATATTAATGCCGGAAACATTTGTGATTTAAATTTGCACTGTGCATTATTGTAACCCATTTCATATACTTAGTAGCATTACTCATACATTATTTTAAATGTATACGTTGGTATTTATAGTTTTTAATACAAAAAGATAAATTAACGCTGATATCGTGTGAATCAAACCCAAAACATTCTTATCACGAATTCAAAGCCTTTCCTACTGAGTCTCCGCTACTCCCATGCGTGGGTATCTGAATGGTTTCCAAGTTATGACTCCATAGGCGGGGTAAGGACAGACCAAGAAATCCATGTTGACTGCACTGATTGATTCCCTTTTCAATGCTAATTGTGTTTACATTAAGGGTGAGGTTATGTAGTTATGAATCAGGGACTAGTCCACAAGGGCAGAAGGGCAGGGGGTGATTCAAGTGACAACACTGGTTGTATAAATGGCTTGTCCTATTATTATGCCAAGAAAATGATGATGATGATGATGATGATGATCGTCCTTTGTGTCTGTCCATTGGTAAGCAGAAGTTTTTTTTCGCCACTCATCCTAAACTACTTGGACGATTGCCATAAAACTGTATATACACATTTAATCCTAAGTCTAATTGGTCATACATGAAAACGGTACTGCTCGGACACCAAGAGGCCATTTTAAAAATCTTGTTATCACTACTCTTCCTGAACGGATGGCTATATCAACATTGAGTTTTAAGTACAAGACTTCAAATTATGTCTAGTTGGTCTTAAACAAAAATGGTGCCGATCCTACATACAATTTGGCTGCTACGGTAACCGGCTACTCCTCCTGGATACAAAGTCTTATCGACATTGAAGTTTCACTAAAAGACTTTGTATGTCCAGCTGGACCTATATTAATATGGTGCCAATCTGACCTCCAGTATGGCCACCATTTTGAAAATCTGGTTATCGATATTTCTTCCTCGATGGTTCGTCATATTGAGATAAGTTTTCACTCAAAGACATTTTATTGTGTTTAGTCGGTCCTAAATAAAAATGGCGCCGATCTAACATCCAATATGGCTTACATGACATCCAGCTTGAAAATTGTATTGCAACTGCCCCCGGATGGATGTTCATATCGACATCGGGTTTTCACTAAAGGACTTCTTGCGATGTTCAGTTGATCCTAAATGAAACTATTGCCGATCTGACATCCGATTTGGCAGCCACGGCATCCATCTGAAATCTTGTTATTACCACTCCTTCTGGACGAAAATCATACCCACATGGGGTTTTCAACAGAACGCTTCTTATGATGTATAGTTGTCCGTAAATTAAAATGACTCTACTCTGACCTCCAATATAGCCGCCATGGAGGCTATCTTAAAAAATATTTTCCATTTGACCACTTAACTCATCAAAGTATCAGGTTATAAAAGACACAGTGACATAGATACAGTCTTTTGAATTAATGCAGATGAACCGTCAATAAATGTATAAAACGATATGAAGTTTGAATTCGTCAAAAGCTACTGGTGGGGAAGGTGGGGGAGGGGTTAACAAACTCAAATTGTCCCGATTTTCAAAAAGAACAATCCTCTTGATAAAAGTAATAACAGACCATTCAGCATTCTACCCATCATATCCCAACTGTTTGAAAAATAAATTAAAGACCTAGTTAGCATCATTCCTTTAGAACATTAAAAAATATTTGGGTTCTTTTGGAAAGGTCATCAATGTATTGCGTTTACTAGAAGACTGGAAAAAAGCTATGGACGAAAACAAACATGTAGCCGCAGTTCTGGTGGATTTATATAAGACTTTTGACTGTCTCGCTCATTATAGTCTCATTTGCAAGCTAAGGGCGTATATTATGGCAGATAGCTCAGTAACTCTCCTTTTGAGATATCAGTTAAATCTTAAGCAGCATATTAGCATGCAGAGTGTCTTGAGTAGCTGGACTGAAATTCAAAAAGGGTTCCTCAGGAGTCAATCTTCAGACCTTTAATCTTTATTGTTATTATCAATGACATTTCTTATTTTATTAAATATGGCTCTCTACATATTTATGCTGATGACAACAAACTGTCCATTTCCTCACTGATTGACACACTTGAAAAAGAGTCCAAGATTCTGATTGACTGGTTTATTGCTTACAAAATGCGAACCTTCCATGAACTATATGTTAAGCACTAGATGTGGGTAAAAAGACACTGAGTGTGAAACCTGTACTTAATATAAACAATAATCTCATAAACTGTGAACTAACTGTCAGGTTGTTAGGAGTTGATATTGACTATCAACGGCAGCTCGATTCACATCTATATATATTTGCAGGAAAGCTTTAAGGCAAGTAACTGTCTTGAAATGCGTTGGTCGTACGTTAAAAGACTCAATAAACTGACAATCTTACTTACCCTTTACCTTCCAATTTCAACTTCTGTCCCTGAACCTGGCACTTGTGCAGAGTCATGAACACTACTATACTTGAAAAAATACAAGAGTGTGCTCAGAGGTTTGTATATGATGATTACGCATGCAGTTAAAGCAAAAATGCCAACCTGAAGGTGCGCAGACTTAGGTCAAAGGCAATAGATACTTGTAACATTCTGAATAATGTGCACCCCAAAATATGGATGAATTGATATGTTTTAAACACAGTAATACAATTCTGGATGTCCAAATAGTTAATTATCCCTAGAATTAAAACCTTAACATAAGGCAAAATGTCTTTTGGATGTGCAGTTGTCATTCTATGGAATGAGTTACCCAAATATTACAGAGATGAATCCAATTTTAATTCATTTAGATGATTAATTGTATCATCGAATGGTAAAGACTGTAAATACAATATCTGCAAATAATACCCCGGCCAACCCCATCCCCAGCTCTCCTGCCGTAAGGCTCAATTTGCATCTCTGCACGCTTATAGTGTTTACATGGTACTTTGCTTTTAATTTCATTTAATTTAAAATTTAACTTATAATTTAGGTTACCTAAACTTCTTTTGAATATCCTTCAGGTACTAACCTGTGGTATTTTAAGTTACTTAAATACTAAATTCACTTTTAGTTACTGCTCTTTTCAATTGTTTGTATTGCTATATTATAAGATTTGTGCTATTTGATTTCTCCCATTGTACTTATGTATTATGCTGTGTTGGCATGTGTTCCAAATTATGTTGTTTTAATGTCTTGTTTGTTTTCATGTCACGGTGGTAAAAAACTCATTTGAACTTATGTTGTGTTGTCGCTTTAAATCATGCAAATTATAAATCTTATCTTATCTTATATATTGTTACAATGGTCCCCCTCTTGTTGGCATGTATTTATGATCATAAACAAGGGACATGATTATCAATATCTTGCAAGTTATGTCCAGTCCTTGGATCCTGTTTGATGTAGTATTACCTGAACCCTCCAAATCTTCAGTGTTCTGAATACTTTTGATAACCTCCTGGTATGCAATATGGATGGGGTATAGCTATCGCTATGTCCTGCTCTTATTTCCGTTTCCGTGGCATAGCGCTCAAACTGTTCAAGGTACATTAAACAAACTTGGTACACTTGTCAAGCAATTTGGATAGAGATGCTATTTGATACTTAGCATTCTCTGCAATCAGTATTTTTACACGGACCTCATTGGTTACATATATATCACATTGGCGTCCATTTGAGTGTCCATCTGTCCGCACATCTTTACAACCGTGCACAGTCTAGGTTAAGCACAATGATAGCTTTACACTTTATATGTACGTTTTATAGCTAAATAGAATGCGGGCTCAATGAAAAGTGGTTTCCTTGTGTATGTTACCATATAAACAAAGTACCGCATAAGATGGACTATGGGGTATTTCCTTAAGTATTATAAACATTGATAGTATCAGACCATATTTTCAGTAGCAGCCATTACATAATCAAAGAACTATGGGCATATCTAGATGACTCTTATACGCAAAGCTCCACAAATTGATACCATTCAATGAATTCACAATAATTCACAATGAGAATATCTCTAGCATTGACTTATGTTGAGTGACGATTCATTTATTAGTGAATGCTTGTTAGTCATTCAACATGTGAAATTATGATTATTGATACATTATATACTGTATATTCCCCATGTACATAATAAGATTTTTTCAACCTGGTTATCTTCACAGGATGCTATAGCAGCGGCTTTGGTGGCACATGCATTGTTATATGCCATGTCAGATCGAACTGATGACACGGAGTTACTTGCACAAATCACAGAAAACACCAAGTAAGATCCAACACATTAATTAATCTTATTAGCTCAGTTGGAAAAGTTGCATCATATGACATGTGTGTCTCCAGCATTTACAATTACAACACTACGTAACCAATTTTAAAACAAACTTTGTTGGAATCTTTCTTATGATATGGTCGTTAAAGTTGTGTTTTTAATCGCTTCCCTAGCAACTGTTTGGCTTTTAAAGCGACCGAAAGAAGAACTTATTTTCAGCATCTTCAAACCCATCGTCCTAATTTTGATAAATCTTTATGCAACTGTTCATCGAGATATTTGCTGCCAAAGTTGTTTATAAATGGTTTCGCTATTAACTATTTGGCTACCATAGCAATTTAATTGTTTGTTTTGTCTTTGGATTCATTTTAATTCTTTTATGCAAGTTTGAATGAAGCTTTGGACTAATATTTCATTTTTTCACTTAGCCCGTTTTGATCAACCGTTGTTGGAATGGTTATTAAGACAAGTTCTACTAAAACTGTATCTTTGTATCCTCACTAGAAACCGTTTGATTTTTGTAGGGGCCAGGCAGAAAATGTAATTTTGACACCTTCTCTAATACTTCTTGGCAAATTTGAATACAAGTTTGTAGCAGTATTTCATGACATGTTCTAGTTACATTCAGCTTAAAGAAGCCCAATAAGCATATGTTGGGCTTCCATAGCAACCAGGTGAATAACGTCTTTCCACCAAAATAACCTGGCAAATTGGTGTTATATTTGTCTTGTGGACTAGTGTGAGTCAGGTGATTGATCTCTTGTCCACTTGGGCCCCAAGTCGTTTTGTCATTTTCTATGATAGATGGGTTTACTGATCAGCTAGCATTTATCGGTGTCAGTTCATCCATCTGGCTGGCACACAAGTTTAGCGGTATACAACACATTCTTTGGATTGCAAGACGATGGTAATATTCATATATTGAATATGCTCCAAATGTACATCAAAGAAACAAATAATTATGCAACTAAAGACTATTCCTACCAATGCTCTAGATTAAGCTATTGAAATCATTGCTGTGTTACCGTTGAAATAATGGCGATAATTGTGTTTCCATCTCTTGTATTCATTGACTGAGACATTTTTAAAGTTCATTGTACATATGTAAATACTATATGTCGAACATATTCAGGATTGCTCTCTCTTTCTCACTCTCACTCTCTCTCTCTCTCTCTCTCTCTCTCTCTCTCTCTCTCTCTCTCTCTTTCTTTCTCTCCCTCTCTCCATTCTTATTATTGTGAGTCCATGCATCTTCTATATAGCAAGAGAAAAAATCATGCTATAACTCTGCTGCAATCCATATATATCGTTATCAAGGGCCTAATCTACGTTGTAAGAATTTGTAGACTTACTTCATTTGATTTTTTGGAAATGAAAATATGTTTGATTAAATTTAAGATTACTTGGAGTTGAAAATAATCTGAAGGTAAGATAAAGCACTTTCCGCATGTCAGACGTATGCATAATCTAAGATGGGTATGCAGGAGAGCCTTGTTTATCTAAACCTAGTTCAAACACATTTTTCCAAAGGTATGTTTCTCCCTATGTATTTTGTGTTTTTTAAGAAAGTTTAGGAAAACAAATTTCGACTACATCAGCCTTGAAAACTTGGTTGTAACCTTTTTCATTGAACTCATTGCAGTCCTCAATTAGACCTCTGTGCCAGCATCTATACAGTTTGTGTCGGCACACCTATGGTCCTTTAGTGGTTAACTCTGAGTTTTTCTGCCTCATCCACCTCAAAGGGTTCCTCACACTGCTACTTGGGTTGTCAAGAGTACTTTGTCGTTATATGTGTTATATCCTTACATAGTATGTGAAGGGGCATTCAGTGTTACCAATGCTTGTCTGTCCAATCACTTCACGAATATCACTTCTGCACAGTAAGTTTGAATGGAATTAATTTAATAGTTTAAAACCAAATTTGTGATGTATATGTTGGACAAAATAGTTCACGTTTAAATTTTAAATTTTTCTGACAAAGTTTGACTAAGTTACGACCCGCATTTGACTTGGAACTTTACCACTGCATATTGAACCAAGCTTTCTTCAGTTACACCATATGGGCGGGGGCATTTATGTTGTTGTATGAACACATATCTAGGTAGAACGTTTTGTGCAATGAATTCAATATCAATAAAGCTTAATTTGTAAAATTATAGCATTTCAACGAACATTAAGTTATGCTTTATTTTTAAACCATTTACAGCGAATTCATGAATTTAGCCATTGGTGTTTTGAAAGAATGCTACAGCACAGATGAAAAGAAAGCACAATGCTTGTTGATCAAGAAGTTATCGGAATGGGGAAACACAACTTGTGTTCTTATTGCTGTGAAAGCAAATAACAGGCAGTTTATTTCCCAAACTGCATGCCAGGATCTCTTCAACAGCATCTGGATGGGAGGAATGACCCAGGAGAATAGCATTCTGAGGGTCAGTACAAAGCACACAAAATATCTACAACGAAAGCTGAAATGATATGAACAATGAATACCTGAAACAGTGATAATGTCAAGGAGCAGGCAGGCAATTAGCATCCTTTTACAAGGTTTTCCAATGATACAGTTAAAATGCAATAGTGGCTAAATGTGTCAAAATCTGATATTCATTGCCTGCCTGTGTTTCAATATTTTGACTGCATTAGACACTCACTGTTTGTACCAATTTGACTTTGACGGTATCATGTTTAGGGAGACTTACTGTTATATAAAGAATAATATATATGTGTCTGCAGCTAGATTATAAGTAGCTGATAAGTGGCTGAAAAACATATTTTACCACCAATGTTTGATGTGGTAAGCACATAGCAAAACACAAGTATCACTTTCCAGAAACAACATCATTGGCGTCAATGATAAGAGATAATTATACTGTGAATATTTGGGCTGTTATATATTTTGGGCATACAAAAAGCCCAATGTACTTTGTGTAACAGTAGAAAAAACTATAATTTATTATTATATATCCCTATCACTTTGAAATTTTTTAATAAAATTGCCGTTTTTCAAAATGATAAAATACAATTCTTCTTTGAACGAAGTCTTCATTCAGTTACGAATACCATTTTAATTACTGAGTTTTGCATAAAATGATGGTATGACGTGACATGTTTCGACGTCGTGTCACATCATGATGGGAATAGTGACACCATGTTATGCAGCAAGAAACGATCTGTGACCTAAATGTGCTTAGAAATGCCCAATAAGTGCTTGATACATTTCAAAATGATAACAATATCGAATTATGTCACACAATCTATTTGCTTAGGAAGTCCTGAGATCGGTATTTGATTATGTTAAGTTTGCGCATGCATTTCCATGTCTGTGACACTTGAATTTCCATCACGAGTTTTCATGTGTGTTTTAATCTTGATCAGTTATACTCGCAAAGATCAAAAGTGGGTCACATTTATCTAATTTATATGTATCCGTGATTAAGGTTTTGTAATCATGCTCTTATTGCATACCTTTTATGTCCACTAAAACACTAGTAAGGCACATAGTGTTACCCTTGTTCTTTTATCCATCCATCCATCACAGATCGGTTCCATTTTGTGTTTAGGTCAGTTTCCTAGACAATACGGTAGGGCATTCATGTTCCATGAACATTCTTCTGGTTTAATTAAAATCTCGATGATATTGATTAGGGACATTTCTTTGTTCAAAATGTCCAAATGTCCATTTCTGTGTGGATTACATTAGCGCATATGGTCCTTTCGGTCAGCTTGAACAATCTTTAATTCCACTCACAGGGCTCAATGGTTTGTATGACTCAAATATATTTCGCAACCAAGAACCAGGTTGCGTCTATTGGTAACAGAAAGTGATAATTTGCACCCTATCATCACTAGATTATTTGATGGAGGTCCGAATCCAAGGCAGTTTGCGCTTTCAAGTACTACCTTACTTGTACTCTTAGAATGTATCAGGGCTGGCGAAGACTTTTCCTCCCGGTGAAAGGAGAAAAGCTTGACATAAACTCCCCAAACTTTGGCCTCTTGGCTCAACTGGGTGATTCGTTCAGCGTTCTCTAAGATCTCACAGGATCAGATACAACTGTTGAAATATCCGTGCGTGAGATTAGGAGACTTGCTTTTGAACGTAACTGTTCGATATGAAACAACACCGAGTCTGTCGACTGACATGCATAGTCGACTCATTTTAGCTCTCATATTCATGCATCTGGTGGGTCGGGCTGGGGCTGTCCTGTTATCCGCCTGTCTTTGTTACCACCAGCACAACCTCAGCAGGGGCTTTTGGCGTGTTGAGATTTCCCTGGATTCGCCCCGAACGTTCTCAGCTTTCAGCATTATGACAATTACTTAGTAGTTATTCCTCAGTTCTGCTATAATTAGGGAAATGGTTTGACCCTTAATGTGAGGACCCACATCCCAATATCTTCTGAGGAGTTATCAAGGTGAAAGATGGATGCTCATGCATTCGCTTATTTGTTTACTTCTTATCCTAACAATAATAATACCGGCTAATGTATTCGATGGAAAAAGTAAAGTTGTATCGTAGAATAAGTTTCTTTGAGAATACTTATCCAATCATAGTATGATTAAGCCTTCCCACACCTCACCGCAGATGTGAGCATCATCGTTCATGTCTTGCACAAGGTTTAACTGAGGAACACATTCGGTTCAAGGGTAGCCCCTTAGAGGTGGCAAGGGGAGGTAATTATAATGGTATCTTGAAAGACTTTCTCTCTATAGATACTATTTATATTGTCAATATGGTATATATATATATATATATATATATATATATATATATATATATATATATATATATATATATATATATATATATGGGAAAGGCAAATTCTTTTTTCGGCTGTCCGGGACGGCTGGATTAGGGAGGTAGTGGAAGTTAATTGTTAGCGGTAACTTCATTTGGTAAGTATTCTTGGAGAAACATAGACTACTAATGAAAGCAGTGAACTATTTGATTAAACAAATTTTCTTTGCATCCCCTTGGTATGTGTGAAAGATTTGTATACTGCTTTCAATTTTCTCTTCAAAATTCGTTTGACTACGATCAGAAACATTTCTTATTTGTATACATTTGTATAGAAATGAAAAGAGTTTCATAATACATGTTTATCCTATGCCTTGACTTTCTTTTATAAAAGTTTCAGTGTATATTTATCCCCTTCTTAAAGTTAGTACAGAGGCGAAGGGGCCCATTATACCATTTAATATAAATATCTACCTAATATATACTACTGCTGCAAGATTGGGTAGTGTAACGGATTAACTTTGTCCATTTGTCCATGCATCTATATATATTTCATGTGCGTGCATTTGTCCATTTACCATGCGGAGGTTGTTACATTTGTTTCAATATGTTCAGGGTTCAATCAACGCTGTATTTTTTACATCAGTGTTGGAAATATATTATTGATGGCCCACTTTAGTATGAAAGTCCATACGGTGCTGAGTCTAAGTCAGCGGCACATATTTTGCATGTTTCTATGCCCCTCATGATCCTGAATGCGAATTCATCTTTCTACCTGTGACGTGCATTAAGAAGATGAGTGTTTGGCTGACATATACTTATGGTTTAGCTAGGCTGGCTATATTGCCATATGCCACTACTTAATATCTAACATTGAGGTAAATGATATCCAGTTGCAATACATACAAACAAACGTATTTACGAGATGTAATTATTGAACAAATTTATGACGTTTTTGCAGTAAATTACCTACACAAATAACTCAACTTGATTCTATCCAACTGAAATTATCTAACGATTCTTCCGTCTCTTCATCCATTCCGTCATCAAAACCAAATAAAACGAACTTTTGTAAATCAATTTGGGTGCTGATAAAAGTCTGCAGTTTATGCATCATGACTTGATTTGACTATGATAAGAACCTTGTAAAAGGCAATATTTGTATCTCTGACTCTCTCAGGATAAAACAATGCAGTCAAGAAGTGGTATTTTTTAATTATCACACAAATATTCATACACATGAAGTGATTCTCATTTACATGTCATTAGATGTTTGCTGTATACAATAGGTTTATGTTGCTATTTAAAATATTAGCAGTGATGGCTGGTACAATAATAAAACACCCCGATTAAATATAATTACGTACAAAAATTGGGGAAACGTTAGACTTCTCTATATTAGACCTGAGTATATCCAACAAGTAAACCAATAATACATCATAAACATAGAATGTTGCTGTGATTTAAATGGATAGCTTCTTTCATTGAACGTGGAAAGAGTGCAGATGATGATTATCGTAAAAAGGATTGGACTCAAAACAAATAAGAATTTTGAATGTCATTTTTTTTTACTTTCCATATTATAAATAGCATAGTGTGAAATTACCTTCTTTAAAAGACAAGAAACCACGCAAAATATCGGGCCATCAAATTCTCACCTGTTCCCTTTAGAAATATCAAGGGGTTATTGACCCATGTCCCAAAATCCCAGGTTGAATCCTGATGTATATTGAGTCCAAGCTTGAAGCATAAGTGCATCTTGAGATCATGGCTATATATTATGTTGCACACCAGTGATTATAAACCCCACAAACAAAGTTGTGTCGCTATACAAGAGTCAGCTTGTCCATCTGTCTGTCCATATGTAACGCTTTGTTCTGGTTAATGTCTCCTGTATGGTATGAGATATCTTATGAAACTCGGTATGCATTTTGTATCGTGATAATCTTACGTGTCCCATTTAAGATTTGGCTTTGTCATATTAGCAATTTTATAATTTTATTATAAATTTTGTCCATTGATGCATCTATGCCACTCTTCTTCACTTAATATCTCCTAAGCCATTTGGAAAATCATCCTAAAAACTTGGTATGCATTTGTATCATGCCGAGTTTGTGTCGCAAAGAAGATTCGGCTTTGCCAGATTAGTATATTTTGTGTTATCTCCCGACGTATGAAAATGTTATTTACATATAATATATCTTAACCGTTGTGGGTTTCTTCATTAGCTTGGTAAGATTGTAGCATTACTAGACAAAGTATATTTTAAAATATCTCTCTGTTTGTCTGATCAGCATTTTAAGAGTTATCCCCATTTTATTTTTAAACCGTGTCTGCTCGTCTCCGTCATTTTCTTGACAATTAATGTCTTCTGAACCATTTGATATATTTTCAGTAAACGTGACATGCATTTGTATCAGGAAAAAAGTTTAGGTCCCATACAAGATTTGACCATGTAAGAATTGTAGTTTTAAGGATTATCTCCCCATGCTGAAAAATTTCTTTTCATTCCACATTTCCTTAACAGTTTGAGGTATGTTCAGGAAACTTTGTATGCTATTGCATCATCACCAGACAATGTGCCTTGTAAAAGAGTGGGCTCTATCCTATAAGCACTTTTAGAGTTAGAATTATCCCCATTAAAAAAGTATCTATCTGTCACATTCATCACCGTTAGCATCTTCAGAACCATTTGAGATATTTTTTGAGGAAACTTGGTATGCATTTGTATTTTGAAAAGAGTTTGTATGTCCCATATAATATTTGACTCTGTAAGAATAATTCTCGTTAGACTTATCTCCCCTTGTTTTAAAATGTATTTACGCTTCACATCTTCATAATTTGGTAATACATTCATTTGTATCATGAGAAGAGATTGTGTACTATATAAGATTCGCATTTGTCATCATTTTACTTTTTAGAGTTATCTACCCATGTTTACATTTGTCCTAAATTTACACTTCACATCTTCATAACTGTTTCGAGTCTCTTCAGGAAACTGTGTATGGTCTTGTATCATGACTCGGAAGTGTGTCTTGTAAAAGAATGTACACTGTCTGATCAGCACTGTAAGAATTATATCCATTTAAAATATAAAAAAGACCCAGACAAAGTGTCTGTCCATCTCCATCACATTATCGACAGTTACTATCGTACGAACTGTGGGAGATACCTTCACCATTTGGCATGATTTTGTATCATAAGAAGATTTTATATTCCATTATACAGTTCAGCTTTGTCATAATAGTACTTTCTAGAGTTACCTACCCATTCTTGAAATCTTCTTAACTCTCTGAGGTATCTTGATGAAACTTGTATGCTTTTGCATCATGACTAGACACATGTCTGATGGGAATTTTAAGAGTTGTCCTACTTTTTGACGAGCCTCTATTAGTGGAAAGCAAGACATAATCACATTTGCAACATCGCTGGCCGCATGAACAATTTGGTAAAGTTTTGTTCAAAGTTCTTTTCATTTGCTAATATTTCCTAAACGTCTTAATATAATCCGATGATACTTAAAACAAATAATAATAATAATAATAATAATAATAATAATATACATTATTTTAGCATAATAGCTCAGTTAGTTATAATATACTATTCTCCCCTGGGACCCTCGGGATGAACAAGCTACAGTGAAAACCCTCAAAAACGAAAACCCTTGGGAGCAAATTCAATTTTTGGCTTTTAGTGTTTTTCGGTTTAATGAGGGTTTCGAAACTTAAAAATGTGTCTTTTAATATATAAGTAGATGTACAAGCACATCAACATCGATAACAACCTAAATGTTTAAGAAAAAAAAAATATAAAATAAAAAAAAATAAAATGTAAATTGTTATAACAAAAAACAAAAGACGTTCTAATGTTTTCACGTGATTTGGGAAAACAGAGTGGATTTTGCTCGTGTGTACGTGTTTGAAATAGGTAAATCGCTTGAATGACTTCAATGAGAGAGACTGTATCATTATGCCAAAACAAACAAATATCATCAATCATGAATAGATAATAGGCAGATGAACATAATCTTCTCTGACATTCTATTTCGCCTCATGTAAATGTCGCCCATACCGACACGGATTATATGTTTTGGTTTAAATTTAGTAAGTCTATCTTAGCATTGATGAAGATCCTATTTTTGGTGTGGTGTATATTCTCCCAGCTAATTATCTATTTCATAACCCAGATGAAGTTATTATGTGTGAAATATAAATAACTAATATGTGTATCTGACAAAAATATGTATTTCTTATGGGAAACTTCAATGCTACAACTAACACTAAAAATGATTTCATAGACCTAGATGATTTTTTTCTCACGACAATTTCACTCTGATTGTACTGTGCGTGACTATTTTGAGATTTCATCGGCACTTGGTCAAAATAATCCAGCTAGGCATCGCATTTTGCAAGATGTGGTTATCAATACATAGGGTAAAACAGCTTACTTGAAATTTACAAAAGTAATAATCTTTATATTTTTAATGGGAGATGTGGCAGGGATATGAACTTTGGTGCGCCAACATTTCCAAATATCTCTATTATAGATTATTTATTGGTTTCTGCACCTGCTTTAAAATATATTGATAATTTTAGCATTTTGGAACTAGGCCAACTCTACACAGGCGGACATACTTTGCTAAGAACAATTCTGAAACTTAACAATAAGATCACATACCGACCAAATATACTTCTAAGTAAACCACCATATACTAGGTAAAATTGGAGGGACAATAAGAGGTCTTCGTTCTATGAAAATATAGATAAGGACTAATTAAATGAGATAAGCACAAGTGTGTTCACGCTGAGCAAAACATCAGTGCGTTCAGTAAGGGAACTATCAATAATATACGTGAAACAATATTTAGATCTTTCAGTGATATTTGAATGTAACTAGGGGGTAAGTAAAACATTAAGACCAAAGTTGTTAACAATTATTTGTTTGGATTTAAATGTAAAAACGCACGAAAAAAGGTATCATATAGCTAGAAAAATAAACAATATGAATCCTTCCGAAACGACAAAAGCTAATATTAAGGAAGCTAGTGCGAATTATTAGCGGATCATAAATCACTACATTTAATAAATATAGCCACGTCACTCAACCTTAGAAAACTTAAAAACAAGGACGCGCATGATTTTTGGAAAATTATAAACAGAGTGGAACAACATAAAGACAATACAAACATCAACTTGTACTAGCATTGCAAATATTGTTAAAATATTAACGAATCAACTGAATATGATGAAGGAAACTTTGTTGGTGCATTGATAGTGAAAATAAACAATGACGATGAAATTCGTAACCCGCGCATTACCGAGGATGCGATTTACAAGTGCATAAGTCAATAATAAATAGAAGAAAAAAAAAACAGCTAGTGACATAATCATTATCGAGTATATAAATTCCACTTCAGATGTGTTGATGCCAATTTATGTATCTTTCTCCAGCCAGATACATGATACTGCGAAAATTAAATACTCTTGGCTTGGAGCCATTATATGACTAATTTACAAACACACTGGGGTCCCAGTAAACCCGAGAGTTACCGTTCAATAACAATTTTATGTTGTTTCGGCAAACTATTCATTGCTGTCTTGAATCTTAGACTTAATGCTTTTTTTAAGTGAACATAACATTTTTGATGAAAATCAATCGGAATTTAGAGCAACAACAAATGACCTTATATTTGCATTATATACAGTAGCCGCAATTTTGACATTCAAAAATAAGAAACCTGTTTTGCTGTTGCATTGGTTTCAGTAAAGCTTTTGATTCAGTTTGGCGGGCAGGGCTTGCAATGAAGTGAATGGAAAAACGTAAGGACCATTTACAACTTTTACTAAGACATAGAGTCCTGTGTAATGTGTGCAGGCAAACAGATTTTTCCTACAGTCTTTGCAGGGTATGACAAGGGGAAGCTGTCTCACCAGTTATATTCTCTTTGTTTCTCAATGACCGTGAAAGATTTTTGCAACCATATCAATGTACTGGGATAAGAATTGAATCTCTTAGTTACGATTTAGTTATTTATCTTAAATTGTGAGTCATTTTATATGCAGACGATACTGTTATACCTGGTTCCAGCAGAATTCAAACGCTTTGTACGAGTTTTCTGAAAGTTGAACATAAACTATACAAAAAACTAATATCGTGATTTTCGTTGTACGAAACAATGATCGCTATACTTTCAACTGAGTGAAAATATCATATCTATTTATAATGAATCAAAATACATCGGGGTATTGCTTTTCAGGAAT
The DNA here is from genome assembly GCA_029931535.1 of Margaritifera margaritifera. NCBI lineage: Eukaryota > Metazoa > Mollusca > Bivalvia > Unionida > Margaritiferidae > Margaritifera > Margaritifera margaritifera. Next base: position 695,182 of record JAQPZY010001361.1, read on the forward strand.
CGAAGATGTTTCAAAGCTATGCGTCTTTATAAAAAAAGATACGCAACTTGCATATTTCAGTTGACTTCCTGACAACTCTTCGATGATATACTACTGCCAATTCTGCTTTACTAGTGTGAAATCTGGAGTTTTTAAAATACTAAGATTATTGAGAATATACATAATACATTTCTAAGAAATATCACAAAACTAAGCATAATATATGCTGATTTGGGAAGAAAACCAATTGACATTTATATTAAGTCTAGACTGATTGGGTTTTGGATTTCAATAATAAATGCTAAAATACTCTAAAATCTGTAAAGCTTTATATAAAATGATGTGTAACGATTCAAATGATAGTTATAATTATACACGGGTTTCTTGTATTAAAAACACTTTGAAATTGTGTTGATCGATACGATGTTTTTTTCCAAAATTCAATCAGTAACCCTACAGCCACCAAAGGTAGTATTGCAATGATTGAATGATTTGTATAAACAAGAATGAAATGTTAAAGTATGTGAATCGTCTAAGGAAAAAAAACATTTAAATGTTGAAGATTATCTAATGTCGCTACATAAATAGATACATTCCCATACTGAACTTTACCATACATTCCCCTACTGAACTTTACGACTTGTAACCACAAATTGCCTGTTGAATCAGAAAATATATTATACAAGGATAGAATATGTATCATATGTGTAAGGACAGAAGTGGTGGATGGGTTTTACTAGTTGCTTTTCTGTCCATATTCTTACAAGATATAGTCGCTTACCTGGACTCTTTTTTTTTTTTACATTAGACCCAAATTTGATGAAGCTTCTTGAATTGCTCTTTACAAGAAATAAGTAAAAACTTTGGAATTTATCGAAATTTTCAAAAGCACTATGAGAATATCTGCATGACTAATGTAGACAAAAGCTTTCCTTTTAAGAAGGATAGTTTGGGTTTGTTTCATTCTTTATAACGATGTTCATTATGTGCACCTGTCTATATGCTGTGTTTCTTTTTAGTGATATTCCTTTTCTATCTAAATTTGTTTAAAACAAGTAGCAAAACATAAAGAATGCGCCTGTTAGTTTTATTTTTATATCACTTTATAAGTATGCGGCTTATTATATATATATGGAATTGATGCATACCTACCATACACATTTGTACAAATGTGCCATAACTCAACCTTTGATTACTAAATACAGTGGACTTTTCATTAGATGGCATAATATCTTTCTAAGATTGTTTCACGTATTAGTTCTGAAGTTTTAAAACTGTTTATTTATGTGTTGAATTTACTGTACCTATGAATGTTTAGTTTATTTCTTATCTGTATGAATATTGTACACTACACTCCAGACAAACAGAAAAAGTACGTTCTTTCCATCCATATCTGAAGCACCGATCGATTGATCTTCACATTAAGTAACCCTGACTTTCCTAAAACGAATAAGCTACGCAACCTTAAACGTAATTTGTGTTTCCCACATGCCACCTACGAATGGCTTGATACATAGTACATGAATAAAGTTGTGCTGTATTGTGTTTTGTTCTTAATTGACTAATCTACATGCCTTTAGTTATTAACAATTTACATTAATATCTGGCCCTTCTTGCAGGTGAGAAGACATTGGATTAGCCTATTGTCGGTCAAAAATCAGTGCCAGTGCGCGTGCCAAGTATTGTTTTACATCGTGTATCCTTGGAACATTTCTGACCTATTTTAGCATCGATAAGCCTACAAGATAGGTTACTAACCATAAAATAATCCGGCCTAACGTGTGTCAAGAGTGTATGTTTTTCTCAGCACATGACCACAAACTATTTCTGGACGATACATATCAACGCTTTAAGGAATTTAGGAGCTAAAAGACATTTCCAGGTTTGAAGTGATTTTCGGTTTTATGTTTTCTTTAAAGGGCAAAATTGAAATTTGGAACCGAAAATTCGGTTCGGTTTTCTGAGTAGAGTAGTTTTGGTTACTCGAAAAAATAATCATATATAAAGGAACATTTCGGGACCAATACAATATTTTGATCTTGAGGGAATTTTGGTATGCTCTGGGTTCGGTTTTAAAAGGTTTCACTGTATTGCGAATGCAAAACTTTAGGCACGCTTAAATACATTTAGGATAAAGCCACCTAATACATACGATATGCGTTGACAAAACAATTGTAGTGAATACTTTTAAATATTTACAGTGAAAACTGACTTTCTAGATAATAGTCATACAATTTTTTGTTTGCCCTATATTATGATTTGTTTCCGATGGATTACTTTCTATGAGTTTGTTCCGAAGAAGAATCGCACCAGAGTAAGCAAATGATAATTTACAAGTATTTGTTTTTTGGCATAAATGTTCTGCCGTGATCATCTCTGATTGATCTTAATTTAGGTCCTTGGTATTGTTCTCCTGGCTTAAAAATGAAACATACTATGCAGATATTGTAGACAAATTCAATCTTTACTTTGAACATTAATATAGATGAATGAATGAATGATCTTTATTTGCATTTAGCCGATTGTCCATCAGCAAGAATATATATATACACGTAAATTTATTATAGAAATTGAAAGTGGCACGTTTGATATATATTTTATAACATGTTCTCTGCCCACTATAACCTTTGACTCAAGTATAGATTAATATAAAATTTGCATTTTTTGGTTAAATAATTTAAATTTGCTTAATATTTTATTTTTACCTGGATGAATCATCAGACAATTCATTCTGTGACACATGCTCTTACCCATTGTTCACGGCGTCAAGGTCACAGTCATATAAAATTTCCAGTAAGGTTTTGGTTCAAGTTTTGTCATTTGTCTATACTTCATAAACCCCTTCATAGATTTTCTTTATAATTGTGATGAACCATTATGAAGCTAAGATAATTTACTCTGCAACACGCTCTCTTAACCGTTCGACCTTTGTAAAGATCACATTTTATACACCAATGCTTTGATCGTGGGCTCAACTTACAGATCCTGGTCTTCTAGTTTAATTAAATAGGGGCCTGTCCATCTCTTTATCATATTCTTGACAGTTAATATCTTCCGAACTGTTTGAGATTATCTTCAGGAAACATTTTTAATATGCCAAGAGTTTATGTCACATATAGGATTGGGCTTTGTTAGATTATTACTTTTAGAATATTAAGTATTATATAATCACTCACTTACTGATGCATATAATTAATTACTAGATCGATAAGTGTTTAACAGTAGAATAAATCATGAAAGATTATATCAGGCCAAACTGTCCAGCCAACTTGATCTGGTCAGGGCAGAATTTGAGCCCACACCCTTCTGGTTGTGAGTGCGGTGTCCTAACTACTGAGGTACAACATGACTCTTCATTGCATTCCAAAACCTGGTCACTGTTACTTGATATTAATCCATGTATAACATGCACCCAACTCCAAACGGGGTAGACCAAGATCTGTTGGCAGATAATGCGTTGGCTGATCAGGGTATATATAATTTGTTATTATTATGATACATGTGAAGATGTTTAGTCTAATATGCTGATGCACAATGTGATTGCAGATCAGTGTCAGCAGTTTTCTCATTTGGATATGCTTTATATGGTATAAAAATATGGCATTTCATTTTCGTTTTTAGTTGCTTGCATGCATTGCCATTCCGCCTCTGATTCCATTGTTGGTCATGTTTAAGGAGAATGAAGATGGCGAACCCGCTCATTATGATCATAGGATTCACCTCAATGAACAGGTACTGTTAAAGCACTATTTTTCATGAGGTACCAGCTTTTGCAGATTTTGTGTTTGTTGCGGACCACGGATGTAAAGACACGACACAACATCGATTATTCTCTGTAAACAAATAGATCCTCTACACCAAGCCACAAATTAAAAACTGACCAAAATGCCATTTTTGGCAAAACCATAAACATAAATGATAATGAACGAATTCATAGTATTTCCCCATATAGTCTAGATTGTCAGCATTCTCCGCCTTCAATATGCAAAGTTGTACCTCCTGATTGTGAGATTCACCGAATTTGATTTAAACACTATAACTCCCTTAATTATTGTTTAATTTCAACCAATTGTATTATTCGGCTTGATAGTGATACACCCTTACATGAACTCGATTGATAGGCTTCTACATCATAGCCCTTGATTGTCAGATCCACCCACTTTTGTTCTACAATAAATAACTCCCTAACTTATTATATGATTTCAACGAAATTTGGAAGGCAGCTTATTTTCCACAAGGCCTTGGCTGAATTCGATTATCAGCTTTCTGCATCGTTTAGGGCAGTTTCAGCCCTTATTTGTCAGACCCATCCACTTTTGTTTCCGTGCAATAACTCTCTTAATTATTATTGGATTTCAACCACATTTTAAAAGAAGATTGATACTGATATGGCCTCATCTGAGTTTGATTGTCCGTGTTCTAAATCATTATTCAGCTGAGCTATTGCTCCTGATTGATTGGCCCAACCACTTTAACAATTTCTTTACAACATTTCTTTTTTGACTGGACTACATCCAAATTTGATAGAAAGCTGCTTGATACTGAGAGCCATTGGCTAAAGTTGATTGTCTGTTGGACCCATTCACTTTAATTTCTACATATTAGCTGATTTTAATTTCATTGGATTAAACCCAATTTAGCATGCAGCTTGATCATGGAGACACCATCACATAGTTAAATGCCCAGCATTATAGGTCATTTATGTGCGTTTATAGTCGCCGATTGTCAGATTCACCCACTGTCGTTTCTCCACCTAATGACTTCCTTATTGGATTTACACAGATTTAGTATGCAACTTGCTATTAATGAGACCCTATCTTAGTTTGGTTGAGACTGTTGCTCAGGTACATGTTCAGCTTGCAACATCATCTTTAACAGAGTTGTGTCCCCAGGTTGTTGCTCACCAATTTACTTTCTGCGCATGGGGATGCATCTTTATGTTGATGACACCTTGGACTAGTTTAATTTTTCAGCGTTCGATCTTCATCATCATTTAGCAGAGTTGTGGCCGATGATTGTTGGAACCGACCCACTTTGTTTTTTTTACTTACAAAATAGTTCCTTAACTATTATTGAATTTAAAGAAAGTTTATATTCAGCTAATATAAGCTATATGTGTACAGTTTGGTTAAATATAATTTAAAATTTTAAAGTTTGTATAAATATAAGTTATATGTGTACAGATTGGTTCAGTATAACGTACAAGTCTCAAGTGTTATAAGATATGACATACATGTGAACATTTTGATTAAATAATTCTTTTATGTCTAAAGTTTGTTTTCAGATATGCTATGAGCTTCTGTCTTGCAGTCAAACGCTGAAACTTACATCCCAATAACACTATCCACAGCCAAGATACCAAGCTCTGAAGTACACATACTTTCAATTAAGGATGATAGCCTGTGAAATGTTGGCGTATTTACCTTTAAAATATTTGCAATTTTTGCATAGCTAAGGGTCAAAGCAATCCAGATTCATTCAAACAGTTTTCCGTAATGTGTATTTCCTTGCGCTAGGATTAGCTGAATCTATATCCCAAAGATGGGAACCAACAAAGTAAAGTATTGGAAAATGTACCTTTGCAATACTTGCCAGTCAATAAATATTGTGGCATAATCATTACGATTTAAGCACCAAATTACATCTTACCCTTGCAAAAAGGCAACACAAATCAGTGTTTTGTTGATTTTTAAACTCATATAGTTCACGAGCAATATGTAAATTCTATCAAAGGAGGCTTCAACATAGAGCTTGCATATTTGAAGGAGTGCACGTATCATACATGTATTTTCGGAGCACTCTTGCAGTGTGCTCTATTTATAGTAACCGTATATGACGAATTTCCTAGAAAACAGCTTTGTTTCTTCAATTTGGGTTACAAATGTCGTATTGATTCATTTTATGCATGAAAGGAATTAGTCAGAAAACCAGTCTATAGTGTAAAACATGTCACAAGTTATTAAGCTCCGTGGGCTTTATCAATGTGATTCATGAATGTTAAACGACTTAAATATATTTTAAGGGAGGAATATAGAATCAAAAAAAATAAAGGCAAGTGTGCTTTTACATGTTAAAAGAATAGTATGTTAGTCATGTAATGTAAATTTTGCAAGCAGTTTATTGTGATTATAATATATGATCTGCTCAGATTATGATTTTTGGTTACGTAGATTACATGTGTTCCTCTCAAGGGGTTGGCAGGTATGACTTAACTAATTGTTCGTCAGATAATATTTGCATGAGTATTCCAAAATTCATCATATTTGCACAGGTTAAATATCGTAGACTTTATTATCAAATGCGCCAGGAAAAGGGTGTGTTGGTGTTTGATTTGTTTTAGTTTGACACAATTATTGAGATCATATCGGTTTTTCCGCAACAGAAATCACGCGCAGACGATTTACAACATGTCGTAAATTGCTCAAGATTGTTAGTTGATTTTATTTCATATCACTGTTATTGCGATTATTAAAATTGTGCTAGCATTGTTCTGTGATATTATTTAATTAAAGACGGACATGACAAAAACATCAATTTCTGCACAATCTCCCCCAGAGTCCATAGCGCTATGATACACCATGGTAAAAGTGACACTATATCGACGATGTGGTAATATAATGATCATGTCATTCTGAGCTATGTAGTAAAAGAAGACTACTTTTAAATTAAAGTATACTTACTTGTCTCTAAATATAGCACCAGACTGATACGAGTTGGAAAAGACGTCCTTCTTCCCTACAGGCGTAAGTAGTTTACTGGTACTTATTCTGTTCAGAATGAACACAGCGGTTGATGAAAAAAGTTCATAAGTAAGAAATATTTGGGACAGGATAATGTTAAAAGATAAAACAAGAAAACCTCATGGCAGACTTTTCTATCGACTGCAACAAATATTGCCAAAGGGGAGTCATTATGTACACTCTGTAACCATCCATTTCTTGTCAGCTTTTCAGTTGAAAAGTTTTAAAGGGCAGTATCTTATGTTGTCTTCAGTGGATCGTCATCAGACTTTGCCTAGAAATGCATCAGGGAGAAAGAAGAGATTTATAGCCAAAGAAATTAAGCTAAGGTCAAATAGAACAATTGTCTAATTTTATGTGGGTGGTCAGTTGTTACAGTTTTGGGATCAATGTGAACTACTGAACTACTATTGCCATGGATGAATTGTCATCAGACATAGTAAATATGTTTACATGGGAATTAAATATACTTACTAATCTATAAGTCTAAAGGTCAAAGATTAAGGCCACAGACGTTTGTTTGTTAATTGACGTTTTGGAGAAGAAAACAAAATTGTATCATTAGATTTTGAAACCATTCACCAGGTTTCATGGAGCATCAATGAGTATGAAGGGTCAAGTGTCAATGATCAAGGTTGCATGGTAATTTTTTAGAGCTGTACAATGGGGATATATCTTATGTTGTTGATCGACTTGTTATCAGATTGAGGATTGCTCCCATTTTGTTTACCAGGTAGGTTTTTAATGATCAGCTATTTTACATTAAAATGTATATACTAATGGTTGTAAATATTAGTTCCTCACTTGGTAGAGTACATTAAATATGTAAATAACTAAGCATAGAAAGTTTGTTAAATACATGTGCGTTAGCAAATTGAATAGAAACACGATAAAAGGCCTTTAAAACACTAAACAGACCCAACATTTCAGGTACTCTAAAACATTACATATGCAGACACTTGAAAGATTATCTCATTAATGCTCAATCTCTTTAAAGTCTAACTCTTAATGATGCATTCCTGAATTCTTACATACGATTTCGTAATTTGTTTGCTTTTTTAATTCTGGAACCGGCTGCTTAGAGTGTATATTTATTCAACATTCTTGCTCAAATATACTTATCTGCAACAAAAACGTCGCCCTGTAGTAATACAATATTTAACAACAATATGCTGTTTTTCATATTGTGATACTTGCAACAATTTGGTGATTACTACTCTTTTATTAGTCATGTTTATATATAATAAACAAATTTATCTTGATTTCAGACAGGGGAGTAGAAATGATTCAGAAGGTGGCAAAATGGATGAAAAAAAGGTAGATTCCAAAAGTCTCAATATAGTGGAGAAATTCGCATCTTTCTACCAAGCACCTGTGATCATTTTCTGTCATAATGTGGTGAGTTTAGTATTTTTCCCCATGTATAAGGTGTTACCAGCTTTTACGAAAGAGAATATACCCATATCTGCATCACATTATGCACCAGCAAATTAGGATAATTTGAACCTACGTTTTGTGGCAATAGCTCTCCTTCATTATAACCCAGCAGTTGAGGTCCATAATTGGCAACCGCGTTATGCACTGAACTGTGGTATAGCGAGAATGATCAAACAATTAATTAATGCATGTATGTGTGTTGGAGGTGGGGGCGAATAACAAGGATACAGTCAAGAACTTAGTAATAATTTTAGTTAATGTTGATTAAATATAGTTTTTTCACTTCATGGTATTTGTGCATTTAATTTTGTTCAATAATAAATGATTTAACAAAGAAATAAAGATATAAAACTAAACTATCTGATATTTGGCTGGGTGCAGATTCCTCATGATAAAATACACTCAGCGGATTAGCTACAGTAAATTCACTCATGCATTACTCCTTCAGGTGGAGTATGTGTTCCATGGACTTTTCGGTTTCTTGTTTAAAACGTTTAAAATCATGTCCAAGATAAGGCTTTTGAAACTGAGAACCAGTCTATAAATACAATGTTAAACTCCCACCATTAAAACTGTCAGACCTGAACATATTAAAACCTCTTTTTTTCTTCAGATATCCTATGCAGTCTTTCTTGGCTTATACAGCTACATCTTAATCAGCACGTTTGAGCCAAAGGTGTCAGTGGAGGAAGGTATACTGATTGCATGGGTCGTCACCTTTGTAACCGAGGAGATTAGACAGGTGAGTATAATGTAGATACACCCTGTTACTATTTTTGATTCATTACCCTGCATTTTAATTTATCACCCTGTTAAAATATTCATTATTTTGTTTAGTCAGATTGTGAATGTGATATTATAATTATCACAAGAAATAGAAATATGTATCATATTGGAGTAAGTTCTTTATATGATATATTTCAGGTGTCCCCTCCATCACTGTATTGCTACATCCAAATATTGTTATTATAGTTGCAATAAGTTATAAAATACATTAGAAGGGGCAGTGTGTCATAACTGATATAGTGTCGTATGTGATATACTTGTAAACAGATTTAAATTTATATTAATTTCTTTCACAAACTGTATTATATTGCCTGACCACAAAATTAGAGTATCCAATAATAACTGATATAACATTGTATATCTTCATATTAAGCAGAGTTTACTCTATGTTCTTTTTATGTAGAAATGTGCGACATATTACATGGTATGGGTCACATACATATGGTATATCTTACATTGAAGTGCTATTAGTTTATGATGCATCAGTCCCCAAGTTTAAATGAAAGTTCTCACAAACCGACTTCCAACTGGAAGTTCTGATGTCTGATTGGCTAACGTAAATGATCAATCAGACGTCAGAATTGACAATTTGGAAATTACTTTCCTTAAATGCCTATGTCTCTTACCTCTGATATATTTCGTATGATGATTTATGTAATATCTGAAAATTGCGACACGATCTGATCAACGGTCATAGAGATATTTAAGCTTAAACGTACCTCAAAATATTACCCTAAGGTTATGTGTAACGGCAGTTCCATGACTCATGTCCGTATGAGGTCCTTAAAGGAACCCCGCATTGAGAATCACCATTGATCTGCTGTTGTCTACTGTGAAGTTTCTCTGGATTGCTTTTTGATTGCGTGCATTATTCAGCACAAGCAGGAGGTTTGTCTTTGGTAAATGTAGCAGTGCTAGTATATCCTCGCCGTCTCAACATCACGAAAAATATAAACAATACCATATATTAGATGAGGAAGTTTACTATGCAGCAACCATTTTTAAAAACAAATGCATGATCAATTTCTCAGTAAAACGCGGTTCTCTTCGTAAGCATGTCTTGATTAAACATGCTTCTTTTCACAAGCATGTCTGTCTGAAGCAGATGCGTCAATATTAAAGTTCCATTGTTGGCAAAGTTGGTTTTTTCTAGCTACACATATATGAATATATTTACACGGATATTTAAAAAACCTAGGATGAAGTCATAACATGGAGAGATAGAGAATAGTTGGTTGTAAAAGGCAGTTGAAAAATGAGCCGAAAGATAGATACCGAGTTGTAGCTAAAAGTAAATGTCATTATTTTAAATTAACTGTGATTAGGAAAAGATAAAAAATTAAACGATAATAACAGAGAGAAGGAGCGGATAAATGGCGAATGAGAAGGATTAAAGTAGGGGCTAAACGAGTAGATGCGCGCAGTCTCAGCATTGCGAAAATTGAATGTAAAATATTATCGAATTTATTATCAGGTAAAACTCAACTGAAAATGCAATTTTTGCCCAATCCTCTCATTTCTAACAGAGAGAGAGAGAGAGAGAGAGAGAGAGAGAGAGAGAGAGAGAGAGCTATATGCAATTCGAATTCAAGGCAGAGTAGGACTTGCGGTCTAGCCCCTTCCTCCCCCACGGTAATCGGTGACAATTGTAGATCTTTGAATCCCAGCAGACCTGAGAGAGAGAGAGAGAGAGATTAGTTTTGTAACTCAGGGCAATATTCCCACATACTTATTCATTTCAGATACAAATTTAAATCACTTTTTACGGGGAATTATCAATAAATTATTAAACTTCCGCTATTAATTGATGGACTGCAATCGAAGCTTTTAAATACAACACTACAAGTCAGACGGCTTCGTCTAATATAAATGACACCTTTCCCAAGAGTTATCTGAACTTACCAATTATTAATTGTCCAATTATGAAACTTCTGCTGTTAATTAATTGCTGAGCTACAATTGGGTCTATTAAATACTTCGCTCCATGTCAGATGGCACATATACACACATATATTGCATATAGAAGATTCTTCTGAATTGAAATTTGTTTTGTCCAAATATATATAATCTTTATAAAGACGATTTATTCTTTATTTGGTATTCGGCTATTACTATTGTACAAAAGGTTTGCACGTCTTTTATGTGAAGGAAATGACCAAGAAACACATAAATGGTCCTTTTGTGGTTATTCGTGCAAGATTATGACGCGCCAATCAGTGCTGAACATAAACATAAGCTAAAACTTTTAATGAAAACGAAAATATGGGTTAGAGGTAGTCAACCGTACTTAATGGAAATATGCACATCATTTGAACAATGTTGTCAAACAAAAACCAAGTGTAATCGGCACTGTCATTGACTATTAGACATACTGTGCACAGTTTCCCACTGACGTCACAAACTCGCACTTGCGTATCGGGCTGTTTGCAAAAAGTTGCTCGGCTGTTTCCGACGAGGTCGCATTTGGTGCAAATTAAAATGACATATATTCTGATCCAGTGAATGTATGTTAGTCAGGTTTTCGCAGTGCACGTGCAACATCTGACGAATTAAGATTCCCGATTGTAGTATAGCCTAGAGGTCTCAGAGCCTTTTCTCGGGCAGTAGCAACAACTAGCTCTGCTAGCATTACAATATCGGAATTATACATAACTGCGCTTTCTCGTTGGTTCTGTTACATATAAGCTTTAGATTAGGAAAAAATATTATCAATGGATATTATCACATATGTTTATTTGTTCACTGGATACAATTCTTATCTCATTTCTTTAATGAGATTTTGAGTAATTCTGTTATTTAACAATCCCTCTTACACAGCTTGTGTAGCTTTATAATGATTTAAACTTGGGTTAGAGTGGACATGACTTGGAACCATTCTACCGATCTCCAATAGAAACATATGCAGATAAAATGCCTTCATAAAATGCATTTAGTTTAAAATTGTATTGTAATGTAAGCCCTTCTTTTCTCGTAGTCTTTGATCATTTACAAAGATTTTGAAATGCATGTGTACTCAACCGGTCGCCAGATTGTACAAATGCATCACAAAAAGCACAACACCTAATTAGAAGAAAATATAATAATTTATTACTATATTCATGTGGAGTCCATATACATGTCGCTTGGATAGAAAATTAAAAGGACTAGTCTTGTTTCCTACCAAAAACCGCGAGTCTCAAATCTAGCTAGCAACTGTCACTATTACCTTGTCACGAATAGAGGTCCTTGTACAGTGTCGGCTACTCAGTTACAACAAAAACTAACATAAGAGTCGGGTAATGGATGCAACTCTTGATATTTTCAAACTTGTCCATTGTGAGTTGAGTCAGAGTTTGAATTTAAGTATTTTCGTTGTCTTGAGACCAGACACATTTGCTTTGTTTTCAATTGAAATGGTTTCCATTGGTCAGTATTCAAAGGAATCAACTTTTGCTATAGGTGTCTTCATAGCTACAGAGTAGACAAGTCTGAAGGCTGCAATATATCCTATGACAACTTTTTATATAAATCATCATACAATGGTTTTGATATGACATATGCAAAAATGTACATAAAATGTGAAATCTAATTTTGATGATTTTGTACATAGTAGTGAATAAACAGAGAGGCTTGTATCAGAAATGACTTATATAAGATGCAGAATGAAAGAATAATTTGGTAAACATACCCTGAAACTGGCAAATTTACGATATCTGCATTTCGATTTCATTTCGTTTGAATTCCATTTGTGTTTTATTTGCATTTAGTCTGTGTTTTGTTTGCCTTCCAATTGCATTCTGTTTGCATTGAATTTCCATTTATGGTTTGGATTTTCTCTATTTATTTTGTTTGTAGTCTCAAAAATGTATTCAGTTTTTTCGTGTATATCTTTCATCCTATATTTTTAATATGTGTTCATTTGGAAAGAAATGGAAATGCACTTAAAGAAGTTTTTGAAAGTGTTAAAGGGATATAACTTTAACTTTGCATCTTTATATATTCAATGTATGCATTAACAAACTATCAAATTCATAAATGCAAAAAAAAAAACATAAAAAAAACCAAAGACAAAATAAAAAACATTGAAATTATAATACGTAAAATTGCAACTGCGGCTGCAATAAGTGTACAAATATGGCTGTTAATTGTTTATCAGCAAATTAATTTTCTTATTTTGTTTCATTCAGATAAAGATTGTACAGATAAATCACAGATGATGTTAGATGAATGGCAGTTATAGTTATTGTTGACATTAGTAAAAAAGATTTGAAAAGTAATATAAATGTTACTTATATAAATATCTGCTGACGTCTTTGCTTTGGCGTGACAATTTATCAATAAAACTGCACATTCTTGCAAATACCGGTGATCAGGGACGAGCTTAATACTGTTGGATCAGTCGAAAAATCACAGAATTTTAACATTATCTGGCTATTAAATTCTCACATATTTAATGAATAAACTGTTTAATAGCTCATTGACAAGGAGAATATATCCACATTAAAAGGACGCCTTTATTACTGAAAAGTGTCATTGTAAATGCAATATAATGAAGAGATTGAGAGTTTCTTAAACTTTGTATCTTATTATATATGTCATGGTCCATGTATTAGAAGAGTTTTTAAGCAAACTGTTTCACTCGTAACATACTATTTTCATAATTTTAACTAATTACACCATCACGTTACGTCGGGTGACTGTGTAAATATCATGCGTTTTCACTTTTTTTCTCGACGGAATTAAGTGTTTAACATGATGAGAAAGATAACTGTAAGAGACACATTTATAGAAACGTTCGAACATTTGTAACCCCCGTCCAAAATAAATCTCCTATTAGAAGACACTATTCTTACTCTATATATATATTCAATGGAGAAATGATTTAAATGATTACATTTTAAAGTGTTCATTGTAATAAGACAGCCACCTTATCATGAGAAAGATTCTTTTTCAATATTAAAACTACATTTATCCCAGTAAAGTTACCCATGATTATATCTGCGTTGTAATCGGTGTTATATGATGTACTGCACTATAATAACGTATATAGAATTGTCTGTAAACAACAAGACATCACTTTTCCAGTGGTGACACAGCAGCAGCATATACAATAGTAAGAATCTGTCTTAGTGGGTTTGAAAATCATACGACTTCTTCATCAGTGCCTGTAATTCAGCTTAAACTTTCACATAATAGTACTTTGTAACTGAAGTTTTAACCCATATATTTAGCTAATATCAGCAAAAGGATTCCCTTTTCACATGCATTTAAAGAAATATGAGTCACCATAACAAAATGATGCAAATTATATGCACACGGTACAAAATTATTTTGATTCGATGGTTTTTTTTGCATGATGATTGCAAGTATAATTACATTCTCTAAATAGAACACTTATATTTATCCTCCCGGTTAGCATGCATAATCTTATACCACACAATGCTTTAACAAAAATAGCTGCTCACAATTGAAACAAACAAATTGCAGCACAATGAGAATTCATGTAATACTTGCTCATATCTATTTTTGCATATAGAATTCGTCTCTTTGGGCACAGTTATTAGGAACTATAGATTACTAGGGTAGCTGTTCCATTGACTGATATCCACCTGCCGGTAAATATGACCAATTAAAATTGGATTAAGTGGTCAATCATTGGCTACATGGATTAATTCGGGACTAGTTACCCGAGAATCTACCCTGCCTGTTCAATTGTGGATCGAGTCGTGTGAGTACAGACGAGACCTCCAAATGAAAACTGCCAAAGTTGAAATAAAGAGTGGAAATGACAAGTGTTCCAGGAGGAATGAATACGGCCTATGTTGCAACATGGATGAAGAAACTTTTACTTTGATGCAGCCCACTCATTCCGATAGATAGTTTCAATGATTCTCCAGCTTGTGTTAGGTAGTAAAAACAAAACGAACAAACAACAAAAAAAAAAACAAAAACAAACATTCTCAGAGACAATATAAATTTGATTATTGGGATAGTGATATATCTTTCCAGATCTTATTGACTCTAGAAACCTAATGTGAAAGTGGAAATGGGTAAAAACGTAACGAAATGGTTCTGACTAGGCTGTCATAAAATAAGTTAGCTGTTAATAAGGGCCTCTTAGTTTTCTCACACTTCTGAATAAGCAGCTGAGCTTAATATCTGTGATTAATATTTTTTGAGGCTGTAGATTGGTTTCTGTTATAATCATGTTTGTGTCCTTTAGGTGTAAATAATTTCAATGGAGTAAGACTACACATGAAATGGTAATTTTTCATTTATCCAGCCAGCTTTATAGAAATTAGTACTTTAGAGGGGATACGATAAAAATCCGGTTTACCATTAAAGCGTAGATTTATGAAGCCTTATTCTCTAGCTAAAAAAGACCAAATTTCATATTTTCCAAGGCGAAATGCAAGTTACCTTCCTTTAGATTAGGTGAGAGGTCATGTGTGGTAAAAACGACATTATTGGTATGCTTAATTGAATGTGTCAGAAAATACATAAACGGAAAAGATAGGCAAAACTTTAGTCTCCTTTCATAGTAAACATACACTTTTACTCAACATTCCTATATTTCTGCTTTAGTTCAGTGTGTAGTTGCTGAAAATGCTTCTACGTTAAGTATTTCTGACGTTTGACTTTTGAAGCTTTTCAATTCATAAACAGCACGCTTGTTCATAATGACAGTTGAAGTTGACTAGTGAAATAACATGGCATTAGGTAGTAGCTTCGAATAATTTAAACTATTTTGAATAAATGAATACCTGACAGACCCATGTTCCCAAGTTAACATCGTATCCTATTATATGAAACTGCATTATATTTATTATCTGGTACTTCAGTTTCTCGTGATTTGTAATTACAACTATGCTATAAAACGGATACTCAGGTAAACTCTAATATGATACACAATATTTAAATTTACTTCATTCATACACATGATGTTGTTTTCACACATAGCTGATATCATCTCCAATGTATTGCCCTCGAATTAAGCACATTTCTAGACATGCGCTTTATATTTTTATTGGAATTTGCTATCAAAACAGTATACAAATTTAACTAAAAAAACTATGATGTCGATATGAAATTTCCCTAATCATCTTAAATAAACATTTGAATGTCTCCACTGTGCTAATGAAGTGGGCATATTGTGTTACGTTGTCCGTCCAGCCCAAAATTTTGTTTCCGCTCGGTAACGTTTAAACAAAATTTATGTGAGGTTTTACATTAAGAAGAATTAGTTTTCATCATTTTCCAATACAAATAAAAAAAAGTTTATGCAGCATTTTGGCTTTAAACTTTGCCTTTGAATTTCTGCTTAATAACTTTTTAAAGGTCACTTCTTGGGTTGAAACCATATTATGTATGTGGCTTATGTAAATAAAACCTAGGTTAAATCTGAATGTTGCCATTTTCAGTTAAATAGAATTTTGTCCCCATTTAGGTTCATAACTTTCCCGTCAATTGCATCATTCTGGCGGGGATATTCATGATGTATAAACACATGTCTAGTTTGTCTATTTGATTGACTTGTATTTCATTTCCGGGCAGAAAAGTGTGTGTGAGCTTTCTATTTTGTGTCTATGAAATATACAGCTCCGCTACTATTTTCTTTCGTTGCTTCATCGAGCTACTGAAAAACTCATTGTCCATTTTTTTTAAAATCAGAGACAATGAGAGACTTTTATAATATAGTACAACTTATAAGGCGTAGCGTATTATATTATAAAATTTGTCACTCCATCTCTTCTCTTGTTAGTTTCCGCACAATAACTCAAGTTTTCCGTTATCTATCGTAACCAATCTTGGTAAATATCTTGAATTAGAAGTAAAGAAAAAGTCTTTTGTTCGGGGTCAAAATGTCAAAGGTCAAGGTCACTGTGACTGAAAGAAGCAAAATGGTTTCAACGCAATAACATTATTTGTGCATCACATACCTCAAGCAAACTTTGTGGACGTATTTTGCTTGACGTACGAAAGAAGCCTATTGATTAAGAAGTCAAAGGTTATGGTCACTGTGATTACAAGAAGTAAAATCGTTTATACAAAATACCTTTCATTTAACATTATAGACCAGTAAAATACTTTGTGGATGGCTTGCACTTGGAGTACGGTGAAATCCCATTGATTTTAGAGTGAACAAGTCAAAGGTCAAGACAACTGGGCATATTAGCTTTGGTTCTAGGCCATCTACTTTGGTCAAAGTTTGTGGCGGGAAAGCACTGGAGGTATGGAAGTGGCCTGTTGACTTTGGGTAAAAAGATACAATGTCGTGACTTAAATAAAATATTATTTTGCTTAACAATTATTTGTTCTAGAGTAAGTTCCTCGAAAAAACATTGTGAATGGCTTGCACTTAGGACCATAAAGAAATCTTTGGAATTTGAGGTCAAAAGTCAAGATTGTGGTAAGTCTAATAAAAAAGCCTGTGCAAAGTACATTTAGTTCAAAAATGCATACCTTGACGAAAGGTCCAGATAATTGAAACCAACGATGCCCTACCAGTGCCTTCACAGAAGCCCTTTAAACACGAGGCAGGCGTATAATGTGCCGTTCTCTGTACCGTTGTTGCAATATATTTTCAGTTTTTTAAGCTTAAAAACAGTGAAGACATTGACATTCTTTCTTATTGGCTTATTGTAATATTTGACATAATTTTCATGGCATGGACTCTAGCATACATTTTATAATTTCAGAAATGAAATGTTTGGGATCAGCTTCACAAATGTACTAGATGGGACAAACTGTTGGAAAACTATTACAAACCAAACGTTAGCAGCAATCATTTCCTACCTATTCAAATGGAACAAAAAAGAATGTATGAATTTTCACTAAAAATCAGGGTCTATTCTTCGATATGCTAATGAATAAAAAATCATGCTGAAAAATCAACCGAATGTGTGCAAATCGCGCATCATAATTGCAAGCCCTATCTTGCTTACTTTTAAAAATCGCCCCTATATTGGGAAAATTCCTCCCTTTTTCAAATCAAGGAGGTGGGAAGGAATTTCCCTAAATTTTCATTCTAGAATGACGCGGGTTTTTCTTAAACTAAGCCCCTCGATTTTTATTTAAAATGTCTACGAAATGTAATGTGACATGAAATATTCAGTGGTAACATTGTTCGCCACAATGTTTAAAATGCTGGAGATCTTGTTTACCTTGCCAGAGTGCTCGTGATTGCTTAGAAATTGATCATGAGACTCTAGTGAAATACTTTGTATTGATTCAGTCCCCTGTTGAATACTCTTTGACTTATTGAAGCATATGACATTTCTGAGTTATGTTTTCGCATACTGTGTTTGATGAAAGAACACTTCATGAAAATATATATATATATATATATATATATATATATATATATATATATATATATATATATATATATATCATTGTCAGTCTTATGAATTAATTATTACTGAATTCAGATCACCGGATAAACGTTGCTATTATTTTTTTGACAGCATTGTCAGTCTTGTTTTATGTTGTCCACATAAATCTCCACATTTTGTATTTCGCAAACAATGTTAAGTGTGCAGACTTTAGACTTGATGGATGAAGTCATCTTGAGGAGTTCCAAAACCCAAGTCCAAGAAAGGGTTGAAATACGTCACTGCATATAATGAACACTTATTACGGAAAAACATGATGAACCTCAAATCTATTGGTTGTAGAAGCATTTTTGCATTAAACAAGCTTGAAACTGGCATAATATCGTTATATCATGTTGAACCCGTGGAAAGCGATACTGTTCTGATTATGGTGCGTTCTGGCGCAAGAGGATGTGCTAAGATCTGATGACATTTTTTCATTGTTTTAATGTGGATTGTTTGTTTAATAAACAGTAAACAAATTATTTAAAAGTGTTGATCCTGCTTTGTAAATCGGAGAGTTTAATTGCTTTTAATGCAGTTATGCAGTTAATGTTGTTGTGTACTTGGTCACAAACATCTTGTTTGTTGGTTTAATAAGCAGTAAAGACCCCCTCCCCCACATAAGATATGATATGTGAATGTTTTACTTGTTTAGGATATTCTCAATACCAGGATAAGTATTGTCTCCTTAATGAATTAACCATTAACATCAAATGTAAAGTAATATTGTACAGAACACTTTTCAACATATAACCTTTCATTGCACACGATTTTAATGAGCTCCTTCTTCCAACAGGTCGTTACAACAGAATCCATGACTTTGAAGACAAAACTCATAAGTTACATAACGGATGGCTGGAATATATTAGACGTACTCGCGATATTGCTGTTTACAATTGGAATAATTTTGAGGGCTATTCCTGATTGTCAACAGACATTTGAAGCTGCCAGAGTCTTCCTTGGCGTCAGTCTTGTTACGTTTTTCCTGAGACTGCTGCACATTTATTCCGTAAATAAAAATCTTGGACCAAAGTTAGTGATGATTATGCACATGGTATGTGACTAAAATATTTTGTTAAAAATGTATTAATGTCATTCAGCCAGAAGTGTTTGCATTTTGATTAAAATGCAATTCTTACGTTTGGTTTCTTTTATAACAAGAAGTGAACGCAATGAATCACTTCATGTTAAGTTACTAAACTCAATGACCATATCTTGGGTTTTGATCATGATGGATTAGAGTACTTTTTATTCACTATTTTTTGTTCGGTACCAGTCTTTTGCTCAGCTGGCCATACATCAGCTTATGTATGGTAATTTGTTTCACAACTGCTGTCATAATACTGCATATCATGAGACATGCTTGTCCAAAACCTTAAAAATTTAAATGAAAATTCACTCCAAACATTTGACCAAAAGCCTTCAGAACTGAGAATCAGACACACACACCTACACACACACGCACACACACACACACACCTACACCTACACCCCCACACGCACGCACACACACACGCACGCACACACACAAATACACTAATGCTTCACTTAATATGGAAATACCTCTCCAGTTTTTGATTAGAATGTTATCAATACCTTTAATCTTATTTGTTAGGTTTGTTTTCCTCTTAGCTTATGTGCAAATAGTGCAAAGGCACAAGGGGGGGGGGGTACAAGTAAAGATCAGCAGGAAGTGTGGGTCTTACTTTCACCTTTGCAGTCATCATAGTAACTCAAGTTACTGCCACCAAGTCTGAAAAATGGTTAGTTGAAGTGATTATTTTAAGCTAGAGATCACTTTGTGTAATCAAAGTTGCTTGAGTTTCATGTTTATGAAAGCAATACACTCAAATATGGTGTAATATTGTTGGGTAGTGCTTCTAATGACATGGTAATAGCGCTGCTTGCTAAGCAATTTTATGTCCAAATGTCAGATGTGTGTTTTACTGAATGGGGAAACCGAGCGTTTTACTCATCTGGTAAATATACATTTTTTACGAATTGACTTGCATTGTTTTGTCAACCTGATTATGAAGAAAGGTTTAATTAACTAGTCATGCTAGTTGAACAAGCCAATGAAAGAATCTTACAGTTAAGTAAATGTGTCAAAAACTTTCGTCATTAAAAATAGTATTGAACCAAAATATCCCCAGACCTATAATATATTACTTAATTTTTGAAAACAATAATTATGATGTCCTAACTTGTATTGTGCCCCAGCTTATATAGTAAATACGGTATTATCAGCTTCTTCACAAAAAACCACTTGACCAAATTCCACATGATTTTACATGCAGCATTATGGGTTCAAGGAATCTCAGATTAGTTTATTGGATGACGATCAGTCATCCAAAATGGCCACTATTACTTAATATACAAAAAATACTGTAAACAACTTCCCAAAACCACTCCACAGAGTGTAACCAAATTTTGAAAAAAGGATCCTGAAATGAATAGCTATAACATTTGTTAAAATGATGCAGAAGCACCATAAAATATGGCCACTGTTACTGAAAATAGAAAAACCTTTAAGCGACTTCTCAAAAACTACTCAACAACATTTGACCTAATTTGACAGAAAGCATCCTGGTATAGATGGTTTTTAAGTTTATACAATAATGCTAATGGGCCATCAAATGAAGATGCCATTACTACAAATATAAAATCTTTAAGCAATTCCATTTTTTAACAAAAATTACAGAATTTGGCCACATTTGACAGAAAACATCCTGTCATAAATGGCTTTCAAATTTGTATAGATGTTGCTAATCCGCCATCAGATATGGACACCAATATTTAAAACAGAAGAACATTAACCCAACTTTATTAACCACTCCTAAAAAAATCAATCAACAGAATTTGGCCAACTTTAACAAAAAATGTCCCTGCATTGTACACTTTCGATGTTGGACAAATAACGCTCTTGTGACACCAAATATGGAAGAACATATACAAACTAGACAAACCTTGAAATCGACAGAAACCATCCTGTAGACCCAGAATTCTTTGCCATCTGCTCTTGTATTTGGCTGCTAGGCAGATAACAGATATATGAGCAATATCAGGCCCCCACGGGTCTCTAGTTTTGAAGATTTCATTGTTTCTACAGACCATCAATTTAATACCCAATGAGCAATGATTTTTCTGTGGTAATAGTTGGAGTCTTTCCAAATTTCACGAATCTAAGTATCCCCCAAATTCAACAGTTAATAAAACGAAAAAAATTGATACCAACAAAAAATAACTTAATTCTCAATTAGTAAAATTATAAAATGATTTGTTTTTAAAATTTGATATTTGGTTACATCTTCACAATATCTGGGATGAATACAGTGATCGGCTAGCCATGACCATGGGTTTATCCAAGTAATATAACTGTTATTTGGTAACTTATTACCATCTGTCAAAAATATCTCTCATGCTTTTAATATTCATCAGATAAATGGAAGACGGCACATTTCAAGAAATCTTCCCTTGATTAATGCAATACTCTTCTTTATATGTACTGGTCGAGCATCACTCCATTCAAGGGACTCCCGTGTTTCAATCTAATGCATCTGAAGGACCAATTATTGGGAAAGGATTTATGTTCCCATGACTATGTCTGCGTCAGACATTTCGTTGTAATAATCTTGGCATATTTCTAAATAGTTAGGATGAATTCTTCAGATGCAAATGAGGGGTTAGTAGTCCCACGGAGGGTTACTGGGCACAATGTTTGTTATTTACTTTTTATAATGAATTAAATGTTAATATGTTGTTAAAATGTTATTAATCCTTAATAGTTTCTTGTTTATTTTGCAGGAACTTTACATTTAAGATATATAAATAATTTATTGGTGAACTGAAGGAAAAATGGTGCGACCGTATTTTTTGACAGACAAAAATATTCACTAGAAATAAGCTAAAATAACAATGCTAAGTATTTTTGGCTATAAGTCTATTAATCACATTTTGTCCTTATATTGTCTATTACTTTATATTGGATTTATATCATTATAATTTTTTATTTATTTAACTGGATCTTATTTTAAGAAAAAGACAACATTTTTAGTGTAAATATTGGGTCCGGATTTTTTCTGTCATGCTTCTTTTTCTGGATAAGGTTTCCAAATTGTTCTCTTTACCACAAAAAAGTGCCATCAGATACCTCCCCTGGAAAGTTCCTTTATTATTAAATGGATGTAACTTAAATGGCTGTTTCTCTGCATTCTAATTGAGATGATTTGTTAAAAGGGAAGAAAACAAAAGAACTGTTTTATTCTGGTAATACCTTGTTTATGGTGTAAATAATTTTTAAAAATGTTTCAAAGTTAAAAGCAGATAGCCAAAGATCCAAATTTTCGTAGCAGTGCTGGCACATAAGTCCTACATAATTTTTTCATATGTGGACTTTGAGAAATCGTGTTTGAAGGAATGATGCTTGTGCGGGGCAGAGGAGGAGGATAGAAAATCCAAAATGATTTGTTTGTGTATGTCCCGGCACGATTGTTGTGCATGGCAAAACACTACTCAAAATATATTAAGGGCCATTTTGAGCAATGAAGACCCAAATGTTTATTCTCCACTTACCTTGACTATAAATGTCATACAAATATAATAACACAATATTAGGACAGCTTTTGAACGATGATGCAAATCTAAATGGATTTTGCTAGAATTAAGGGCATACCTTTGTGAAGATACATCCCTAGTGTCAGGCAACGTTTACGGCTATGCGAACGCCATAGAGGGGTCATGTAGTGATATCTATATTCATCCATCGCATCACGTATATTATGTCATATCATGTCCAATAACAAATGTAATTTCTGTTCAATAGCTTTTGATAGACTTCATAGATTGAAGCCAAATTTGTTATATATTTTATTAAGATGTAGATCAAGTTTGATTTTTAGCTCACCTCTACAAAGTTGTGGAGAAGTATTGCTACAGTATTGGCATTGGTGTCATCGTCACCGTCAGCGTCTCTCTATATAAAAGCATATACCTATGTACAGCCTCAATGTAAATTTACCATTCGTTCTACCTTGGTCCTATGTAACAGTTTGGAATGAGTTTCATTGTACCTACCCCTTGGAGAGCTAAGGGATTTAACTGTACACATGTACATTAGTTGTGCATTCATGGTTAAGCTTTTGCATTTAGTACAGGTGTTTTGCAAACTGTATGTATATATATATATATATATATATATATATATATATATATATATATATATATATATATATGGAATCATGAAACTTACCGAGAAGATTCATCTTGAGGAATACTACACCACATCATAAAAATAGATCACTTGAGCTCATATTTCATGCTTCACTTTGTTTAATGTCGTTTTAGGTTTATTTCTCAAGTTTATTCATGATAGGATCATCACAACAGATGATTTTATGCATCTATATTAACACCATTACAACAAATAAAGGTCATTTTGCTGACTTAGTTTAAGTTTTTGCAATTTTGTTCATGACCAAGTAGGTTTTTCTGCAGCCAGTATACCTAATGTTATACCAGAATCATGAAACTTGGTGAGAATGTTATACCCAGAATCATGAAACTTGATGAGAATGTTATACCCAGAATCATGAAACTTGATGAGTACTGCATTATCATCAAAAACTAGATCATTGTAATCCATATTTCATGCTTCACATAATTTTGGCTAAATTTTGAGCTTTAGGTTTACTTTTCAAGCTCTGTTAATGCTAGTATTGTCTGCATCTATATCAGTTTCACATCTTTGCAACAGAAATAGCCCATTGTGACCTACCTTTCACATTTTACTTGCTTATGTTAAATGTTTACTTTTAGTTCATGCCCACATGGATTTTTTGCATCCTTTATATATCCTGTTATACACATAAAACTTGGTGAGGAGGGTCAGCTTAATAAGTACTACATTCACATCACAAAGTAGGTCAATGACCCATATTTCATGCTTCATTAATTTAGATTAAAGTTTGTGTTTTAACTGTTTGTACTTGAATCATTATTTAAGATGATTATGGTTAAAATTTTGCATTTAGCTCATGACCATATAATTTCTTTGCAATGCTATATGCACACTATTTTATTTAGAATCATGAATCGGGGTGAGGGGATACATATTGATGGACACTACTCTTACTTTAGTAATAGGTCATCATAGCTCTATTTACGCAACACTACTTTGGGTTAAATTTTTGTTTCATGTTTATTTCTCCGTCACTGTTCATGCTAGAATCATGCATTGATGATGTTGTGTATATCTATTAGTACCACACTCTTACAACAAACGAAGCTCATCGTGACCCTTATTTCATGTTTTTCTGGCCTTCGTTAATTTTGCCTTTAATTCATTACCACATGAATTTTTGGTTGTTATATTCATAATATCCTACTTACAATCATGAACCTTATTGAGGGCATGCATCTTGATATATATATATATATATATATATATATATATATATGTTACACCCTTATTGCAAAAAGCGGTCTCAGCGACCTATTTTTCATGTTTCTGTGACTTTGTTGAAATTTTGTGTTTAAAGTTAATTTATTGGGTGCTGTTTATGTTTCAATCATGAAACTTGATAATTTGAAGCATCACTATTAGCACAACACCATAACAGCCAAGGAAGTGACTGTGACCTTTATATTACAATTTGCTAACATAGGTTCAGTATATGCATTTAACTTGACTACATATATTGTTGCATGCTATATACATCCTAGATCTCACATAAAACCTTATCTGACCAGTGAATGGGGCAGTAGGAATGCATATATTTGTATTCAATGGTATACTATTCATATTAGTAACTATACATCGTATCGTATGATAGGTTACCCACAGCAGGTTAAGTGTGTATTGTACATGTGAATGAGTATAGCCATTAGATGAGAGGTCTGTATGATGCATGCTTTGAGCTGTAGTTAATAAACAAGGTAAATGTAATTGCTGGTGTTTAAACTATGCTTGCAATACTGACTGTCATTCCAAGTTTACTCAAAATCGTTAACTTACACTCAGTAAAATCTGGATTCTAGGGTTGGACAACGATAATAGCTTCTGAAGTAAATATTAAGAACAATGATTTAAAAAACAAATAAAAAATATAATCATTTGTTGTTGTACTTTGATATCATAAAAAAACAAAGTTTTTTTTTTCTATGTAGTTTATGCCCTGTCATACATTATGTATGCTTGTATGTATATATAGTTTAATGGCAAATTAGTAATACTGGATATATATATATATATATATATATATATATATATATATATATCTATATCTATATCTATATATATATATATATATATATATATATAATTACAAATATACACCAAACAGAACGGAAAGTGCTATCCTTAAATCCTGCAGTAGAATGCTTGATAACATTAGCAGAATTGTTTAAATACGAACAAATAATATTATCATACAGGTTAGATAATTTTAATTGGTTTACTACGGAGATTCGAACCCGAATCAGCGCGGGTTACGGCACCCATCGCCTTGCCTGTAAGTACCAATCCCTATACCATCTCGATCATGCACACATCACCAAAATATGATGCAACAAAGTCGGTGGTATAGGCATTCGTGCGTAGCAGACAAACCCGCATGTCGACCCAGTAATTATTGTCATATAAATACACAGTCCATCTGGATTCCTACTACATAAATCAAGGTAGATAGAAATTATTATAGAGAATTACAAATATACACCAAAGAGAGCGGAAAGTTAATCCTACAGGAGAATGCTTGATAACATTTTAGCAGAAGTTTTTAAATACGTATATTATATATATATATATATATATATATATATATATATATATATATATATATGTATATATATATATATATCACATTATCACACATATTAAAAATAACATGGTTTTTAATTGCAGAGTAGTTTGATATATCAATAATGTTGATATATCAAAATGTGAAACGCCCATATACATACTTATATAATTAAGTTGTCAACAGTAGACTATACTCGTTAAATAAGTGTGATGAATTTCCACTTATTAATCATTAATAAAATACGAAAATAACGAGAAATGTTAAAATCCCCGTTTTGTAATGAACTAAACGTGTTACACAATTTTGTTAAAAATCCAGTCTGCTTTCCCTGTTATCTCTCTCTCTCTCTCTGTCATGCCGGAAGGAAAAACAATACGTGGTAATCTGTGGAGTGAGAGAGACAAAAGAATTTGAGCTGGATGAAAACATTGAACTTGAACTTATATCAAGTAACCTAGATAAACCCGAGTCATTATAATGATATGTGCACACTTTCCATGGGATTTGTCTGCATTGTTACACGATACCAATGATACAAAGTTGTAAATTCCTTGGCATATACATACTGCAATCTATTTTATGCTTTATTTGCTTCTTGTTTTTTAACCAATACTTATTTCTAAAACTGATCATTTTAAAATATTAACATGTCTGAAAGTTTCTCTTCTTTTCCCTTTCTCTCTCAGTCCGTGTTGGCTGCTCAGTCAATGTGTCAATCTTACCTCAACTTACCCAGATTTCTCTATCTCTCTCTCTCTCTCACTGGATATGTGATAGTAAAACTGACAGACTAATCGACCAGCAGAGAGATGGACAATACAGCAATCTTATAGTAAAGCCCCCCTGCCCCCCAACCCCCTCACTCTGTTGGTTGGTCAGTCAGCATGTCAGTTTTACCTTTGATGGTAAAATGTGAGTTTTACCGTATATATATATATATATATATATATATATATATATATATATATATAGAGGGGGAGAGAGAGAGAGAGAGAGAGAGAGAGAGAGAGAGAGAGAGAGAGAGAGAGAGAGAGAGAGCGAGAAGAGAGAGAGAGAGGATACAAACAACGTTATAGTTAGTAGCAATGGCAAGTAAAGCATAACAATGCCTTAAATGAACTGTAAATAACTTTAAATGCTTCAATTACCCCTTGTTGGTTCGTCATTTCGCTTAGACTATTCCCCCATTGGTGTTGATGTACTCGCCAGTGATTGAATGCCCGCGCTTTCATGATCGGGACGCTAGTCATGCAATGATTGTAGTATTATACTTTCTGGATTTAAACCAACTTTCATGTTTAAATCCTAAACGTCTCTTTTATTTATTTAATCAATATAAATGAAATTAGAAACTCACAAAAAGAAGCAAATTAACAATTTCCAAGAGGATTGTGAATAGTTACAAACAATGCAGAGCTACATTTTGTGGCAGACATGCTGGGTAAGGATGTGAAGAATACAGAGTTTCCTGTTGTAAATCTTAAACTCCATTGGAACATAAGTACGTGTATTTGTAAGTGGCATAAGTAATATATATATATATATATATATATATATATATATATATATATATATATATATATATAGTGCCGATTTGATTAAAGGTTAAGTTCTAAAAATGTAAAAAAAAAATAAAAATGAGAAAAGAAAACCTTTAGTTCGTACGGTTATTGTTAAAATCAAATAGTATATATTCATTTATGCATGATAATTAATGTTTAAAATGGCTGCTGGAGACTAATACAAACTGTATAGAGGTGAGCTATGTAATCATTGAT
This sequence comes from Margaritifera margaritifera, assembly GCA_029931535.1. Classification (NCBI taxonomy): domain Eukaryota; kingdom Metazoa; phylum Mollusca; class Bivalvia; order Unionida; family Margaritiferidae; genus Margaritifera; species Margaritifera margaritifera. Next base: position 723,057 of record JAQPZY010001361.1, read on the forward strand.
TACACTCTAGTTACCTATTTCTGTCAAAATGTTACCTATTTACACCCCCTTTTTGAAGTTTACATTTTCTTCACAAATTCTATTTCTGATCAATAAGCTTTAAGGTATTACATGGATTGAAAAACAGTTTAGTATTGTGTTTACATTTAGAAGATTTAGGTAAAATTCACTAAAGGCTACGATCTATTTTCAAAAATAAGATTCAACAAACTATGTTTTCTAATAGACGTTTGATATCGATTTTTTTCACAGGTTCGAGACATGATCTACTTTGTTGTGATATTAATGGTTTTTGTTCTGGCTTATGCCATTGCTTCCCACGCCATATTGTTCCCGAAAACAGAACTATCCCTCAATGCCTTGAAGTCTATATTTCGTCGACCATATTGGAATATTTATGGAGAGCTCATGTTGGATGAAATTGAAGGTATGGCTCAGTTTCTCTGAGATCTCATGCATTGTAATTATTTATATATCTATTTATCTACTTATATGCCTATATATCTGTCCATATCTATCTATCTATCTATCTATCTATATATATATATATATATATATATATATATATATATATCTGCCTGTCTGTATGTCTATCTATCTATATATCGATTCCAGAAGAAGCACCATATAGTGCAACACGTCGGGTCCCTAAACCGCATTGAACTGCACTATTCAATATACATATATATTGACACCCCTGTATTTTCAGTATCATAGCCTGCTACTAAGCAATCGTTTGTTTTAACAACTCAGCCAGACAGACAAGTATAAGGAGCTCGTGTTCGAAAGCTGGTCCATCTGTCGTTGTTATCTCGCCTATTTCGCTTCCACTGATAGAACCGATACCTAGTACTTATATCTCCCCAACATCTGACAAATCCTATGCAGACTGTGTACGCGCCTCAGCACCCGTTTCGACTAACGTGCGATCATTCACTTGACTGACCCATCCAACAACTAGAATTCGAGCCCGCAACATCACAATAATGAGGATACAAATGCTAACGCAACGGAAATACAATAACTGGTCTCTACCTAAGTTTTGTAAAGAGGTGGTAGTAATTGGTACTTCAAATTTAACATGTATTCAGGAAGACAAGCGCCACATCAGGAACGCCAAGATAGAATGAACACTTGGCACATTTGGCTAAGAAGTCTGAGTCGCTAACAAACGTCACAAAATTAATTTTAGACATCGGAATTAATGATAGCTAAAAGAGTGGTACTCCTACAATCCCTGGAGATCTTCGGAAACATAAGGTGCTTTGGCAAAATATGTGTTTTCCAATGCAAAAAGCTTCTAAAAGACCCCAAGTCCCTTACAGGAACGGCTAACATACACTGGATGGATACACTCAGCGCTGGTGCACTTTTTATAGGTTTGCAATTCGGACTCGCAACTTCAGTGATAATCTTTTCAAACATCATGTTCTGACTTCCGCGGAGCACGGTGTACTTCTAAAGGTTCAAAAGGCCTAAATTGTATACCGCCACCGGAAAATTTCAGTACTTTGAATGAGAATATAAAATATATTTAAAAGCGTGTATCTGTAAAATGTCATTTAATCTTATTTGCTAACCTAGAAACGAAATAAGCAGCCTCGTGATTCTCCAATATATATATATATATATATATATATATATATATATATATATATATATATATATATATATACATAATAATGCAGTTGACAGCCTGCTTATGTACCGAAGGATGTATGGGATTGCATTTCTGACATTAGACACAAACGCATAACTGATGTTTTAATTCAGAAAGTAAACCTCAGTAAATCGAATAATTAAAGCGTTGCCAAATTTATTTTAAAACAAATGTTTGGTAATCAAGAAAGCAGAGAAGGAAAATGCCAGAGTTATAATAGACTCAGATCAGTATATTCTGGAAGCGGAGCGACAATGAAATTCTTTGTAATATTATCAGCCTCTTTCAAAGCCAATTTATCATGAAACAGCATTGGAAGTCACACATAAACTTGAAAAATACGTGAAAGTGGTATTTTCTAAAATAGGGAATTCGACTACTTGATTTTTAATAATTCAAGACCAATATATTTTTCTCTTTTTCCAAACCTTCACAAACCTGTGCAAAACTGGACGATACGAAGGGAAGTTCTGCCTTGTAGGCGCATTGTTTCAGATTGTTCAAGAGAGACTGAGCTTATTGCCGAATGGATAGATTTTTATTTAAACTCTTTGTTCAAAAACAGGTTTCATATGTTAAAGATGCAAATGATTGTCTGGAAAAACGGAGTAGAAGTAAACTTCCTAAAAACTGTATTATATTGATAGCCTTTATACTGACATCGAGCATGATCATGTTCTGGCTGCTTGTTAAAAGGGCATGCTTGATAATTATGATTCCAATCGATCGGACGATGAAATGTTAAATGTACTGACAATTAGTCTTGAAGTTAACAGATTTTATGTTTAATGAAAGAATTATCTTCAAAAAAGGTACAGCTATGGTGTAGAATTTTGCTTCATCTTATGCAAACGTTTTTGTAGCTGAATGAGAAAAATACATATTTGCTAAGACCGAAAAACTAACATTCGCCAATGCTAGAGTTATTGATGATATTGTGTTTATTTGGACCCATTCGGAAGAAGAACTAAAAAGTGTTTCTTAACTAGATGAATAACTAACATTCATCAATTAAAATTAAAATTAAAATTTGTTAGGAACTTGTAGACTTCTTGAATGTAACAATATACCCAATATACCATGGAAATAATTTTACAACGGGGGAAAATCTGGATACTAGAGTATGTTTCCAAGAAACTGACACTCATCAATTGAAAATAATAATAGCTTTTGTCCGCGTCATATGTTCAGGAGCATTGTTAAATCCCAAATGCTGAGGTTCTGCCGGATTTTCAGCAATGACCAATAATTGTATGATGCTTGTTCATTGCTTTTCGCAAGACTATGAGCAAGAGGTTAGACGATCAGGGGACTTGTGGAAATGAAATCTGAGACATTAAGAAGGATAAGTATTTGCAAAAAAACATTAGAAATAATTCCGTTCATTGTTCATTTCAATAGACGTTCAGCCTCTGCATCAAAGTATGCTAGAGACAATTTTAGCGATTTGCATCAAACATTTCACGAAGCGTTTGGAACATGCACTTTGGTTACAGTGTACACACAAAAAGAACATAAAATACACTTTAGTTAGATCCGTATGGACACAGTTGGTTGTTTTGAGTGTGAATTTAATGGTTATAAGCTGTGTAACTTCCTAGTTAAATCTGATATAGTATCAATCTCGAAAACATATATAACTTTTAAGATTAAATAACACATTTCATGTGATACATAAAATATGATTTACGTGGCATATTGTTTAAACTGTTCAATCCTGTATGTAGTGGAAACCTAACGAAATGTATACGTTAGATTGGATGGGCATTTTTTGGACATATGACTGCAAAGCCAAATAAAACATTAGTCTAAACATTTTAGTAGAAACTGTAGAAAAGATCATTTGAGGGTGATTGGCATTGAGGACAACATTTACTAGTCAAAGCGGATAGGCAAAGAAAAAAGAAAAATCTGGGTTAATTGTTTAGGTGCTGAAAATAATTTTGAAATGTTACTAATGGTGTAATGTCAATCGTAGTCTTGTGGATTTTTATTTTTCATTTGATTAAATTGTTTAATTTTATTTTTCAAAAGTTATTTTTCACTAAACATCTACGCATTTACCTATTTAACTATCTGTTCATCCACCCATCCATTATTATGTCTATCTATCTATGGAAGTCCATTAATTTCCTTGCCTGGTTATGTCTCATAATTGAAACGCTTGTAAATCAAACATTTTATATGACTATTTAAGGAGCTTACTTTACCACAGGTCTCCAAAACTGATTTTTATAGCACCACCTGTGCAACATTTCTTTCACTTTGGCATATAAAAGACAAAGTTTAAGAAGTATTTTGACTAAATGTCGCTTTCTATCCATCTAGAAGGCTTGAAGTCCTCATGTGAGACAGCAGAGGACGCCTTTATAGAATTTCAGCATGAGTCTTTACCTTCACAAGCACAGGCCATGTTACAAAGAGGCACTTAAGACGAACAACTGATGCTTTGAATATGAAACTGCAGGCACATATAATAACCTATATCAGAGTTTTAGTGACTGGGTCCTGTGTCATATACGTTGGTTCAATTTTTTATTTCAATTTCCCATCCATTTTCAATAGGAGAGGGATTGGAAAGTTATTTTTCTAGTGTTATCCTTTCACAATATCGGAAAAGTCATGTTCTTCACAGCTGAAATGATCTGCCAGTTTACCCCAGTGGTTTGAATAATCTTTTGGACATCATCTTCATCTCGTTGTCGCCTTTTTGGACCAGGTTCTGTATGAACCTGATACCTGTGCACGTTGATTGTACCGTACTCATATCAGTGGTTGCATATTAATGCACGCTTATGGACGGTCAGGAACCACTTATTCGAAGTTCCAGGTTTATGGCTAAAGCCCACTATACCACCCTTGGTCCTACTGCGTCTCTTTGTGCTTTGCTCTCAATCCAAACTCGAGAGCATTCTTTCTTGGACCTCTATAAATGGTGGTTTCCATCAGGAAATTCATTATATACTTCAGGTTCTGTTTCTGGCAATCTGCACATGTATCAAACCTTGCTTGGTCTAAAGCAAAGAAATATCTGCTCATCTGAAAGCGGACAACTGCATTTCTCACAGGAAAGAAGAATCTACATCATTTGCAGCTGCTTGTTTTTCCAGAACCTAAATAGTGTGTACCTTTTGCTCATTTTCAGCTATAAAACGCGTCGCATTGTTCAGAAAGGGATAACTTTGCAGACAGTTTCTCACTTGCTAATTGGTGTTAATTATAGATTCTTCACCATTAAATATCTCGCATATATCATCAATGCGATTTTTATTTTGCAATGATCTAAATGATGGCTTCATAATATGGGATGCCTCGGCTTCCATATCATAAAAACTGTCTTTATTAAGCTTTCGGTATAGTACAAGAGTTGTTGCATAAGTAATGTTTTAGCTCATGAACCTGCTTGCAGTATATCTTGTGGAATATCAGCAATCTCTTGCATGAATTGATAGCTAACTGTCAAACAGATGTTTGCAATGATGATTTCGTCAATACTCTTCCCATGATCAATCCAAATTTTAAAACGTTATACAGATTATTTAAATTCATTGCAGCTGCTTGTTCTCTATTGATGTCAGCATCCATCGTCACTGTAGCATTCAGGCCTCGACGTTTCTTTAAACCAGAAAACAAAATCGCAGCTGCATGGTACGGTATAGCTTTTTAATGGACTGTCATCGATAGGGACAAGCACTTTTGATGTATTCGATCTCTTTGTTGTCTTTATTTTGTTTAGATGTAAGAGTGACCGCGTTGCCTGACCTACTGTCATACGACTGCTGAATATGACATATGACTTGGAAGTGTGCGGGATGCTTGAAAAAGTACTTTGTTTAATAGTAGTTATGAAGCTGCTTCTTAAGCGTTTAACTTTTATAGTTATCACTGCCTTGTATTCTATCACTGAGAAGATAACATTTTTTGAAAAGTAGTCATGGGTTTCAAAGGCTGATATTTATTTCATCATTGGACATTCTATTTCATTTATTGGCCTCTCAAATACTTAGTAATACTGGCTTTTGTTGAAGCTTTTTTGTGATGACATCCGATATGTGTTTCTTGCGCTGGTGAAGTTCATGCTATATACTACATGGTACCTAGCCATGGCAGGAATAAAGTCTTTTCACAAATGTGCAGTAGAATCACACGATCTTTCAAACTTTCTGCAGCTGCCAATAATGATTCCTGTACTGTATGGGTTTAAATCTGAAAATGTGTGGCATCTTCTTTGTGGTAGACTTCCTGGCAAATAATATAATTGTCTCAATGTACTGAGACATTGTTAGTTATTGTTGCCTTCACTGGACAAATTTCCGACCTATCTCAATTCGGGCTGTTTTGGCTTTCCAACTTTATCTTACCCAGCATTTTCAAAATTTGTTAAAAACTTGCTTTGTTGGTAAAACAGTTAATGTGCCACTAAGTCTTGCCATCTAATCTATAAGACAGCCTTGCGGAAAACTTCTTAATTGTGCTGCTTGGTCACCCACTAAAATGTATGAATTCGTAGGCTACCTGCCCTACATAACTTATTTTCCGTTTATCGTGATAAATGATGCGTCTGTTGATAATCTGGATTTCTTTGCATGTGACATGATATGTACTTCTTCCTCTGTTATGTTTCTTTCTTTGCCTTGTATTTTGTTTTGCGAAGACAGTGACATTTACAGCAAGCAACGCACGCAATCACTCTACCTTTAGAGAGCGACCTCTACCAACTTTACTATCGTGTTCTTCATATCAATCTATGCTACCTTCATTATTCATTTCATTTATCCCGTAACCTTGCTGGTCGTAGGGGCGCCACTGATGACTTTGCGACAATCTGTCTCCATTTCGCCCTGTTTTCCACTGCTCTTTTGGACTTTGTAAAGTCCATGCCTGTAAACTCGTTGATATTGTCTTCCCATCTCTTCTTCTGTCTGCCTCGTTTTCTCTTTCCTCTCACTTTGCCCTGTAGGATTATCTTTGACAGGCCAGTTGAGCGTGAGACCTGACCATACCATCTTAGTTTGCGTTCTTTACAGTGGTGAGCAGATCTTCATAAGGTTGCACCTTGGATTTGAGTGCGCACCTCCGCATTGGAGATGTGGTCTAAGTATGAGATTTTCAGGTTCCTTCGATAACATCTCATCTCTAAGGCATGGATTCTTCTCTCTAATTCTGCTGTTAGGGTCCATGTCTCACATGCATATTGGAATATGAACATGACGAGGGAGCGCGAAAGCTTGATCTTGGACCCGAGCGTGATGTTGCTGTCTTTCCAAATATGCTTCAGCCTATCAAGAGCAGATGTTGTCTTCGCAATCCTGGAAAGAACCTCAGGTTTAGAACCTTCATCAGAGGCGATAGCACCTAGGTACTTTAAGCTTGTTACCATGCCCAGCTTCTGTCCATTCCCTCTTATTTCCTTTTGGATGCCACTTGGGTTGTTTGTCATTAGGTTTGTCTTTTCAGCGTTGATCTCCATCCCATATCTAAGTGATGCTTGATTGAGACGGTTCACTAAGGTTTCCATTTCTTCTTCATCTCCTGCTAAGCCATCGATATCATCAGCAAAGCGCCGGTTGGTGATTGTTCTGCCTCCAACACTGACACTGCTCTCATGGTCTTCCAAGGCCTCGGACATGATCCTTTCCAGGTAGATGTTGAAGAGAGTGGGTGAGAGAATGCACCCCTGTCTGACTCCGACTGTGGTTCTGAACCAGTCTCCTATGTTGCCATTGACGAGAACTGTACTAGTCGCCTTGTCATACAGGGTTTCTATAGTGCGGATTAGCTTTGCGTTTATGTTGTATATCCGCATGTTGGCCCACAAGGCTGCATGCCATACCTTGTCGAAAGCCTGCTTGAAGTCAGTGAAGATATGATAAAGGTTATGTTGATGCTGGAGATATTTTTACAGAGGATTCTAAGATTGAAGATCTGTTCTGTAGTGCTACGTCCTGCTCTGAAACCTGCCTGTTCTTCCGCAATGATGTGCTCTGCTTGGGGTTTCAGTCTATTGAGGATGATCTTGAGCATAACCTTGCTTGGGTGACTGATGAGACTGATTGTTCGTTAGTTCTGAGACTGGGTCCATGGGGTGGGTCATTCTCCTGTTTGCCAGATTTGGTTGCAGATTGTTGTGAGGACATCTATCATGGAAGGTCCTCCTGCTTTAACAAGTTCTGCAGGTATATTGTCCACCCCAGCTGACTTCCCCTTCTTTAGCGCCTTTACTGCAGCCTCTACTTCGTCCCTGAGGATCGGGTGGTCAACCTCTGTTGTGGTCAGTGGTACGTTTAGTACAGCTTGGTCTCCAGAAGTCTCCTGGTTGTAAAGCTCCGAACAGTATTCCGTCCATCTGTTAAGAATATCTTGGTTTTCTGTCAGACGTTTACCAGCCTTTTCCTGAATCGTATTAGATCTCCAGTTTCTCTGTTGTCAGGTCTTTCACCAACTGGTATGCCCTTTTACAGTCATTCTGGTTCAGGCTTTTCTCGACTTCCTTGCATTGGTCCTCTAACCAGCTTTCTTTTGCTTTCTTTATGCTCGTCTTAATCCTGTTGTTAATCTCATTGTATTTTTTGTTCCTTCATGGTATCCTCGCTTACTCTTCAGTTTTCTCCTCACATCGCAGAGGTCGAGGATATCTGCTGTGACCCAAGGCCTCTTTATTCTACGATGCTTGCCAAGGATCTCTCCGGCTGTGTCTATTACTGCCTTGTTGGAGGTGATGATCAAGGAGTCTAGGTTTATTTCTTCATGTCCCAGAATTGTGAGTGGTGCAAATTTGCCGCCCATTGATGCTTCAAATGCTTGTGCTACGCTTGGATCTTTAAGTTTTTCAAGGTCAAACCTGATCCTAACTTGTCTTGGCTTATTGGTTTTACTCAGACGAAGTTTGATAGTCATCATCAGCAAGTCATGGTCGCTTCCGATATCAGCTCCTGGTAAGCTACGTGTTCTGGCAATGTTTACGATAGACCGGAAGCGCTTTCTCATCAAGATGTAATCAATCTGGTTGTGATGTTTTCCGTCTGGGCTGTGCCAAGTCCATCTTCTGGATAGTTCGTGGGGGCCAAGGGTGTTCGTTAGCACTAGGTTATTGTATGTGCCGAAGTCCAGGAGCTTGAGTCCTCTCTCATTGGTCTGCTTATGACAGTATGGACCACAGACTTCTCGCCAGTCTGCTTGTGCGTCTTCTCCTACCTTAGCGTTCCAGTCTCCTTGAATAACCAGAATATCCTTCTTGGGTGTCTGGTCTATGAGAGTTTGAAGCTGGTCGTAGAACTCATCCAGTTCCTCGTTATCATGGTCAGATGTTGGGGTATAGACCTGTATGATAGTGTGATGTTAAAGGGAGATGCCCTCACGCGGATTGTAATCATCCTGTTAGACACTGGTCGACAACCAATGACTGCACTTACAATGTCCTTGTGTAACATAAACCCGACTCCATGTTCATGCTTGTTCTCATGTCCACTAAAGTAGATCCTGTGTCCGTCATCTGTTGATCTCTCTCCGAAATTTTTCCAGCGCATCTCGCAGAGTCCAAGGATGTGCCATTGGTATCTTCCCATCTCATGGGATAAATCCTCGAGTTTCTCTGCTGGTCTTAATGTCCTGACATTACATGTTCCAATGGTAATGTTATCTCTTGCCCGTACTTTGATGGTAGTTGCACCAGTATCATACTTGTCACCTCCGTCCTGATGTCCAGCGGTCAATGGTAACCCGGGCTACTTTACCTATTACCATAATAACTAAACCACTCTAAAACTAAATCTAGCGACGGAACTAACCAACAAACTCAATAACTAACTGCTACTAGCTATGACTGCTATGACTTTTTTTTTTACAGCCATTTACCTCATTAAATGTTTAGACATTCTACACTCAGCAATTATGTACCGTCTGCATAAATTATATATAGAATAATATTTTGCACTATCTGGACATCATTAGAACAATAGCATCATTGATCTAAACTGAATATGCTTGCCCAATATTAATCCTGCTAATCTTAGGTTCCATTTACTGTAAATTCATTTATTTTCGAGGGTATACATTTTTCATAGTGTCGCGAAAATGACATACCCTTCGGTACTTAAATTACGTGCTTCGTGCAAGGGGTCGTACTATTTTCACAGAATGATCATTGTTCGTTGGGTCTTTAACACTATGGTTTGAAACAACCACGAAATGTACTAAAACGGGTAATTCACAGTAAATAGTCACTGCATTCTCTTTATAAGTTATAGAACATTGATGCAGTTTTGCATAATATGCTTAAATATGCTTATAGCTACAAAACAGGTCACGTATTATTGTTCGCACTAGTCTTTTAAACCAGTCTATACGAGTTAAACTGAAATAAATTTTGTGAGATAGACGTATACAATGATCGTAATTTTACTATAAAAAAGCAACCGCTTAAAAAACATTTGTGACGTCTGCTCCACCACCGTTTCAAATTGTTTTGAGTGGAAACTTCCCATTTATCATATATTGTCCATGATATAATCTCAGGTGCCAATAAAGAGTGACACATATGCTATTTTTATCTTCATACCCCTAGAAATCAAAGGTCATCAAATGTCAGATATCGTTCAGTGGTGCAACGTTTCAAATATTTTCTGAATCAAGCTCCATGACGAAAGCTGTACTTTTTTTCAGCAACATTCATATTCAAAACGTGTATTACACGTATTCTACATTTGCTTATTAATTTGCACAAATTTATTGACGCTAACATGCCATGATTGAAAGCATATTTCCTTCATCTTTGGAAGGTAAGGATTGTACACCTGTTCCAGAATTGTATAAAAATGAGACCATGACTCGCTGTCCAACGGATTCTGGAAAATACTTTGTGCCTGTGCTGATGGGAGTGTACATGTTGATGTGTTACATCTTGCTGCTTAATCTGCTGATCGCTATGTTCAGGTACTTATAAGTCAATGTATAAATAATACACAAAGAAAGGTTACCTTTGATGGAATTTAAAGCAGCTGCTGCAATATCTTGCAAAAGTCATTTAGATAATTGCTTACTATGAATATGTTTGTCTCCTAGTGAAGAATAACGGAAATTATAATGCACAAATATTCACCAAAATAGGTCGAATCCAATGGGCGGGTGGGGGACTAAAGCATTAGGCAAATGAGATAGCATTTAAATATTAGCTGTGGTGATTTCCAACACTGTTCATCACGCGCGTGTAACTTGAAGTGTTAAGAGCGCGTGCTCTCATCGTTAAAGGGTTGCTGTAAAACGAATAGTTCCCGACTTAAGACCTTTTCTTCGAATAAAAGTGTAATATACCCGATATAATGTTGCAGTGTGTGTGGAAAGTTGTTATTACGCAATTTAGGGTATAAACAGTTATATGACAAAACGGGGAATGCATTATTATCTTACTATCATTTGGTGTAAAACACAATGTAAACAGTATTTTATGAGAAACGATTTTTGTAACGCATTATACATATATTTATACAAAGATACACACATGTACATATACACACACACAGAGCATCAATCATACTTATATGCAATACATATACCCACTATTACGACTCTGTAATCTGATAGAAATGTCACAGAAAGAAAGTGAACAAACAAATCAAGTAAAAATCAACAAGCAATGTATTTCTAGACAATTTTAAGTGAAAACTCAAAAGACACTTACAGTAATGTGAATTAAAATCCAAATAATCCAATACTCCTAAGTGCCCTTATCACAAGTCCTAAATATAGAATGTTCCGAATGAATGACTGTGTCTTGAATGTGTTGATGTGCCAATATTCTTTAAAGTTCTGATGTGCCAGGAGTCTTTAATGTGTTAATGTGCCAAATTGAAGTACTCCAGAATATTTTTGAATAAGTTCACATATATCACAAGATCATCAGTTAAAAATCCAAAATCCAAAAGTCTATGGGCACTTTTATAATCCAATGAATATTTTAAATAATTCCTCTCTCTGAATTTGGAATGATTTTTCACAACTGTTCTAGCTCTTTAAAAGACTGATGGTAAGGTCGAAACTGAAAACTGTCCACTAAAAATGGTATATATAAAGAGAGGTTACATGACAGAATGTTCTAGAATATTATGATGTATGTGACTTTTGCCACATAAATCTAAAGGAAATTCTGGTTTTATCTGTAAACAAAATCAACTCTGACCTCAAATGGAATAAACAACTTGTTTACCAAAACGGTTATTGAACTCAAATACTAAGTAAACAACATAAATCAAGGATAATAGCTAAACATGTCAACATTATACTTAAAATTAAGGTTTAACAAATATTAAAGTTAAAAAAATAAGGCAAAGTTTCTGCCTTTAAAATGCATGGAACAGTGATATAAAGCATTAACTTGTTGTTACTGACTTTGTTGCTATCAATTGTTCACTGGAGGGTCTGAAGGTGATGCAAATGTCATTACTGTTTTTTTTTGCATTGATTAGAGAGGGAATCGGACTGTTGTTCAAATTCGATGACATTGTTGAATTTACTGAGCATTGGCAATGCTCTCTCTGGATCTCCCCCGATGTTGGGTAGTATTGCTATGTTAACGGCTGTCTTATACTCCAGAATAACTAATGTCCACAGGTTGTGCAGTATATGAAAAGTATTAAATGCTGCGCTTCACAAAGTCAAACTGTGTCAACCAATTGTTCTAGAATTTGTTTTGCTGGACTTTGCTCGCTTCACAGAGGGTTCATGTGTTCCTGAATCACACCTGCATTTCGACATTTTTGCTTTGAATAAAATATTGCACTATCACACTGTTCCTAGCACGCTTTACCATTTCAACTGCCGAAATAATAACATTTGGTATTGTGCGGAGTTGCCATTGATCACAAACTAACCAATACTCATTTATAAAGATGGCTTAAACATTTTCATGCACAGCAACGAAGTATAATTACTTTTGTTTCTTCAGCACGCATATCTGATTGACCGAACTTGAAAAAGATTGAGATGTTCAACTTTATGTCCTTTACCTATCCAAAGTAACCAAATGGGCTCTCCAATAGCAGTGCTCATAGGAATAGCAAACACAAGATCACATTAGCTATTGTAAGTCAGTTATGTAATCTGTGGAGTAATGGTTGTTTATCTCTGACCATTTTTAACTTTCAACTTTCAACTGCCTCTCTGAAAATTAACCGTATACAATGCCATTGGATGATAGTATTCCATGAGCATTACGCTAAAACTATGCGAATCAAGAATGTTTATTGTTTATACAAGCTACTGATTATTTAGGTGTCAAGATCTCTCTCTCTCTCTCTCTCTCTCTCTCTCTCTCTCTCTCTCTCTCTATCTCACTTTAAAAAAGATTTATTGAAATTCGTGTGTTTATAAAGACAATCATATCAGGGATTTGGGAGTCCAAAATTATATTTTTGTCATGTGACACGTTGTAATCTGATATATATGACCTGTGGTGCTTTGGACTGGGTGCTGATCTTATGCCACATTATGTGACATGTTACGACTTTATGGTCTAAGAAAAATGTAACAGAAAGAAAGTGAAACCAACAAATCAAGTAAAAAATCAACAAGCAATTTATTACTAGATAATTAAAATGAAAAATCAAAAAGTCACTTACAGTAATGTGTTTTGAAATCCTAATAATCCAATAAGAATGATTGTTCTAATCACAAGTCCTAAATATAGAATGTTCCAAATTCACGGCTGTGTCCTTGAATGTTATTATGTGCCAATGGTCTCCAAAGTCCTGATGTACTAGTAATCTTGATGTGCTGATGTCAAAATGAAGTATTCCAAAATCTCTGAATAAGTTCACTTAAATTCCAAAATCATCAATTAAAAATCCAAAATCCAAAAGTTTGTGAGCACTGTTATAATCCAATGAATATTTAAAATAATTCCTCTCTTAGAATTTGGAATGAATTTTCACAACTGTAATAGCTCTTTACAAGACTGATGGTAATGTCAAAACTGAATAAATGTCCACCAAACATGGCATATATAAAGATTGGTCACATGACAGAATGTTCTAGAACATGAGTCATCTTAATGGAATTTTTACTTGTAGACAAAAATCAACCTTGACCTTCAAATTGATAAAACATATTGATCAAAACAACCTAATTCAAGGACACTAGTTAAACATGTTTTTCCTGATAACATTAAGATTTAAGCAAATATTAAAGTGAAGAAACATTTATAATTTCCTAAAATATTTATAATATTATATAAACATCATACATAACAGACATCAGATCTGGGTCTGTTCTTTTCACGATTTGGTTCTAATGTGCTGGAACATTATTTGATGTAAGATCTAGGTGTGTGATCTGTTGGCACATTATGTGATGTCAGATTTGGTTCTGTGATATTCAGGCGTGGGTGCTAGTCTGCTGGCACATTACGTGATGTCAGATCTGGTTTTGTGATGTTTATAATTGAGTGATGATCTACTGCCACATTATGTGACATCAAACCTTGGTGTGTGGTGTTATGATTGTGGTCTCTAATCTGCATCTACCTTAGAACTGATACTGTGGTGTTCAGGATTGGGAGCTGATTTGATGTCTCATTACGTGATCTTAGATCTGCGTTTGTGATGTTCAAGACTGAGTGCTGTTGGTTTGACACATTATGTGATGTCACATTTTGGTCCTTGATATGCAGGTACATTACATGATGCCAGCTCTGGGTCTATGATGTTCAGGATTCGGTGCTGATCTGCTGGAACATTATCTGGACTTAATTAGCTTTGTTTAATGGAAACTAAATATGACAATAATGTCAGATATAGGTCTGTAGTGTTTACGTTTGGGTGCTGATGTGCTGGCTCATTATGTGATGTTAGATCTGGGTCTGTGTTGTTCATGACTGGGTATTGGCTGGAACATTACCTGATGTAAGATCCTGGTTTGTAGTGTTCAGGATTGGGTGCTTATCTGCTGGCAGAATATGTGACATCAGATCTACGTCTGTGATGGTAAAACTTGCGGTTTGATCTGCTGGCCCAACATGTGATGTCAGATCCATAAATGTAATGTTAAGGATTAGGTGCTCATCTTCTGGAACATTATCTGGACTTAATTAGCTTTGTTTAACGGAAACTAAATATGACATTATCCAGCCAGTAAAAAGACACAAAACATGTTTTGTTTAAAGAATTAACGCTGAAAAGTAAAGCTGACATAACATTGCTGCGATGAGAGAGAGAGAGAGAGAGAGAGAGAGAGAGAGAGAGAGAGAGAGAGAGAGAGAGAGAGAGAGAGAGAGAGAGAGAGCGAGAGAGAGAGAGAGAGAGAGAAAGAGTGGTAAGGTCAATCTTGCTTATTTATCCAGTTTGCATCTGCATCTGACCAATTTCCAAATTCCCCCCATCTCCTTTCTCTCTCTCTCTGTCTCCGTCTCTCTCTCACACACATGCCTACATACAGAAACACACGAACACACAGCTACATATTTTCCATTGATAATGCCATGAAATTTATTGGAATGGATTTGCCTGGATTTTGATGAACAGTATGTTTCATATGCCATCTTTGTTGGCATTACATGAGAAATGACCAAGTGAAATAAGATTCTGGACAAACCAGTAAGCCATTACAAATGCATATATAATGATGTCACCCGTATTACCTACCAATCGACCTATATACATGTAACTTACATTATGTGCCTGCTAACCCTGCATTACATTGATCACGAATTGTCATTACATGACATCCAATCATATTCAAATAGAAAATCATTTGCAAGCTGCAATTTCATTGATTAATTGTTGAGCGTGAATCACTAACAAGCACCTTCATATTGTGTTTTCTACTGAAAATACAATAATATACATTTGCATTTATTCTTAGAGAAAAGTAAATCATCATATTTTATCAACGTTTTTGATTCATCTTTCAATATATGATCAGCTGTGATTGACTTCTTATATAATGGCAGTTACATCGTTACATCGTCCAGATAATGATACTTCTCAGGTAATTATATATTATCTCAACTTGTGTGACTTTCGCTTGCATTTTAATTGGCATTACCTACCGAAACCTAATTTATGCAAGGTAATTCATACAAATCTGCCGCAGAATTCACATTTCTTCTGATAAAAATGTGTATAGTCATATGCAGATAATGCGATATACATCCAAGAAATATATCCTGTTAGATACCAGGCAGATACAAATGCTACATCAGAACATATTTTTTAATATTTGTTTATTTATTTATTTTTTAATTGTGGTTGCATTTTAATTATAATTAGCTACTCTGAAACGTAATTCATCTGAGTTTTTCATATTCATACAAATTTATTGTGAAATGCACAAAATTTCAGGTAATATATAGTTATTTGCAGATAATGAGAATTAATCGCAGGTAATTTGTGGCAGGTAAACTATGTTAATCTCAAGTATCTATATATTACCTGAAATTTGTTGAATTTCATGATTTATACTTAGCGTTTGCATCAGGTAATGTTAATTCTGAGAAAACGATTAATTCACATTATCTGCCAAGTTTAGCCCTGGTAGTGCTGAATTCATATATATGATGATGTCACCTCTCTCTGTACGAGGAGACCAAGCAATTATGGTCAATGGAACCTCTGCATGCATATAATTTGAAACGTTTGCAACACAGTTGAATACATTTTACAAAGTCTCCAGAAAGAACTTTAGAAACATATGCCAAATGTTTCATAAAATATTTTAATTTAAATTTAATATACACAAAAATTCATTTTATGGTTTTATTGTATGAATAAAACCTCAATTCAGTAAGGTTCACATGTAAAAGTTAGCCTTTTGTGGTTTTCACTTTTTATCACCCTGAAAAATATATGGCAAAAACCTTATCAAAATATATTGAAATAAAATATAGATCAATCCATAATTAATCCTCTAAAGATTGCACTGCCCAACAGTAAAATATCATTAACTATAATTATATATAGGAGGAGACCCTAACTAATGGCTGTAATAATACTGCTGTACCTGATTAAATCACGTTACAATCTTCCAGAATTGTAGAGACTGCAGATAGTTACTGAATATGTAGATCAAGTAGGACTTAGACAGTTCTGCTCAAAATAGCTTAATGTTAGAAGACATATAAGGTAACATCTTATAGGGCTTGTGTTAGAAGGAAAGTGATCCTAAAACATGTATGGGTCATAGATCAGTGAATGTCTTAATTATAGTCTTTTAAAGCAATACCAAATACAATTCATCCATTGTATGTGACACGTATTTAGTTCTTTCTGTATATTGGTAGGAAAAGGAAAGCTTAGAAGTACAGACAATTTAGTAGTGGCACTGGCAAAACAAAAACAAAATATTCTTATGTATGAGATTACCATCAAAGTCTTAAAATCTATTAAAAAAATACTAACGTTTTAACATGTATTAAATGTTACAAAGAAAATTTGAGTTATGTTTCATTTATTTGTTGGAGACATATTAACACAGTTGGTAGAACATCGAAATTGTAATCCAAGAGCGTGGGTTCGATATTCACCGGGGCCAACCCAGGTTGGTTGCCTTCGTGTGTCCTTGGGACAGGCACTTATCTCCCATTTCATCAGGATGCTATAGCTACTAATGTGTTATAAGTATCACAGAAAAGCAACCAAGTATCACTACCATGATAAAATAAAATATAGTCCATACTTCAGTGACATCATAATGGAATAACTGCAGATGGGTTTGTATTCGGTCATTATATATATCACTTGTAGTGTTACATATATTTGTCAAATTCATTCTTAGTAACAGTAGACTTTGCATATATTTGCACAGCGTGGGAGTATGAGACACCTCCTTTATACAAATTTCAAATTAGAAAATTAAATTTGTTTTATATAATGCATCTTTTGACTTAAATGCAAAAATATTACTCTCTTCACACACAAACATAATCAAATATAATTGTTCTACATGTCTACTAACTAGTATTGTACCTTGCTGATCAAGTGAAAACGTCTTGAAGAATGAATGCTGTTTTTATTTGGGTAAACTATTCTGCGAAAAGATATTTTGTAATACATTCCACGTCTTGTATTCTTTTCATCCTTTGTAAGACTATTTTTGCCACCACATTTTCTGTATGAGCAGTGTTGGTTCTTTATAATTTTTATGTATATTTAACGATAAAGATTTGAGCAGAGTCAAATTGTATTTGAAAACAATTTTGTGGTTATTTGAACACTACATAAATATTGCAGCAACTAAATATATTATAACATACTAAAATGCATAGAAATGTTAAAAGTAAAAGTTGAATCATCCAGCTTAGAAAATAGAAATAATGATTTAAGGATACAAGTGGTGCGTGAATAAAAATTGGAGTATCAATGTGCACATTTGAATAATTATATTCCATATAAAAATATAAATTATGTTTGATATTTCTTCAGCAAATATTTTTCCACCCCATTTCTCTATTGTATTGGTATGATAACAATGCAGACACATGCATTTTACTTAGATGTTTTTTGTTTGAAATCTACATGCATATTAGAACAACTTAGTATAATCTTAGCATAAATACAAGTTTTGAGGCAATTATATAGATTTCTCGCAGAAGGTCTGTGTTGTGCTGAAACAAATCAGCATTCACACTTATTGCACTTAGAAACAAATTAGGAAGGGTGAAAAGGCCATGCCAAAAACAACCCAACACCATCAGGATTAATTATCTACTGATGTCTGTACGATTCAGGTATATATATATATATATATATATATATATATATATATATATATATATATATATATATGTATATATATGTATATATATATAAATTAGAGTTATCAGATGTATCTATATAGTACATTAATTTGAGCTGTATTAAGCGTTTGCATTTATCTTTTTCTGAGAATTTGCATTACCTGCCAATTTTAATTATCTCGAGATGCTAATTAGTACCAGGTAATATGGTAAACTAGGTTTATCAGAGGTAACTATAATAGACCATAATGTAAACCAACAAATTTACCGTATACGTCTAGGATGCATGCTCATGTAAATAATCACTAAGTAGAAGTTACTCAGCAATATAATTGTAAACCACATGTACTCTGAACCCTCATAAAGTCAAACATGCCTGAAGGTATTGATGATGTATCGTTTTAGCAGATACCTCTCAAATACAGCCATATTCTCAATGTCACTGTAACTAAATTTAGAATGTACCATCTATTCAATATTCACCTGATTTGAAAGGCCAGTTTTCTACTTTGCACTGGCAACTGCTGGACACAGGTTGCAGTTAATGTATTTGCAGATTTTTCCAAATCTAAAATGGTATCCCTAACAAAATGCAATATATGTGCACACTTGGAGTGTGTTGACCGATTTGTTCTCATACCTATCTGATTGCAACTTATTTGCACCCAACTACACTGTATGATGTACACAGTGGTAGATTGAGAGGTGGCTTAGGGGTTAAGATGAATCCCCTTTCCCAAGTCAAAATAGTTTTTTTTCACTGAAAACATATAAGACAACAATTTTAAGTGAAAACAAACCATGTACACCCACGTCTCAAAATGTAACCTTATAGAAACAATCTTGGAGCAGCTCCAGTTACATGTCCCTTAGGTGTAGTCAAGCTTATGAAGTAGCATGTCTCACTGTCCAGGAGATTGTTTCACTATGATTACGATAAGACAGTATGAACTTCCACCTGCTGTAAATCAATTAGAGTTTGCCAAAGCTTTGTTAGATGTAATTAATGGATTCGCATCTCTGCCTACCTGTCAGTCAAACACATTTATATCAGAATTCTGGCCCTTTCAAGCAGAAAAAGATGTTAACATCTTTAAGCTCGTTTTAGCACTTAAAGTGCTAAATATGTTGTCTGCTTACCGAAACAAAGTCTGATGAGAGTGGTCTCCCCTTCTATCGAGGCATTGGGGCCAAGTCAAATCATTCATCAGTTACTACTCCTGATTATGCCTTGACAAAACACTCGATCAGAGGCCTCACAAAATAACCCTAGCATGTGTGTGCTCTTTTTCAAGTCTGATCGATCCAACGAGTTTTCTTATCATTAGGTAAGTATACTCCATCTACTGTTTCACTGATGAATATTATGCATTTCAGTTATCTATGTCATCATATGTAAAGCGGTATGGTGCCATCTTAATTGCTTTCCATCTTAGTACTTTCTTGACTTTCTATCTTGACCTTATCACACCTTAATTACGTAATTGTTTATTCTCAAAATTTAAATCTTTCCATTAATTCTGTCATACATTTGTTTCATTTTTTTAGCATCCACTTCACTGTAATCTTGGTGTGTTGCTTGACTGATTTTGCCTGCATATGCAATTGTTTTAGGTTCTCAAATGTTAGAGAACAATGGACAGGATTAGGTGTAGTGCTTAAAAAACATTTAAGATGTCATACTATTCAAAAACCCAACTGAATTACACATACGGGTTGCCAGTCAGACTATACTTATACAATCTGTACTCTATGGTCAGAGGATGGATTGGTAATCATCTCGGAAAAAGCAGTTGCCCTGGGCCAGTGAGAAGTACTAGGATGTGAATATGATCATGCCACCATGATTGCGAATTGCGAAGTCCATATAAATTAGCCCTGTAGGGCTTAGTACTGCACGTCCAAATGAGTAACTGTTATTATGATCTTTCCTTAGATAGCACGTAATGGACCCAGGGCCTTAACATTACCTGGTCCAATACTTTATTCAATCTATCCAACGTAGTCAGTACAGCCGGCACTGAGTACGGTGATTTACCTTCATGATATACCCAGTCCCTTATCAGAGAAGTCGATAGCACCTGACATTGGGCCACTGCACTTTTAGTCCTGACTTTTTCATGGATGCACAGCACAGCAAGCAATGAATTTAGTTATCGAACTTACCACGGTTTTCATTACCAGACTGAGAAAGTCAACATTGACCAGCGCTGGGACATTTCAGGATCCATTCCGTCTTGATCACAGTTGGGATAGTACTGGTTATGGCAATTCCATTTCCCCATAAACACAATACTAGTATCTAACTTTAAACGATGACCAAAATATTTCTGATATTTGCTTCGAGGGATATTGTATGCCAGTTCATGGTTCTCCTTTCTGGCCATAATAGGAATCCCTGGCTGTTGAACAAACTGTTTGACTGGGTCGAGTCATACTTCAAGACCACCAACTTTCTACGATTAAAAACCATAGTGTTGTGAATCACATAGAATATGAACTATAGTGAGAAAGAAAACATTTGTTTCATAAACATAACACACAGCAGCTAGTATAAGTGCTCTTAATTTTCATATTTTTAAAATACCTTTTGCACCCTTTGGCTCACCTGGCCGTACGACCAAGTGAGCTTATGGTATAGTTCTTGTTCCTCGTGTATCATGCATCCATCATCAATTGCTATTTAAGACAAATTTTGACAGAGTATCCTGGCATAAATGCCTTAAGTTTTAAGAAAGCATCCTGGCATCAAGACCTTTCAACATTATGCAAATTGCACCAATCCACCATTAGATATCGCTCTCATTACTAAACATAGAAAAACAGTTCCTTGAATTCTTCTCAAAATCTGCGAAATAGAATTTGGCCAAACTTAATAGAAAACATCCTGACATGAAGACCTTTCTGATCTGCACAAATTATGCCGACTGAATATCAAATATGGTCCCTGTTACAGAAAATGAAGATTAAGATTTATGCTGAAGAACCACAGAACAGAATGTAACAAAAAGCATCCTGGCATAGTGGACTTTAAATTGTGTGCAACTGATGCTGATCTGCTATCAAATATGACCACTGTTGCAACAAAAACAGAACTTGTAAATGACTTCATCTCCGAAACCGCTAAATATAATTTATTAAAACTTAATAGAAAGCATCCTGGCATTAAGACTTTTAAACTCTACATAAATGATACTGATCAGCCATGAAATGTGGCCACTGTTGCTAAAAATGTACTAGACTTCTTCTGAAAAACAGCTCAACAAAAGTTGATGAACCTTTAAAGAATGAATACTGGTATAAACTTATTTTAAATTTGTACAAACGATGCCAATGTACCATCAAATATGGCTGCTATTGATAGAAAAGGAAACAAAACATTAACTACTTCTTATAAACAAATCAGCAGAAATTGACGAAATTTGACGCAAGGCATCCTGGTATAAAGGACTTTAAATTATATCTCCTTCAAATCCGCTGAACATAATTTGACAGGATGCATCCTGGCGTAAAGACCGCTTAAATTTATACAAATTATGCTCGTCTGACAGCAAATATGACTTATGTTGCTAAAATAGAGAAACCTTTAAAAAACGTCTTTAAAACTTGAATATAATTTGAAAATTTTTGGCAGAAAACATCCTGAAACGTAGACCTTGTAAATTAGCACAGATAATGCTGATTTGCCCTACAATATGGCCTCGATTAATAAAAATAGAAAATATTTTAAACGTCTTCTCAAAATCTACTTAATAGAATTTCACTAAAGTGTATAGAAAGCATTCTGGCATTAATACCTTTAAATTTTGTACATTTGATGCATCAACCATCAAATGTGACCACTGCTGATAAAATAGAAAAAGAAACTTAGACAGCTTCTTTGAAACAAAACTACTTAATATAATGTGATACAAGTTTATAGAAAGAATTATGGCATAAAGTTTTTTCATATGTTTACAAATGATGCCTATGTATAATCAAATATGGCTGGCATTACTAAATATAGAGCAAACTTTCAACGACCTTTTCCCATAAACTGCTGAATAGCATTTGATCAAACTTGACAGAAAATCTTCTTGCTTGAAGTCCTTTCAAATTTGAAGAACTGAATCGCATCGGCCATCAAATGTGGCCACCGTTACAAAATATAGAAAACCTTCAGAATATTTAAAATGATTTTGGCCAAACTTGACAGAGAGGATCCTGGCAGGAGGACCTTCCAAGTTTGTCCAAAATGATGCCGATCCACTTTAAAATGTGGTCACTTTTACTATAAATAGAAAAACCTCAAAATAAAGAAATTTACCAAATTCTACAGAAAGCATCCAAAAAAACCTTTCAATTTTACACACATGATGCTGATTAGGCATCAAATATGGCTACTGTTGCTAAAAATAGAACAATAATGTTAATTACTTACTCATGTTTACGTCTGATTACAAGCTAGAACACTTCGATATTTGTGGGAAAAGATTTTGCATATTTGATATGTGAAGAGTACTTATTAGAGATCCATCTTGGATTGTATATATTTAAATGACTTGTTCTGAAACACTGCTTCACAGAATTTAACCAAATTGTACCAAAAGTATTCTGATATAAAGGGCTTTTTTAAAGTTTTACAAATGATGCCAACTCACCATCAATTATAGCTGTTAGTACTAAAAATATAAACAAAACATAAACGACTTTTCTCAGAAACGGCTCTGCAAAAATTGACCAAATTTGACAGAGAGTATTGTGGTAATAAGGGCTTTCAGGATTGTTCAAAGGATACCAATTGATCTTCAAACGTGGCTGCCGTTACTAAAAAGGAAAATCTTTTAAAATTTCTTCTCAAACACTACTAAACAGGATTTTACTGAAAACATTCTGACATAACGGCCTTACACGTCTGTGCAAATGATGCAAATCTGCTAAGAAATATGGCTGCTGTTACAAAAAAGTCTCTCACAACGTCAGAAAAACCGCTTAACAGAGTTGGATCAAATTGTACAGAAAGAGTCCTAGATTGAGCACCTTTCAGAGTTATATACATGATGTTGTTCCATGATTAAATATGACTGCTGCTACTAAAAGGAGAGATGCATTTGCACAACTTTATCCCCTAAAACCTTTTAACAGAATTTTACAAACTTTGATAAAAAGTTTCCTGACAGAGCGGCCTTTCCATATTGGAAAAATGATGCTGATGTACCATCTAATATAAATGAAGATACAAAAAAAGAGAAACCGTGAAACATCATATGCAGTCAACAGCATTGGAAGGAATTTCAAGAGAAAACATGAAACTGACCCAGATTGTTTAACCAATTGATCTTGTATTTGTTCAATCAGGCAGATGTCAGCCAAGTAAGGGTGATCTCAGACCCACTTGAGCCTCTAGATTATCATATGCACTTATTTGTAACCCCATGGTATGTAATATGAAGGGATATATCTATTGCTATGTCCGTCTGTCTATCTGTGTGTCCGTAAATATATTCGTTTCTAGAGCAAAGCTCTCATATTGTTCAAAGTATCTCAAATTAGCTTGGTACACATATCAAGCACATTCTGAAGAGGTACTTTTTCTACTTATAATTTTCAACAGTCAGCATTCCCCATTCAGTATTTTTTAAGGGTAAATGGATCAAAGAGCACTTACAGTGGGAGTCTTTACGAACGCTGGGGACTGGGGAGATATGTTAGCTCTAGATGACTCTTCCTAATTATTATCGAGACTATACACTGTATAGATGTACATCAGTTCTTTTTTCTTTTCCAGTTACACATTTAAGATGGTGCAAGTCAACACTGATATGCATTGGTGCTTCCAACGATACAGCCTGATTCAAGAATATTATACTAAACCCTTTTTGGCTCCTCCATTGATCCTTATATCGCATTTCATCCAGCTTCTGATATGGATTCTGAGAAAGTGTCGACCCTGTTGTAAATCTTCTTATTGCCAAAGAAGAAATGCTTTTTGTAAGCTTCTCCATATTTAATTCTTAAAATATATTTATGCATAAGTACAGAACTCCCGCGTTATAATGCTGGAGCCATCCGCCTTTTACCGTTTTATAATGAGATCACCTTATAATGAAGTACATTATAAATATACATTTACTATTACATAATACGATACATGACCATGCACACTTTTTAACTGGAAATGTGTGATGATGAAAGACCCAATAGTGAAGTTGTACCCTTGAAATAATTGATTTCTGCAAAAAAAAGTTAATTGATTGTCAGTGAAAATAGATGTATTAACATTAGTATAGCCTCCCTAGATGTATATATATATATATATATATATATATATATATATATATATATATATATATATATATATCAGTTTTAAAATTAGAAAACACATTTTTCCTTGACCATTTGAAAGTGACACTTGATACTTAAAATGGTTACCATTGTTCTTACATCCATTGAAATGTATTAAATAATTAATTAGTAACGATTGTAATATTTTCCCCTTAGGACTAATATAAAATCAAATCTCTGCACACATTGCCTTTCTCTTGCTCTCTCTCACTCTGATGGAAAGTACCCCGCCTCAAAGAGAAAAGGGATTATCGTTCAGAGTTCACAGTAGCCAATGCAGAGAACAAGTATGATACACCTTTTTTAATTCTTCAGTTTAAACTCCTAGTTTTATCTCTCTGTACATCCCTGATGTGATATTGATATGTGTTAACTAAAACAGATAATGAGAGCTTTAGTTAGTAGCTATTATCTATCAGTTATTTGTATAGTCGTACATATTCATTGTACCACCATGTTGTATATAACTGCAAAGCGATGATCTCAAGGGTTTCCAAACTTGGCATTGGTTGTCCAGTATGGGGAAATAAATAATTGAGAAAAGGTCACTGTAAGAATCTGCTAGGGTCTGGTAATGAAAATACAGGTACAAACTATTCAATGAAACTTGCAACAAGTTTAAAACAAAAAGTATTTCTTTAGCATATACAGTGAAAATAGGCCAGTAGAACTCTCCGACGATTTTCATAAATACTTTGCCAGCATCCCTTTAAAGTTAAACATGAACCTTTAAGTTCCAAAGCATTAGATGCTAATTAAACTATCGCAAAGATTTGTTTTTATACAGTTTTAGCGGTAACCCTGATATGGACTACTTTGATATTCCCCTTATGTCAGTGGAATTTGTGCAGACTTTCGTGCAGAGCATTGCCACCTCCACAGCCATCAACTTAGATAATACAAGTCCAAAAGTTCCTTATATGTCATGGTAAGGTTCGAGCTTCAATTCGTGCGTATATGTTCAACCTGTGCAGCTCAATTCAGTCCCCATTACATATGCAAACATGCTGGAACAAATGATCAGAGAGACCAGATGGACAGTTACAGAGGGATATCTGCACTACCTTTACTGTAAACAATTCTAGAAAAATATGTTCATTATCATGTTTTGCTGTATTAACATCAGCATAATCTTTTAACTAAAACCCATTCAGGATCCAGACCCAATTATTCTTGTGAAATTGCTTTAATTCATATGACTGGGGAATGATTATAGGAAATAAATGAAGACTATTTGGTAGGTGCTATTTTTTACATTTCCAGAAAGCTTTTGATCTGGCTGATCATCCAATTCGCTTGAAAACATACTATATGTATCACAGTTTCTGTAGCGCAAAATTCGTGTTTTGCTTTGAATTATACATCAGTGAAAAAATCCCAAATGTCTCTTTTAACGACCGTCTTTGTGAAGAACAGGGCATTCATATATGGGTTCCTTCAAAGGTCTATACTTACGGCACTATTGTTTGTAGTTTTATCAGTAGCGGCCTATATATCTGGAGGAATCATGTTTAACAGCTCTTAACAAAACTGGAACTTGCAAAAAGGCCTGGAACTAATATATGTGTGGTCAAGAGATAATGGTATGGTCATTAACTTTACAAAAACTCAGCGCAGATTGATCACAACTTAGGAAAAGAGGTTTATATTTAAATCAGACAAACTAAACATAGAATTGGTATTGAAATAATGTGTACGGTTGAAAAGAAAAAGTGCTGGGTGTAATTCTTGATAACAATTTTTCATGGTGAGAGCAAATTAATAGAACTAGTAAATATATAGCTGCTCAGAGTTCTTTCCTTTCACGCATTAAAGGTTTTTTGTCTGTCGACAAGTTAGAACTTTTATTTTATAAATACTGTAAATGCTCTAAATACTGTACATTTGTAATAAGTCTTTTCTTCTTTTTCTTCTTCTTCTTCTTCTTTTTATTATTGTTATTATTATTAGTGAAAGAATTTCCAAATGAGCGTGAACTGCGCTTGTGGGAGGATGTTATTGCTGACACATTTCATCACAAGAGGGAGCTAGCAGATTTAGAAAGCACTGACTGCAGAGTAAAAACAACAGCTTTGCGGTATGTTATCATCTTTTGTTTGTTTCCTTACCTGGCTGTAAGGCCAAGTGAGTTTATGGTATGTCCTTGTATCTATGCTCCATCTGTCTGTCCACTATTGCTTGCTTCTTGCCACGATGGAGGCCATATGTCTGATTGATTTTGATCAACCTTTGGAATATCGACTTATATCATCAAAATCTCAGATGAATTTGATTATGACCAATATCTACGTATATTAATACGGTGAGCTTGCCTCTGATTGACTGAGCTTGTGATCACTCCAGATACCATATGTATGATCTGATTTTGACCAAACTTGAAACATGGGCTTGCATGATCAATATATCAGAGGAAATCTACAACGAATGAGATTCTTGCATATTAAGGAGGTGATCTTACATATGACTGGCTGAGATTGTTACCACTCAGAAAGTCATATTTCCAATCTGATTTTTGTCAAACTTCGGATCTCCGATGAGTTAGATAATGAACAAAATCCACAAATATAATTGAGGTGATCGTGCATCTGATTGGCTGAACTTGTAACCACTCAGGGAGCCATATTTCTGATATGATTTTAACCAGAATTTGAATATGTACTTGTATCATCAAGATCTCGAACGAGATTGATTATTAGTGTGATTCTCGCATATTAATAAGGTGCTCGAGTATATGATTGGATGAGGTTATGCTCCAAAGTGTTGACAAAATTTCACTTCCCTACACGTATGTCATCTGCATGCTGTTTAATTTTGCCGCTAAAACTGGCAAATACTGGGACATTTTCTTCTCTTCCGATCCAAAATTAAATGTTATGTCTAGTTCGGGATTTTATCATATATTTAAATCAGAATTAGTCTGTACCAGTTTGAACCCAGCTTGTAAGGTAGCAAACATGGTTAAAAATTACAGACATTTTGAATTTTTCCCTGTCTCTGATCTGACAAACGAATTTTCCTACAACTACACAGAAAGAATATTTAAGCACCTGAATTTGCCCTTCTCAATAAAAAGATCTGAAGAAAATCTATCCTGCCCAACATTTGTATCTTCGTCTCAAAGAAATGTTTTTTTTTAAAACCAGGAATTCAGACTGTGTGAATATTTATCTTAGCATGAAAATACTTCAAAAATAGCAGGAGTTCGGTATTTTTGCTATGTATCTGATGTGACAAACAAACTTCCCTGCAAGTGTACTCATATGGTGGTTAAAGTACCTGTACAAAATGTGAAGAAAAACTGACCAGCTAAACTTTTTAATTTCATCTCAAACATTTGATACACATTTGTGCTTTGGAAGCCGGGCATTCACTCTGAGCACATACATTTGCATTAGAACCCTATGGTAACCTTACTGAGCTACATATCCATAGCACCTGGTACATACTGAATGCTTAAACGAAACTGATTCATGCTAAGATAAATATTCCTGCATTCTTCTTTAATTAACATATAATGATATTGCTCCAATGGCGGAATTCGCTTTTTACTTCGAAATTGACCCCTGTGCAAAATACGGAACTGTGGAGTAGAACCGCGGTTTATTTCCACTCTGGAAGCCATATTTCTGATCTGATTGTGACCAAACTTGTAATATGGGCTATTATCATCATGATCTCAGAGACTTTCGAAAATGATAAATATCTATGTATATTAATAGGGTGATCTCACATCTGATTTGTTGAGCTTGCTACCATTCTGTAAGCCATATTCTCTAATCCAATTTTTATCAAACTTGGAATAGGGTTATATGATATAGATCTCACATAAGTCTGATAATGAGTGAGATCCAAGCATACAAATGAGATGATCGTGTACATGACTGGCTGAATTATTACCACACAGAAACAATATTTCATATCCATTCTTGATTAACTTGGCAAATAGACTTAAATCATCAATATCTATTATAAGTATAATTATGAACGAGATTCTCACATTATTGAAGTCATTTTGTATGTGATTGACTGAACGTTTCAACACTTTAGTGACAATTTCTGATAAAGTATGTATTAACCTTGGTAAATAGATTTATATCGTCAAGATATCAACGTTTCATTACGAGCAAAAACAAGACATGTTAACGAGGTATTCTTACACCAAATCGGCAACCTACTTTTAATCAAACATTGTAAATAGGCTAATATCAACAAGATGTTTATTGAGATTTTATAAGAGCGACAAAAATGCAAATTTATGTGGCGATCTTACATCAGTTCGGCTGAGATTTTTATCATGCAGGTGACCAGTAAAATAGATAAGATCGATGTTATATCAAATTTGGGAGATAGTTTATAAGCCTGCATAGTGAAATGGTAACCAGTTGAGTTATGTGAGCCAGGTGAGCGATATCAAACCCACTTGGGTGTATTTCAAATCTTAGTCTTGACTTGTCTGGTGATGAATAAACATTACATAACTTTAACATTCATTAATGTAATCAAAGAAAAATTGTATCACACTTTGACATAACACCTAACAAGATCACATCATAATTTCAATGCAGAGTCCTTTCATATCAATGCAAAATAAAATGTCAAACGTTTTTATTAGACATAAAGGCTTTGACACAAATATCAATACAATACGCCATCCTCTGCAAGTTGCTCATAATGTGTAACACAATTCACTGAGTATTTTATTGGTTTGTTTTTCGAAGACTAATTTGTTTTTGGTATTTTTGCTCAAGGTATACTGAAACTTGCCACCCCTCAACTAAATACATATTATTTGTGCCAACATATGGCTGATATCAGGTGATGTTACATCTAGGTTAAAAGAAATATAAACATCGAATAATTTAAAGATGCTGCTGCTGATGATGATGATGATGACAATGATGATGAACGTCATCATTGTCATCACATATAATAATCATTCTCATCATCATTAGCATCATCATCAGCAACAGCAGCATCAGCAATTCACCCTTTTGCAGATATACTGTAATCATTTATGCCCATCCGGTATCTCCATCGGTCAAGTTTCCTTGTAGTTTGAACTCCATCTACACCAATGCCATAGAGGGTGATCATAATTGGTAGGTTGTTTAATGATGATGATTATATGAAGACACAAATGATCCACAAATGCAGCCCGGGAGGGGAGGGTGGGGTTAGGGACATCTTTTTGCATCCTCAGAATAGGTGCGGGTGGGACGTTGAAAGTCATAAGGTTACGGATACAAAACTGCAGATATTTGCAGTTACTTTAATCTCTTGTCGGAATGCGTCAGATACATGGCTTACTCACCAAGTTAGTGCCGAGCATCAAGATGCGAAGTAATGACATTTTCCATCTGTACGTATGTCTGTCTGTTCATCGGTATGTCTGTTCACACTTCTTGTAACCACTATAACTATGCAACGCTTACAGATAACTGGATGCCATTTGGTATGTGATTTGCATATAATCCGTAAATGTGCTTGTTTGGTTTGTCTTTTTGGGTCAAGTTTGATAGAGTTATTATCCTTTTTCTGTCAATTAGAAATCTCCATTACAGTAGATCATTGAAACCAGTATAGTTCAGGAATTATTCAACATATTCTGATGCAATTTTGGCGTCACATTGTCTTATTGACCTTGAGGTGCCTTTTATGGGTTTTGTCTAATCAACTCCATTTTGATTAGATCTATGGCCTTTGACAATTAACTTCATACCTTCTCATTGGATGCTGCTTGTAACCAGCTTAGTTCAACAACCTTTCAACATATTCTGATGCATTTTGGTGCGTACATTGTCTCATAGACCTAGATGTGCCTTTTGGGGGACGTTGC
Source organism: Margaritifera margaritifera (assembly GCA_029931535.1). NCBI lineage: Eukaryota > Metazoa > Mollusca > Bivalvia > Unionida > Margaritiferidae > Margaritifera > Margaritifera margaritifera. Next base: position 753,600 of record JAQPZY010001361.1, read on the forward strand.
CTCGTCAACCTTATAATTAACTTCATATCTTCACATATAATGTTGTTTCTAACCAGCATAGTTCAGTAACCATTTAGCATAATCTGACGTATTTTGATGTGACCATTGTCTCCGAGATTTACGTGTGTCTGTAATTAGTTTAGATTTGTCTACTCCATTTTGGATAGAGTTATGGCCCTTGTCGATCAGCTTCATATCTTTATGTGTGCTGTTCTTCTTCTTATTATTATTATTTTTATTGTTGTTGTTGTGATGAAAATCAGACTGGACCAGCTGGTGAACAAAATGGACGAGCTGCAAGAACAGCAACAGGCAGTAACTGTAACAGCGGAGGATGCGGAATCTGGACAAAAAACCCTTACTGGTATTGAGTCAAGTTCAGTAAAACTAGATAAGAGGATAGAAAATATAGAAATAACGGTGAGTAAAATAGGTAACGTTTTGCAATAGAGTAAAACAGAATTTTTGTTTTTTAATCAACTACATTACCCTATGATAATACATTAGCAGTACATCCACTACATGGCAAATCCAGCCCTCCCAAAGAAAAATATGTATTTTGGCGTGTTTTAGAAATAAAAGTGCATAAACGTTGTCTGCTTGAGAGGACGAAAGTCTGGCAAGAATAGTCTAACCTGCAATACATGGTTTTGGTGCCAAATCCCATAAGTCATTAGTTGCTAATTCTGCTCATGCCTGGTCAGCATACTTTCTTAAGAGACCTCACAAACACCTTTAATTTTAACACCTTTCACAAGTTTTAGCTATATTTGGGGTTTTCTCACAACAGGGAAGTATACTCTATTGCTCTACTGAATTGAGCTCTTTCAACATCGTGGACAAATATTTAGCACTTTGCTTGTTTATTTCGTCATGTGACGAGCTAACCAGCGCCATCAAACCATATTGTCTGTAGGTCTTTGGTCACTGTTTGCTTAGAGACACACATTTCTATGCCAAAATAATTTTGTATGCCTCAACATTTTTGGACATCGGTTTAAAATAATTACATGTGTGCACTAATGTTTCTGGATACAAATTTTGTTTTACAATGATAAGACAAAAATCGCTTTCGAAAAGTGGAAGAATGGCTAACTTACCATCAGAAACAGCCTCGACAAGTTACTTGCACTATTAAGATTTATCGAAAATTGAGATAACCCTGTTTCATTTATTTGTTCCGTCGCTGACACAAATATAACTAATAACATTTGTTTAGAACTTTATTACTCACCTGTATATAACAGTTCCCAATCGAACTAACATTAGAATCATATGCCATCATTTTTGTAAACGAGAAAACCACTAAAGTGAAAGTCGCTATCTAAACATCTCATAGTTTCTTGAACACTTCTAGTGTGGACAGTACTGAAACTTGCCCGTGGTCATGTACCGATCACAACCCCGCCCCCCCCCCCATGAATTAGTTTCAGTGGATAATAACGTATTTAATAACATGACCTGGCACAGAAAGTATCCTTATTTAATATGTTGTATATATTTTTATATAAATATTGGAATGTAATTATGTTTGTTATCAGTCATATACATGTTTTGGTACTGTCAAGCACAAATTGGGATCGGTTCATTGCTCCTGTTAGAAATAGTTAGTACCGACCTTCTACACTCCTAATCGCTACAAAAATACACTACTCCTTTCAAACTCTGGAAAATTACATTGAAGGTTCGCCTTAACATATCTATTTTCATTTTTTAATTAATGGCGCACTTTGCAATCAATCTGAATTATATGTGTGGCGTTTTTCGTGGGCGGTAGATGATGGTGAGAAATTAAACATATGTGAAGTAGAGTTTTTTAAATGCTTACATTTTCTTGTGGACTTAAATAAACTAGTCAAAGTTAAGTAGGTAATGTCGTTTTTCACTCATTAATTCACCTTAAAAGTGATTAGTTTTCTGCGTGACTTAAGCATGGACTAATATCGTATGTGTGGGTTTGGTTGCTTGGGCTTGGAGGCCTTGTTTGCTTGTTTTTGTAATAGTTTGTATGTTTTTGATATAGAGAAAGGTACTCTCTTTTGCCGTACGAAAACATGCAGCGAAATGAGAAATTAACTACCACAATGGTTAACAGTACTTACAATGCATTTCCAAAAATAGTGGGTAACATGATACATCGGTTATTACAATAAATTTTCTGAAAGATCGGAGAGTCGATTCTGAGGTCAATAAACCAATTATGGGAAGTAACTCCTTTTGTCGCCCCCCCCCCTCCCAAATTTCTAATCATAAATGAGTGCATCGTCCCTCAGCCTCACATGGAATTTGCGGAGCGGCGTGCGGCTACCCATGGAGTGTACACCGTATATTTTATATTGATTTTTCAAGATGTACCCTCCAGATGTCTTGTTTGCACTTACGCAGACAACGTCCTACGCAACTTAGGTTGGTGGACGGGCGCTGCGCAGATCCAAAATTCCGTTTTCTGAGTTATGTATGTGTTGTTTTGTTTGCTCACAAACAGAACACACCAATACAAAAGGCAGTAGAACCTGGCGCCTTGTGTGTGTGTGTACGTGAGTGAGGGTCTACTTGCATCATACTGTTTCTTTCGTATGTTAGGTTTACAAAGGTAAAAATTTGAGAATTTTGGTAAGAACTTTGTGTTCTATGTAACGAGCTTCTAGTTGCTCGCTAAACTCTTCCGATTAATTCGGTAAGCACTTCATTGCACTGAACTAGCTCTTCATAAAGAGCATCCATTTTCTGAAGGGTAGATACGAAAGCGATTGAAAAGAACTTTTTTTTTTGTTTGATTTATTTCGCCATGATAGCATTACGTGTGAATGCAACATGATTACTATTTCTTTAAATTAACAGAAAAGAGCAGCGGGGTGGGGGAGTCGACTATACTTTTAGGGTGCGGTGCAGCTCCCAATTCTGTATACCGAGGTGTTTATGTGTTGCTGTGTGTGCTTGCAAACAGGAAATACCAACAGAAAAGGCAGTATTACCCGCAACGGCGCAGGGTGTGTCCCCCACCCCCCATCAGCACACATATCTAGCGCTTTTTTCTGACAGCAATTTTGATAATTTGCCAGCAATAGAGGTAGACGGCTTTAACCCCTATTTCTCGTATGCATAGAATAATGGACTTGCCATACTTAAAAAGCCGTTTCGCCCCGAAAGCGCTTTTTAAGATTCTTAGCAGACAACACCTGAGGACCGTATATTGTAGGAGTCACAAACACAGGAAATGGACGCAGCAGCAGTCTCGTTTTTAACACAAGCAGATATTTCGGTTTAATCCGAATTTGAATCCTTAGAGATTTCTATTAAGGGATTTAAATCGAGGTCCTGCTTTGATGCCACGTACGAGGCCTCCTGTTTTTTCATCCTTTCAAACGTCTGTGCTACTCTAGCCTTTGCAATTTCATACATTGATTATTTTGCTACTTCTTATTGAACGCTCTGGCTAACTCAAGATGAGTGGCTCTAATTGAAGGGTATTTTGCGTACACTGTCAAAAATTTTCTATTCAAACTCATGTTTTTCGAAGCTTTCTTTAAACGTATGTTCCCGCAGTGAGTCCACACATACAGTTTTATTATTTTGAATTAGTTTTGGTCAGTTTAGAACATTCTAGTAAATGTAGAAAATTCAAGTCAATACGGACTGCGGATTGCACAAACCTAGGCATTCACACACCACCTGAAATTGAAAATGAATCACACATACCTCTGCACTGACTCTGGCACAAACGCAATTATGACATAGGTGTTAAACACTTGTGGCCATAAGTGCAAAATACTTATAGATGAAAGAGGCATGTTCCTGACCAAAAGTAATTTGAATTTTCGTGTACGCAGATTTTACTCCATTACATTTTTCCACTGGGTGTTCTTTTTTTTCTTAAATATTGATTTATCAGGTACTGCGTCTCTTTTTACTTAATGTGTATTTTGGTGTTTACAAGATATTATAATTTACAGACATAATGTACGTTCGGTATGTATGTATGTATTCATTGGGTTTAATGGCACATCAGCACAGTACTGGCTATGCAGCGCTGTTTATAAATTAGGTGAAAGAAATGTAAAATTAAAAATTGTAAATAAAACCCGAAGCGTTTAACTTGTTGTTTTATTTGTTGTTTTGTTGATCTTCTTGTTTAGGTGGATACTCGGACGATTTCTCTGCATGTACGTCTCTGTCAAGGTAGAGGAAAAGTAACTATGTTTTATACCTGTCTTCCCTTCCAGCTGAATGAACGAAGTACCGCAGGTTGCGTAGAAAAAGGTTTCATTAATAACACAGCCAGCAGTTGCGGCATCTTTACTATCCCCATAAGGCGCTAAATTTTGTATTCTTGTTCTGGCCATGTTGTGATTGCTGCTTATGGTGAGGCCAGACTACGACAGCTTGGTAGCCACAAGGGTGTCAACATATGACTTATAGTATCGTCTTGCAGCTCCTGTAAGGACGTTTCAGCAGTTCTTATTTTGATCCCGCAGCTATTTCCAGGGCGAAAAATACACATTGTTTGTTGTTGCACTTGCTGCTGATAATCTCAAGGACTACTGTGAAAGGTATTCCTTTGTTGTTATTGAGGTTGTGTTGTCCGTCAGTGATAACCAGAATTATTAACTCATTGATTGTTCCAACTCGCAGCAGCGTAAATTCGGAGCGGGGGTATTGTACGGTTGTAGCACAGTCAAACTCGGAACATGATGTGGAAACAATTCCTAGCAGAGAAGAGATTGGTAAGAATCGATGACATTGTATGTCGAGGACAGTTGTTCCAGACAAATAAAGAGGGCATTTTGCATGTTACAGTCAACTGGTCTGTTTCTGACATAACTGCCGGCACTGAGCCACTCTCCATCACTTAGTCCTAGGAGGGATCTCAAGCCGGGGTTTAGTTGCAGGGCATAATTGACCTGGAACGCCAATTTTATCAGCCCATTATCGTTGTAAACCTCGAACAACATTTCCAAAAGTGTTCCGGTTATTTGCTTTGAAAGCATGTCAAAGCCGTAATGGTCTGACTCAATCTTTAACGTATGCGTCGCTTGCACAGCAGCAGTTTTGTTGGAACGACTGTGGAATTGCCTTCGTTTGCTGCCACTGTGACAGCTGGGGCAACATGGACAGCTGCAACTAAACTACATTGACTGTCCGGCCTTAACAGAGTGCCAACCAACCCGGTTGGTGATGATAGATTGAAGTCGAACTATAAGACTCCTGAACGGTTGTCAATGTACTGGTGCAGGTGGTTACCTTCCCGTTTTGGACACATTTTAGCCTAATAAACACGATGTTTTCACTTGCATTTTGTTGTGTTTTAAATAGTTCCGACACACCAGCAGAAACTTTGGCCTTTAATAAGCATTGTAAATACCAATCCGGAGGGGTGTTACAAGACAGGGTTATGGGAAATGACCTCACACCAACCGATATACAAGTCGGGATTATGAAATCACACAACATTGCTGTCAGCTTTCCTGACGTTTTCATAAAGGAACAAAACCCTGACTATATTTTACCCTAAATCAATACACATTTCGCAAACCACACCAATTATATTTTGGCAGAAACAGTTGAAATTTGCAGTTTGGTGTGCTACAACCGGCTGCGGTGTGTAAGTACAGGAACATCTCCGCACAAGAGCAAACCGAAATCCAAGCTGTCGGAATGACATGATAACTCGCTTTATGTCCACTTCCGCAGGACATGACCTGGAATGCCTTTAACAACCCATACGACTGTCAGGTCTACAACCAAATTTGAGCTGAGTTTGGGGTTTCCCTCCATTCAGATTGAAGGAAGATACATAGCAAGAATGTGCTCTCAGCGATGCTTGCTTCAACGGCTCCACACGTTGGAAACATAAAACGGTACATACGGAGTTTGGGGAGCCTACACCTGCTATTGTATTCACTGCTCTAGTATAATTATGCAGCAGGTACAGTCGAATACTGGAGAAACATATCGACTGATCAATTTGCTTGTTTTGTTAGTTTTGACGGCACTTTTAAGACATTATTGACTTATTAATAAAGGGAGCTAATTCCTTTCTCAAGGACACAGCCGAGTTGATCATCATGCAGAAATTAGTTATTACGAAAGCGTGCTCCGCTACGCTAGTTTGAGAGCTTATTATGTGTTTTCCGTAGAGTTGTACATGGCCCCAAGTGACATGCAGTTCCGCATTGACACCATCCAGGACTACAATACTGAAAGTGAAGTCACGACGGAAAGTCAGCGGCCTTAGCTACGATGTTAACTCAATTCCTTCCTGGCGCCAATCCTAAAAGGAGAAGAAAGCACAATAAATACTAGCCCGGATCAGCCGCCACTTCCACTGCTAGTTATGGCCAACAAATTAGTGCTCACGAACATTCCCAATCCCGCCAGGATGCTGGTTTATTACCAATCAACCCAGCACCATTGTCCATAACCAACAACTGATTTATGCTTCAAAACGTCTCACTTTTAATATCAGCCTGACCTCGACCGATGCTGACAGAGTGATTGTGAACAGCATTGGCGAACCATCATCAAGAAGCTATGCATCATAATAGAGGGCAAAGAAGTTCCAAGTATTGACGATGCCGACATACGAGGTAGCTACAATGACCTCTGGATGACGCCACGCGAGTGCGAGGATGCTACCTAACTCGGTATCGTCTTTAGAAACATTCTAACCCTCCGGGTAGGTGCCGGAAATGCGGATGGTGCCCCAAACAGCGCGGCTGACCAGTCAGTCGCAGATGGATAGGATGGCAGCTTGTATGTGTACTTTGAAATTGAATTGCTCGAGGCACAACTACCCTTTTACGAGTTGTGAGCTAGTCGGTAATAACAATTCTAGAGTGGTGAAGACATGTGGCCCTCTGCTTTGAACTGCTCGAGGTACACATGCCCTTTACTCAAAATTGGATGAACAGACACGTGAGTTACGAACAAATCATTAACGACCACTTCAGAGTGATAAAGGCCGCTGGCGATGCCAAAGTCAGTATCAATTACTGGTTTCTCATTTGAATACGACATGCAGCAATATTGACCTAAAGCGCTCGCTGAAGGACGTACAGTTTCTCTCTGTGGACCCCGATATACTTTACAGAGACAACGTTAAAAATGTGAACATTACGGCTTAATGCAAACCCAACCAGCTGTTCTCCGAAGAAATTATGCCATGCAAACACTTTGACGAGACCCACTGTAGGGCTCGAAAGTAATGATAATCCGCTATCCCGCTGTCAGTCATTTGCCGAGGGATCGCTAAAACCACATGCGTCACTAATCTGTTGGAGCAGTGAAATATTTCCGCCGGTCGCTATTATAACAGTTAACAAGTGGTCTTGTGTCGTATGCATCAAATAAAACGTGCGAATACATTCCCTTTCATGGTTAATTGGTCTGTTTATTGTATAAATTTAATACTGACCAAATTCCTGTACTTGACGAGGTACAATAAATGCCCGCGGCGGAAATTGACAGGTGTTATTCCACACATCAAGTAAATTTGGGTGAGTATTGTCAAAACAGTCTTCGCGCACATGGAACTAACCTGGTGTACTAGTCTCAAACACTGATTTCAATAAGGATGAAAACAAAAGATATAGGGCGTGTGTCTTGTATTGGCCAATCAGAAACGTTCGCGTTGGTCTACGCAACAAATAATGCATAAGAATGACTGAAATATGACCCAGGAAAGGCTGTTATGTTGTGCACTTTCTGCATCGAGTATTCGGATAAATAGGAAAGTGCGCGGGGTACTTCATTTGTCGATGGGTGCAAAAACTCTCACAAATTGTCCCTGTGATCACATTAATTATGGTGCTCCTTAACTCACTTTACATCAAGGATTATAACCCAAGAGATGCCATAAACCAGTGGCGTGATGTTCGACCAAGAATTAGAAGACCAGAAACTAGGCCGTATGAACCTAGATCTGATGATGAATTAGATACAGAAAGTTAATATGAACTTTCAACTTTCAGTGAGTCTTGTTTGTGATATACAGCAGTTATTGTTTTGAGTTAATGTTAATGATCAATGAATGTTGATCAAGAAACTGAATGACTTCTGTTTGATATTTTTGCAGGATCAGTTAAATTTAGGCAGGATCCGTAAATATTTGATTATGGTGACTTTGTGAATTGAACAAAATCATAAAGTTTCAACATCTACCGCCGGTATTTCGTCGCCGGTTGTCTCCGCTGAGTACTGTGCAGCTGACTAACTTGGTTATTACCGGCGACATAACGAGCAGTAGGTGTAGGTGCTTAAGCATGAGTACATCTCTGCTGGGAAAGATCTTTGCCGGCAAATCTCGTGGGTGGCGCTATTTTATCAAAAGGATAGCCGCTCGTTTAACGACGCCTTTGACAAAATGACTCAGTGCTGCATGAAAAACGCGCTGTGCTGCGTCCTGCTCTTATCAAAAGGTATGCGGCGCTTTTGGTAAAAACATAGTCAAATCACGATTACAAGCTAACAAATGCTTAGCCTTGTTGAGGTACTTATAATCGCGCAGCTGGCGGTTTTTATCAACTTCGCTGCAGAGGTTTACATATGTCATGAACTACCAGATGAGTTGCTAGACTAGAGTAGTGCTAGTCATTCTGATGGTGCTAGAACTATCGGAGCGATTATTAAAGGAAAGGGGACCGAGAAAGAGCGTGCACTTCTAGCGACACTAGTGGCCAGAGACAAGTCTCAAGAGGATCTCGGGCGCAAACTATTGCCTGCTAACATTGATAAAAATAACCCGGACAATGTATCCGGGATCTACGCACGATGCAATGTGCGGCTGGGAATATTTATGATCATAAGTATTGGAGACACAGCACTCTGCTTTTACTCAGAGTTGGCAGTTTCTTTTTGCCAATTTCGCAGTACAAACTACCACAACTTGTGGCCGACCTGGAACAGGACTCATTTGTTGAACACGCGCCCACCGCTGTTACATACGAGCTTTATCCCTGTTACGTACCGCTCTTTGTAATGCTTTCAGTAGTACTAACTACAGTCCAATACTTTGAATTTGGAAACCACTGTCCATCAGTTATACACAATGACGGAAAAAGCAAAAGTGCAGCATGCCTCGACTCTAAGGTGAAAAAACAACCACGTGAGACTCCAAATGAGTCTGAACTGTTGGAACAGCAATCGGAACAACTAGCAACAGTGCTGCAGTGCAGCACTGCTGTTAGTGGCCAAAAGAACTCTAAAAAAGTTTACGTGCGAAATCGGCGAGTGGGTGTTCGTATGTACAACGAGGAAACACTGCTGCAGGAACTACACGAAGCCAAAGAACGGCTGCGCACCGCGAAGCATCGTAAGCGGAAATGTTGTACATGCTCCACTTGAGTTAAGGTAGAGAAAGATAGGTGAAGAAAGACTTAAAACACGCGATTAAAGAGGATGGATTTGCATTGCGAAATGTCATAAGGATGCAGCATATGCAGCGCCACAACATTATGACCGTCCTGACGCATCTTATCGCAGATGAAATTCCATGGCAAGACAGAAAGCAGTTGCCATTTGCTCTGCGAGTACGATCTCGTACATGGCTCGTTTCACCGGGTCCTGGATGCTTTCCATGAACGAGAAGTGGGTATACTAGCTCGCGAGCCGCTTCGTCATGGTCGTCGATCCCACACACACCTTCATACCTCAGAAGTGGGTTAGGCTTTACTCGATGCTTATGTATAGGTACGTTGTACATCACAAGAAGTGCGCTAAATAGAAATATACCTGGATGAAAGTCAGGGTTATCCAAGAGTGGGATGGAACTATTTACCCATGGGGAGAAAACCGAAGGTTGTTTCTTTTCGCATCGAAGGCGTTTTTTTCCCCTGCCAGTCGTGTAGCAAATTTTGCCTGTTGTTCTGCTTAAGACGAGTCACTCGTACCTTAGGCTCAAGACTCAAGCAGGTACTAAGCCAGCAAAATCCACACCTTGTCTTAAAAAAGCTTGGTAACAATCTCCTTGTCTGATGGAACAAACTCTCGTAGTGTCGCACGAAGTGTTTAGCGTCCTTACTTGTATGGTCAACGCCGTTGTTTCCCAAGGAACATGTTCTTTGAATTTTGTTGCTGAGCGAAACCTCAAATTATACCATATAGGAATTTTCTCCTACCGCTGCTGGAACTGGCCTTGGGCATCGTAGCGCTGGAACTTGCGGTGCAGAAATATGCTTCGACTTTTCCGAAAAGTCACGAGGTAAGTCCTTTGATGCATCGTTTGGAGCCTGATTGTTACTCACACCTCTTTGATGCAACTCAAGTAGATATCTAAGGTTGTCCTCGCCTTCCATCTTTATTAAATTGCCAACTGAGCTATTGTTTAAACGAGCGTTAGAACTGTATATAGGTTTATAATTTGTTCCAAACAAATTATTGCTGATATTATTTGCTTATAAACTACACATCAATAAAACCCAATCTTAAAAATTCCTCTAGTAGTAGTCATTCCGCTTTCGTTTTGTCTAACATACATATTCCCATTTGCAGGTCTTTCCGGAAATTCTTGAGATTTGCTGACAATTCAGAGCTTTCTTTTGATCTAAATCTTAGTCTTTGATTATTAACGAAAATCATGGACAGAGTCTAAACCTATCTGATTTGCGTTTGCCTTCTTCAAGAATGTGCCTTGAAAATTGTCTCAGTGGTGTCTTTATCTGCTTGGAGATTTGACATTTAGCCTGAGAGTTTCTTCTCCTCTTGGATATTTTCAATGTGGCTATGGATCTTTTCGTTTTGGTCCACTTGTTCATGAGACCCTTGCAGATAATCCTTCTATCACAGTGGCAGCCGAAACGGTGTCCACTCGAGCAAGTGATCAAAGTTTCAGACTACATGATGTCCCATCTCAGCAAACGTGAGGACCTCTCTTGGCTTATGACGGGCATGCCGCTTCAGGATCAACCACCGGAAATTATAATCTGCGCGGATGAAGGTAAAACTGGCTGGAGCGCCCATCTTATTCCTTTTTTTGGTTGCCTTTTGGTCTTTTGGAAGCAATCCACGCACATGAAATCCACGTTTAAATCCGGTACATCCCAAGGCATGCTAATTGTCATGGCAGACTCGCTACCCAGACAGAATCAAATGATTCACTGAGAAATGTCCATTCACTTCTTGGTTTACAGTTGAACTTGCACCTAATGGTGCTTATCCCTAGTGGACCTCATTGCAATGAGGTGGAATGCTAAGCTCGCAACTTTCATCTAGCCAATCCCAGATCTGAATGCATGGGCACTCAATGCCCTTTCTCTGAAATAGAACGGACTCAATGCATACTCTTATTCCCCAACCCCGCTGACTCCCATGGTAATTTATCAGTCGAGAGAATCTGAGTGATGCCCAGTCATAATCACTCTACTCAGGTGGAAAGTTGTATGGATCAGCGACCTCCTTAACCTGTTAGTGGAGATTCCATGGACATTCTACCTTCTTCTTCTTATTTTATTATCTTAACCCAGAAAATCTGAATCTGCAATTGTTGCTCATATCAAACAGGCCAGGACTGTACAAATTGGTTATCCAGATGCCCATGAACCGTCGATTTGCACACCACATTTTTTCCTGATCATCCTTTTTAAGATCAGCATTTTCTCTCTCAAGTCATTATCCACATATCCAAGCAGCTTGGTTATTCCCTACAACATTCAGGTTGAGGGATCACCTGGGAATTGAGAGACTTATCAACGCTTGTATCCCTAAAACTCTATGACAATATTTGATTGACTTTTTAGAGGATTTACTTGAAAGAGTTTGCTCTTTTTTGTTTTGCTTGAATTCAATTAGGCTGAAATTTGGAAATATTGTTCTCAATAAAATGGTCAAACAAATTTTATAAATTGCATGCAACATGCAGAAATGCAAAGCTCATGCAGAAAAGTAGTAAAGTCATTTACTTTCTAATAATGGTCCTCTTGTCATGAATAATCTAAAACGAATGTATTTGCACTTTGGTTTGAGTTCGTTCTGGGTCCTGTTAATGGCCTCATGTTTATGTGGGTTCTGTTATTAAAGATCCATCAATCCATTCCTTTGAATTAGTTGGTCCGTCCCTAGTAGCGATGGAGCAGTCTTGTATGTCAGAGAGTTTTTATCCAGTTTTGCATCATATTTAAGATCATTCTTGTATCAGAGCAATGTTTCAGACTTCAAATTGCTTTAAACTCCAGAAGGTTGCGAACCATTGCTTAATCATTATATTATGTTTAAAGAAAGTACACAGAGTTCAGGTTGGTGTAGATACCCTTGCACAATGTTCCACAATTATGTTAAACAGTTTTATTTTGACAAGTAAATATTAATCAGCTTGATTATATATAATATAAGTTTTTATTATTTATAGCTAAATGTGTATTCTCTCCTGCATAATGAGGCCCAATTAAGTCTCATGTGAGAAGTTTAGGAGCTCTGTGCCACATTATGTTTTTGCAGGTTGATGGATTGACACTAAAATTAATTTACTATCTGACTTTTGATAGTTTGAACAATGCAATTATATGCCATTCGAACACAAACAGCCAACTAATACAGAAAAATGGACAGGTTTTAATATTCATTCTAAAAACGTACACTTAATATACGACAGCACATCACACATAAAAGATATACTTTCATTACACTGCAGTACATAATCTGGTACCTAACAATAAAGAACACAATACAATCGTATCCACATAATTATACAATCTCTCCTTAGACAACATTATAGACAATACCCTTATTAAAAGAACTTATATGTGACTTATAAGTCACATGCATTCATCACTTATTATGATTTTATAAGTTAACTATAAGGGACCATTCCATTCACTTTTCTTACAGGTCACTTAAAAGTGACATAGAGGTGGATGATTAGGATTTTATAAGCAAATCAGATATTTCAATTATAAATCAAGTATTCTTTACTTATGAGTAAATTATAATTGAATCGCAGATTTGTTAGCCTGTCTAACTTATAAGTGATTTGAGTGAAATGTGATCCATTCACTTACTACTTTTGTAAATGATATAAGCGAAATGAGAGTCGTTCACTTGCTAACCTTATGTATGACATAGGCGTATCCCTGCCACAAATAGTTGACTGACTCCTATGACATTTCAAGGAGAAGTTAGCCCTGAATATAATCTTGGGATAGAATTCCACAATTTTCTACATGTTTCATCATTATGGAATTGAGGACAAACCCCCAAACAAAGGCCTTTCTGACCTTACCAATTTCAACTTGTCTCAATGGAAGTCCTCTGCCCTTTTTCCGAAATGGAACCTACCGTGGGCTCTGACATGGTTTGGAACAAGGTATCATTTGAACCACTGTCTAGAGCCTCGCTGTTTCATCTTTAGTATAAGACCAGCTTCCTAGTCCCCTTAGCGCTATCGGACTGACCCAGTAAAATTCATGCCTTATCGGTCGATCCAAACTATCTGCGATTCCGCCCCGATGATTCTGTTCTTTAAATGATGGTCCCTATTTTGATGATAGTAACTGGCTCTCACTCATTACTAATCAGGTTTTGGTCTTTAAACCGCTATTTTTAGACCCTTTTTCCAATTGTGTCTTCAGCATCCGATTAGTGTACTGAAGTGGTACATACTATGATCTGGGCTGATCAGAAGAGTGTGGTCTCAATTGTTATTAACACTCAAAGAAGGAATGGACAATAGTTCTGCTCAAACTCTTTCGTACTGAATACATTGGGCTACACTGGTCTACAGCCAAAATGCTTCCGCAATAAATGTTGTCAAACTTTACTAATTCTGTGTCACTGAGAACGAAAATGATGCTTAAAATTGTTGATTGTTTCTAGTTTAAAAGATATTATACTGGGTCAGTATATACGACCCTTGACTTGGGAATGGCGTAAGATAAGTGAGTTATAAAGGGAAGGGATCTCAATTTAAACCAGAAATGACTATAATACATCTTTGACTGGATCTATGAATAAATCTATGACTGGGTTTGGACAGTACTTGTTTTTTAGGCAAAACAATGAATGATGCAATCTGATAATTATCTGAGTAGAGTGATAATGCTATTCCTAGAAGTCATGGATGATTCAATCATAACTAAGCTTACATCACTCTGCTGAAGAAATTGCTCTATATCAGCTCTACAAATTATACACTGTCGTGCTCTCTTATTTGTCAGTGTTTGATTTTGCAAAGGGACACATTTCTGTTTAGCCAAAGTGAGCAGAGATGCCTCGTACTTGTGTGAACAATGCAGATAACTTCTGCTATGTTTGTGGTGAAGTGACTTTTGCATCACAAAAGCGCAGTGTAACCACTATGGTTAAGATAGTCTATCAGCTTTATTTTGGCTGCAAAATTGGAGATCAGGACAAGATGTGGGTCCCACGCATATGCTGCAACACTTGTGCAACAAATCTTCGCTAGTGGTTGAACAGGAAAAGGAAATCTATGCCTTTTGCAGTGCCAATGATTTGGAGAGAGCCAACAGATCATATCAGCAATTGTTACTTCTGCATGGAGCCTCCAGATGGGAAAGGTGTGTCAAAGATGAAAAAGTGGACTGTGCATTATCCAAACATTCCGTCAGCTAAACGCCCAGTACCCCACGGAGAAGGACTGCCGGTTCCTGATGCACCAGAATCATTCTCACTTGAGTCAGACGAGGAAGAGGAAGAGGATGAAACGTCTTGTCCTGAACCATCAATGTCACATGACCCATATTTTCTCCCATCCTCCTCCTCTGAACCACACCTCATAACACAAGAAGAACTGAATGACCTTGTCAGGGATTTGGAACTACCCAAGAGTAAGGCAGAACTGTTGGACTCCAGACTACAGCAGTGGAATCTCGTGGCAGGTGATGTTAGGGTTTCCATGTTCCGTGACCGTCAAAAGGATCTTGTCCCATTCTTCTTCATGGAAGGTGATCTTGTAGCCTGCAACAACATCGATGGTGTGATGGCAGCCCTCAACATCGTTCATGATCCTGATGAGTGGAGACTGTTCATTGATTCATCGAAGACGAGTCTTAAAGCTGTTTTGCTGCATAATGGCAGTGTTTTGCCATCAATTCCAGTTGGTCATGTAGTCCATATGAAGGAAACCTATGAAAACATGAAACAACTTTTGAGATGCATAAACTATGACCAACATCAGTGGCAGCTTTATGTCGATTTCAAGGTTCTTGCTCTCTTGCTTGGTCTGCAGACTGGATACACAAAGTACTGCTGTTTTCTCTGCGAATGGGATAGTCGTGCGAGAGATTCCCACTACACCAAGAAAGATTGGCCACTCCGACAGTCATTGGAGCCTGGGATGAAAAGTGTTCAGCATCCACCACTTGTTGAATCAAGGAAGATTGTGTAACCACCCTTGCACATCAAGCTGGGTCTGATGAAGAACTTTGTCAAGGACAAAACACAAGCAGCTTTCAAGTACCTCCGTGGAAAATTTCCAAGGTTAAGTGAAGCTAAGATAAAGGAAGGTGTCTTTGTTGGGCCTCAGATTCATGAACTTCTTCAAGATGATTCATTTCACGGTGCAATGCGTGGCAAGGGAAAGTAGGCATGGAAAGCCTTCCAGTTAGTGGCAACAAATTTTCTCGGAAACAACAAGGCAGACAACTACAGAGAGTTGGTGGAAAACCTCCTCAAGGCATACAAATGCCTTGGTTGCTACATATCACTAAAGGTAAATTTTTTGCACTCTCATCTAGATTTTTTTCAATTCGAACTGCAAAACAGTGATCGACAAGCATTGCGAGCGATTTCACCAGGACATTGCAACAATAGAGAAACGCTATCAGGGCAAATGGAGCCCATCAACGCTTGCAGACTATTGCTGGGCAGTGACAATAGATGCTCCATTTAATGAATACAAGAGACAAGCCAAGAAGCGCCGAGTAGACACTGAATAAGGACTAAACTATGTATTTATATATATATATATATATATATATATATATATATATATATATATATATATATAGATATATATACTAGTTTTTTTACTTTTGTTTTAATATCTTTTCTATTTATATAACCCTTTTGCTGTTTTTTAAAGTGTTACATAAACAGGACAGGTGAAATATTATCATGTAAAGCATCCATAAACACACGAAAAGACCTAGGTTTACAATTTATGATTAAAACTCTACTATGTACGCAATATACATAGACGTAAAATGTAAAAACTTAAATATTTTGGAAACAGTAGCCAATCAGTTGTTTTAATTGTCATATTTGAATTCAGCACATCAAAATCCCTAATAAATAGCACATTTTATTTCTGAAGCAGACGACTTCGAAAAAATTGTAGACCAGTGCTATCTGTCACAGGATGAAGCCGGGTGAGGACTGGATTAGTGAAGACACCGAAAGCAACTGCGTTAATAAGGTGTTTATTTATAAACGCAATTTAAAGATGAACAAATCTGACACCATTATAACAAAAAGATAAGGAAAATTATAAAGTTCCTAACATGGAACTATCAACAACAGGTAACTCAACGAGGAAAATCAAAGATGAATTTAACGAATGGAATTTTAAACAAACGTGAATAGCATCCTATCACCAATCAACAAATAAGAGTATATGATCTACACCAAAATATAAACAAGGTCTTATTAAGTACCAAGGGTGACCAAAGCATGTGATTTATGCGCTTATCAATATGATACTCATCAATTTATCAATTCATCAAGCGATATTGGAATATGTATGAATTTATGAATATATCGTTCATATAACGAAAATGAAATGGGAATGCATGAAATTATGAATCTATCCCACATATAGCGACATTGAAATGGGAATGAATGTGATCTTGCACAGATAGCATTATTGAGATAACAATAAAATGGAACACGCAATAAATATAACTATCGTGGCGCCCGTTTGACGACCAGGATGTATCTCCGGTTCCACCCGCTCTAGTCCATGGTCAAGGAGCCACCACGCATGGTCCACCCCTCCCAGCCTGTTGAAGGATCCCTCGAGAGCCTTCACATTAACACAGACCCGTTGGTCGAGAAGACTTGCTCCCTCGCATCGAGAAAACCAGTACACTCTTCCGACACAACGTCACCAGACACAGCGTACACGTCACACGAAACCACACAGAGTTCTGTGACTTCACACCACCAAACCATACATAAGGAACAGCTAAAAGTATAACAACTAAACCGTGTAGTACATATGACACGGTTAGTACTTTTGTATTGATAGATGTTGCGCATGCGCGCACATGAATTACATCTCGTTACACATTACATTAATCATTCAATGCATGCTGCGTATAATTAAATAAAATCCGTCTGTTCAGTTACAACAAATAGCTAACTTGAACCAGCCTATAGTATTTCTAATATCATGGCGTTGTATGACCTAGGTATTGACTCTCTGTAGAATTTAGAATAAATTCTAAAACATCTAATATATGAAACAATTATGTCATATAAAACGAATAGTGATAAAGAATACAATCTTAAATTTCACATACCTCTACAGCTGAAGTTTTGCTCCCGTAAAGAGGTAAGCTTTCTGACAAGACTCGTCGTAGTGTAATTTGTTTATAGAGAATTCGCTCTATATGTACTCTAGCTGTGACAGATATGCGCAGCAGCTAGGTACGTGAGTTTTCACTGCAGGCAATTTGCACGTGCAGCATGGAGTGAATCGCGCTCAGTATTTCAAAATAACTAGAACCGAAAAAATAAACAACCCCCGAGTAACGCTCTAGTCGGAAACGAAACCCGAATACATTTTTGATCACATATACATATTGATATAAACCATACAATTCCGTGACACTATCTGTTAAGTTTGCAGTCAATTAACCCAAGACCACATGAATATCTTGTGCATATCGGCTCAACAAATAAGGGTAGTCGCCACTAGCATTGCATTTGATTGAAAATTTAGCCCGAACAGCATTATTCAAGCCACGGGACGGGGTCTGAAATGAGTTGCGACAGCGTATATTTGAAGACCTTTCATTCCAAAGATCTCAATATAACCTTGTGAGACCCATATCTGCAACACAATCGCCTACATTCTAAGGCAAATCAGCAGCTGCCGGCTACTCTAATTCATCTGTATTTGTAAGGCCAGAATTGTTTTGTTAAGATTGTGTCCACGAATTGGTCCGTGCCAATCCTAACCTGCATCTCACATGAGACTTGACGTCACTTACGTTAGGAGACCAGAGCCAGGGCCAACAAAGAGAATGTAAATCCCTCATCATCTTACCTATTCCTGGAATGTATTATTATTGGATAATATATTTGAAAAAGAAACCAATGTTTTGGGTAAAATATGTTTCTTCGATAATACTTACATTATCATAACACGTGCCTTTTCTGTAGTTACATCCCGGGAAGAACGTGTACTTCCGCTCCAGTAGTAACTGATGACTGATGTGATTTGTCACCAGTCCCTCTATCCACTCTTATTTGACTTCTTTCTTGGAAACTAGATGACGTTTTGTCACAATCTTTCTAAAACAAGTCAAAAGATGTTATTGATGTCCTTTGAGGCCTGGGAAGGCTGGGGTTGCCAGGTAGCGGATGCGCTACTAACGTATTATCATCAGGCGATTATTATCTCAGAAACATCTTATATTCCAAAAATTGTTTTTTTTATTTCTATCCCTTTTTAAGCCAACCGGATGAAGTACATGGTGCAAAGAAATTTATAACGAAAATTATGAATGTAATCAATTTCTTTTATTAGTTTTTTGCAAGATTGATCATTTTTCTATTTTAACATTAGTGTTTAATATAATGTGCATGAATATTTTGATTTAAAATACTTCACACTGCCTTTGTAATCCTTATTAAATCTTAAACATTTTTTATTTTCTAATGTTTATGCAGAAGACTTGAATTTGGAAACATTTTGAAAGCACCTTGCAAATGCATACATTCGAGTATTACAAAATAGATACAGACCTTCATTGCTCTAGTTCAATGAAAAATCTAAAGATAACACCAGATGGTGATCCGATTTTCTTTTGCTTATAGCTGAAGTGGATCGTAGAGTCACTGAGTGAACATCATCTTGGAGCCAGACGGGCAATACCTGAGGTCACCGATGTAAAAGTTGAAGGTATTGTATTTTATTGAATTCTACTGGTCATAAATCTGAAGACCTTATGTGATGGTCCGTTGTCCGTCGTCCGTCCGTCCGTTAGCATAAGTTTGTTATTGCTACTTCTTCTAAATTACTTGGAGGTTTGCCATGAAACTTTACGCAAACATTCATCCAACTGTCTAGTTTTACCTAAATGAAAATGGTGTTGCTCAAACATCCAGTATGGCAGCCACAGTGGCCATCTTGAAACTTTTGTTATAGCTACTCCTGCTGAATTAATCGATGATCACATCAACACGCGGCATTCACTGAAAGACTTCTTATGGTGTCTAGCTGGTTATAAATAGAAATGGTGCCTATCTGACGTCCAATATGGGCACCATGACTGCCATGTTTAAGATATTGTTATCGCTACTCCTCCTGAATGGAAAGTAATATTGACCCGGGTTTACACCAGAAGACTTCTTATGATGTTTAGTTAGGCCTAAACGAAATTGGTGCTGATCTGAGATTCAATATGGCTGCCACAGCAGCCATTTTAAAAATCGTATTATCGCTAATCATTTTGAACGGAAAGACGTATTGACGTTAGATTTTCATCACCAGACTTCTTATAACGTTTAGATGGTCCCACATGAACATGGAGACAAATTAATGTCCAATATGACCTCCATATCTTGTTATGGGTACTCATTCTGAATGGATGGTCATGTTAACATGTGGTGTTCACTACTTGAGTTCTTGTGATATCAACTTGGTTCCAAGTCAAAATCGTGCTAATCTGATGTCCTGTATGGCCGCCACATTGGTCAGCTTCAGAATCTTGTTATCGTTAATCCTCTTCAACGAAAAGTAATATACTGTTATGGGGTTTTCTCCAGAAGACTTTTATATATCTAGTTGGTGCTAAATGAAAAGGGTGCCGCTTGCACGTTCAATATGTCCGCCACAGTGGCCATCTCAAAAATCTTGTTAGCACTACAGCTCCTGTCTTGATGGTTGTATAAGCATGGGTTTTCACTGAAAGACTTATTATACTGTCTAGTTGGTCATAAATGAAAATGGTGCAGATCTGATTTTCTTTATGGCCGCCACAATGGCCATTTTGAAAATCATGTTATGGCTACTTCTACTTGATGGTTGGTTGCATCGATATTGTGGTTTCACGAACTGACTTATTATGAGATCTAGTTGGTCCTAAGTTATAAGGTACCAATCAGATATCCAATATGGCCAGCATGGCAGCCATCTTGAAAATATTGCTATTTTTACATCTCTGAAATGGAAAGTCATATCAGCATGCGGTTTCCACCAGAAAACTTCTTCTGGTGTAGTTTTGGTCCTGAATGATGTATCGTTTGTCCTAAATGAAATTGATGCTAATCTAACATTCACAGCAGCTAATTTGAAAATCTTGTTATTGCAGAAGAATATCAGAGATGGTTTCAACACTCCGCAAAATAAAAGGAAGAAATGGGCTTATCTTGAATTCCTAGAAATCCTTTTTCAAAGGAAAGCATCAGTTTCTTCCAATGATTCTTGTTCTTTAGCATTTTATTATTATTATTATTATTATTATTATTATTATTATTATTATTATTGCTAAAAGAATGATGAAAATTCAGAAATTATATCCATCGATAATCTCCTTCTAGTTTTGTGCTATTAACATGATTAAAACTGGACATCAGTGATATTATTTTACAAAATCCTATGTTTACTTATATTATGATTTGTGTCTGCTACCTCGCATGACTGTCATCCTACCTGGCATAACATCAAACTAGCAGCTGGATTGAAAATTTTTACTTTGACTTGTTTTTATGATGTCATCACATTCATAAAGTAACAATTATAGCTACCGGTATGTCAGTTTATTTTCAAGTGTATATTATATTTCTGTGTTTAACCAATTATTTTAATTTAAAATTTTTTTTAAAAAACAAATCTTGTACGCACATCTAAATGTCAAACAAAATTGCAAATGCATGTTTTACCTTTTTAATTCCTTAATGGTCCTAAAAAGTAATATTTTAACTAACACCCATTTTATTGGGGAAAATGAGAACATCAATGAACCATTTGTATTGATGTGGGATAGAGAAATACCGCCCCTGAAGTCATAATTTGAGTGTAGAAACTCTAGAAGTGCATACACAACATCTTGGTACAAATGAGCAATTCAGCTGAACCTCAAAGCATTGGCTATACTTATGACAACCACATTTGTTTGTATGTTACGTTTAAGTAGTTTTTTCTTGTAAATTTGTCTGCCCTTGTCATTTTCTATTGATGGAATATATACTTTATCCCTCACATAACTACATCCATTGTGTCTGTTCACTCCATCACAAATGTTAGGTCCGCTCAATACATTTTGATGGATAGAAACCAGAATTCAAGTTAAGGTCACTTGTTTTAATTTTCACAATTGTTTAGCTCACTACTATGAAGCAGAAATAAGCTATTGTACTACCTCAACATTGACACCAGTGTCCGAGGCTAAACAAGCGTATATATATATATATATATATATATATATATATATATATATATATATATATATATATATATATCCTTAGTGCATCTCAGCGATTCTTTCTTCTTAGGCCCTAAGCAGTTTTAATAGTAGGTTTCATAGCATCTACCCCCTGGGGTGGGGGGCTAAGTATACAACTTTGTACATAAAGTCATGTACATTAGTTGTACATTCTTTGTTAAGTTTGTGCATATAGCTTAACTTGGTGAGTGGATGCATCTTGATGAGTACTACATTTTACAATTTACTAACTTTGGTTACATTTTTGCATTTATCTCATGACCAAACATGCTTTGTTGCACCCTATATATATATATATATATATATATATATATATATATATATATATATATATATATATATATATATACATACGAATACATAATATTATCATACAGGTTAGATAATGTTTTGATTGTAACCATCAACCTATATACCGTCTCGACCATGCACACCAAAAAGTGATGCTACAAAGTCGGTGGTATAGGCATTCGTGCGTAGCAGACATACCCGCATGTCGACCCAGTAATTAATTGTCATCTAAATACAAAGTCCATCTGGATTCGTTCTACAGAAATCAAGGTATATAGAAGTTATTATAGGGAACTACCAATAGACACCAAACAGAGTTATTAGAGCTGAAACCAATAACCGAACATTCAAATATCCGATTGAAAATCGGTATTTGAGTATTCGTTTCTTTATCAAGTGAGTAGCAACATCTAAAACCATACTAAGCAGTTGACTGTGCAAACAAATGGATCACATTATAACTTCCTGACACATTTTGTACAATAAACAAACAAGGCAACACTGAATTAGACTACAAGTGAGCAACTTCAAATATACTTAATCGCCTAATTTGCAAACACCCGCTCAAAAGGTAATGGTTAAATTCTGAATAGTCACATTGCTCACAACATCGGCTATTATATTCATTGTCATTCATGCGCTATTGAAAAAAAAATGTGCTGTATGGCAAGTTGATAAAAAACATGGCATACAACAGCGGTCATATCAAAGTCAACAAAGCATTTATGTATAAATCTATAATTAAGACCGCTTTCCATGGTCATAACCTTATTTTTATATTTGAATATATTGAAAGATAAAGGGAAGACAAATATGAACAACTGTCTGTTTCTTCCTCCGAAAGGTAGGTCTGATAATTCTGAAGCCTCCAACTCGAGGTGGATTATTCTATCAAAAGAGCTTATCAATCTATCACTGAGAGAAATCTTTCCTTCATAAGAATCAAAGTCCACAAAGTAAGGCTATTGCTGCATCTTGGACTCTTTTTAATCATTCTTTTCTGGATGATGGTATGATACCTGCTTTCAAATTGTCTCACTCCAAAGGCATCTAAGAATAAGGGCCCATTGTATCAGCCCAGCAAGTTGTCAAACTATCATCTGGTCTGCAGTAGAGCACCCTACAGTCAACACATGTAATGTCACTCTGGCAGCTAGTTATGGGGCCATCAGCCACCTCACCCCCCTCCTCTATGCTGGAAAAGTCTGCAACGAAATAATAAGTAATATGAGTTAAATTAGTTTCCCCTCCCCCAACACCCCAAACCTCCCCCAAAACATATAAAAAATACATTTGAATTGAATATGCTCATTTTCTTCTTTGGTCAACTTCATTCATAATTGTATTCATACCTTGATTATATCAGACGAACAGGATTACGTTATAACATAAAAAGTTGGATATCACAATTATGTCATAGTGTCATTATCGACGACGGATATCCTTTTGGACAAAATCAGAGTATATAATACAAGAAAATATGGTAAAACCTGCCATGGTTGTGTGGAAGGATAACATGTTGTAAATGTGTGCACACAATATAACGTCATCCAGCTTATATGAAGTAATGGTTGCAAAGTAGCAAGTATGTTCATTACGTGTTGGTGGTGGTTGTTGTTGTTGTGTGTGTGTGTGTGTGTGTTTATGTGTGTGTGTGTGTGTGTGTTTATGTGTGTTGGTGCTTAAGTTTTAATGAAAATTCATTCAACATTGAACACTTTTTTTATTAACTTTTTTGAATATGAGAAGTTATAGAGAATCTATTTGTCCATGCAGTGGATATGAAAGCCAAAATACGT
This sequence comes from Margaritifera margaritifera, assembly GCA_029931535.1. Taxonomy (NCBI): domain Eukaryota; kingdom Metazoa; phylum Mollusca; class Bivalvia; order Unionida; family Margaritiferidae; genus Margaritifera; species Margaritifera margaritifera. The sequence continues at coordinate 777,310 of JAQPZY010001361.1, forward strand.
TAAATGTATTAATTTTACAATTGTGTAAATTGAGAACTTTCCTCGCCAACCTTGCAGATGCTATATTAAGATAAGTTCTAGAATGAGCTTAAAGGTAAATATATCTGACAGTGTTCTGTTTTAGAAGAAAATGATTGAAATGTTTGCACATGGTGTGTTATTGGAATGTGGCCTGAATATATTGCAATGGTACTGGTTGCACACTTTCTTTGCACCACTGAGTACCTACTGGCTGTGATATATTGATAAATTACGAGTCACCCATCCAGGGTTGTTAGTTTTCTTCAGATTCTACAACTCCTAAATTTTTATTCCCCCACACGCAAGACTCGAAGCCATCACGAGTATAATTTTTGTATCAGACTTTAAATTTTGTTGTACAATGGACATGAAATAAATACAGTTTATTTGACTACGATAACACGCTATGATGCATATTTTTAATGTGCAAAGTGAATATAGTAGATAAGCACAGTAACTATCTTGCTTGATCACATATACACTTAATTGTGAACGACATATACCCAGATATGCCATACCATACTGCAGTTGCAGATCACGATTTTAAAAAGCACTGCTCTAGCAAACACCTTTTTGCATTTGCGTGCATATTTCATACAGGCACTAAGTATAGTTTGTGTAATAATGATATGAAGTTAGGTGCATGTTATATATTGGCACTAAGTACAGTCTGTGCGGTAATGATATGATGTTGGATGCATATTATATATGGGCACTAAGTACAGTCGGTGTGGTAATTATATGAAGTTAAGTGCATGTTCTATATGGGCACTAAGTACAGTCTGTGCGGTAATGATAAGAAGTTGGGTGCATATTATATATGGGCACTAAATACAGTCAGTGCGGTAAGAATATGAAGAACAGAATTAACATTATCAAAATCAAAGGTCATTGTCATTTTGTATTCTTCACTAATTATTCCTGATAATTACGTTAAGATAACTGAGTATTAGGATACCTAATTACCCTACCTATATGTGAATGTGCGTCTTATCTTGCATATCATATGCCATACTGTAACATATAACATCCAATCACCTCGATCCGTCACCTATCACATGAACTGGTCAATGCAAATCATGCACAGACATGTGCCAGTGTTCCTAGCAGTGTCTCCTGTCACCTGAATTTGTCCGTGCAAATCCTCTATTCATATTTGCCAAAACACTTAGCAGTGTCCCCTATCACCTGTACTGGGTCAGTGTTAAACCTGTAGTGATATGTGTCAGATCACCCAGTAGTGTTTCTTATCACCTCAATTGCTCCAGTGAAATCCTATGCAGACATGTACCAGATTACGTAGCAGTGTCACCTATCATCCGAATTGGTCTATGCAATCCTGTAAAGATATGTTTTGTATGCATGATTTACCAAACTTACCGTCCACACAATTTTCTAAGAAAGGGGTGGGGGACTGTAGGATACTACTCGTCCATGCATGCATACGTGCACAATGGAGCATAATTTGTCATAGAGTGTTTTAGATGGAGACTTTTAACCTTTGGACAACATGATTTGTGATTGGTCAGCGCTTGTGCACAATGGGTTTAAAGTTTTAATTCATCCCCAGTGGATAGAGCTGGTTGTTGGGGCGGGGTTGGGTGGAAGAATAGAGGATGGCAGGGAATGGTGCTAACCATAAATGAGACAAGCATGCGGAAGAATTCAAGCTGAATAATATAATTCCGTAACTCAAACGTTCATCTTGGCATAGCTTGTCATTCAACTGCTTTCATAAAATATGATGAACACTAGCATTAAAATCTGTTAATGGAATGCCATCATAAAGACGTAACAAAATGTAGGCCTGCAAGTATAGCACAGCTGTCATACACCCGTTTGGCAACTATATGGTACTGTGTTCAATGCCTCAACTTTATGTTAGCACTTTGCTTAGAATTTTCATGCCCCTTCATCACAAACGTTTACTCCACTTGGAATCTTACTCAAACATATTCTGGCCAATTAGAAAGCAGTATTTCTATACTCTGAGAAAGATTTTTAAGTCTGTAGTACCTGTGATACTTATTACCCAAACTGCTGAACACCGGTAAATTAAGTTTTATTATTGATTGATTCACTGATTAATGTATAACAGCATATCAAAACATAACAGGTTATGTCATGCCAATGCCATTGGAGTAAAGTACTTAATTGCCCAGAGACAAACCAAGGAGGCTGACATGGCCTGATCCAATGAGGAATCGAACCAACACCCTTCTGTCATGAATCCCGATGCTAACCACTGAATCACTGTGTTTTTCTCGTTTTGTGATGGACGGGACAGGTTTCTACCGTCTATGAAAATGCTTCAGGCACAACAACTAGACTATCTAGAATACACAGAATAAGCTGTTACAATTACATTGTGTAGTGTAATCAACAATATGTGAGTAAAGATTAATCTGTTACATATAAACTATTATGGATATAACTGAATTTCAGTATCAAAGAAAAGGGTTTGATCGAAAAGTATATGTATTTTACAGAAAAGAAGCAAGAAGAGAAAAAGGCAGCTGAGGCTCGAGCCCTGGTTCATCACATGCTGGAGGGACAAGTAAAGGTCCACACTCGGTCCCGCAACTCTCCCTACCCAGAGACCAATCTTCATCGATTTAAAGTCCCCAATGACAAAGTGCCATGGGATGTAAGTGCAGATGCTCCAAATGATTACTTTGTGGACATATAGGATGAATTAAATGAGCATATCTCCTTTAAACTTAACAAAGAAAAGTCCTTCAAAATACCCAGATAAGTCTAAAATTCATTTTCAATGAATTAGATAAACTTGATGTGAAAACAGCAACAGTGCTGAATTCCTAAAACTCTCATCTCAAGTGAGTGTACCTTCACTTATGTATATTTTAAATCTAAATATTTCTACATGTATTTTTTTTCAAACAGTCAAAAACTGGCAAAAGTAACTCCATTTCACAAGAAAGAAAATCTTTCTGACATGACTAACTATATACATCATCAGCTTGGAGATATTAGAAAGACACATTGTAATGAATTTAGAAACTATCTGGAATCATTCAATTAGCTAAATTCATTATAATCAGGATTTCGTGGAGGACATTCATGCCACACTACACTAACTCGAATGGTGGATGACTGGTTAACAGCAGTAGATCCAGGTAACCTGGTAGCGACAGTGTTTCTTGACCTTACAAAGGCTTTTGACCCTGTTAATCACAAAGTTCTGCTGGATAAGCTTAGCATATCTCAAGTTAACCATGAAAGTTCAACATGGTTTCAATCCTATCTTGAAAGTAGACAACAACATGTTCCTATCTGAAATTAACTTTCCGATAAGGAAGTCATAAAGCCAGGTGTTCCACAAGGATCAGTTCATAGACCATTACTCATTCGGCAGTACATCAAATCCACCACTAAACTGTTCGCAGATGACTCAACATTATATAACATCTCGTTCAGAGTTTATAATAAGAGGTTTGCTTTTTCTAGAGCCAAAACATGGAATTCCGTTCCACCCTATATAGGATCAGATGATTGATCCAAATGTTTTAAACAATTTCTAAGTCAACATCAGAAACAATCGTTTGTATGATTTTGTGTTTTTCAGTACTAAGTATCTTCAAAACAACGTTCTTTCATGTACTCATCGGTACATGCACAAAGTCCTTTTAAAAATCCACAAATTAAAAATATTAGACTTAGTTGCACAATTTGTTTTTGTTTCAGTGATTTGGAGCTAGGACTAATTTTGGGTCTATCTTTCTTTGGTTAAAGCAAATTTATCTATACATTCGACTTAGTAAGATCGACATCTCTCATCAGCGTGAAGGTTGATAATTGTATCTTGTTTCAGGATTTGACACTTGAGGTTTCATAAACGGAAATAAAACTTTTTCTTGACTGTAAATAATCCATGTATCAACACACTGTAATCGACATATATTTTTCTTAGGAGTAGTATATGGGTGAACACAGTATTACCTTTGTCATAACTGTAAATATTCCATGTATAACAGCACTGTCATCCATGTATCAGAGTCGGTATTACACCTTTTCTGATTGTAAATAATCCATGTATCATATCACTCTATTTAACTTTTTTCTTGGCTATAATCCATGTATCACAGTACTGTATTATACACTTTCCTCTCTGTAATCCATGTATCACATCACAATACACCTTTTCCTGATTATAATCCCTCGTATCACATCAATGTATTACACTTTTAGTTAATTATAATCCATGTATCAAAATACCGTATTACACTCTTTCCTGATAATAATCTATATATCACAGCATCACCATACATTAAAACATCAACTGTCTGTATATCAATCATCCGGAATTTTGACCCATATGCACTTATGGATCATCTCATAGACCTAAGATTTATTTTGATCAAGATCATTAATCTGGACAATCAGTCATGTAGATATCGTATTAGAATATTTAATGATGTAAAATTACATTATGGGTGGTTCTCATATGCCACATAATAACATAAAATCAAATAAATTAAGTAGCAGTGTTAACCCCAAATCTGTTCACTTTAATGGGATCTATGACCATACCTGTGTTATTTATAAGTGGAGTGAAAGTATGCCGAAGAGCTTTAAAGTAGGGAAGCTATGTACACCCTTCTCTTAAGACAATTATTGCTAAATATGTCGTAAAATGCATTGGCGGGTCAGGGTCTATGTTGTGGATAATATTTGCTGAAATCATACACCCTGAACAGCCAGTGCATTACAGTGCTTCCCATTTATAATGCTGTTAATGGGATTCACTAAAGTGACCCACATTATAAAAGATTGGGCCAAATACTTCTGATGTTCCAAAAAGACTGTATTAATACAAACACAAAATAGGGTGTTTAATTATGTGAAATCACATTATAATTGATTTTGATTAGCCAATAACCTGAAAGTAGTAGTGAAATATTTAAATAAGAATTGATAAAACAAAACTCAAACAATGAAATTGAATCCATGCGCCGTGTTATGAGAGGGACAGTGTATACTGAAAGCTATTATACTGAGGGACCAGACTGCAGAGTGGGACTGTGCTATTTGCAGTGACACAATGAATTATGATATTCACAAGCTAATAGTACACGTATGCACGTTTGTATCCATGTTTGAAACCAATTACACACATATGCACATTCTTTTTGCATTTCTAAAATAAGTACACACCTATGCACATTCTGTATGCATCTCGGCAACCTATGTTTGCTTGTCTGAAACCAATTACACACATATGTACCTTCTTTATACATGTCTGAAACCAATTACACATATATGCACATTCTCTTTAGTCATCTTAAACTGATAGCACATATATGTGTATTCTTTATGCATGCATAAACCTAATATAACGCATATGCATATACTTCTTGCATATCTGTAACAAATAATGCAATATGGATATGCATATGATTTACAATACAAACAATATTATGCATATGTTTTATGCATGTCTGAGACTATTTTCAGGTTGAATTTCCCGAGTACGATCCACCAACTTACACCAGCCCTGTAGTTTTAGCAATGCCAGATTGGGCTGATAAAGTGGATCTTTACCATGTGTGAGTATTTTGTGAGAAAGTATGAAATCTCTTTTATATATGAGTACTTGGAAGACTTGTATATGCATTATACAATCACCCATGCTAATCTGCAACCTATTGTGTGGAAACAAATCCTGATTCTTTAGAATTAACAGTTAGTTTTATTATTAAATCTACCAATATGTGATTTACAATTTTGAGATGATGCTGTCTTTATCTGGGATAAATGGACTCTATGCTTTTGATCAAATGGTGTTGGATTTGACTGCTGTGATACAGTCTTGCTATCAATCATTATTGGAGATTACATTTTATTCTATTAAATCTTTTGTATTCTATATTTCAACTTTATTACATCTATATATGTTCATAATAATCGGTAGATTCAGAAGCCCTATACTGATGTCCTACTAGTTTTTGTCTGAAACCAGATTTCGTCATGGTTTCTAAAAGGCATATATTTTGAATCTCGTCCGAGGTTTCCTTGCCTTTAGTGGCTTTTCAAGTAAACGTGATGCGCAATAACCAACATCAAGTTGTAAATGCATTTATTAATAAAGCTTGATATCGCTGTGCAGGGCAAAAGTATGCATTGAATTCGTATGTGCACAGTAGGTGACAAATAAGGAGAAATAATGCCGTATAATTTTTACATGTGCATGTCGTAGACGGCTAAATACACAAAATACATTTAAATTAGTGTTAAATTGCATTATTATGGCAATAAATTATGCGCAGAAAATGTATTTATTCCATGGATAAGATTGACATAACGTTTTTTTTTTTTAAAACCACCAGTTTGCAACCATAGATGCGGTTATTATGCCATTTGTATATCAACCGTAAATTTCAAAATTGCTTTTACATACGTATCACGTCAAGGCGTGCAACACAAAAAAAAAACACGATTTCTGACTCCCCAATCTGCCGACACGGACGTGTTTATACAAAACGATTTGCAATAAATATTAAAAAATTAGGGACAAATACATTTCAGAAACTGCGATACATGTCTGTAACCTGTAGCCTGTAATTAACGTAACCAATAATGATTTCGCATACCATTACGCTTAATGCTCATGGAATACTTTTGCTACTGGACAGTTCACAGCAGGTAATTGTCAAAGAGGCCATAGAAAGGTAACGGTTGTCAGAGATAAAGAACCACTATTCCGTAGATTACTTAATTGGTTTGGCAATAACTCGGTGATTGTGTTGCTTGTCTTCTGAGCATTACTCTGAGAAATCCCATTAGGTTAATTCACAAAGGTACATTGCACAATGGGAACAACCTAATTCGTTATAAGTTAGGCCAATTAGAGATTCATACTGAAGAAGCTTAATAAAGTTGATGTCATCTTGCTAAAGAGTATTTGCTTGTTCGTGATTATTTTGATACTTGGTATGGTATAGTTAGGAGCATTTGGAAAGTTGTGCTCCTTTTTGAAGTCATAATTTCAGAACATATATATCATTTGTCATCAGGAATGCTAAATACGCACATGATAACTAGAGTGACTATTGCATGCGTGTTATTCCTTCGTAGCAATGCAGATACAGAAAAATCATGTTCATTGTTCAGGAAAAAGATCTTTGCAGAAGTATTAATGACAGTAGACTATAATCCAGTCTCCACTGAGTACACAGAAGAACACTAAAGAGGCTTGTATCCCCTTCAATGTCTCAAATGTATTATTGAGAGCAGCAAAGTGAACATCAACAATTTAATGCTGTACTCGACAATCAAACAGATAGTTAAAGTTACAAGTAATTTATGACAGAATCATACGTGATAGTAAGTAGATGGTAACTTAATTCCGATTGTATTTCTTAATTGATTTTAATAGCATATTTTGCATATATTTATGCCCCACCACGATGTTCTAGGGACGTTTAATGTTATAATGGTCCGTCCGTCACACCTAGGTTAAGTTTTGTGTTTCGGTCATTCCATGCACTGTGGTGGAACATATATGTCCCAATAACATATTTCCAATTCCATTTATGTATATGTGTTTGTGATTGTATGTGTTTGTGTGTGTGTGTGTCTGTTTGTGTGTTTGTGTGTGTGTATGTTAGTGGCGATGGTAAATTAATATAATAAGTTTATAAGCTGGATTTGCTTGAAACTATATTACATTCTTTAAAGAAAATGGATATTTTATTTGTTTTATTCAAAACTGAATGTCCAGTAATTTTCTACAGGATTGTATGACTTGACAACTTATTTGCAATTGTACAAATCACTTACTTTGATCACGAGCACTGACTCTTGAATCCTGAAAAAAGTCGCAATTGTCTGGAAAGTTGGACGCTATGGTATCTGTACTAAGATAGTATGATAAAGTTATATAAATTAAATGCACTTACTGAAGCAGAGGAAATAGCTCAAGCGATTATATTAGAGTCCAGAAAAGATGGATGACGAGAACTATTTCCTCAGGTGAGAGCGCGTATTGCAATTGAAACTAATGTTAGAAACAGTCTAAGCAGCCCGATATTTGCAATATAATGATTTTGACAATGGTTTGCTATGTATAACTAATTATAATATTTAACTTATACAATAAGCAGAAAGCTGATTTTTTAAAGAGAAATAATGTCTTAAAGCCAGTTTTCGTATTCGGAAATGTTGGTGTTATAATCAGTGTAAAATGTATATAATTAGTGATTATAAAGTTTTCTTGATGCTAGTGCTATAGCAGAAGGGACCATATTGTTTTCGCAAGTCATTTATCTTTTTCTTGCACATTTGTGTGCTTTTTATACAAAATCCGTGTTATTTCAATTGTGTAAAACCACTTATGATAGCAAACTGGAATTCAGTAGATATGTGTGAATTCAATTTAGTTGACCTGATTCAATTGTATGCCCGTTACATACATTTTGTATTTTCTTTTAAAACAATTAACTTTCTAGACCTAAACAAAAGCACTTTTAGCAGACAAACGAAATTTGATATGCATGTTTTGATTCATACGTAAATGGCGTGATTGGATTCATGCAATAACTGCACATTTTAAATTTTTTTAAAATACCTGTTTTAATTTTGGGACTTAGATTTATATATGGTCTGCAGTGGGCATGGTATGTACAAATCTTATTTCTGTAACACTTGTCATGTTCCTCAGTTAGCCAGTTGTTGCACCTGTTTGTTTATACAATAGCATGCAGTACTTCCCAGTAAACTCCCTTGAAATACCCGAATATACTGTATCGGGTTACAGGCGGAGGCAATTTTTTTGGCGATAGTGCTATAATGAGGCATTCTACTACTATTAGTATTACCACTACTACTAATGATAATAATAGTAATTCTACTGCAGCGGTTGCTGCTGCTGCTGCTGCTACTACTACTACTACAACTGCTACTTATTATTATTATTATTATTATTATTATTATTATTATTATTATTGGTTTGGGGGATTTCAGTTTTGGTAAACGAATCGATCTGATAGTAGTTGTCTCTCTTGGATATTTTTTCCACTTATGGTAGTACTTGAAAATTATATCAGAAAATGCTTTCAAATGGAAATCACCACAGTAAAACATTACTTACTCAAATAGTGTTCTAAATGCAATCCCATATTATCTTTGGACATACAAAGAAAAGAAAATGTACAAATTGTTCCAAATTGTTTAGTAGAGTATCTTTACAGAATTAAAAATGACCACTAATACAAATATCTATGGTGTTATATTCTTCAATCTAATCTAATGACAAGAGTATGACTTGCGATGGGGAACTACATGAGTTTCGGTAATGTTACATAACGATAGGAGCCCTCCTAACTAAATCTGACCCGATATAACCATTTCCACCTTGGTGTGAAGAGCGATAAGAATAAACTAAAATAACCTGAACAAATAGCTGTCCTATAATTAATAGTAAAAATAGCTAAATTCTGTAATATATTTGAGATCTTAGAAATATATAATATGTAAATATCGCTGTTTCTTTCTCTAGCCCCTCACCAACATCCATCCCCACAGTTCTATGTCTCTACTAAACGTTTTTTGTAATAATACATGTAGTCCATAAAACCCTAAATTCGATATATCATAATAATAAAATCACATTATTATTGGTTCTTATAAGTAATGAACTAAAAGTAAGCGAACAAAATTAAAATATTGCATGGGATCCATAATCATACCTGAGTTATATATCGAGGTGTTTTATAGTAAAGGAGTTATATGGTAATATATATATATATATATATATATATATATATATATATATATATATATATATATATATATATATATATATATATATAGATGTGTGTCATTTTTTAACTCTGCTGGTCATATATTATTAAAGCTAATGGGATGGTCTGTCGTCCCTAGTCCATCAGTTGTATGTCATCCGTCATCCGTCCGTCCATTAGCAGTTTGTTAACGCTACTCCTCCTAACTACTTTGAGGATTGCCATGCAATTGTGCATACACAAATTCATCCCATGGTTTAGTTGCTCCTAAAAGAAAATGGTGCTGCTCGGACATACAATATAGCTACCACAGCGGCCATCTTGAAAGTCTTGTTATCGGTACTACTCCTGAAGATATGTTTTTTCACCAGAAGACTTCTTATAAAGTCTGGTTGGTGCCAAATAAAAATGGTGCCCATCTGATGTCCAATGTGGCCACCAAGGCAGCCATCTTGTTGTTATCGCTACTCCTCCTGAACGGATTGTCATAGAAACGTGGTTTTCACCAGAAGAGTTTGTATGATGTCTGTTTGGTTTTAGACACAAATGGTGCCGCTCGCACATCCTGTATGACTGCCACAGCAGCCATATTGAGAATCGTGTTATTGCAAGTCTTTATAAATGATGTCTAGTAGGTCCTAAATAACATGGTACCGAGCTGGTATCCAAAATGGCCTCTACAGAGGTCATCTTGAAATCTTTTTATAATTACTTCTGCTGAATTAAAGGTTATATCCGCATGGGTTATTCACTGAAAAACTTGTTATGATGTCTAGTTAGTTCTGTGTGAAAATGGTGCAAATCTGATGTCCAATAGGGCCGCCACAATGGTCATCTGGAATATTTTATAATGGCTACTTCTCCTAGATGGCTGGTCATATTGACTTTGATCTTTACCAGAAGACTTTCTGTGATATCTAGTTGGTCCTAGATAGAAATGGCGCGAATATGATATCCAATATAGACACCATTGCAGCCATCTTGAAAATTTTGTTATTGTTACTTCTCCAAAATGGAAAGTGATATGAAGGTGAGATTTTCGTCAGAGGTTTTCGTATAATGTTTTGCTGGTCCTAAATTAATTTAATTGTTATCGCTACTCCTCGTAAATGGAAAGTCATTCTGACATATTGTTTCCGTCAGAAGAGTTCTTATTGTGTCTAGTTGGTCTTAAATGAAAATTATGCAAACTGACTCTCGATATGGACACCATGATGGTCATCTTGAAAATAGTGTTATCTTCACTCTTTCCATGAATGGGTATATCAACATGGGGTTTTCGCCCTAATACTGATTTTGACACCTTGTTGGTTCTAAGTGAAGATAGTGCCAATCATACATCTCATATGTCCGCCTCGACAGCTGCCTTGTAAATATTGCTGTCGCCACTACCCCTGAATGGATGGACATAGTTACACAGGGTTCGCGCCAAAAGACTTCTAATGATTTCTACTTGGTACTAGATGAAAATAGTGCCAATCTAATATCCAGTATGTCCACCACAGCAGCTAATTAAAAAATCATGTTATCGCTGAACAGTATCAGAGATGGTTTTAGCACTAAACATTTAAAAGGAAGAAATGGTATTATCTTAAATTTCTGCAAGTTATTTTTGCCCAGTAGAGCGTCAGTTCCTTGAGGGACTCTTGCTTGGGAAATACCATACCTCATTTTGTATAATGAAACTGAAAGCAGTTGAAATCATTTGTAGAAGGAAAATATAGAGCTTAATTTACTGATGGAGTACTAATTGCAGATCTTGGTCTACCCTGTTCACATTTGCACTATATGCAGGGGAAAAATACAACGAGTTTTGTTTCAAGACAGCAGAAAGAATAAGTTTGATATGGAATAGGAATATGTTCAGGCTGTCAGACCGAGATGTATTCATACACTATGTTAAACGAGTTCATTCTCCCAGAATAAGGCATACATGCAGGACATATCCCGGTTTATCCTTAGCTGTGCAGTGTAAATGGAATTCAAAGCAAGTTGGAATTTAGAAACGTTCAATTTAATGCATTGAAGAATATCTATGCATGAACTTCAGCGAAAATAAATAAAAAGTTATAGTCTAGGAATGCGATACCGAAATATGGATTGAACATCCGTTTTGAACGAAAGATCAAACATCCAATTTTAAATGGGTATGTAATAAGGTATTTACTAGATTCTTTAGAAAGAATTTTTAAAATTGAAATCATCCACATCTGAGGTATCTCTCAGAATGCGGAAAAAAACTCAGAAAATATCAAAACATCTCCGTCTCACTCCACGAGTTTCAGTTTGCCCTGCATTATGAATTTATTACGCTCTGGTCGTTTGTATTATGACTGGCTTTATCATATTTGTGTTTGTTTCATTGAGTTTTGACGCAAACATCAAAGACTGAACCCAAAGACCATAGTTTGCATGTACTTGCATAATAAGCTGCAGTTTGAGTGCACTAGTAGATGCACGTATTAAGACTCATTTCAGTCATCATTGTGTGCCTATTTAACACAATCTAGAACTTACTAAATGTTGAACCCAAATGATAGTTTGATTGCATTTTGCATCAATTCACATGGAATAAAAATAAAGATCCTAAAGTATTTTCCTGCATTTCACATACTATTTTGTAAGATCGCGCTGCCCTATACACTGAACATATCACAAGTATGTTGCTATTTAATCAATGTAGAAAAAAATACATGCAGTTTATTAAAAATATGATAAGCATTACTTTAATTTAATAAAATTTAATATTTATGAAATCAAATAGTGTATTACTTTAAAACATAGAATAATTAAGTGCAAAAAGAAATAGTTTTCAATTTTTCAGATCTTTGAAGCTTTAAGAGTGCAGGCAGGATAATACCTCTTTCAAGGACTGAACAAGCAATTTAGGTAAAGCTGATTATTATGGACTATCCAGCACTGAGAAAGTCATTTAAGTAATGCGGATTATTTGAGGGACTTCCAGGAATGAGCATGTGTTTAATTTAGTACTGATTATTTGAGGGATTGATGTTGTTTATTCAGGTCTTACTAAATTAATATTCTGATGTAGATGATTGCAAACAAAAATGTGATCTGTTATCTATCATTGATCTTGTGCAATCCACTCAGTCCATTTACTAATCTATAATTGAATATCTGTATTTTATAGAGATGTTGGTAAGAGAAAGCTTCAGTTCAATGCTATTGATAGTGCGACAAACACAAAGAGATTTAGTTACGTTGGAAATTATCGTGTGCAAAATGGAATCCCACTGAATCCAATAGGTCGCACAGGACTTCAAAGCCGAGGAATTCTGGGTCGCTGGGGGCCAAATCACGCTGTGGATCCAGTCATTACTAGGTAAAGATATGTTTATTTAATTACTTTTAAAATTGACCCCCTATTATAAATCATCCGCTTCTTCGCTGATGAATATGTGACCTTTAAAAGAGCAGTCGCCTCTTGTTAGGACACACAATTGCAAAATAACACTGAATTGGTTGATGCTTCATTATCCGAGACCAACAATGTTTTGTTTACTCTATTGGTATTTTTATATAGAGGAGTTAAGATTGTTACAAGGAGAGACAAGTTTATATTTTAGATTCAGTGCACAGACACTTAATTACTTTTTAATTGCAATTCAGGAAAACTATTTATACTATTTGGGCAATAACGGCATGCATCAGTGTCACTAAACATGTCAAATTGTTTGGTTGAAAATTAATTATTTAGTTACGTGGATACAAAGACGCTTACACTGACAATACAGCAAACATCAGACCTAAAATGCAGTTATGACATCTGACATTCTTAAATCGGTGTCAAATCTGAGAAAGGTTTGAAAATATCCTTATATCTTAGAAATTTCACAACTCATTTTTGCAAATAGAAGTATTCCAATTTGTAGAGTTTTAAACTACAAGTCTTTCGTCTTCTTTCCTCAACCTCTACCTCTGAAATCATCCCCAATATGGTAAGCAATTTCATAAGAAAGGTAAGATTAAATCTGAATTTATAAGGATACATTTTGTGAACTTGAGTAAAATTGGCACCATGGTTCTCACGTTTGGGAAAAATATTGACAAGTTTAAAGATTATTATGACAAAGCTGATCCATATATGCCTACCCTATGAAATTTCAATCCTATAAAGAACCTATACCAACAAATATTGAAGCTATTTCAATCATTATAAAAGACTATACTAAATAATATTAGAGCTAGTTCATACGGTGACAATTGCATTCCATATATTACTTTAATGAAGAGAGACGTAGACGATGAGTAGACCAATTTCCCACACTCACTTAATTTGAAAATTATGGTAAACATATCAAAACAGAGCTTGAAGAAAATGGATAGCTGCTAATACATATTGTATGCCAAAACTTAAATTCGAACCCGGGTAGCATATATGTGTTCCTGCACTAGATTGGTCCATGTACATAGACCATGAACTCATGCATTCTTAGCATCACTGTAAAAATGAGGGAAAATCATGGAGATAAGGTATGGATGTCTCGTCAATAAAACATACACCAAAACCAATCATACAGAACGGTAGAGTGCTACCAATGTATCCATACCACGCCATCTCATAATTAGACGTTCGGAACATGCATTAGCTAGTTCCACATGTAACAATAAACAATTGACTAATGAATAAGCAGGCCTTAAACTGAACTATTAGGCTACGAAGATTAGTGACCATAGCCCTTCAATACAGCCTGCTAGCATCATTCCATCAATCGACATAATGCGACAGTATTTGTATTTCAGCTCATTTGCATAATGTACCAATGAACAATGATGATCAACCAATCCTACTCTGACTGCAGAATTACTACTATACAATGTATATATACATACTGCCAATATACGTGTACCTACATTGCAGTGCGTGTGACTCTCACAGGAAATTTCCTTTGGTACACGTAGAACCACAGCAAGCTATGTGGTCCAGTATATGGTCTGTCTATAGTAATGATGCCTCTGTATCACTAGCGTACAGATGTTTCTACTGGACACTAGCGAGTCGTGTTATGGGGTTAGCTTAAATCTTGTATTTAGCTGCTAGTAGCAGGCTAAAAATAACTTCTACTTTGACAAATGTTAACATTAAAGCTGTGTCCATTTATAACACTAACAATTGTGTTGTATCGTGCAATTGATTTAGCCTTGAACCTTTAATTCTGAGCCGGCTACTTCAAACTACAGTGGAAAGGCTGCAGCTTAGTTCAGAGTCTTAGTGATACATGGTGCCATACCCTGAATGGAAATTTACATTCAGGTAATCTTCGGCAGATCCCAGTTACTTCATTCACACATGATGAGTTGTAAAGTTGTCTCCTCCATAGAATTTTAGCGTTAATTCTTAAACAGAGACTGAAACAAATGTACAAAATTATATTTGTCTTAGTGAATCAGATCCATGATAGACCTAGATGAGAAATGAACACTGGTCGAGATACGAAAACAGTGTATTCCTTGTTAAATGATTAATATGAGACGTGGCCCTACCGCATACATTGTGGCTTAAATAGCTCAAACAGCAACTCAAAGTTTCAAAAAAGATATATGTATTTTTTTTACATGCAATTATTAGATCAATTTGAGTGCACAATTACCATTATATGACCATTAAATATATCGTGTTCATAAATCGAATTATTATTATGTTGATTTGGCGTTTTCTTCATCCATGAGCCTCCCCCTGCTTACATTCACAAACACACGTGCATTTCATCAAGTTTTGATCTTTGGCATTAGACACCAGTTTGGTATATAATGCATGCAGCAGTTAAAATTCCCTGTTACTGCATTGTAGTAGAGGAGAGCTATCAATCCCTCCCAAAAAACTGTTATATTGCCTTGAATCCAAATAAACATATATTGTTGCTAACAAGCATCTGCTTCTAATACATTTAGATGTACTAGTAACTACCTGTTTAATAAAATTTATATACAGATAAATTGCAAGTAGATATATTAGTTATCTTTCCATCTAAATATTTATACTAAAAATTTTAATAAGAAGTAGAGCATTAACTTAATGTTAATTTTCACAGATGGAAGTATGACGAGAATGATCAGATGGTGTTGAAAGACGGAAAACCAGAATTTGAGTTTGTGGCTGTTAGAAGGTTGGACACAAAACTGTGGGCTTTACCTGGTGTGAGTATCTCCAGTGTAGCAAATGTTAGGAAACCATGTGCATCTCTGGCCCTCTTGTTTATTTCATAATACTGATGATACTGTAAGTGTAAATATTGTCATGGATTCCTTCGAAGCTCTACATACCTTTCTGGGTCTTTTAATTCTTCTAACAGTACATATTTTCCAGTTTAAATATGCATTACAGAAATAATTTAGAATGAAGTCCCTTAAATATTGTTTTTCTTGTGTGTGGGTGGTTGGGTGGAGGGTCAGGTAGCAGATGATCAAAATAGGACTTAATACATTCAGAGTTAGATTTTATACTGGGCTGATTTAGTGAAAAACGGATTTGCAAAGATTTTAAAGTCAAATGTTGATGTAAAGTACTCCCTCACTATAGTGATGTTTATGGGATCCATCGAAGTAGACTGCGTTATATTGAGGTATTTTAAACATATCAGTACTATTAACTAATGAACTACAATCCATGGCCATCGACGCCTTATAAAAGAGACCACCTTATAAGGAAGTGCCTTACATTAAGGGAGTACTGTGCATTATTCATGCATGTATAATGCAAACCAAACTGTATTACCAGAATTGACTTGGATCTCTCACTGTATAGTGCACCAGCAAATCAAGGTGTTCCATCTGCTTATAAATTTCAACAAAACAAGCATAATATCAGATGTGCCAGCTCATGATGAAATAACATATATGGGCATGTGCTCTTTGCATTTGTGTACATGTTATATACAGGTAAATACAGTAGCACTTTTAAAGGAAACACCTGCTTTACTTTCAGATTATATTCATGCGCATGTGTGTTGGTAATGTTGCATGATTTATACTACATTATTTTTCAATAAAAACTGAGAACCTTGTAATTATGTTTGTGCATTATACCCGTATGCCCAACTACAAATTGTGTAATTCCAGATTTACTGTCACATTATTCACAAGCAGGTCATGATATGCACTGTTCAATCTACTTAAAATTTCAATAGTTTTCTACCAACAGACTCTCACATGACTCTGAGAGATCTCCGCTATAAGTGGGTTAGGCAAAGTTCTTCAGCGTCACAATGTGGCAACACATTGTCTGCAACGTGACATCTCAGTGAGTGCAATAGTAAAAAAATAAAACTTATCTTCCCCCCCAGTTTCCACTTTTGATATGTAAAGTTAATGAAAATGTATGATGATACATCTTTGCTTATTATTTTCAATTTCGCAAAGGGAACACACTGTTAAGAAATATTGTGAATAGTGATCTCTGCCACCCCCAAATTGCTTTTGCGATAGATTTTACTATCATACCTTGCTAAATACGTAGAAATCTACCACTTATGGAGCAATGTTCAATGCAAAATGCCAACAACTTTGTTTGCAATACATATACAGTCCATACATTTTATTGAAAATAGATGTAAGGCCACAAAACAAAAGATCGAAGGATTTAAAAAAATATATTTAAAAAATGAGCAGTCCTTCCTTTTATATAAAGGTATATAATTTCGAGGGGATCTTTTCTCAAAATGTAAACAACCAATTTCAAAAAGACATCTTTACATACCAACATATGCAGTTAAGCAGAGTAAAGAAACATTTTTATTCTATAAAATAAAATGAAGTGAATGTAAATGTATATGATATTCAATAGTTATACGTGCTTCTAGTAATACATCATGTAGTTTAGTACATGGTCATACGTCTAATTGAGATGTTATGGGACCTTCCCAAAACAGAAACAGCTTATAATTTCAAAAATGCACGTTTTATAATCTAGATGTTTTTGACTCCATTCAGTAAGAGCCATACGTGAATACCTGGAAAAAATTATTTTCATTTTCGACGCAAAGGCCTGGACATTTTTGTTTCAAAAAGTGTGGGAACCATGGACATTTCTCGCAATCTCAAACCATATCTAAACATACTATATGTGATTCATAATGGGGACGGTTCAATTTACTCCTTTTTGAGGTTAGATGCAGAATACAGGGAAGTATATAGGTGACAAATAAGGCATGCATTTCCCTGAGTTTTCCATCTGTAACAAATGTGACTAGGAAGATAATCTTATACGAGATATGGGTCACGGAGGCCCCATAAAGTGGTATGAAGGGTGCCTCATTCAAGTACCACAGATCTCATATAAGGTTCCGGTTTGAGTAAAGTGTTTTAGTCTTCGGTTGAAACAAGTCGAAATTCTCATGAATGTCGCAGAGGTCTTTCTTCTGGTCTAACCCGTCCCTTCTCTGATGGCAAACGCTATCTAAAGTCATAGGATGGTATCCCTTGATGGTAATGGGGGTTATCCTTATCTACACGAAGAAGCAAATGAGAAAGTTAGCTATTTGTTGTAATGACGTTTTCAAGGGACAGATGTGACTCTGCTCCCTCTTCTGGAAGAAATCTCTTTTGTTTCCCTCGTAAGATTTCAAAGTAGTGGGACTTCTTGCCTGTGCAATCTGTCTACCACTTGTTCGTAGAACTATTTTTGTGTTATATAATCCAGGCGCAGGTTACAACACACTTAGTTTGTATGGAAAACCATCAGTTGCAGTTATTTCAGCAGTCGGAGAAATGGCACGATGTTTCTGTTAATCAACACTGCTAGGGTCACGATCCATTATTTTTCCTTTTTGAGAGGAAAATTAGGGGTAGTCAAGACCTCCAGTATGCTCGATTTCTGCAAAACGTTGAGAATCATATATGTTGGATGAAAAGCTTAAGCATTAAAATAGTTCCAATTCAGGAAAAAGGCATTGACTGTCCAGACTTTTAGATCTGTGGCGAGTGAGACGAAAGTCATTACCTGGGTATTCCACCTCGTTGCACACAGGCTCATGAAAGGGCGATCTTAAATGGCACACATTCCACTGAAGACCTAGGGCTGAATGGCCAAATAGGTGTAGATTGGCTGATTCCATTGCAATAGCGAGTCTGCTAGGAGACTGATATTGTCTCAGATGTGGAAAACTTGAATGTGGATGCATCGACGTAGACACCACATAAGAAAATCTCAAACCCGATAGCAGACGTCTTGAAACTTGGTCGTCCTAGTCTTCTGATCTAATTTGCGATGCGTAGCCGAGTTGACTATAAGGAAGGCAGTTAAGATATTGCCTATAGATTATCATGCAACAGAGTTAGAATACTGAAATTCAAAATGTTTCTTTGATTAGGACAGGGTGATATTTAGACAGAAAAAAAGATGTGGTAAGAAAACCCCTGGTAAAATTCAAACTGATGCAAAGGCACAAAGTGGAAATTATGTGTAAGACCTTATGAAAGAACACACTGAGCAGGCAAGAGTGAAAGTAGAAGGTGACGACTAACAAGATTTGGCACCAATCCACCAATGCAATGGGAGATCACTCACGTCTTTCTTCAGTCTTTGCAAGCTGACGACTTTTGAGTCATTGTAGTTGCCAAAGAAGCCACAATATGTTGTAAAAATCTGGATTTGTGATGGTGAATGTACCCCTAACATATTATGATTCGGAAACGTATTTGAAGAAAAAAGTATACTCCTGCATTAATAATATTACCATATACCCAAATGTTATCCCGGATTTGCCATCCCATAATGCACCCGTGGATCATAGTCCATACTCTTCATGTACTTGAAATTTCAGTCAACATACATAGAACTAAAACTGTCATCATATTACGTAACAGCAACAATGAGTCTAGGTTTTTCGCTGTTGGGTGTGCAATATAGAGGCTAAATATGGTGGGTGGATTGATCAAATCTTCGTTAAGTTTAGATAGACACTATTGGGGAGTACATAGATGATGAGTGGGTGAATTAGTATTATTAAAAACTGGATATGGGAAAGTACTTGGATGGTAAGTGGCTGAATTGGTGGCATTAACAACTGAATATGGGCAATGGGTGATTTCTTGTGGTAATAACAACTGAGAACATGAAATCGTATAACCTGACTTGAGAGACCACTGCTATGAGATACCATATTTTCGGGCAGTTCCTAAGCATATCAACAAACATTGGCTTGATGATGCCTGTAAGGATGCTTTCAGGGAGTGGAAAGAAGCCCATGGGTATTTTAATGCCAGTCGAATAAATGAAAATGTTATCAAATATCATCTGGAGAAAGCTAAGGCTGATAATATCATCAGGAAAAGCAAATCAGATTAGTACATTATCTGGAAAATCAATTGTAAAAACAAAACAGCAGTATCGAACATCTCTAAAGTTCTGATATATCGGTCACTACTTTGCCTGAATCTCAAACATAATAGCTGAAGCATTCTCTAAACATTCTTCAACACAGAACTATACTAAGAATTTTCGCTGAGTCATAAACCTGAAAAATAGTTCCTTTAAAAACAATTTAAAATCTGCTGAAGCTGAAACTTGCAGTGAACCTTTACTCTCAGAGATCTGCAGGACTCTCTGGATCGAGCCAATGACACTCTAGCAGAACCAGATTATATACAATATCAACTTCGAAACACTTACCTAACACAGCTGTCAGTACACTATGAAATGTTTTCAATAAGATCTGGAAATGATCATACTACACCCATCCAACTATCATACCATACCTTTAAAAAGCTGTATTAGCAACATGAAGCAAATGATAAATGACAGATTCCTCTGATATCTCGAGTCGACCAGACTTTTGATGTGGATTCAGATAGCAGATAATCACACCTGACCATCTAGTACAGACCTGTATGTACCGATTTGAAATGCAAACAGAACGATGAGTGAATGGTAAATAAACCGAACATGATTGCTAAACGAATGCTGAGCAAATGCAGAACCAACGAGACAGAACGATCAGCGATAAACGATAAAATATAAAAAAGGAATGAAAGCGTTTCAGCAATTGATGAATGCGCTTTGCCTTGCTGTCTTGAAATTGTGCTTACTTTGAGCACCCATTGAATTTTAGTAGCTGTAAGTCGTTTGAATTATGCTCCAATATCAAATGTATGTATGATACTGAATACTTTGTACCATCAACAGTATTTACTGATGACACGGCAGCTGTTACATCATGAAGTAAATTTTGCAAAGGAAACAAGATGCAAAAACCTCAGTTGAAAATAAGTGAAGTGAATTGTTTTTCCTTCATCAAAACAATGAAATTCTTTGCCAGAAACATTTAAACTATGAACGTAGAGTGCTCTTTTGCCTGTGCTGGTTACGATTCAGTTACTAAATGAGAAATTACGATTATAATCTGAATTACTTCAATTGCGCAGTCTCGCAAATATTTGCACTGTTTGCAAATGCATCTCTCAAAGAACCTAAAGAAAAAGATACATGCTTTTTAACGAGATAACCCGTAAACGGTGAGACAATACGCTGTAAAAGATTAGATGGTTTATGGCAACGCAAACGTAAAAGAAATGTATTGAAAATGCAGTTTTGCGGTACATTAAATATCTCAGGATATGTCATTAGACTTGAAACATTCATCAGAGTAGCTTTCCAAAAAGTGTATATTAGCCACTTGTTTTCAATGCGGAAAGCTTATGACACCAAATGAAAGTACGGTATACTGAATGACCTATTCGATCGAGATCCAAGAGGCTGCCTAACTATCTTTAAATTGAATTTTTGAAAGATAAACATTTCAGAGTGAAGGTGTGTTCCACCCCGTGTGAAAGCTACACTCTAGATCTGGATGTACATCAGGGCAGCATATTCTCAGTTACATGTTTCAACATCAGAATAAAAGTTGCAGTAAATTGCCTTAATCTAGGAACTGCCTGTACATTACACGACAAAGACGTTTTGATCTGCTTTCGATCAGAATGTATGCAATATATTGAACGTCAGCAACAGATGTGCCTCAGCAGAGTTCAACATGTTCAAAAGAAAACGGGCTCAGGTTTTATGTAATCTAAAACGTTTTGTGTGCACTTCTAACAATTGCATAATATTCATGATGACACCAAACCCTATCTTGTCGGTTTTCTTATCACTGTTGTGGGGGACACCAAGTTTGTAAATGTCAATGACTTATTATTTTACTGCAAACTAACTTTCCTTCAGCATATTAGCTGCTTTATGTACTAATGACAAAAAGCCCTAAATTTAATACAAGTTGTTGCAAATACAGATTAGAGAGCAGATCGGGAGGTCTTACTGTAATAATAGAGGAATTTAGGAAGATCCTAACTTGACCATAGCTCGCGTGTGTAAGAACCAGCTTCCAAGTCTTGCCTGCAGATGCTTGATCAGGGACTTGGGCTTTCTTTGGGATGACTTAGAACTTCCTTTCGCAAAGATTATATTTTGAGGCAAATAAACTATCACCTTATTTCATACAGAAGAAATTGTCCCTACAGGATGGTACCAAACTATCCTCTGATCTATCCAATTTCGCATAGGATAATCGTCGTTAGGTCCAAATACCAACCCTGGTATGCATGAAAACTAAATTCCATTCCACATTTCGGCATATATTCATCTTCCTCTAA
Source organism: Margaritifera margaritifera (assembly GCA_029931535.1). NCBI lineage: Eukaryota > Metazoa > Mollusca > Bivalvia > Unionida > Margaritiferidae > Margaritifera > Margaritifera margaritifera. Next base: position 799,698 of record JAQPZY010001361.1, read on the forward strand.
AAGCAGCAAAAATCAACTTTGCTAATACTTAAAAGGTCTATGTTCTCAAATTACCATTTTCAAGTTGTTTATTGAAACTTCACAACATAGTATTATGCTCTTAGCCACTACCAAAAGTCTTATATGAATCCTCTAATTTGAATCATCCCTTGCAACACCTAATGGCACCATCTCGATCAGGTTACCGGATAATGCATCCATTTTTACCACGTACATAATAGACATAGCTAAGTTTTGAAACTATCAATAGCTCACAAAACAAATGTCATCATTTTTTAAAAATTCTCTTGCTCTACTGAAGACCTTAGGCAATGTTAAATTTGATAACCTATTAAATACAAGAATATGATTTGCTAAAAAAAATATGAATAAAGTAGTCTGAACTGCCTAGTCACATTGGTATTAAGTGTAATAAAAAGACAGATACAGAAGCCAATACTATCACCTGTTTTTGAATTAAAGATTCCATATACTGACTCTATATATGATATAAATTGGTATGTTCTACATAGTTGGCAAAATATGTGAAAATGAATATCTACAAACAAACTTCGGACGACCAAACCTATCATTGGAGAGTGGTATTCCTCATATAGAACGCATCACAGAGATGAGGTCGTATTGTGTCACTTCCCTATAGGACACACACCAATGCCTATTTCCTTAAGGGTGAACCTTGGCCAGATTGTTTAAAGTGCTAGCGTCTACTGACAGTGAAACACATTTTTGTTGAGGGTATCATCTTCCATCATGTGATATAGAGTTTTTTATGTGAACTAATTTAAGAAGATTTATGGTGATGTAACACCAGATACAAGTTTTAAAAAATACAGATTATATAACAAATGTTGAGTTCGTTCTTTAAAGATTTTATATTTGATAGTTTTATATATTGATGTTTATATCGTTTTTAGAATTTTAAGATTACCTATTATCTTCTATCTTGTAAGAGTATATGTTCACATTTATTTGGAAGGCTTCTATCGTCCTAATTTTTGAAAAAAAACTTTATATTTTGAACTTTAATTTTAATTGGCACTATTAAGCCATAAATGCTTTGATGTGCCATTCAAACCTATACATACATAATGCACCCCCACACACTAGGGTATTTATCCAAAGATTATAAAACTGCTGTGCACATGTTTAGATGGGTTCTATGTCAATTCAGATGCGGGCAATTCGGAACGGACAATCAGGAGATACAATTCGGAGAACGAATAATTCTGAGACTGACAATTCGGAGACGGACATTTCGGACACAGACAATTGGGAGATCGTGAGGAATGAATTCGGATATGGAAAAGTTTATATACTGTCTCTTTGAGAAACCAACATAACGAATACTAAATAACCAATTAAAAGCTTATATGTATTTCAACTACTCACAACGAAGACAGATGGCTATTGCGGATATATAAAAGTAAATTGTTTCATTCAGTACGTGTTAAGTGTTAATAATACCCAGTGACAACCGATAGTTTCGGAAAAAGCTATAACTTATGAAAATAGCTATCGCGCGTACATAAAAGAATTGTCTTTTGAAGTAATTGTTAAGAAGGCGCGTAATTATGTCGGTTTGTAGCAGTCTGTTTTTGACTGTGTTGCTGCACTTCACATCGTCTTTTCATATGCCTGCTGAAAGAATGCGTCTGAACATCAACAGGATTATGTCTCACTGAGTAGACGTTAAGACATCGATTATGGGTTATGTTGATATTACATGGCAATTAATATTATTCAGTGATAAAATCTGGATTAGGAAAAGGTTTAAAAAATTCATTATCAATAATAACAGTTAAACACACACACATAATATGTTGTCGTGTAACTGAACCCATAGACGTTCCTAAAAAAAATAAATTCATGTATTTGTGTTTTTATTCTGTCTCCTAATTGTACCCTTTTATCCCCAAATTGTCCATTATCCGAAATATCCGTCTCCTAATTGTCTGTCTTCGAATTGTCCCCTCTCCGAATTATCTGCTCCTAATTGTCCGCCCCAATTTGTCCCCCTGCGAATTGTCCAGACACCCTTTAGATGACACTCAAGTCACATCTAAAAGCTTCAAGTCTCTACCATAAAAAGTATAGGAAGATTTTTGCAACAATATATACTTTCACATGCATGCTATAATGAACAGGGACACATATTTTGTACGTTTTCTTTGAGAAGTTTGGGGATAATAATAAATAACTCAATATATGCGCGCGTGTGTGTGTGTGTGTCTGTGTGTGTGTGTGTGTGTGTGTGTGTGTGTGTGTGTGTTGAAACAGTCCAACATCAGCAAACCAAGAAATCTGAGATATAGAAACAATGAGCATTTCTGGACTCTGCCCATATAATGAGTTGTCTATAAGATTTTATGTTTAATTAAAATTTGTTAGTTACAGAATCGTAGTCATAATAGATTACTTGTTTTGCTTGCAATGCATTACTTTCTTATAGAGTATACTGGCACCGGGGCATCCTCCAACAGAAAATCTGAAGATCAAGTTCTCTGATGAAGCTCTCTGTGTGTTAGGGGAAGACAGGCAGCAGAAGAAGAAAATTAAAAAGCAGATGGAGAAAATTCTAAAGAAAGGAAAACTGGTAAGAAAACCTTACTCAGTATATCATTTCATCATTTGAAAGTAATTAGTATAATAGTCACAAGTTTTCGTTGTATCATCTTTGCAAATTCAAATGCACCAATTGCTTTTCTGACAATATCAGTTTTACTGTTGTAGATCTACTGAAGTCTTAGTCTTAAGGGGACTGCTGTCCCCAAACCGATTCCAGCTTGAGACTGTGCATCCTCACGTATAACCTATTTGTCTGTAACTTCAATATCGTTTATGGCATGACTCTGCAGCTAACATGCTTTGTCTGTCATCGAACATGTGCCATCTGTCAGCGTTGGCCATTGTCAGCTACTCTATAACCAATGGGCCAATTTGATCAATTTTAGGCAGCGAGCATCCTGTCATGAAGCCTTTCAAGTTTATACAAACAATATTGATTTTCCAACCTTTAAACAACTTCTTCTATAAAACTGCAAAATGGAATGGTACCACATTTAACCGAATAAGATGCTGGTATAAAGGCCTTTTAAGTTTATGGAGATGACCTCAAACTGCCATTTAGCATGGCCACCTTTACTAAAAACAGAAAACAAAACTTTCACTAACTGTTTCTTTGTAAAAGCTACTAATTAGAATTTAATTGATTTGACAGAAAGCATTTCGATGCCTTTGACATATCACATAAAGTAAAAGAGGCCTTTCAAGTTTGTAAATATAATGTTGATCCAACTTTCAATATTGTCGTATGTTACTAAGATAGGGAAAACGTTAAATGACATCTTCTGAAAACCACTTAACAAAAGTTGACGAAATGTGATAGAAAATATCCTGGCATGGAGGCCTTTCGTATTTGCTTAAGAGAGTCTGACTGCCATTAAATGTGGATGAATATACACATTATTATAGAAACCTTCAAACAAAGTGTTTTCATAATTATTCAGTCAACCGAATTTAAATAAAATTGTACTGAAAGCATCCTACTAACCCAGGTCTATTGACCAACTGCTGTTACATATGGCTATTAGGCAGATCTCAACTAGGTGAGCGACCTCGGGCCCACTTGTGTCTCTTGTTTGCTGACTCTGCTGCTCCGCTTATCATCAGGATCATCCGTCTTGATACAACTTCTGCTGGATGCACTTATTCCAAAGTACTATCCTTTGTCGGTCAACAATAGTCCAATGGTCATAGGTCATTGCTTTGACACTACACCACTTTTTATGTAGGCTGTGGACTTCAATATTTGTACAAACTCGGGCCATACTTTGAGTTTAGATTGGACATATGTTGCAATATTTGTACAAAATTGTGTCAGACCTTTAGTTTAGATTGGTCATATTGTGGCGATAATTAGAGAAATTATCTTATTTGTGTCAATGTTATCACTGTAATGACCTTAACCCTGAGCTGTCATCCTTCTTTGATACATATATGAGATTTCTTGGGTCCTTATTTGCAATTTCTGTTTGTACAGACTTCTCATGCATAAATATAGGATGTGTGTGTGGAAATGTTATTTATTTGGATCGAAAAGGACCCAACGAGATTCTTGTTTTGCAAACTTTGAATTTTATATTTGAAACGCTAACAATTATTTCCTACTGACAAATCAGTGTTTAAATTAATATTACTTTTAGTATACAAATGTTGATTTACTGCTTTAAGTACAGGCCTATTTTGTAATGTTTTAAATATTTACTTAAATCTAATATCAAATATTCAAGATACACAAGGGGTATGCAGACGACCCAAGAAATACAGACAACGCCTGGTTGGAAAGCACGGTATATCTCTATCAGGACAAGAACAATGTTTTGCGACACTTTTCACTTCAGGTAATCAATAATAAAATTAGTACCAATGATGAGAAATAGATCTTGTACTCGTGTTTGTTAGATATATAAACATTTTAGAATGAGATGAGTAATATAGCCAGGGCTTGGCAGTCTGTGTAATCAAAACGTTTCGTAAAATGTCATTTGATTCTACTGTCAGATCAATCCATAGTCTCTAAATACCCCTTTGTGTTTATATTTATTGTTATTATATATAATGTCAGTTTCAAATCGAATTTATGTGTCCCCTTGTTAAGAGACAAATACATTCTGATTGAGAATGTCATATAGTTACTTTTTTATTTGGAGAAAATTAAACTGTTTTCACAATGTTTTTTAATTTAAATTCTCATTTTTAGATGCATAGGCCTATAGACCTTGCTTGCACAGAGAGATACTATCCATTAGTACTAAACAGAAATTAAACGCAATGTGATATTTCTAAACGGGGGATCTACCACATATATCTATAAATTGCTTAATTTTGGATATAACATTAAACAGTAGCCTCTAAAATAGTAAATCTTCCAGAAAATATGTGATTGATATCCATTAAAGGCAAAACCATCAGATCCCACTACATTTTCAAGTGATATATTGGATAAATGAATTATTATATTCATACTTTTAGTCTAAAGTGATCTTTAACAAACTTAGTATTTTCTTTGTGTATTTTGCCAATTGCTAAATCTTAACTTTTGAATTCTTAGCATTGAAAATGTAACTTTGTGCATATCTGAGGACACCAGAAGCTACACATTTACCACAAAAGCTGATTTCTACTATTTCCTGCCAAAAATCATAAGTTTCATAGACCGCTCCATCCTCCACCCCACCCCCCCCCAAAAAAAAAAACAAGAAACAAACAATGCAAAGTTACTATTTTGGATATATTATTAATGGGTTTAAGAATGGGAAAAGGCGGAGAGTAGGCACCAATTCGTGACAAGTTTAAGTCAACGTTCATTTCCTGATTTCTTGTAACAAATGTGTACAGTCGATGGCGACTATTTCTCTTAAATCAACATCTGGTGTAACCCTAACATTACTGACATGTAAACGGTATGCCAAAAACCTAGCTGCATGTGTATTATTTTTACATAGCCAAACAAGTTTGTTGTGTGACGCTGCCAATAAGGCTTTATGCCAATAAACGATATATGATATTCATAGCAGCATGTCATTACAGTGTTAAATTAGGTATCACACTCATGTATCAACTAACATTCAGTGTTTCACAAAATTATTCTCTGCATTCAGGATTTGTACTGTACACGTGCGGTCTGCCTTTTTGAAGATTATACAGATTTTTCATCTTAGTTGCAGCAGGGATTTGTACATGCACACAGATATGAAACCCCCTCACTTCTCTTATCACGTTCGCTATAACAATTATGTGTAGTTACCTGGTGCTTATTACATCCTGTAAATTGTTTGCACAGTTAACGATGCCGACCAACTAATTTCAAAACTTTATAACAGCAATTCTGAGTGTCAGATTTTTTAAATCTTCCAACTAATGAATAAGAACCTATGTGTATTGACATGATATAAAGTATTTCCTATAATATGCGGTAACTTATATGCCTTAGTGGGGAAAGGAATCGTAATAGTAGTATTTCTCGCAAAAACTATTCTAAAATTACTTTCGCATGTTCTTATTCAATATAAATGTCAGACTTTCTACAGGTAAGAATTGAAATAACGCAAGATTCGTACCCACACATAACTGCATCATGAATGATTTCCTTTAAATTGCTGCACAGGCTTAGAAATGAAACAGAAATTGAAATCGTATGTTTCATGCTAAGGTAATACACCCAATGTCATTGTTGTCTGTTTCCATTCAGTCGTTTTCAAAAGCCTTTATATACATAGTAATTGCATCTATTTTAAATCGTCTGTCATTAAAATCTTCATTCACTTAAGTATGCAGATAAAATGTCAGATATTCCTTAATTCCCCATGATTCACTTATCTCGAGCTCTGTCATAGCATGAGGTAACTGTGTTCAATGACAAGCTTCCCACTTCGCCAGAGCTGAATGAATGAAGGGTCTTGTTGATCTAGTGAAATTGTCTAACAGTCGAAGCACAGAGCACACTATTGCAAAATGATACGGACAGTCATTTTCTGTGCCGCTTTTGCAATCTGTTGCTACTGTTTACAGGGTAGTTTCTAATGTTACTGTGCTAAAATGTACGAGGGCACAGCCTGGAGAAAACACTGATGCTGCATCCTTTGACTTTTGTGCTGCAGCTACCGATTTCTTTAGCGATTTCATTTAAATGAGGATTGTATCTAGTAACTGGATATACAAGCAAGTATTTTTGCCAGATATACCCTGTGCATTGCCCTTTGATAATTTGCGATGACTGCTGATCTATCATATTTATGAAACGAGACTGTGACACGGAATTATCTGAATATTCTGGAATTAATAATTGTACCGTGTAACATCATTATATTTTTCCAGGCTACTGCTCCAGGTCTTCCGGCAACGTGGTTGCCTGCCTCCAGTGAAATTCCACTCCATGGTGCTCATAGTTACTTCCTGAAGTTGGTGGCAGAGCATTTGGGTGCCTCCTTCTAAAGGCTTTAAATCCATAACTTCCAAGGGCTTCCAAATCAAGAGCATGTACGGATGACAAGTGAATTTTCTGTGATAATATATTAGCTTGAATGGAAGCTAATTGTTGCTTTTAGAGGAACTGCATATCAAGTGTTGGTCAGCAGAACTAGTCCGGCTCCAATGGGACATTAGGATACGGTTCCAAGGGCTTCTAAAGTCTGTGATAATCCATGTAACCATATTAAGTGTTGCTGGAGTCAGTAGATAGTAACCTAATAAACTCTGTAGTATTTTGTACATATCAGATTTATCATCAACATTATTATTCTCCCCTCCCGTTATGTATTGAAGGGATATAAAAATCATTTTGTCCGTCTATCAGTCCATCAACATTTTCCTTATAGAGCATAAATCCCAAAATGTTCCAGGTATTTGAAACAAACTTTGTACACATGTCAAACAAGTTGCCTAAGGGTGCCTTTTATAAATGTCATCATTTAATGTTTTTACGTTACCATGAAAACAAATTGTAGAATAAGGAGTATATAAATTGAGAGCACTGAACCATAGGGTACTTTTCAGTAGTAGTCTTTACATTACCTGGGGACTGAGGAGCTAGGCCATTCTTTTGATGCCTCCTGTGTATACAATTTCATAGACAATTGAACTTTCTGTTTTGAAAGTTAAATCAATGAATGCTTTTGTGTACCAATATTGTTTATGTGTTACAAATTGTTGACAGTTATTATATTTATAAAACTATTTTGTTAATCACTTCGTGAGGCTTGTTTTTTTTATAATGATTTTTTTAAATGTAATTATAAATAGTTGACTGGATATATATTGAAATAGCAAGATTAGCACAATCATACATAACAATTTATGTGTAAATATGTTGATTATGCAGAGAAACCTGTCACACCTGGGACCTTAAGATTTTGTCTTTGTGAAGATTAAATATGACATTGATATTAATAGCAATGTGTTTTAATGGTATCCTCACGAGACAGGTATATTTTATATGAATGTGTCCATTAAGGCAAGTTTAACTGTAGTTGTTCCCAGACATGCACGAACATAGTTAAACTTTTACAAAAATCGCACCTATTGAAAAGTACATAAGTGGCCTCTTCAGGCATTTGATTGTTTAATAGAATTGTTTTCACTGTTTCACTGATGGAATTTTCCAAACACTGTGGAGAGTTCATCAAAAGTCTTAAGTTTTGCAATAGAAACAGCACTTTAGGGTTTAAATTTATCTTATTTATTTATTATTTGTTTTAAAAAAAAAAATTTTAAACTTTTATCCGGGTATTCTGGCAATTATAAGGAAAGTTTTGGAACAACATTCAAAAATTACTTTTATGCTGATGATAAAATATACACACATACTATTACGTAAGCAATTTTAAAGTAAATCTTAAATTTCTACCATTCCTCACGCGAACTAGATGATTTGCATTATTTCATGCTGCATATATTATGTTCATTCGCGTGAAGATCTGCTGTTTATTTAAGTGAAACATTTTACTTGTTTTCCTCTTTATTAGGGCCTATCTGTCCAAAGATGTACCATACTGTGGCGTAATCAGTTGCATTATCTCCTGGTTACTTTCGTTGTCTATTAATTATTCCAGCTATATTCATTTATCTGTCAACCTGTCCATCAAATATTTTCTTTCGTTGGCACTTATTTATTTAGAACTCGATACTAAATGTCCACGCTCTTTCACGTTTTGAAAGACATTGAAAGAGCTGTACTTACTCATTTAAGACTCTTTGGCAATAATTGTCTTTGCTGTACACAGGAAAAATGCTATTGTTTAAATACAGTCGCACATGTCAGTAGCGGTCACCCATGGGTAAAGGCAAAATATACTCTGTGGACAGGTGACCTCTGTACACAGGTTCACCGTTTAAAATTGTTTTTTAAACAAATACCATGCAGCAAATATCATTGTGGTTATTATTATTATTATTATTAGTAGTAGTAGTAGTAGTAGTAGTAGTAGTATTAAGTTATCAATATTGTTTTAGGTGCACTATTCATTAAAATCATAAAAACGCATATATGTTGTTCTCTCCCAAATGTATGTTCCGCACAATATTACTGTATCCTGCTCACTTTAATCCATTCTATAAATTAAATCATCAATGACTTAAACTAATCACCGATCTTACTATGTTTTGTGCACCATGACAAAACTATAATTTCACTACTGATTGACAGCTTGATTATGACTCTAAAACAGGGGACTGACGCTTTATTTCGGTCAACTCTTGTAAGTTAGGCTTGGAAACAGCTGTTTACGCTTTAAAAAAATAATAAATGGATTAGTGATTTGCTCAACTCGCCGAGATTAAAAGACAGTCGGCTTATATGAGAAGACTTTAATGAAAATAACATCAACATATATCAAACTATACCTATCACACTAGCACAAAAAGCGACTTCCATTTCTGCTGTGATAACAAGACTACCTTTCCCACCAGGAAACAAATTGCTTCGAACCTCTGCCCTAACGATAAAACTTCCTCGCTTTCGAATTTGGAATATTGACACCTTTGAGATACACTTTCAACGTGACTGGAGTACGAAGTACAAGCGAGATGAGAAATGTTTGCACATCGATTAACATGATATTCCTTTATCTAAACAATGCCTTTTGTCATAAATATTAAACACAAAATTTGGTTTTTGCATAGACTGAGCGGTCACTGTAGATACACGCCAGTCACCGCTTATGGCAGGTAGAAACCATTATTTGCTTAGGACACACCTAGCTGCTGACCGCAAAAGACAATTGAACATTAGATACAGGACATTTATATAGGCAACTTGCCGGGTAGAAATTATAATGGCCATTGTGAGCAGGTGGCCGCTGAGTAAAGGTAACCGCTAGGACAGGGTTGACTGTACATGCAAAAATACATAATTAATCCAATGATTGTAGACTTAAGTCGCCATGTTTATTTGATTTAAAATAATATGAATATAATTTTCATCTCACCCTTTTAGAGGAATATACAAGGCTTTGGAAGCCATATATTAGTGGAAGCAACAACACAATAGTAAAGTTTTTTTTGTGTTTGTTTTTTTGTTTTTATCTGTTGCAAGGACACTTGTCCCAAAAAACGCGAGACACATATTTTCACAGAACTTTAGTATTTAACATATTTTAGCACTCTTGAAAATTGTTTGATACATAGAATAGCTGTCTTTACCAGACATTATGTTTTGATATCGGGTCTGTATTTTATACAGAGGTATCACCAATTTTCGGCAAAAACGATTTTAAGGGACTCACGAAGAACCAATAAATTGTGTCCAGTTTTGACAGATTCATTATTTTAAATTTGATAACAAAGAAAACAGTTTAGGCTTTTTTATACGAAGGTGTATGCTCTGACAAATTTCACTGTGATTTATTTTTCTTATATACAGCTACATATCGTTGTTTGTTCTTAATAATGTAATGTCTGTAACGTTTCATACACTATTATTCTTCATACAATCTAATTCTTCACACATTTGTATTCTTTACACACTCTGATTATTCATACATTCTATATATTCCCTGACTCTAAATTTTCCCCTAATTTTTCATACACTCTAAGTTTTAAAATATCATCAACCCAAAACAATTATTGTTATTCTTGCAATGTAATTTGCTATGCAGAGAAATATTTCTTATTAAAATTTTGCAAATTCAGCAATGAAAGAAAATTGTCATTAATTATTTAACTTTAATTAGTTTTACGTCTGTAAAAGTAATCGACAGAAACGTATGCACATTTAGACAATGCAGTTCACATTGTTGAAGATATATCTTAAATTGAGAACATGTTGAACGTTCCAACGTTATCACCATTTATGAATAAATTACTAATGTACTGCGCTCAGGGTACACTTGATCATGTTTCACTGGTTTGCGAAAATTACAGATTTTTGCGTTATTATATACAGTTGCATACATATTTCTCTGTTAAAAATCAAGGAAATTTCTTTTTAGAAAAAAATCTCGTTTAGAAATTTTTAAAGAAAAATATATGTTGACTTTGAAACCGTTTGATTTTTAAAAAAAAAAAAATGGCATCATCCGATACTGTTGTTTTCAGTCATGTATATATTAGTAACGTTCTTGTTAATTTGTTTGATACTCAGTTTTACTTTATCAGATTGTGCTTAATTTTCTTTAAATATGTATTGAAAAGTCACATATTACAAATGTATAATTGCACAATTTCAACACAGTCTTCTTACGATGGCTTGAACTCATTTCTGACAGGTTTCTTGACAGAATTATTATTATTATTATTATTATTATTATTATTATTATTATTATTATTATTATTATTATTATTATTATTATTATTATTATTATTATTATACTGTTGTTGTTGTTTCTTTCAATTAGATACTTGAATCAGTCACAAATAAAAAATGTATCATTTATGCAATAATACATTGTTAAAAAGTCATTTATTTTCGATAAATAAATAGCTTTATATTTGGAGGAAAATTTTATCTATGTATACAGTTGCTACAGTAGTTAGTTTAAAGATATATTTTTAAAAAAATAAAAAACGTTTTAAAAGCCAAAAAAATAACTTAGAAGTTCCTCTTTATTACACAATGACGATTATGCAGAAAAGAGGTACATAACAACATGAAACTATTCAAGTCGGTATTGATATGAAGGTGGGATAGTGTCCTTAAATGTTTATCGCTAATGCTATTTTACAATCTGCACTCAACAAGTAAATAATAATCATTCTCGGTAGGAAATCGGTAACAGCAGGAAAGGTTAGCAAGTAGCATTGCTCGAAATAAATTATAATAAACGGGCTAATACAACATAATATCACTGATTGCCGCAGGGTAAACAACCGAAGGCTGAAATAATACATTTAGTTATATATTTCCCAAAGATTATGATAGCTGGACAGTTTCGTGTAGGCATAGGTACCTCATTGTATGTATTAACAAATTGTGGTGGACAGCTGGCTCGGAAGAAATGTCACTATTGATTGAAATACGATTTAGACCGTGTTTAATTTTTTGACAATTTTATTTTAGATTTTTCGCCATTTTCTATGTGTATATTTTATTACTCTATAATAAAGGTAAGGTCTGTAAATACCAGGTTCTAAATTCAAAAACATCTGCACAAATTAAAACTTAAACTCCAGAAATGTGATTGTGCATACAAATTCTAATCACAATATTGCTCAATTTTGACCTTTTTTAGTACTTAAAAATTCTGAAGTCTTTTGGTAAATTCAGCTCCTGTGTAACAACGGTCGACGTGTTTTTTTTCTTTCTTTTTGTTGCTTTCTGTAAAAGAAACTCAAACACCGATTAACCCAAACAGTCAATGTGAGCCCATTAAAGAGCAACTTTCCTTGACAACAGCTATGTTTGGAATATCTCCGGGTCGAATTTGCCCTTTTTTATTGCGGGGTCTCATCCTTGAAGATACTTACTTTTAATGGTTGCTTTATTACTTGCCTCGTAATCCCATTTTATTTGGTTTGAAACTATAGTTTGTAACTTTAATTAAAACCAAGTTAGAATTTGGAACCTTTCAGAATTGGCTTTAATCCTCTCCTAGAGAGATACATTTCAGTGTCCAAGATGTAATTCAAGTATCAAATCTAACAGAGATTTGCGAATTCTCTACTTTAATCGAAAATCGCTATTGGAATGTTCAATTTACATATCTCAGTCTTTGTTCCATGTATTCTGGAATTCGTCAGTGTCTCTAAATATTCTGGTTGTGGATCTGGCCAACTAGCAGAAAATTTAGAATGTGTTTTAGTATGTGCTCTCAAAATAACCTGTGTATACTGGTGTAATGTGATTAACTCGTGTTGGTTCTCATTGTAGGACATTCAGTGTGTGTGGAATGGGGTTTTTCTGTTCATTTTCAAAAATCGGCGACGATCACACGGCCCTGTAATACACTTGACACACATTATAATTTGGATATGTGAAGCACCTCACTGATGAGGTAGGGGTACTGTTATTGGTATTAGTTGATAGTGTGAAATTAGAGACTACGATCGACAAACTCCCAATATAAATTTGATAAAGCCTACTTAATAATATGTTTTAGAATCGAATCTGAACTTGTTGGAATCTTTTTTTTTATTGCAGTAGTGACAATAGAATTGTACCGAAGAAACACATTATCATTATTTGTTTCCCGTCGTACTTCCTTAATTCTGCATATATTATACATTTTTTTTACTAAAGAGATTAAAAAGGGCGCAAGCACTAAATACTCATTTTTGCCTCCAGGTTTTATGTCCATTTCTTACAAATTGTGGGAAAGAATCGTACGGAAAACAATCAGGAATCCCCCCAAACCCAAAAGAATGTATTCAGCTGAAAAAGTAAAAAATAAAAAGGTGGTGAGGGAAGGTGAGTCGGGGAACTCATGGAACCCCTTGCTAGATGTGGCCCCTGGATGCCATTTAATGTGTAGGCAGCCCATGCAAGCCTGAACTACTTTCAGTGCTTTTGCAATATTAACCCTTGCATAGCTGATCTCCTTTGGGGCATTTTGACCCTGAACTACTCCCTTACCCCTCCCCCAAGTAGACTACAATGTTTAAATACAGTATGTTGCAAGAATTTAATCTTACCGTTTGCTTTAGTATATAATACTTTACTCAAATAGCATTTGTAATTCAATATTTCATAAACCCATGTCATACTTATAATTCACAAATTATTATCTTATAATTCACAAAGTATGATATCAAATTATAGAAGACAATGACATTGTGCCCTATGGACTTCAATGTTGGTTCACTTCACCAGCAAGATGTTTATCATGCAATGAAATGAATCTTAAAATGTTTGCTCATTCCAAATGAAATGTATGACACAAGTTTAATGCTTGCAATAGTTTGTTCACACAGGCTTATAATAAATATAAAAATGATGTAACTTTTATAAGTCTCATTTGAAATTAGCACTCGTTTAAGATACTTTATTAATGATATACGTTATGACTGCTGTATCTTATTTTACGCATTTACATGACAACTATTTTGCTCACTTACAATAAAATTTAATATTTACTTTAAAGCGCTTATTTATCCATTTCTACTAAGATACAGTAAGTTATGAAGTAAAAGCATTCTGGTAGAATGGATGGCGCTTTTACCAATGGGTGAAGTGTAACAACCAACTATTACTTAGTTTTACTTGGCATATCAAGAAACTTAAATTGTAAAAAAGAAAATAGTTTTATGGATAAATAAAGTCTAAGGTCTTAGATGCAAACTGTTCATATTGTTGCATTGTAAGGACATGTTGTCTTTATATAGAAAATATTACATTAAATAATTCATCAGTTTTGTAAAAGAACTAAGAGGAAAAATAGAGCAGTACATATACGTGTCTGCATTTTTAACCCATGCTACTTACTTATTGAATGCTTGTTAGGACATGCGAGTTTTGTATTAGAGATACTGGTAACTACATGTTTAGCCTCTAAGTGGATGATTGAATGATTGATTGCTATACAGAATGTATTACTGCGTAACAAGGTTTTTATATCCACAGTCAGAAATATGACAAAATCTAATGATGATGAAAAAAAGGTATTATCTCATAGTTTGGTATACTTTACATTCAGTGTTTGCAGTTTATTATTGTCAATATGTCAATATCTTAACATATCACCTTCAGTAAATGTGATTGATCCAAATATATCCATGAAATCCTTATGTAGTATTTTTCATTATTGATTGCCTACCTTCGTGTGAATAGTCCTTGCCCTCCTACTGAAACTACTGTATTTTACTTAGATTTACTATTAACAATACAGTAACTGAATTTCCAACTGATAGCTCAGTGGACATTGGATGCAAACGGTCATTATCATAGAACGCACAGCAGAGGTGATGTAGGTCGGAATATGGCCAATTTACACTGTATAGAGTTGTCATAACGCCAGCTAAAACTAGAACCTGAGTAAATTCGAGGGACGTTCATCTAAATAAACCAAAACTGTGGGAGAGGCGAGATAACCCAGAACGATGTCCGACGCGTGTGTATCGAGTATATGCACAAACAAATGAAAACAAAAATAGAAACGTCCGGCAGCGTGCTGTAATATAGACAGTATGCTTTACATTGCTATGGAAACTTAGCATGGATCCCGTGTATCATATCAACCTTTTCAAATTACCTCTCGGATGGAAAGGTCATCCGCAAATTCTGGCCTCTCCATAGAACAAATATAACACTACAGCAGCTGGAAGCATTTTGTTTAAACAGAAAACTTCAATTACAACTGGATATATCCAAATCAAATCATCCAGATATCAAGCAAATAAGCAAGCAAATAAAATAAAAAAACACATTCAGTCGGTCAATAATTACAACCAATTGAATACAAACCTGCGCATGCAAATCTCTTCCATTGCCAGTAATACATCCTGCACATCTTCCATGTCCAGGTGGCCACTTCTTAGCTCCAATGTCCTAAAAGTGGAAAAAATGATGTTGTTGCATCTGCCAGTAAATCCAATAGTGCAAGAGTTGACAATTTTCTTGGAAGGATATCCAGATTATTTAGTGACAATGCACGGCAGACATTCTGAGATATACATGTACACTTCCCTAGAAATACTGATATTGACCTGATAGACTGAACTAAGTTACATCAAATAAATGTCTTGCCGAAGTGTTGGACATTAAACTGACGCTTTATTATTAGTTCTTCGATAAGTATTAATAATAGCCTTTCTTTAAGTATTGGTTTGAATAATTGCTAAAATCAAATGTTGTTTCATTTGGTATATGAGTACATACTGTCAACCGGTGTCTAAGACTATTTGTTCTTCACGCAGTAATTTGTATGGACAATGTTTCATGAAACATTAATCATAGCTGAACATTTTTTGTTCTTCATCTGTTACATTACGTTTATCTTTTTATATACCAACTATGTGATAAACATAATCTACACTGAGTAAAGATCTAATATTGAATTTTTGAATTTCTTTGAAAGGAAAGGAAACTAAAAATAATTTGCTTCAAGTAGATTGAACTTATTTGCTCCATGGACACTCTTCTTCAGTTAGGCAGGAATTTTATCGTGTCCGCGCAAAATCATCGGAAACTTTATAGAGTTGGCTCAAAATAGATATGCTAAAATTTTCATTATTAATTTTGCAGCGAAAACAAGGGACGACGATGCAAGGATCACTGTTTTATACATTTTCATAAATTTTACTTGTTTCTGTCTGACTCAAAATATCAAAATGATTGTGAAGTTAAGATTATGTTTATTGCAGCAAGACTGACAATGACTTTGCAAGAAGTCAAGTTTAGGCGAATGTAGGCGTTTCTCAATCTAAAATAGAGCATGACTAATAGTAATATTGTCACATGACGACCCAGTGTATAGACTGAGATGCACATAGCAAGTAGACCTTGAGATGCTTTGACATTACTTTCTGTGCTAATAAACAGCTATTTACTTCAGTCACCAATGGAATTAAGTCGTTTAATGCACAGTAATATATTCTCCAAGAAGTAAAGCAGGTTGAGCCGCGTTGTTTTTGAACAACATATAAAGCAAGTCATTTATTTTCTAATGGAATCGTGGGACTCATTCAATGTGCTAAAGTGTGAACGTTTACACTATACAGTTTTCTCTCTCTCTCTCATATTGTAGCTAGATGCATACAGTGGTCATAATTGTTTGGCAAATTACAACAGACACTTTTTTCTACTTGTAGCTCAGCTTCCTAGACACAGTTGCACAAATGGTCCTTGCAATTCCATGGGTGCATTCACATTTCTCACTTATCTTAGCTCTCATAAAATGTAAATTGTTGTTGTAATGACATACATTTCTTGCTAAACTGGCTATGCAAAGGGTTTTGATTATGTACTATGTACGCAAAGCAGGTAAAATATTATTTCAACAGAATTTCTCTTTGGTTCATTTTTAGCACAGATCTTCAAATTCGTATCCAATGTTAAGAGCTAAAAAAGAAAATGTTTCATTCAGCTTGAATTTACGTTTCATGTAATATTTCACTCGCGTCCTCGTTCTCTTCTTGTTTATATTGTTATTAGAGAAGCAACGCTGTCTAAAGCAGACAGCTGATCAAAATGGTTGTTCCCATGTGCTCGAGAAATAAGGTTGAACTCTACAAAAGAACACTAACTCTAATAGTTATTAAAACAGTGAAAATAGATTTTGACAGAATAAGCACTACTAGGTTCTGAAAGTGCAATACATTTATAGTATAATACAATATATTCAAAGTTACGTGCTAGTTATTTCACCTTTCTGAATTCCAGGAAGAGAAAATGAGCAGCGAAGCTTACACATCTGAATGATGGCCAAGCAGCCGTATACCCTCCAACCTAAATTACTCCCATCAATCACAAACCAGAATAAGGGACTTGAAAGGCATTTAAAAAATACATGAGATATATTTTTTTAAATGACTAGGATTACCAGTAAGGAAAATCTAGGAAATTGTTTTTCCTTAAAATCTAACCCTGTGTAGAATACGACATTTTTGTACTTTGCACAAGGTTTGACCTTCTAAGAAATATAATTTCCACAGGATTTCCTCACTGGTTATCCTGGTTATTTAAAACGACCTTTTATATCTTAGGTATTATTAAAATAACGTTTAATTCCCTTTAAGTTGGTGTATGCTTGTTGACTGTAATTTGGGTTATAGAGTATACAGCTTGGCCTCATTTCAGATGTGCGCCTCTCAAAAGACTGCTAGCTCCGCTTGGTCGTTTTCACTACCTGGACTTCAAAGGTAAATAAAAGAAAGTACCTGATAATTTATTTCGTTTTTTGATATTTTTTTATTTTTTTATTGCACTTTTTCAGAAGTCAATATTGTCTTCTCTGTTAAAATTCATGTTATAATAACTACTAAAGTTGGTGTATCTTGAACAAGTTCAAGTTTTTTCTGGAGCAAATGGGAGCAGTCATTTTAATCAGCTGTCTGTTTTAGGCAGCGCGTTGTTTTCGTAAAGAACTTTCAGTCACAGTATATGAAAGTAGCATATAGATAGGTCAACATTCTCTCCATTGTGTTTGCTGTAAATACACACGGCTTCACCCTATATCAGGACGGGTTTCTGAAGTACGTGATAAATGTAGAGCAGAACGATAGCCGAATCGTACCTAGCTACGTTTCACTCATACCACGCGTGTACGTACAAGAAGCAAGTATCAACATCCGGTAAGTTTAGCAGCCTGTTTTTACAGTGATTGACAAACTAAACCAAATATTACTGCATGATTGTTTTCCACGGTATATACTTTTCCTTGTGTGACAGAGGTGCTTTCCTTGGGTGACAGCATTATGACATCAGATATTAAATCTGTGACACATATTTTGGTAAGATAGCTGCTTTTAATAAATGTTGTTGCATCATCTGGACCCCCCGATCTAGATATCCATTGAACGATAGTCTTAATGTCGTTTGCAAGGAGTCTCAGTAGTTATAATTAATTATGTTCATTTTCAATTTGCAATTTTTCCAAGGGTATTTCTGTGTTTCAAAGTTAAGATAATCATCATGCATTTCGAATGTCAAAAACAGATTGTATCTCATAGTATAAGGCCATTAATATTGATGAATTATTAAGATGGCGCATGTTTGAGTGATACCTCTGACAGTGACAAAATGAAATGCACATGATACTGCAAAAGCACCGAATGTAACACAGTTGTACAAATGCCTTGGAAAAATTTTCAGAGTAAAATCTGCCCATCGTGGTCGCACGACTAAACAGCAAGGTCCAAATGTGAGAGCCAGTGATCACATACTAATAGACGATGATTGTTTTGATCAGCATAATTAAGCCCTTAATTTACATAGATATGCTGTCACAGATGGCATATTTTCTCAAATAATTTGATGTATGTGCTTTTAATTAATATTTGCGATGGCACTTTCTACAGGAAAAATGCTTCCGCAATAAATGTTGTTAAACTTTCCAAATTCTGGGTCACTGAGAACGAAAATGATGCTTGGCACTAGTTTTAAAGACATGATACTGGGTCAGTACATACGACCCATGACTTGGGAATGGCAGACGATAAGTGAGTTATAAAGGGAAGGGATCTCAATTTAAACCAGAAATGACTAAAATACATCTTTGACTGGATCTATGAATAAATCTATGACGGGTTTGGACAGTACTTACTTTTTAGGCAAAACAATGAATGATGCAATCTGAAGCTGGTATTGCGTCATACATGATATGAATTACATGGTGTTATTCCTATAAGTCATGGATGATGTAATCATAACTAAGCTTACATCACTCTGCTGAAGAAATTTCCCTATATCAGCTTTGCAAATCATACAGTGTCGTGCTCTCTTATTTGTCAGTGTTTGATTTTGCAAAGGGACACATTTCTGTTTAGCCAAAGTGAGCAGAGATGCCTCGTACTTGTGTGAACAATGAGATAACTTCTGCTATGTTTGTGGTAAAGTGACTTTTGCATCACAAAAGCGCAGCATAACCACTATAGTTAAGAGAGCCTATCACCTTTATTTTGGCTGCAAAATTGGAGATCAGGACAAGAGGTGGGACCCACACATATGCTGCAACACTTGTGCAACAAATCTTCGCCAGTGGTTGAACAGAAAAAGGAAATCTATGCATTTTGCAGTGCCAATGATTTGGAGAGAGCCAACAGATCATATCAGCAATTTTTACTTCTGCATGGTGGGAAATTTGTGTCAAAGAAGAAAAAGTGGACTGGGCATTATCCAAACATTCCATCAGCTAAACGCCCAGTACCAGACGGAGAAGGACTGCCGGTTCCTGATGCACCAGAATCATTCTCACTTGAGTCAGACGAGGAAGAGGAAGATGATGAAACTTCTACTCCTGAACCATCAATGTCACATGACCCATATTTTCACCCATCCTCCTCCTCTGAACCACACCTCATAACACAAGAAGAACT
This sequence comes from Margaritifera margaritifera, assembly GCA_029931535.1. Lineage (NCBI taxonomy): Eukaryota > Metazoa > Mollusca > Bivalvia > Unionida > Margaritiferidae > Margaritifera > Margaritifera margaritifera. The sequence goes on from JAQPZY010001361.1 coordinate 819,660, forward strand.
GAATGACCTTGACAGGGATTTGGAACTACCCAAGAGTAAGGCAGAGCTGTTGGGCTCCAGACTACAGCAGTGAAATCTCCTGGCAGGTGATGTTAGGGTTTCCATGTTCCGTGACCGTCAAAAGGATCTTGTCCCATTCTTTTTCATGGAAGGTGATCTTTTAGCCTGCAACAACATCGATGGTGTGATGGCAGTCCTCAACATCGTTTCATGATCCAGTTGAGTGGAGACTGTTCATTGATTCATCGAAGACGAGTCTTAAAGCTGTTTTGCTGCATAATAGCAGTGTTTTGCCATCAATTCCAGTTGGTCATGCAGTCCATATGAAGGAAACCTATGAAAACATGAAACAACTTTTGAGGTGCATAAACTATGACCAACATCAGTGGCAGCTTTGTGGCGATTTCAAGGTTACTGCTCTCTTGCTTGGTCTGCAGACTGGATACACAAAGTACTGCTGTTTTCTCTGCGAATGGGATAGTCGTGCGAGAGAATCCCACTACATCAAGAGAAATTGGCCACTCCGACAGTCATTGGAGCCTGGGATGAAAAGTGTTCATCATCCACCACTTGTTGAATCAAGGAAGATTTTGTTACCACCATTGCACATCAAGCTGGGTCTGATGAAGAACTTTGTCAAGGCCATGGACAAAACACAAGCAGCTTTCAAGTATGAAAATGTCCTGTACGCGAGTATATTAGGGTAGTGCACCTCAATAGCGGCAATATATTATTTCGGTGACGTGTTTACATATATCAATTAAGTTTCTAAAACGGGTATTTTCAACATAAATCCACATCTTAAAAAATACAGTTCACATAAACAAAATCTGAGCCTGTTCTCAGCTAGTGTTATTTGTCAAGAAAAAAATGAATTAGTGTGCTGGAATATTTTTTGATCAAACATTGAATATAGGCCTTGTTGTTAAAACTGAAATTTATATTGTCTCTTGTGAATTGGAATCATCATTAAGGAATCTGTGTGATGACAAAAAAAAATAAAAAAAATAAAATAGGAAACATAGCTAGAGTTAAACAAAAATAAACCGATAAGGCTGAATTATGCCTCAAAAAGTCATATATATCGAAAATGTTTGAGTTAAATTTGTTTTTTCGAAACTCAAAACTGTTAGGATTCTCAAATTGCAAATCAGAGACTCTCACAGGTGTATTATCAACATTTTTGTGTAAAAACTATATAGATTATTAAGTTATTTTTAAAAATAATATAACAAAAGTCCCAAGCACCTAATTGCCTTTACTGTGCATTATACTTCTAAAAAGAAGTACAGAAGAAAAACAAACGCACAAATAAACAAACAAAATATGTTTGCTTGAAATAATGCTAACAATTTTGATAATATAGGCCAATGAAACACAATCATTTAAACAAATCAAGCACGCGCTCATGTTACAGCAGCATTATATTATTTTGTATTTCAAGCAGGTGTTTCCTTTATTGAATTTCGTATTCTCTGACAGTTTTTAGTAAAAATATCACCTGCGTAAAATGTAAAATAATAGAATGGATCTATAACATGAACACATGTTAGATTTGCTTCCATGATATATTAGAAATATTGACTAGGAAAACACAGTAAAATGATTTGGATGTCCGTTTTGTTAGCAATATTTTTTTTATTCGCCCATTTTAACATACAAGTGGAAGCAGAGATGATAGAGGTCGAACAGAATGACCTGTCTTGTTTTAAACGTCCGGTGGCATATTCAGTAGTGGACTGGTCCACTTCAGCAAAACACACTGAAGTTCATGCAACTTGTGTTGAAAGCATGGGAGAATTAGCTCGATCTCATGAACCATGAACAGTGAATGTACATCGCTACAGCAATATATTGGCATGACCAGGTCCTAATAACTTTTTAATGAAATATCACAATGGACAGGTCATGTAGGTAGATATATGATACCACCTGGGAAAAGCTACATCTACTTCATCTCTGTCTCGCGTAGAGCAGGTGCACGCGTTTTGCGATCTCGAGGCTCGATTACGTGATCTTGCGAGAACCAATCAGAGGATACTTTATCATCACATAACCCTTGTAACTTGCGTAATTAGGCTCTGAATTTCGCATAATCGAGTTCTCAATTACACGATATAGAAACTTCAATTTCACGTAAAGAAACTTCAAGGCAAGCCAACTGGATCATAAGGCATGCCCGATGCTCAAAATAATTAATCTGTAGGGAACCAATCAGAAAAATAGTTTAAGTCCCATGCTCGCGTATTATGTATATGATTAAAATATTTCAAGTACTTAATTTGACTAAAATTGATGTTGTCTCAAATACGGTATGTAGTGGGAAATCCTGTGATTAAACCAGATTTTTGTATTAGCTTTCTAGAGCGTCCAGAAGCTGCATTGTCGTTTTTACGAACATGCGATCATGTAATAAAAACAAATTTTTCAATTGGCTCAATTTTGTGCATTCGAGCTTCAAGATGTTTTCACGTTATGGTTCTTTTGGTTTGCTAGGGTAGTTCGATTACGCGAAAGTATATGGAAGTCTCGAGTACGCGTAATGGAGAACTCAATTACGCAAATTATAGAGATAAAGTGGTTCAACAGTATATTCTAATTGGTTTACTCAATGTAGCATTATTGATCGTGTAACGTGTGCCATATACGCATACCAATATAGGAAATACTTACAGAGCAGACGCGGAATGGTGTCTACGGAAACGGTAGCAGAGGAAGTGAACACATTTTTCCATCCCCAAGTTTTAACAAACTTTAATCCGCTCTTTTATTCTAAAGCGATATATTTTTTTGAACGCATTTAAAGTTTAAAGCTTTAAATCAGTAACTTAACTTTGCCATTAATCATTTTTGTGGTGGGCCAATGTTAATGTCTCTTTCACGTGTATTTTTAAAATTATCAAATGCAGTCTTATTAGCTCGACTGAATCAGAACAAATTTAAACGCCAATCCAGGATTTTTTTTAGAAACAACTTGAGAGCATATTTGCAGATTAGCTGTTTTAACCTTACATTAAAGTTTAAATATCTATACAGCTTTGTTATTTCATAAATGTCAATGTGTTAAAAAAAGTCATTATTCATATATATATTCTTAAAAGTGCAATATTTGCCTATTTTCGATAAAACATTTTATATTCATAATTTATTTTAAAAAGAACTGAAAACAAACTTTTATTTTATCGTAACATGGATCGAAACTAATTGAAGATGTATGATTTTCATTCAAATACATGGTTATCTCTTGACATTGCTTAACTTCCTAATTAATGAAACAAGTTGATTTAAACGTCCCTAACTTTGTGCCATCTGCTAAACACAATTCTAAACATGCATTGGATGCAAAAAAGAGCTGGGACCTTCCTCAAAACGTGAAATTAGAGTTGATTAGCTAGCAGAAAGATTGGCAATGTGACATTACTCTTTAGCTCTTCCCAGACCTTTAGCCCAGTATCAGCCCTGTTGCTGTTTGTTGCTGATTGTTGGTGTTGTTGTTGCTCTTCTGCTGCTTTATCGTTGTAAGGGTATGATGATAATATGCAACGTCTCCCTGGTATTTGTTGCATTACATTTCAAGGTCAAGAAGCTGCACATGTGTTTTCCTCTTATATTATCTTAGTCACATTGTTAATATGTTACATACTTTATTTACATTGAACGAATGTGTAATGGAATAGTATGTTTCGGTTTAATGTTTAGAAACACCAAAGTGGTAAGGTCGGGTGCACAGTTCTAAGATTACATTTTCATTGTTCTTATTGAAATTCAAGAAACAATGATCGTAAAGTCTATCTTGTAATATGTTGAGCAGGCTTTCTGAACTGAAAATAAGAAGGAACTTCGGAAAATTTAACATTTAAATATATCTTACTTTTATTTAGCGGGATCAATTTAATTGGGGAAATGTTCTTGTGATGAGAAGCGAAACTTTTCTATTTACAGCTGAGGAATGAAATCTTCTAAAACATTGCTTTATGAAAAGGTATAACAGTAAAATCATAATAATATTGTACTATGCCCATAAGTGAAACATTATTCAATCAACAAGATTAGTTGTGTAAATATATATGTAACTATATGTACAATTAACATACATGGAGGTGGGGAGAAACAAAAAAGCCAACCGGTTAAAGTTGGTTTAAACATCATCGTACCCTATACAATAACGTCTCTGGAGAACTTGTAAATTGATAATTAATACATTACAATCAACCGGTGATGGGGCACGAGGATGTTGAATAATTATTGCAGTTTGGGTGTAACGAGAGTATATCTAGACCACTGGTAAAATTCCAAAATCAAAAGCAACACACTATAGTTTCCAGACCCAAATCATAATCTATTAATTGTGCAATGAGAATGCGTGATAATTATTACTAAAAAAGGAACCACATACATAATGGCACAAAGCAATGCTGTGATAAATTCAAGAACCTTAAAGAAGTGATATCAATAGTTCATGAGTTCAACATAATATCAACAATCTCAGGATCAAGATACAACCCGTATGTATTTACCAGTTTGGATTGAATAAAAGTATATCAAAATCTAGTTGTGTTAAAAAATGACATTAGAAAGAATAAAAAGGTTGATCTCGATTTAAAACATAAATGTATATCCTGCAATGTTTCAGAAAAGTTGAAGACTTACAGATTGCATTCAATAACTCAGTATATGAAATAGCTGCTTTTTGAATCAACCATATGGATAACTATTTGACATAGATATGAAATGATTTATGCGTTTGAAATGATTGAAAAAATGTTATAATTTGCTGAAAATAAACTTATATATATAGATGAAGGTCCTGTTGGTTTGTTGATAGCATATAAAAACAACTTGTCAAGCGAAAAATATCATCTAGATATTTTATACCGTGTTCAATGACTGTCAAAGAGCAGAATTTAATGCATCTTAACCATGATACAGAAAGTATAGTTGCTTACACAGATAACAATCAGTTGTAGGAGCAAACTAAAAGGGACAACAACAACAAAAAATGCACTGAATCGAAAGAAAGGTTAAACAATTAGCATTAAAAAAGCTTGCAAGAAAATTGTTCCCTAGATTAGGGGCTATGTTATGTGTGATCAGTAGCCATAACTCCTGTTGAAGCAAGCAGGGAAGAAAAGAGATCGAAATTATGTGTAATCTTATTATTGTTATTTGACAACTGATCCATCTGAAACTTGCAAATTCACAATTGGTGAAATAGTCAGAATTTCAAAACATAAAGCAATATTTGCAAAGGGCAAGCTTTTTAACTTTACCGAGGAAATATTCAAAAAAAGGAAGTAATCTTAGGTCATCCATGTACGAAATGGAAGAATTAAACGGAGAGGATATTGATGGCATGTTTTACAAACAAGAGCTATCTTAATATGACAATCAAATTGACATATACACAGTTGAACAGATTTTAAAGAGTACAAGAATCGAAGGTATAAAGTATATATCTATGGAATGAAAGAAGAGAAAGACCGAGGGTACATCAATGTTAGTAATTATCTCATGTTACAAATGCAACAAGTAAATCTCGAAGAGGAAATAGATAAAGGAAATACAAAATACCAGTGATGCAAAGAATTTGTTAAAGAACGATTAAACTGGTTTCCAATTGAGAAAATAAACAGATCAGAAACAGAAGGAACAGAGAATTAAATGGGAATGTGGAAAAGTACTAAAAAGAGGCTCAATTTGTTTGAACAAGAAACGAAAATAAGTGAACGCTGTTCAGCACATTTATTTCTTGATTTTAAATAATTGATATGAAAATCGAATATTTTAGATAAATGGACGTCATATTTATAAAAAAGCTAAATAGTACAGCAATTTACTCAAGTTCTGCTTTTATTACATTTAATTGGTTAGCTATCCTTGAGCAAGTTAACATAGCATATTGATTTGAGGAAATACAAATTTACTATACTGAAACTAATTTTTTCACATATCATCCATTAAACATTTTTGATGACTACATTTTAAAGTTTTTCAGTGATGTCTGTACGACAAAATACAAATTAATGTGTAACATGAGATTCTGACAGAATCAACTAATTGGGCAATGTCGATGTAAACATCTGGTTCTGGGATTTCCCACTGGCATATGACAGACAAAAGTGTATCAGATTTAGTAAATTCGTATTCACATTTATTTCTAGACTGATGTTTGAATGTAAAATATATGTACGTCATGAAAATGCAGTCAAATAAAGTAACAATAGCATTGATATGAAATAATTAAATTTGATCTGCAACACTTGTAAAATTCCACCGCATCATGACTAGAGATACGTAAAGGGAAAGAAACAAATACTAAATTGATTATTGGCAATAAGAACATCAAACTGTACACAGGATTTTGCGGAACCTACACCTGCTCTTATAAAAGCTGCTTCCAATATTGAGCCGGTACTGTGTAATTGTGAAGAACCGCTGATGAAATAAATTATATGGCAGACAAAGAGTGCGCAGTAACTGAGTCAACAGGTTGGACAGACTTCGTTCTGCGGAACAACAACCGACAGATGAAGGTACTTCAGGGGTAAATCGCACATAAGGTATTTTGTAATCTTTTAGGTGGACAGGACCAAAACAGGACATATATTGCACAGTCTGATTCGACAGCATTAGACATTGTTTAAAAGGTAACATAGATATTGATTTTAGGAGAGCAAGGTTGCGACATAGCTGCAAAAATTATGATAAAATGTTACAATACACAACAAAATCAAAGGTAAAATTAGAAAATGCTGTTGATGGCATCGATATATTTTTGTTACCGTGTGACATGGTGAATAAGAAGAGTAGTTTTGTTGGATACAACAACAATTTACATAATTCCAGAGACTCGTTAAGCATTACCTTCAATACCTATATAGTAAAGAAAGGCATTCCAAATGCTGATAAACAATCGGTGACAGTACTTCAAGGTATTGTAGAGTACACATAAGAAGACAAAGGGGGAAAATGTATTCCCAGAAGGATTATAATGACTATATTCCTACAGCCAGGTCTGCCAATTATATTGTGCCAATAGTACACGTTGTCTCTAACACGATACTATTCTCATACCTGACAAGCGAGGAAAAAGTTCAATTTAAAAACGTCAAAACCAACATAAATTATTAAATAAATCACTTATTTTGATACTCATGATTGCGGGAGCTGCTATGGTTTACATACTGAAATAGTTTACTAACCTCCTACTGCTTTAGATGCTTTGTTGACACTTTTGATCAAAAATGCAAATAACACACATGCTAATGCCAAAGCAAGTAGGATAAGAATTTAAGAAAGAAATTCAACTATTATTTCAGCACTTCTAAGCAACCAACTTATCACACTACTAATAACACCGGGTAAAATTGATGTTGCTAATTTGACTGAATCATACCAATAATTGGTCAAATGTTTGGAGCCTTTGTTATGTTTTTAGAACATGATTTGCCTATAGTAGGTGAAGCACGAGGTTTAGGAGAAATAGTAAATTGAGCATTTGTTGCCAAATTTGCTGAAGATAGAGCAACAGTTGGCATTTCCATAGCTATTGTTGTAGCTATAGCATCTACTGTTAGACGATTTACACTGAATACCTACTTTATCCTGAAGTTTCCAATATTTTCTAGCAAATCGTTTTCCTACTGTGTTACCTGTCCAAGTATTTGCGATATTTTATATTCCACACTTTTCAGCTTTTTTTAATATTTTGTTTTCGTTTGTGTCTGTTACATTGCTGATATTCTTTTTTAGCTCTTGAATCTGTTTTTTTCATGTGTTCCAACATCATTTGTTTGTATAGATTCTATAGGATTTTTGGGGGGTTTTTTTTGTTGTTGTTTTGTTTTTGTTTGTGGCGGTTTTTTTTGTTTTTGTTTTTTAGTTTTTGGGGGTTTTTTTTGCTGACAGCTTCTACAGCATTTACATTGTCCCTATATTATTTTTCCTCCTGTATAGTGAATAATATTTTTACTGCAGATGGAAATATTTCACCTTTAATATTTCCGTAATAATTATAGTCTCAGTTTCTCTTACTGGGCGTTGGTCACTACACGCCACGTGTTGATGGTATTATGTGGGGTGTTGGATAGTAGATGACTGGGTGTTGGTCACTACACACGTCGTGTTGGATATTAAGTGTGGGGTATTCGATGGTATAGTGTGGGGTGTTGGATTGTAGATAACTAGGTGTTTGATAGTACCGGTAGATAACTAAGTGCTGGATAGTTAATCACTAAGTAGTGGATAGTATATCACATATTTAACATTACCATTCTCATAATTCCGTAAATGATTATATCGCCACATATTACTACTTATATTGGTGCAATACTGGGAAAACTATAGTACGCGCAAAAGGAGTTAATATTGGCGCTGGCGTTGCTTTTTTGTGTGTGTGTAAGCAAAATTCATAATTCCAGTTTGGAAACAAATTGTACAAACATTATTTCTAAGTAATTTGCAATATAATCGCCACTATAAAGAGTTCATATCCATGATCAGAATAATTGCTTTCTGTGACATGATTACGATGATTTTCCATGCATTCTGACACAAATATAATGGCCCGTTCAGAGTGTAATTACCGATTGCAGTTGTTGCCCAAGTAGTTGGTGAGACTACGAATAGGTCATAGCGTGTACGATTAAACCCGAAACCCATACACTTCAAACATGAATGTGATCTATCATTGTTTTTCTCGTAGACTGTAACATGAACGTCGTGTAGTCCTATCAGGATTAGCTTTTTCAAGTCATTATTTTTGTAAATAGATTGTGTAGCTGGTGCTTTGAAGTATGTTGTGATTATTACTCATAATATAGTTTATAATTATCATTGAGAAAACCACTATTTGCCTTTTTAGCAGCAACTGTAGAATAGGTAATATGATGCTGCTGCTTTGCTGACTCTAATCAAGCTGGTTTAAACTATTTTTCTAAATCGTTCTGAATGAAAATTGCAAAACAATTTTGACAATTAACTATCTGAACATACATCATTATCAATGCATGGTGTTTTATTAGAAAATAGCTTCGTGTACATCATTCATTGAAACACTTGACATAGTATGCAACAGACGGTTAGAATATCCCGTTTTTGGATTACTTTGTGAAAATTCAAATGAATTACATATTTTGATAGCCATTTTTATCCAGCTAAACGGTACGCCAAGGCTTGAAAAGTTTCATTTCGTTACATGTTTGAATCTAACAATTCATTGCTTATGTCTCTGCTGTAATAATAATAGAACCATGCAACATTCAAGTGTAGATGAACTTATTTTACAAGTTGGATTTTTATGCAAGTGGATACAAATTTGCAAAATTAGATTTGTACCAGCTACTGTTATTACCTATAATGCAATTATGTCCTTTGGAGACTAAAATAATATTCTATCAGTTGCAACTGTTATTTATATTGTCATTTTCCATAAAACCTCCACCCTCCAACCCATCCCCCCAAAAAAACATTAAAAACACACACACAAAACAACATATACAGCAGAATTAATGTTTCTTTTTCGTAACTGAAATATAATTTATACATACATCCAAATTTGAATTTTGGGATCATCAAAGGTACATGAACAATCAGTCTCAACAGGCTTAAAGAAGAACATATTATGGGCAGCCATTTTGTTTTTTCGGGATAGTAGGATAAAATGTGACACAAATATCTGCAATTGGCCGCCCTATAGCAACATATATTGGTTGAGCATGTCATCATAGAAAATATATTAACTCATTTTACTTACATGAAGTTAATATCGCAGAATTATTTCTGTACTTGTGAATGAAATGGTTTGGCGCGAACGAAATATCATTCTCCTTTTTGAAAATGTAATACTACTGTCACTAAATACATGTATGACCACAGTAATAGATTACACGCTAAACAGCTTATCTCAGACACAGAGATTATTACCATAACGGGAGGAATTATGGAGGAAAGTTACCAGTACGATTTTGACTACCCTGTCGTGTTCAGTCGTCAGTACTAAAAGGTATAAAAATGAAAGGAAGGGCATGACTTATCTCGATCGATTCGTCAAACATTTATCCCAAGCTAAGTTCAGTCAGTGAAATGGTTGAAAAAACATTCTGTGAGCCTATGTCAAGACTCTGGATGACTCTTTGGTCTATGCTAAAACACAGTATCTTACCCAAAATCTGTGTGATGTGCTTTTTCGTTACAGCACCAGAGAAATAGTATTATCAATATTTTTTTAATGAAAAATATCTTTAAAAACGAATTCATCAACATTTATTTGACTAATTAAAGTCTTATTGTTGTTTTTAACAACTGAACTTGTTATTATATACTAAAACTGTAGTTTGAACATTATTTCATAGTTTGAGCAGTCCAAACCTAATTGTTTTGATAACTTTTTGATTATTGTGGTTTTGTTTTCAATGTATTTATTTTGCAATGCGTAAGTAATTAATTTGTTCATAGAACGCCAAACGGTATATTGAGTTAAACCAGATTTTTTTTAAACACGTATGCCTGCAAAGCAGACCAGAAGGTTTAAGTCAGAAGAAGTTAAAAAAATTAGAAACTTTTGAAATATTGATAGAATAGCATAACATCTAATCAGGTCATCTATATATACATAAAAACATGCATACCAAATTGCATTTGTCACCTTAAATTGTTTTTGAATAACCGTGCTAACAAGGTTTTCGTCAATAAGGTCTAGGACCAAAAGATAAAAAAATATGTTGAAAATGGAAACATTAATATAATGACCCAAAAAATACCAAGTTCATCTACATATGAATATAAATAAGTCTATTGGTTTTCATTTGCATACCTCAAGGTGCTTTTGCTTAATCATGATAACAAGGGTTACGTCAAAAAGGTCCATAACAAAATACCGTAGACAGTCTTATCTTTTGTACCCGAGAAGCAAAAATTAAGCGGCCATTTTATATGGATGCTTCTTATCGCTTCTTATTTATACCAAGGTGTGAACACTTATCTAAGGTCCGATTGGGTTATGGGGGCTACTATCGGTTGGTGACGGTGCTAGACATCAGGTAATTACAAATCGAGGTAGAGGTCGCTGTTGGACTTTTACACTGGCACACAAATTAATCTTTTCAGCGAAAGTGTACGTTAAGAAGTTACGAAATTATAAAATAATTACTCTTGGAAAAGCAGGGAAAAGGTCTGTGCAAGTCTAATTTTCGTCATCACATTAAGGTTGCGCTATAAAAAATAGTTTCAATGTTATACGCTATTGTTCGATTGATATCATTAGAAAACTGTATATTTGTATAAATGTTTTACAATTGTTGTGGCTAACGAGGGATAAAGAAAATTCTTACAGAGATAAGACGTGTACACTCTATGAAAATTAACGCAAGAATTTTTTAGCAAAATGAGCTTGATTGAATTTTATTCTAAAAAGAAAAACATATGTCCCCATTTGCCAAAGAGTCAGAGTTTAAAAAGTACAGAAAGTTTCTTCTTTTTTTTAAATGGATAATTTCTGTAATAGCCTGAAACTTGAATCATGCAATCTACACATGGATACAGATGTGCTGGCAAAATGTATTCTGACAATGTTGAATGGTCCCTGCAGACGTATGTCCGAAAATACCCTCCCCATTCTAAAACCTAAACGTCTTTCAGCTTAACTTACATACTGCTGTTTGCAGTTCAAATAAAACACTACATTATTTATGTTTTGTGTATCACGTTAAATACGATGTTTAATTTTAAAATGTCTACCTATTTCCAGATAACAATTTACAACGATTAAGTTCAAAATTAAAATAACCAATTGTGTCGAAACATTGTAGTCTTAATCTCACTAAAAAGACCCATATGATCTTATTGCGTTTATAAGCTGAAACCAAAAAGCTTCGGAAAATCTGTGTTGCAAATCTTAAATATTTGTTTAGCATGTTTTGATGCAGAGACTATAAAAAAAACTATTTCGTGTTTTGCTGTGAATATTTTTTTATTTACTTTGATTTGAAAGTCTTCTTCATTGTTATAAATTCGGCAGAACGTATTATCTTGAATTAATCAATGCTCTTAAACTTACGCTGTTAATGAAAACTATTTTTTATTTTACAATTAAAGAGTGTCAGTTTCTTTGAAGTATGCCCTAGTATCCAGATAATCTCCATTTGCAAAGTTAATTCCCTTGTCAATTGCACATTTAAGAAGTGAACATTTTCCTTATTATTGTTACTGTTAATTGTAATTTATGAGTGCTGGTTATTCATCTAATTAGGAAACTCATATATTTCATCCTTCGATTGTATCCCACGATTGACAAAAATCATAAATAAACCTAGAATAGAAAAATGCTAGCTGTTGGGATTATACAATATTTCTTTCTCCCATTCAGCAACATAATTGTTTACATAAGATGGAGGAAATCTTCAGCTGGGACCAGTCATCGTATTTCAGCTACTCTTACGTGTGCGCCCATATTGTTGCATGCTCAAACTGTGGTGGTGGTAGTCAGTGAGGGAAGTTAGTTCAGTGAAAGGTTGCACGTTTGTCAAAATTAGTGCTAGAGTTAGAAGTAATACTGGATGTCTGTGCTGTGAGAGGAAGCGAGTTTGATGACGAAAAAATGAGAGACGGACTAGCTTTAGGAGACAAGCTCCTTGTTATTTGCACGTCTGGCCGAATTGTTAGAAACTGACTTGTTAGTAGCAGACTGACATGTAAAAGGCAGAGTAATACCGTTTGAGGAAATTGGTACAAACCTATTAGTAAGCATGATTGGTGAGGGAAGGGAAGTGCAAGTGTGTATGTATGTGCGTGTTAGAACTACGTGCTGATGGGGAGTGCTTTAGAACGTGTATGCCTTGGAGTATACCAATCCGTTTAAGGACATAATGTTGCATCACTTCCGGAGTTCAGATCTTTAGCGGAGAGCTTTTTTAATACGGAATCTCTCTTCAAAAATATATTTGCCGGAATGTTTTTGTACTATTTCTGGTCCACTGTTGTGCTTGTGGATTGCATTTGACACTTCATAGTCCAATATTGATCCTAGAATACTAATTTCACTCAGCGCCGCATATTTCAAATTTTGATAGTGTTTTCTGATACAGCATTTAACTGAAGTCGACCAATAGTTTCCCGCCTCTTTCAGTTGCGAAAATATGGTGGCATGTACCTTACAAAGCTGATTTAAATCATGCAGGTGACGTTATTTTTCTCTGAGTTTGAGCAGCACTCCATCAACAAAGTTGTTGCATGGTGTATGGCCTGAATGAAAGTGAAGAAAGTTTGAACTTAGCTGGCAGGGCTTGTCTTTGTTGTGTCCATTGTCACTAGCGATTTAGTGAAATTACAGAGTAGATGAAGAAAATTTGGGAGTAATTTAGAATGTAATTTCCGAAGAAACATAAGCAAAGAAACGAGGCAAAAGCCAGAAAAGAAATGCAAGTCAAACTTTGAAGATAGAAAGTCAACTTACGAGTATGAAAGTCAAAGCTTGAGTAAAATTTGAAGCTGACAACGATAAATGACTTGGGAATTAATAAGAAAATTGAACTGAATAGTGCAGTTTAATCTTCTTCTTGGTTCCCGACGGTTCGCACTGAACGGTGTTTCTTCAGTGGTGGATGAGGAATCCGACCAACCCAAGTTATATACGCTTTCATTTCTTCGCCGTAGCTTGGTTTCCTGGATAGATAGATAGATAGATAGATAGATAGATAGATAGATAGATAGATAGATAGATAGATAGATAGATAGATAGATAGATAGATAGATAGATAGATAGATAGATAGATAGATAGATAGATAGATAGATAGATAGATAGGTGGATATGCACGCATTTAGGTTGGAAGGTTGAAGGAAAAACGAAAGAATAAAAGATAGATAGATATGAAGGTAGGTAGGCAGATAGGTAAATAGATGGCATGGTGGTATCCGACATGATGTATGGAAACATGGTTATGTACATTGTTTTAAATGCCATGGTTGTTTTGAATTATTCACACGTAATGGTACACTTGGCAATGAAAAACTGGATATGCAGACTCTGTTATATACATGCACATCGGAAGTCGCTGGGCTGTTTACTAATGTCGCCGATTTCTTCAAAGAAAATGCTGCGAGTAAGCGATATCACTTTTCAGTGCATGGCACAATCATGATGTAAGAATTTGCCCAGCTGTTACTCGACAAGGAGACAATGGACTTAAAGTATTGAAAGATGATTTTGGTACTTTGCAAATGTGCATAATGTTTTTTGTATTTGCATCTCTACCTAGGTCAAGGAATAGATGCAACATGACGGCAAATGGTCAGTCAATAAATGTGAATAAAGATAAACTGGTAGGACACAATGTTTCGATCCATAAGTTTTGTTTTAATTCACATTTTCCAATAATCTGACAATCCATCTTTAAATTACAAAAGGAAAATAAGCGTGATTCTGTACTTTATTATTTTAGTGAAAACATGCAATCGTAGTTAATACTCAAAATCAGCATCTTGTAAATTGATTATATTATTGATTCAAAGTAGGCCTAGTAGAAGTTTGTTTTCTCCAACAAGGGCATAAAATATAACATACAAAGAACTAATACAATTATCATTGAGAATCTAGAAAAAAGAAGAAAATGCTAATATTGATTATCTCGTATCTCCTCTATCTTTAGTTCCAGGAGGACCGCGCCAACCCTGTTCACCTGCCAAACCATCCTCAACAAGTGTACCAGGAGCACCAGGCAAACCAGGATCACCAGAAAGACCAATAGGACGAGGAGGAACAACTGGAATTCGAGACTAAATTGTAGGAATACCACCATTACAGGCAGCAGTGCATTTGGCTTGAGTTTTGTACACGTTGGAATCCTCATATAAATAGCATCCTGAGAGTACTCCGCATCGCTTATTAGCTAGATCGTAGTACCAGATGACTTTCGGTGTTAACATTGAACCACATTCTGACGCTTTTCTTCTGGTAGGGACACTGCAAGAAGCTGGAGTAGAATAATTACCTGAAGCAAGAAGAGGTTGTGGAATTTGAGACTCAGTTGTAGGAAAAGCACCTTTACAGGCAGCGGTGCATGCGGCTTGGGTTTGGTACACGTGGGGATCCTCATAAAGATAGCATCCTCTGAGTTCTCCGCATTCCTTATTACTTGGATCGTAGTACCAGATGACTCTCGGTGTTAATGGTGAGCCACATTGTACTGCTTTCCTACTGGTTGGGACTCTGCAAGAATCTGGAGTAGAATAAAAACATGAACACTCTTAACACATCCCAGGATCAAACGTTTACATTAGATACCGTACTTGACCGTTAGATAAATTAGTTTCTCACATACCATTCTCGTTGGTGGCATTTAGTCGCATCTCATCATCATCAGAATCATCTTTTTCATATATTGTTGAAATTTTATGTTCAGAACACATACATACACACACACACACACACATATATATATATATATATATATATATATATATATATATATATATATATATATATATATATACCGCGAGTAACGGCACCTATCGTCTAGCTCTCGTGTATCAGCTCAGCACCCTAACCCACACGTCCATACTCTCATCACTGAAAGTAAGGATGTGACAAGTTCGAACATACGGACTCAAGGAGCACGAAACCTATTTGGCTAGCCAAGCTGAATTTAACGCTCAGCTATATGCTCAAACCTACTGGGTTTCTATTTAGAAACACATTGTACATACATGAAATTAAAATTTTAAATTATTGCCTATATACCAAACGGAGAGGAACACAAATAAAAAAGCGGGCTTAAAACAGAGTCAACGTGTACAAGCAATTTCAGCCAAAAATGTAAACATAAAGTTATATATACTGTGTACAAATTTCATTTTTACAGTGAATTGGCACACAAATTCTATCCTATTTTGTGTATATGTCCTTAGTTCCCCAACTGACTTCAGACCAATTCCAAAGGTATGTTATTTTTTATCTATTCTTGAAGAATTTGAGAAATGAGAGATTCAATAAAACAGCCCTTTGATTCAGATTTTCAATGCGTATTTACGTACCGCACTCTCTGACTGGAACAATTTAGCAATCTTCTCTGACATCCGCACGACAATATGTTTTAGAAGCAATCAATTGAATTTATATAAATCCTAACTCATTTTCAACGTCATTCATACTGCAAATCTAAATATATTTACATAACGTAAACGAGGGGGTATGCAATACATGCAAAAGCGATGTGTCCTATGTTCTCAGCCGGGGAAAATAATGCATTTGCTATGGCTTATGAATATGTCTCAGCCTGATCGCCTCAATATATCCCTTCACCATATCAAACCCATTATCCTCGCTGACTAGGAACAATATATGTATTACTTTTGTGTATATCCCTAGTATCAAATCCAAATTGCCAGTGATAAATGTTGTATTAATTTGTCGGAAAACTACCTCAGACATGTTCTTATGCATCAATGACGCTGTCACTATGAATGAAATTTGCATTTAAATACACGATTTCACTGCTTTATTGTTACTGATAACATATGCCATTATGTATCAGTGAATATTGTATCTACATTGCTACCATGTATACACATTTATAAATATCAGAAGTGTAATCTTTTGGCAAACAAAATATTAGATAACGTATGAGCGTGGAACAAGTAGTTTTCGTGGCACATACAATGCATATATATATATATATATATATATATATATATATATATATATATATATATATATATATATATATATAACGTGACATTTCAATGATGTACATACGCTGATCAAAATAAACTTGTAAACGATGTGAATGTGCGAACTGCATCAAAATATAATTTTCAGCCTTGTCCATTTTCAGCTGTAACTCTAGTTTACTTACAAATGACTTTAGTCATAACTGAACAGGCAGAATCTTGACTTGAATGTTACCCTAGTAAAGGTAGAGTTCGGCTAAATTCACCAAAAGAGATTAATCCTATGTGAAACATATATTAACAATTTTTACATGTCTTCAAATTTTGCTGCATTCTGATTAGTTCAGTTGCCAGAAACAATTTTTGCTAAAGCATTGTAATATCCTCACATAAAACCCCACAGCAATATTATTCCAAGGGCTAACATGTGGGCCAATATAAGTATTATGTTTAGAGACTGAAATTGTATTTGCGTATGTAGCATGCAAAGTTTATAAGCATAGGAATATTAGTAGTATAGATAATCACTGTTTCTAAAACACTTTTTTATTTTCTTCATCATAGAAGTTTTCATTGTGCAAACAAATAGCTCTATCTAATATCCATGTGGTGCCACGAAAACGTGGTCATCAACGTTGGAAACAACTTTGTCAAACGATCCACAAAGTTGCTAAAAAATATTTTTTTAAATGAAAATGAAAAGTTTTATAAGCGAAATTGTATTATGTTAAAGTTTTATAATTGTAAGTGTTTTATGTTTAAACTATCTGTATCATCATTTTCATCATCTGAATCATTGTATTTGTAAACAAGATCTAATTCTACAGCATACGCATTAAGATAGTTTTTATTTTCATATTTTTTTACTCTAAAAGCAATTTTTCCGGTCACTTTAAGATTTTGTGATTGTAACATAGAATAATCCCTTGGTGGAATCGTTGTTCTTGTATCACTTTTTTCAAATAATTTTGAACTGCTGTCAACGTTTATCTTTGCAAATTGTTGTTTTCTGATTACATCTCCACTGTAATTTTTTATCATTGTTTTAATCTCTGTTTCAAGATTTTCTATATCCTTGTAATATTGATCAGTATTTGTGGTACAGATTTCTATTTCAGTTCTTCCTGAATTATGATAGATTTTATTAACATCCATTGAGGTTATCTCCAGTGTATACAATTTATTTTCAATCATAACATGATTATCTCTATATTTTTGTAAAAGTGAAATTTTTTGATTTGTTGACATTATATATAATACACATAAAATTATATCTTTAATTGATTGTTAATAATAGAATTTAGATTTAGATCATCAAATTAATAGTTCTATCAAACATATTTTTTGGTGTATTCGTTTTCGTACTTTGATGTTCTACTAGGTACAATACCGATTAATAAATCTTCCTTGGTTTGTAGTTCATGTATTAATCCTATAATGTTATATTGCCTGCCTCTAAGATAAGCTTGTAATTGTAATAGTATTTTTGCGTATACAGCTGTTGCTAGTTTACATGATGCTTTTTTATGTTCAAGCTTTGGTTCAAGACGTTTAAATCCAGTATTGATAAATATACCAGCTGCAGATAATATAAGAAGAAAAGGATTAAATAAACTACCTGCTGATAGAATTCCACCCGTTGTTAATAGCAATGGAGTATAAAAGATTAACTTTATTATTCTGCTGTAGTACTTGCTTGCTTTCTTTGCGCAGTATAGCTTTTTGTGATACGTTTTAAAGTATGATATTAGCTGATCTCGTTGATCTTCTGGTAACAATTTAGAAATATGATTAAAGTCAATAATTTGTCTCATTATGATATGATTATGTTAAATTAATCAACTTGTAATTTTAAACGTTGTAGCAGCGCCTGAAACTAATGCATTAAAATCTGCATTTCGAACATCTGTAAGCGTTGCCCGGTATTTGTTAAACATATTTGCTGTAGGACGCCGCAGTTGTTCTTCTTGTTTGTCTGTGTATTCTTTTGTTGATTTGTAGTCAAGTGTATCTGAAACCGTCGCAATATCATTTAATTCACCGATATTGTGTTCATGTAAATCAACAAATTCTATAGCTGCTTTAACAAAATCGATATTAATATTACGTGGAATAAAGTACTGACGGAGTATTACGTATGCGGTTGCGAATCTTTCTTTTATATTTGATTGATTTAGAATAACAGGTTGATCTGAGACCTCCTTAAATATATCAGAATCTATTTCTGTTTTATATTCGTCTAATACCCGCAGAATTTCGTTTTGTGTTATTCCACCATATTGATCCTGCTGTAGAATACGTACATTTAATGCTTTAAAATATTTAATCTTATTATTTAAAATAATATCTTTTACTATAGCAATAAAACTATCGTCTGTAAATAAAACTGGTTCTAAATAATAATGATTGAAAAAAAAACTTTTTAACATTACCAATAAGTGTCCACTCTTTTATTTTATGCAGGTCAGTTACTTTTATTTTATCTTCTAAGTGTTTATTTTTTTGATAATAATCAACAGCTCCTCTAATATAAATATTAAAACTTCTATATTTTTGCCAGGCCTCCGAATGATGATATAAAAGAATAGTAAAAAAGGCGTCAATGAATTTGTCAACATCGTTATGATATTTGATAACCTCCTCGAATTTTAATTTTTCTGCAGCTTTTGAAATCAGATTTTTAAACTTTTTATTTTTTTCATCATCGATAAAATCTTTATATTTTCCGAATACTTGTTCTCTTTTATCTTTTATTATTTGATCCTGTTCTATTGCATACGATAATTTATATTTAAATTCGAAGGTTTCTGGAACATTATTTATTTTGTTTGCATCAATTTTATCTTTATTTAAGTCAATAAATTACATAGCTGATTTTACAGCGCCTATTGGTATAGTATCTAGCACTAAGTACTGATATAATATTGTATACGCCGCAGCAAATTCACCTGGTATATTATCTTTTTACAACAGCTCGTTTACATTTAATTTTACTTTTATTAGTTCACGTAAATTTGCATACAGTGGTTCACTCATGAAAGCATCTAATAAACGACTGTCATCTCCATTAATTATTATTTGATTATATGTTTTTTGTTTTGGATCTGGATTCCATGTTATTTCATCAGTTATTTCATCAAGTGTGTTTAGTTCATCATAAAAAGGTGTTCGTTCTGCTTCTGATAAAGTTTTTAATTTTTTCTCAATTGTTTCAATAGCATCAAATGCAGTTGCTATATCATCACCGTTGTATTTGTTTTTAAATCCTGGTGTTTTTGATGATACAAGAATTAAGTAACTCGTGGCAAGTGCATGCGCGTCATCTGGTTCGTTGTGGATGACAACAATTGTTTCAGTGTCATTGTAATCTAATCCGAGCTCTCTGAACAGACGCCTTTTAGCAAAATTATGGAACGCTTTTGTGTTTCGTGTAAGGCCATGTCGCTTTTTATCAAAAATTTTATCTAAGCAATCTAGTCTTTCTTTGTGTTTTCCTGATTCTCCTCCAATAAATTTTAGTTTTTGCACTAACTCTGACCTCAATATCGTAAACACATTATCACGAGATAGTTCTATTATTGTGTCATGAATTAATTTTTCAATTTCGCTCTCTAGTTTATTAATTTCCGCTTGTGTACAGAATTTTACAAACATATCGTATTTGTTTAGAATTTCTCTCATCTGAGGCTTTCTCATCGCAATAACCGATCTTAAGTTTCTAATATTTTCAGTTTGTTCATCTGTATTTTTTATCATATTTGATAGTTCACGAAATGCTGTTCGAATATTTTCTTGTCGTTGTGCTTCATCTTTTTCTTGTTTTGTTTTACCAGGATTAATTGGTGCAGTAAACTCAGATGTTGTTAATACGCTGTGATCAAATTCAAATATTTTATTGTAAAACTCGCGACATACTTCAACGATGTCAGCCATTAAGTTATTATATGATAAACGTTTATACAAAAATTTATACAGCATCATCCAATGAAAATATTTGAAACATACTAAGACCTGGATTTACAGGTTCAGCATTAACCACATACAATCTGAAATACGTATACTTAGTTGTATTAGATAAAGTAAATTCTTGAAGTGTTGTTCCGATATAATTAACACCTGGCGCGACTGTATATAATGTTGTATAACCAACATCATTGTTGGAGCCCTCAAGTCGCCAATTATATATTCGTTCTTGGTTTGTAGCTCGTCCACGAAGTTGAAATTTTCATATGGCAACTGGAGACGGACACTGAATTTTGATCCAGAAGTTGGCTGACATGCCGTTTGTAGCCCATTCATTTGCATTTACACCAGAATACAGATGATATGTAAACACATAACAAGGATCAAACCCAGAATATGCTGACGACGATGTTGCTATAAATCCAGTACGACTGTTGCTATTTCCAGATAGCTTTGGAATATAACCAACACTGTTTTTGACACGAATAGTACCTACAATTTTGGAATCAACATAAGCTTTATTGGTTAGGTCATCTGTTGCAGTTGGCGCCGTTGTACATTTAACAACGCAATTTGTCATCACAAGGTTTCCTGTCATTGTATCACAGATTTTGTTAACCACTGTGCTTTTGAGATTCAGCAGAGATGAATACGGAATAGCATCACCAGGATTGACTGGTACTGGTACATTTGTTATTGCCACATTGTTCATGTTTAAAATTCCTGTCATTGTGCTTCCGGTTCTAAGAACAGCAATATCATTCATATATTTAACGTTAACAGCGTTGTCAAGTGCCCATGATAAGTATGTGTTAATACCATTTAAAACATATCCGCCCATGTTTACAGAGCCAATCATTGTTGTTCCTGTTCGTGGAACATATTCGGCGAGTTTTGTTGTGACCTGAGCATAAGATGTAGCATCAGAAATGTTTCCCGGTGGATAGGTTGTTGGTAATCCAGTTATTTTAGCATTGTTTGCCATTGTTAATGTTCCATCCATTGTATCACCTGCTCGGCTAATATACTGTGATGTAATGTCATCCACGTACGTTTTATTCACGAGATCAGTCGGTTGTGTAGGTAGTGCTAATGATTCTATTTTATTTGAGCCCATGTTAAGGGTTCCTTCCATTGTGTCTTCGGCTTTTTAACATGTGAGTTATCAGATATCACCAACTGGTTTAGACTGACAGCTTGTGTTGGATCAATGTCTACTGGTGGATAATCTGTTATCAAACCAGCAATTTTATTACCTGCCATGTTTAGTACTCCAACCATTGAATCACCTGTTCGTTTTAAATAATTGGTGAGATCTGCTTGTTTACTTGTATCCACTGTTGAAGTTGTTGAAATTGTTGTTCCAAATTTTGTGTAATAAGACATTATATTGATTCATCAACATTGATTTTTTATCAGTGTTTATTGTATAAACCTTTTTTATTAAAAACAATAATGTCAATAATAAATTTTGATTCGAGTAATGTAATAAAAAACAAACATAATTGTGATCTGCCCAATTGTCATTATTTGATCGTCGGGAGAACTGGATCTGGTAAAACTAATCTTTTACTTAATCTTTAGCTGAATAACAAGCTGAACTACGATCGCGTCTACATTTATACCGTTAACCCACAGCAAGATAAATACAACACATTAAGCGATTATAATGAACCTCTTAAGGAGGCAATGGGTGACAAAGCAAAAGACATCTTTATTATAAAAGATCCTGAGGACGTTATTCCAATTACAGAACTTGACGCTGATGAAAACAAAATTATTGTCTTTGATGATATTCCACTTGAGCAAAATGAAATCGAAAAAATTAAGTCATACTTTTCAATGTCAAGAAATAAACGTTGTAATTCGATTTTCTTAGCTCAGGGCTTTTTTAACGTAAATAAATTCATTAGACGTAATACTGGTTGTTTCATACTTTTTAACGGTCTTGACAACACTGATATTGAAAAAATCGCACATGACTTTTGTGGGACTATTTCCAAGGAAGAGTTTATTAAACACTATCATGAGGCGACTAATGGCCAACACAAGTTTTTTATATTTGATAGAATAACAACAGATGCCAATAAGATGTTTCGTAGCTGTTTAGATTGACAATTTGATTCGTCAACACAACAATGACTTTGTCATCGTCATTATTGTATAAACGATTATAATATAAACGTAAACTAAAAAAAATGTCAGTTGATAAAAAAATACTTGAGCGATTAATTCAAGCTAGACATCGAAATAAACAGTTAATACAAGAAACAGCTATTGGAAAGACCAGAACTGAAGAAGAACTAAAAGAAATATTTAAACCAGTTACAAGTGCTATTGAAGAATCTGGTAAAACGTTAACAGATAAAACTGATTCGATAAAGAATTTAGTTAATTTACTTTCAACAGGAACAACTAAAAAAATAGAAGGACTTAGAGACCTATTACAAGCATCAGGTGAAGATATACAAACAAAATTTACAAAATTATTTACGAAAACTGATATTGCATTTGTTGCTGAATATGTTCAAAAATTAGGAAATCGAATTGAATTTCTTAAAGAGGAGTTAGAAAGAGAAACGGATCCTAATAAAATACAAGAAATTCAGGATAACATTGAATCACTAAGCCAACAGGTTACTGAGTTAACTGAAAAACTTGAAGAAGCTAAAAAGCAAATTGAAACTTTAAAAACTGATTCTATTAGTGAAAGAAAGAAAATTGATGATGAATATGATTCCTTGGAAAAAAAAATTAAGGATAAAGAAATCAAAGGGGTTAAAGCACCTGTTAACGCATTATCTGATAGAGAATTTAATAAAATTCTTTCAGACGTTTCTACAGCATCTAAACAAAAGAGTATTATTTTTGATACTTTACCTCCCGATGACGTACTTGAACGTATGAAACCTGAACAGTTATTATCACTGTCAAAAACAGTCAGAGTACATAATCAACAAGCTGGTAAGTTAAAAAAGGATCCTAAAATTAACGATGATTTAAAAAAAACAAAACCGTATTATCAGCATCTTACAACACAGCATAAAAAAGCATTTATTTCCTCTGTAAAAGATGCGGTAATAGTTGAGAAAAAAGGAACTGGAATAAAAGTGTTTTCATCTCCATCTGATGTTTTTGATAGATTTATGTTGATTATTTCATCGAAAAATGCTGGGAACACTGGTGTGGAAATTGACAACGAAATAACTGAGATGCTGGATTACTTTCGGTCAAATAATCTTATCACCACAGATGAGTATCAGATTCTCAGCAGAGACCTCATTGACTAAGTCATCGTTGACTAATCGATTCGTTGATTGATCAGCGACGACTTTTATCTACATATAATTATAATAGTTAAAATGAACGAAGAAACATTTTTTCTTGATTCGTCTCAAACCAGCGACAACAGCGCAAATTTTACTGTATCATTTAATCCACCAGTTATTCTTGATTCAAGCCGTAAATATCGTATCGGACTTATTTCTGCTACGTTATGGAACAGTTTTTTTAACATCAAAGATGGCGTGAACAACAATTTCGTATACAGATTAAATAATGCATCGACATGGGTTACTAAAACAATTACTCCTGGAGCATATAATTTACCTGGTATTAATCGTATTATTACAACAGTATTTGGGTTAACCGACTGCACCATCGAAGCAAATTATAATACGTTACGAGCACAAATGACTATTAAAAATGGATTTACTGTTGATTTTGGAGCACCACTTTCACTTGCGGCACTGCTTGGATTTGTGCAAAAACAGTATAGTGCACCAGCAGCCGGAACAGCTTCATTTGAAGGTGAAAAACCTGTGAACATCACTGATGTTAATTCAATTCTAATCGACTGCAGTATTGCAAATGGATCGTACTCAGCATCTGGATCGCGTAATAGAGCAATCTACAGTTTTTCACTTGATGTTCCACCTGGATCATTAATTCAGGTTAACCCAAGGCAAATTATTTATTATCAGATTAACGTTGAATCGCAGATAAATTCAATCACAATGAAGCTAACAGATCAAACTGGTCGTCAACTAGATCTTAATAATGAAATAGTAACGTATTATTTACACCTGATTTCATAGAAATTGGTTGTAGGCGATTAAATCGCTGATCGATCAAGATTGATTGTTGTTGACAATGTTGCTGATTTTATCAACGTTTATTCTATAAACGTATATAATGGCACTAATGAGCAATAGAAGAAAAATATATTATCCGCATACAATTGGCGGAAGTTTACTTGGAAATATATTCTCAAAGATAATTCAACATGGGCCAGGAATTGCAACGAAATTAGCACCAGTAGCATTAAAAGCATTAGAATCAGTTGCAACAGCTTCATCAAGTAAAATTGGAGACGCTGCTGGAAACTTAATCGCAGATAAGTTGATAAAACCAAAACCACCACCTCTCGACAAAGAACTGATTAGGGAAATAGCGCCATCACCAGAAGCAGCACGAGCAATGATTAAAACAGCAAAAAAATTATTGTCTAATGATAGTGAACGAATTATTAAATCACTGAGCGAAAAGATAACTAGCGACAAGATAACTAGCGATAATCAAAATCAGCGTCGACAGATTGACATTGCAGCATTTTAACAACGGTAATATTATGTAAACGTGTTTATATAATAAACGTAATGGCATCAACAAGCATTTATTTTAATATTGATGAGCCGTACATGATCGACAACACCGCTGTTGAATTTGAGTACATTGAGTACATTGAAGGTGTCAATGACATGAACATAAACACTGAAAGAAAAATAAGCACACGAGATGAAGACGTTTTGCTGTTACCTCATAAAGGATATCTTGAGATTCGTGGGAATTTAAGGACAGCAGCTAATGCAGCAAACGCGTTTCCTGCAGGAACAAATATTACACTACAAAACAATGGATTTGGATTGTTTAAAAACGCTCGTTACCAACTGAACAATCAGACAATCGAGGACATACAGGATAATTTACCAATTGCAAGCACTATTTTAAATATTTTGTCATTTAGTGAAGATTACTCGAGATCAACTGCAACAAATATGTTTTGGTTTAAAGACAATGGTACTGGTGATGCAACAGCAAATATTGCTGATTTAAATGCAATGTACGGTAATTTAACACCGCTTACACCAATAGCAAATGCTTATGCTGATGTAGCAGCCGCTAGAACATCTGTTAATACACTTGCCACAGAAATAACTGCTAATATTATTGCATCACTAAATCCTGCCGGTGCAGTTGGTACTATGATTAATAATATCAGGCAAACACTTGCAACCGGTAACAATGATGGATATGTAAAACGACAAAAATTCACTGATAATGGTGCACAAATTACAATGTTACTTCCATTAAGTGCAATATTCGGATTCTGTCGTGATGTTAACAAAGTTTTCAGAGGTATAAAGCACACTGTCATTTTTAACAGAAATACCAACAATAACATCGTTTTAAGAATTGGTGGCAATGATGGACAGTTTGTTATTAGCAATCTTTCACTGTGGATCTCAAAAATAATTCCATCCCTTGCAAAACAACTTGATCTTGAAAACAAGTTAGAGGCGTTTACAAAGAAAATTCATTTTGAACAAAATAAGATATACACACTTACAATACCAGATGGACAGAGTTACACATGGCGAATAACAACATCCCCATCAGAACAGTTACCACGTCACATATTTATAGTGTTCCAAACCGCTGCAAGGTATACAGGAGATCAAACAATTAATAAGCGTATATTTGATAATATGAACGTTACAAGTATAACAGCAAGAATAAATTCTCGACAATATCCAGAAAAAGAGTTAGTTTGTGATTTTAATGTGGCGACAAGAAATGTTTCACGGGCGTACATGTCACTTATCGAAGCGATGCAAAAATATCTTGATACTGACACTGGTAGTCAAATATCAATTGAGGAATTTAGAACATTGTATGCAATATTTCATTTTGATGTTAGTAAACATGCTGAAAGACTATCATTATCAATGGCAAACATTGAAGTATCATGGAAGCTTGGAGTGGCTCCTGGAGCAGGATATCAAGCATTTGCATTTGTGACATCTGATAAATATCTTACACTTGATGTGCTGAAGGGAAAAATGACAGTACAAGTTGTGTAATCAATTATATAAACGTCAGTTATAAATGCCGACGAAAAAAGTTAAAAGCGGTGCCGATCGATCACGATCGCGGTGCCGTATCACTGCTGACAAAAAACATTTAACAAGAATAAAACAAACAATAAAAATAATTGGACAAATAAAAACTTTGACAGGAAAAATTGAACGAATACTAACAGACGATATTACGAAGACAGGCGGTTTTATTGGACCTGCAGTATCCGTTTTAATTAAATCATTGTTACCAAAGGTTTTGACAGTGCTCGGAACACTTGGAATGGCTGCTGCAACTGGTGCAATATCTGGTGCAACAAATAAGGCTGTGCAAGGTTCTGGTATTAGAACTGCCACGCTGTTATAACAGTGCACTATAACAGTGCAGACAACAACAAAATTGTATTTGTGATTATGTAATAATTGTACATGTTATATTATATAACTGTTTTAATAATATGTCATTAACGATGCCAGCAACAGCGGTAAAAAAACCAAGAAAGAAAAGAGCAACAAAAGCGGAAATGGAAATAAAGAAAGCGGCATTAGCAGTAAAAAGAGCCACAATAAAATTAAAGAAAGAAGCTGCTGCTGCTAAGAAAGCAGACCGTGCTGCAAAGAAAACAACACCAACAGTGACAAGGTCACCGAGGGCAAAGAAAACATTACCACGAACAATTAAATCACCAGAAGTAAAAAAAGCAAGAGAAGTTCAGCAAATAGTAAAAAAAATGATTCCAATGTTTACCAAGTTGGACAAGCTAGTTACAACGGAAAAGAAGGGTGGCTTCCTTCAAATGATACTTCCAGCGCTAGCAGGATTACTTGGAGGCCCACTGATATCAAAACTGCTTGGAAACGGTCTGACATTGCCAGGAACAGTACCGGGAATGTATTAGTGCCGCTAAGTAATTTTGATATCAATGATCAGCTTAAAGCGGTAAGAGGATTCAATGGTGTATTTTCAAAAGATCAGTTAATAAAAAACGATGGCAATGGCACTGCTGGTGATAAAATCACTACACACTGTGTTGTAAACATACAGAACTTTAATGACGGTTCAGGAACCCACTGGGTTGCATTATATGACAACAATTATTTTGATAGTTATGGCTTTCCACCAAGCGATCACATTAAAAGATATGTTCAATCATTTCCAAAATTTTCAAGTGTGCCGATCAAATACGTTAGTAATCAAATTCAGCAGAATGGTACAAACGCATGCGGATATTACTGTATAATGTTTATTAAAGAGCTTTCCAAAGGTAAAACAATGTTAGACTTTATTTCACAGTTTGAACCAATTAGCTCTGGAAATGCTTATGGAAACGCTGGCGGTGACAATAATGATCAAATTGCTGTTGATTTTTTATCAAAGTTTATTGTATAAACTATTAACAATTACATGGATGAAACATACTGCTTAAAATGTAAAAAGAAAACTAGCAATCTAAATGAAACTGTTGTTAAAACTAAAAACAATAGAACTATGATAAAAAGTATTTGTACGGTTTGTAAAAAAAATAAAAGTGTATTTATAAAACAATGATTTGTAATCAATCCACAATTAATCCACAAAGTGGATCGGGATTGTGTGAGCATGATGGTAAAATGCTTTCAATTGAGGGAAATAAACTCGTATGTTATTGTGTTAAATGTGAACACCGTCAAATACTTGGAGGAGCTATTGATATTCATAATCTTATTGGAAAACTTCCAAAACCAAAAGGAGGATGGACACTTCCTGGACACAAGTACACTGGACCATGGAATCCACTAGATGAACAACTTGATAGTAATGATCAGCCACTACCAGGACAAGAACCTTTTAATCAGGTTGATGCAATTGCAATGAAACATGACATTTGTTATCGTGATAACGGCGCTGATAGCGCAGGTAAGCACATGTGTGACAAAGAGATGCTAGACAAGCTCGGAGAGATGCAACCAGAAAATATAAGAGAACGAATTGACAGACGATTTGTACAAGGTATAATCGGTGCAAAATATAAACTTGGACTCGGCAGTGATGTTATCACCGGCGATGATATTGATGATATTGTTGAAAACGTTTTAGGTGTTGATGATAGTTTATACGGTGACGGTATTGACAATGCTAATCAAATTCGTTCTGATGAGCTTCACGCACCAATAAAAAAAAGTTTCAACGAAGACGTGTTGTAGCAAATGCTGTAGATGATATTTGGTCTGTTGATTTAACGGATATGTCATCGCTGGCTTCTAGCAATGATAACACAAATTTTTTACTTAATATCGTAGATCTACAAAGTAGGTATGCTTTTAGTGAACCGATAAAAAATAAGATGGGAAACACAGTTTTAATTGCGTTAAATAAAATTGTTACTAATAGTGGCCGGCAACCAAATAAATATGGACCGATCATGGACCAGAATTTTATAATAAGCAGTTCAATGATTGGTTGGATAAACACAATATAAAAAAATATATCACAGGCAACGAGGGAAAAAGTGTAATAGTTGAACGATTTAACAGAACTCTCAAGGAAAAGATCTACAAGAAAATGACAGCAGCAAACACTGATAGATACATAGATGATCTTCAGGCGATTGTTTCCGACTACAACAACACAAAACACAGAACAATTAAAATGACACCAAATGAAGCAGTAAATAATCCTGTTCTTGCAAATGAAAACTTGTATCGGAGACATAAATTTAACGTTGGTGATCGTGTAAGAATCTCAGTTGTAAAAAAACAATTTGAAAAAGGTTTTACACCAAATTATACTGATGAGATATTTATCGTCGATGAAATACTTTTGACGATTCCTGTTACATACAGAATCAAAGATTTAAACAATGAACCTATCATAGGAAGCTTTTATGAGCAGGAACTATTAAAAACCAGATTATGATTTATTAATCACAGTATCGTTGGCGTAGCAATTACAGCGTTGTATATTTTATTATATTTTGGTAGCAGCCGATTAGACTTTAATGGCTTACACATCTTAATTAGAGTATTTGCACGTTCTAAATCCATAATACCAGTACCAGAAAGTAATAAAAATATTTTAACGTAAATAAAATCAAATTTTATATTTTTTTGTCTTCCAGGTATATATAGCAATCACAGTATCGTATATTTTATTATACTTTGGTAGCAGCCGATTAGATTTTAATGGCTTACACATCTTAATTAGAGTATTTGCTCGTTCTAAATCAATAATACCAGTATCAGCAAGTAATAAAAATATCTTAACGAAAATAAAATCAAATTTTATATTTTTTTGTCTACCTGGAATATTAATGTTCATAAATATTTTAATTCGCTCATTAAAAGCTTTCTGTTCACATAAAGTCAAACCAAACTTTTCTATTTTACTTCTAAGATGATATTTAACATTGTATCGCTGTGGGTGCTTCCTGTAACATTTATACGAATTTGAGTCAACAACGTTTTTAACATTGATTTTAACAATACTGTCATCGTTATTGTTATTAACAATCGGTGTATCTGAAACAATACCATCTCCAATGACGTTGTCATCAGTGTTATCAATATTATTAATATTGAGTGAATAATTATCATATAATAGTGGATCATTTGGGTGAGCATTTAAATAGTCACAAAAATATGAAACTCCAACCAAAGGCTTTGTTGGCTTTTTCAATGGACAAGGTGTATTATCATTTAACAATAAAATTAATTTTTCGGTCATTGTTGTCATTGATGTCATTGTATTTTAATATAATTTTATTAATATTAAATGGAAAAATACCAAACCAAGGGATACATACAGAACATTAACGACCTGAATGAGGCAATACGTTTTTGTTTTTGCGTTCCAATCAACATTAAACTTAAAATTGATGTTGACAGCGCCGATGGAAGCACTATTAAGCCAAATAACGTACTTTTGACCTTAGATGAAATAAAAATGTTTTAAAAAAATGGAACAATTGTTGTTACGTGGGACGCTGATGCAATAATGAATTACAGCCACAGCTGTATTAAGGTTGAGGAACTAATGAAAATATTAGATTCAAAATAGCCTATTAAGAACTTTATCTCTGATGGTTTTGGCAACACTGTTAATTACAGTGTCAAAAATTTTAACTGCAATGTCTTTACCAACAATTTCAGCTATTTTATCAACAATGGATTTGTCAACACTGTTAAGAGTAACATTAACACTTTCAGCTTGAATATACTCAAAAGAAAACCTTCGATCGTATTTCTTCGAGTAAGTTGATTTACATCTGTTATCAGCAACATGTTTCACAGAATTGTGATTAATATCAAAATGTTTTGCAGCTGCTGATAATGAAATAAACGATTGATTTTCACCTGTAATCAAATCTGTTGACATTACAGGCCTAGGAGGTTTAAAACAAGTACTTGCGCTTTTACAACGGCGACAGTTTTCCTTCTGTGTAACCATATCTAAGTTTTCGATCCTATTGTCAGTTCTAATACCGTTGATGTGATGAATAACCAGTCCAGGACCAATAATGCCGTTAAACACCTCGTAAACAAACCTATAAGCAGAAACTGTTTTCCTATCTTTACAATTGATTCTAACAGTTATTTGAAGATATCCCATATTAGATAAATTACCAAGCGGTCTCTGATGGTATTTGTGTCTGATAACTCCTTGTGAATTGGATTCATATTTTTCGTAAATTGGATGGGTGTAAAATATTTCTGTCATTATTAATTAGCAAATATTTAAATATAAAAAAAATAATAATTAAAATATTTAAATATTTTTCATTTAAAGATATGCACACTAATATATAATGTTAAAATCGCTCCGTGAGATAGCCATGAAAAAAGTATTAGAAAACACAAATTTTACGATGAAAGAGACTGATAAGGCATTTGCAGGCTCTGATGATTGCAATGGTTAAGTCAATAATTGATAAGCATTTAAGACAAAAATACGCAATAAAAATTAATATTCAGTACAATGTATTGTTTGTGATAGGTGAGCTTATTGTGCTTGAAGAAGAATCAGAATCATATAAAACAACTAAAACAACATTAATAACACGAGGATTAAATGTAGACGAGATTTTGATGAAATTGCACAAAGATTTAAGTGATCAGATTGAAAACCATGAGGGAGCAGGATCTGGATGGAAATTCAGGACTATTATAGCAGTTTCACTTAACACACACAATGTTAAACCAGCAGGCGGATCAAGTTTTATTGAGTTGCCAGGTTATTATAAAAACTCAAAGTGTATTGTAAACGTTAAAAATAACGACAACAAGTGTTTTCAATGGGCGGTTCTATCAAAATTGTATCCAGCTAATTCAAACCCAAATAGAGTATCAAATTACAAAGAACATGTCAATAGCTTTAATTTTGATAAAATTGAATTTCCAGTACAAATCAACAAAATAGAAAAGATTGCCAGACAAAATGGATTAACTATAAACTTATTTGGTTTAGACTACGCAAAAATCACTGGAGACCTATTTTCATATCCACTAATAATAAGCGAAAATTTACGAGATAAGAATGTACAGGTGAGCGATGTAATTAACCTGCTATTTTATAAAAATCACTACTGCTGGATAAAAAACTTTAACGGGTTCAATTACAGTCAAAACAATAAACAAAAGGAAAACTTTATTTTTGTTATCGCTGCTTAAGCAGGTTTACATCACAGGAAGTATTAGATCGGCATTTAGAATACTGCTCAGATAAACAAAAAATTACGCTTCCAGATCTTGAACACTCAAAATTAAGTTTTAAAAATCCAGAACGATGTGAAAAAATACCATTTGTAATATACGCTGATTTTGAAGCACTGTTGGAAACAATTGATGTCGCAATAAACAATCCAAATAAATCATCAACAACAAAAATTCATAATCATATTCCTTGTAGTGTTGCCTACAAGATTGTTTGCGAGTATGATAAATCAAAATCAAAGAACATTGAGATATACCGTGGTGTTAATCCAGCAGACTGGTTGTTAACTAATTTGTTGCACGAGGTAAAAGAAATTAAAAAAGTGTTAAAAAACGATAACAAATATAATAAATCACAATGGTTTGTTCCAGTGGTTTTTCATAATTTTAGAGGTTATGATGCGCATATTATCGTTGATGCTCTTGGAAATAAAAAATTTAGTGTTAAAACAATCAAATGTATTCCAAATAGCACTGAAAAGTATTTATCAGTCACAATAAAACAACTTATATTCATTGATAGTTTTCAGTTCATGGCAGAATCATTAGATAGACTTGTAAAGGGTTGTACTGTTTTTGATAACCTAGAAGAATATTTTGGCACTGATTCCAGTTATTTTAAGCGCAAAAGTGTTTATCCGTACGAGTACATGGACTCTTTTTCAAGATTTGATGAGATATCGCTGCCTGACATTGAAAAATTTTATTCAAAAGTTCGTATCGAGGGAATAAAACAAAGTGAATACGATTAAGCGAAACAAATATGGCAACAATTTCAATGTGAAAACATTGGAGATTATCATGATCTGTATTTGATAACCGATGTTCTTCTTCTAGCTGATATATTTGAGCAATTTCGTAGCAGATGCAATAGTAATTATGGATTAGACCCATTATGGTATTTTTCATCTCCAGGGCTCGCTTGGGACGCAGAATTAAAACGAAGTAATATAACACTTGATTTGTTCACAGATGCTGATATGTATTTGTTTATTGAAAAAGGTATTCGTGGAGGAATATCAGTAATAACAAAGAAATACGCAAAAGCAAACAATAAATATTTGCCAGATTATGATGCTGGTAAGGAATCAAGCTATATAATCTATTTAGACACTAATAATCTGTATAGCTGGGCAATGTGTCAATCATTACCAGTTGGAAACTACAAGTGGATAACAGAAGAAAAATACTTAAACGAAAAACCAAACGATAACGTCGGCTATTTCATAGAAGTTGATCTTGAATATCCATCTGATCTACATGATCTACATAACGACTATCCATTTTGTGCTGAACAAATTAAAATCAGTAGTGAACAACTTTCTTCGACTCAGATTCAAAATGGTTGTAAAAGCAGTACAGAAAAGTTAGTTCCAAATTTATTGAACAAATCAAGATACATAATACATCACAAAGCATTAAAACAAGCAGTTGACGCTGGTTTAAAAATAACACGTATTTACCGAGTTCTAAAGTTTAAACAATCTTGTTGGCTAAAAGACTACATTGAATTTAACACAATCCAGAGAGCAGCTGCAACAACAGAATTTGATAAAAACCTTTTTAAACTTATGAACAACAGTGTTTACGGTAAAACAATTAAAAACTTAAGAAAACGTGAGCAAATTGAACTTATTAATAACGAAGAACGACGAGATAAAGTGATAGCAAAAGATAATTTTATCTCAGCAAAAATATTTAACGAAAATTTAATAGCAGCTCATATGCGTAAAACAAACCTAATACTGAATAAACCTATTGCAAATGGTGCAGCTGTTTTAGATCTTTCAAAAACATTAATGTACGACTTCTACTATAATGTTATTAAAAAGTTATATCCAGGAGATAAATCACAATTATTATTCACAGACACTGATTCTCTCTGTATTCACGTGTTCACCGATGATGTTTACCAGGACATGTACGATAATCGACAATGGTTTGATCTATCAGATTATCCTGCTAGTAGTGGATTTAGATCAGATGAAAACAAAAAAGTAATAGGAAAATTCAAGGACGAAACAAACTTCGTTCCAATATCTGAATTCGTTGGATTAAGAAGTAAACTGTACAGTGTTAAACTAGCTGATGGAACAGTAAAAAAACGTGCCAAAAGAATACAAAAAGCTGTTGTTGAAAAAAAGATAAATTTCGAAGATTATAAAGATGCATTAGCAGGGAAGCGCGATCATGTTCTAATGACAACAATACGATCTGATAAACATAAAATTACTACAACTATGATAAACAAAGCAGGATTAAACAACTATGATGACAAACGATGGTGCAAAGATGGAATAAACACGTACGCGATCGGCCACTATCAAAATAACCATCAATTCGGTGCTATTAGCACTGAACTAGACTTTTTATTTACTTAAAACCAACATAATGTTTTTACAAAATCGTTTAGAGGGGATTTTTTACCTTAAAACAAATGTTGATGGCGGATCGTTTGCCTGAGTTGTTTCCAACGTTGATGACCACGTTTTCGTGGCACCACATGGATATTAGATAGAGCTATTTGTTTGCACAATTAAAACTTCTATGATGAAGAAAATAAAAAAGTGTTTTAGAAACAGTGATTATCTATACTACTATATTCTAACCCAATCTCAATGCATTCTTCATCGGATGCGTGCCAATACATCAATCTAGTGGCACTTGAAGGTGATGTATCACAATAAACATGCATTATTCGAGAAATGAAACAAATATATGTAATATATATATATATATATATATATATATATATATATATATATATATATATATATTTGAGTGTGTGTGTGTGTGTATTTTCAATGAAAGTATTGAAGATTTTGAGAACTCAGAACACTTTTTGTTTATTTTTTTTTTCATTACTATCAGAGTGCCGTCTTTCCCCCTGCCCCCTCAACATGAGAAGCCATCAGTATCAGCGATGAAAATTCGAAGTTATTGTTTAGTCAGATATGATTATGTCAAATGATAAATGAATCATATGCTGAACACACATTTTTCATACGAAACTTTATATGAAAGATCAATTAAATGTCAATACAAACGTCTGATATCATAATGCCTTGATAGGACTAAAATGACAGACAAGCAGTCATAAATGTAAGTCGCTTAGTTGTATTTAAGGCTCCGATCTGAAAATAATTTGGGTTTCTGGGGGTCAAATAATTACCAAGACACTGTAGAGTTAGTAAGAAACCATCTCCTGAATCTGCAAAATGATCATATGTTCTGTAAATACCAGGAACCTTGATGCATGCTTGCAAAACCAATTTCGTAACATGGACTGTATATAACAAGACAAACAGAACAGGTAGAAGACTGTATCATGATACGTATTGCAGCATCACTTTTGTAGTGTAATATATTTTGTATCACCTGCTATCTGCATGATGCATATTGTGGTTTACATAATGTTGCATTACAAGTAGTGTGATATGGATCGTATCGCGACTTAGCAGGCGATGCACAGCTATACTATAAAAAGCCTCATTATAGATATTTCATATTACACAGATATAATTATCGATCACATTTCCGGGATACATGGAGTTTTTATATCGAAAAAGAACCTACCAGTATATTGCTTATTTTATTGTACACTTAATGATATATCCGACAGCAGGTACTGAAGGGGACTAAGTTAGAGAATATCAACAATTTAACTCGATCTTATTGAAATAAAACCATGTGCTGGATTTAATTTTGAGGTTTTTTTTAACTTAATGAGTAGAAGTGGACATTTGTCTTTAAGTTCAGAATGCGTTCTGTGAAATATGGCATCTTGTTTAAATGCCATCGTTAATATACTCTAACCCAATAAAATTTACTTACAAAAATACTAACACAAAAATTTAACAATGAATCTGAACAATGATGACAATATGTTACTAATTCAAATTCACAGGAGTCTAAATGGTAGCAATGGTTATCAACATTACACACACCTGTCTAACCTCCTGAGTCAAAATGGTGACGACCCACACAATCAGTATAATTTCCTCCACTGACATCTTTTCGTCAAGCTTGCTGATTAGAATATAGCTGTACAAACCAAGAAAGACCATGTAGGATATCTGAAATCAAAGATATTATTATGTACAAATTTGAACATTAAAATGGTGGAAGTTTAATATTGCAATTCAAGACTGATTCTCTGTTGCGTGTTTACTGTTTTATTTCTAGGCTGGCTCCCTCCAGTGACTTTAATATCGGATTTCAAGACTGGAACTGTTTCAGAAGCTTACTTTTGGGCATGAACAAATCGTCTAACACACATAACCAAAAAGTACGTATAACACATATTCCATCTGACTGAGTAAAGCATCAGTTTTCATTACAAAAGCTGATGCACGAAGTGTATTGTATTTGATCATGTGTAATCTAAGGCCAACTGCAAACAGCTTGAGTCAGATAAATGGCTGTGTAATTTAAGTACGTTTCAACACAGTCTAATATGTATACCATTCTAACTTTCCTTTCTGAAAAAAAATCTGAAATCAACAAATTACAAATGAAAATTACAAATGTTGACTACTTGAAGTCTCAGTTATTTTGAGCAGGCACATGTATTTAAATTGCATTTAGATGTATTGACAATAGTAGAGGTGGAAATTCCTATACAAATTGATTATCTCTGTAAGTCATTACAGGTAATTGTTTGTGAGGCATTGTGGTCAAAACGTGTTTTAGCTTCATCTCCCATAGTAATTAAAGTTTTCACAAAGTGTAATATAATACCGTCATATACATAATAGATTGCAGACAATAACACTCAAAGACATGGGCATGCATAGTACAGTAGTGCCTCATAATAATATAAGTGGACCAACATATAGTTCAGGTCACTTCTATTGAGATAAAATCTAATTTCGCTTACCTTACAAGATCTGTTGCATTAAGATTCAAGGGATAAACTCAACTGTAAGGTCAACAGATGCAATAAAGCCCATCAAAATCGAACCCTCGATATACTTGAATCCCCTGGAGACCAAACATTATTTGAGAGTCCAGAATTTTTATTTCTTTAATATAATCATTGTTTCCACCAGTAAACCGGAGCCCATCAACCCTGAATATCTAAACAAATTTAGATTCAAAATTTCAACTTTACTTTTTTTGCCCCAATAAAAGAGAACCTCACTTCAAACTTGGAAATGTATTTTAGGTGCTAAATTTCAGACAAACGCAGTATCAAAGTAATTACGGTTTGCAGTACTATAGTATGTTTATCGGTGAGGCAATGACCCGAAAAGTATTCCAAAGGCATGCGAGGTTAAAACGATACTTGACACAGATTAGGGTTGACACTAGGCTGATCTGAAGTCATTTAAACACAAACATAGAGCCAACTTTTAAAGCAAATTATTAATAAATAACTGATTGTAGGTAAGTCATATAAAAAGTTATGTTTATCTGCTTATTATCTACTTGTGATTGGTGTTATTCGTCGGTACACATTAAGGCAGTCAAGCCAATAATGGGAGCGATTAATATGATGATAAGAAGGTATGTTCTGTGCATGTTGTGACAAATTACAGTGATGTTTTAGATCTTATACAGAGTTTTAATATGTTTGCGATTGCTAAAGATGAGCGTTATTTGGCTACGGCACATGAAATGGAGTAATTACCACAAGCCACATTTGTTAAATAAAGATGTAAACGATCAAAAAAGAAAAACAACAACAACAACAACAACAAAAACAACGCTTGATGCTTTCTTCAAGCCAGACTCTTCAAATGTGTACATTAAGAAAACAATAGCACGGAGTTTTAAGCAGTACAGAGTATTATTCATAATGCTAATAGTTATAAAATAATATGATTCTTCACATGTTTCTTATGATGAGGGTTATATTTCTTTGTGTAACAACATTACTGTATTTATTCATGTGACAGGATGTGATTTTATTTCAGCTAATTATTCATTAAATATTTATTAAAACCACACATTTTTCATAATTGTGTGCACTCTTACACACGCAGACACCGATATTCTCTCATAATTACATACACTCTCTCTCGTCACATAAGCACTTAGAAAATTGTTTTCTTCACAACTTCTAAACCATCAGAAAACAGACAAGTCTCAAAATAAAATTTGTATTACAGGGTATAAGGGTTATGGTTTTGGAGGGTTAACTGTAATATAAATTGGCCTTTAATGTCAAATGTGTGCCAATGCATTAGAGAAACGTACAGGCGCATTAAGAGAGAAATCTAATCATATTGATTAGCGTTTCACTCATTGCTACACACTGTAACAATTCTGTCGAGCGTAAGTCTGCTTGTTCAGTGTCATGATCACAAGGCATAACATAACATCTCAGCTGCCATTATGTTGGTTACAAAATAGGCATAGTATACTTACGATATATATTCGCTTATCTTGTCGAGTCTAACTGCAAACACTATGTACCTGACCTGCCGTAACATAATGCATAAGCAGATCAGGATCTATCTTGCTTGTTGTACTGATTACTCCTTGCAAATTGCATAGACCAAGATCTGCCGGTACATTATGCAATGGGTCAGATCTGGGTCTGTGCAGTTTGATGTTGGACTCGACTTATAAGCAAGTATATACTGTATGTCAGATTACTGAATGAATCTAACATAATAATTGAATAATTTCGTATGAAAATGAAGAAGTTAGATTTCAAGCAGGGAATTGTATGCTAAACATTTATCTTTAGTATGGAAATAACTGGTGCAGAGTATGTTGTTGCCTAAACGCAATAGTCTGTTAAACGGCGATCGAATAAGGTTGAGCACAGTGTACTTGATACATAATATTGCTATTAAGTTATGAAATGTGATCCATGACTATACCTACATTATAAAATGGACCATCTTATATAAAGGGATGATTGTATATGGCACTTGAATCCTAAAATATTGCTGTCCATTGCCTTTTCAAAAAATAATTGTGTCTTTCTTTGAACTTAACATCTTTCGACATATAATGTTACACACAGTGTTCAACTTACCAGGTAAAGATTTCAATTGACATTGTCCTACTGACTTTATGATAGTATATGAAATGTGATGCACATGAACATGTATTCATTCATGTTATATTTTATTTTAACTCCAGGAGCATGACGATGTAGGTTAGGAATACAAATAATCAGACAGTGATTAGAGAAAATGTTAAATAATTGTTTCATCTGCATCATATTTTATAAATTGAATCTAATTTATTTAATATCATAATCTCAAAATGTACACTTATGAACATTAAGCAAACTATTATTTGGGCACAATCAACGGACATAAACTTAATAATATCATCTTTTGCACAATTCTAAAATTGAAAGGACATAAATGGTGTAGAGGTTTCTCCGAACTGTCTGCATGCTATTATCCTCAAAGTTGAAAGGTACATTTTGAACATATCATTTTTTTTTTCTTCCACTGAATGTTTCTTCGTTCTTGTTCAGATGCTGTAGATGTTGTTCTAATTTGTTCACGTGCATTAGATTGGCTGAAAATGAGTAAACCTATCAGAGCACTTGTATAATGTTATGTTCAACTGAACTTTTAATTTGACAAAATAAAACAACATTGTGAAAATTTGAAGTACAAAATATAAACTTGAATACACACTTGATTAGCCATATAATTGTTTGACACCAGGAAACAGTAAAATGAAATCACAACAACAAAAAAAGAGATATCCAATACTCTGATCTGATCGAGAATAATGTATGATAAGTCTGAGTCTACCCTGAGTATAGAAGCAATAACACCGTATACATTGGGAACATAATGAACTTACCACAGTATGAAAGAAAACAACCACAGGTGCTCGGTAGAAAGATACGAACTTCTCTCCTATACTGAGACTTTTGCCATCAACATCTGTTTCATCTCCTGAATCATCAGTTGTGTCCTGTCTGAAAGATAAATGTTGTTTATTATATCTTAACATGATTGACAAAAGTTTAGTAACCATACAAGTTGTTTGCACATATCTAAATAAGAAAAATACAAGGAATTATGTTTAACTAATTTCCTATTGCATTGACAGGTTTATGTTGCAGATGATGAATGCCAATACTGCATAAATAATCCACTGTAACAAGCCAGTTCCCAATTACAAAAGTAAAATATTAAAATCACGTGTAAGAATTTAGGCATGAATCTTTGAAAGTTAGATTGGAGATAACAGTAAAATAGTGACATCGTTATGCATATGTAATAAAATAGAATCCTTACATGTAACGTTTAGCCTCAGGACAAATTGTTCATTTAAATGTTAGGTATTTGAAAGGCAAAATTTATGATGTACTGCAAAACGAGTCATGTTTGATATCACAGGAACATCAGTTTTTGCTAAGTGTTAGTATGTATTATATATATATATATATATATATATATATATATATATATATATATATCAAGTGCTATGATGATCGTCTCAATGGTTTAGGAGGAGTATTAATAATGCAATGGAGCAATGCTTGAGGTATATGAAGCGATTTACTCATCAACTTAAATGTAAGTTTGGGATTATGTGACTTAGATGTGAGATGGACACACACGGTTCGATTCCTGACAGCGATAAGTCTATTTTGTGAACCTTTTCCCATTACAATAAGATCTGAGACACCTAATTTTAAGCCAATAAAACAGCAACGAAATACCCAACCAAAAAACAAAAACAACATTATGGAAGCTTATCATCTTGCGTGCGATGATGCTGATGCAGTCTAAGTAACACACAATTAAACAATCCCTATGACCTTGATCTCTGACCTTTATCCACCATATTTATCTAATACATTAGTATGTGGCAAATCTGATAACACTCCCTGCAATAATATAAACTATAGCCTAATCATACAGCTGTTACAAATGACCCTGCTACCTAGACCTTTGACCTTCATCCACAACATTTCTCCAGGTACACTGGTGAAACGAGTTCGAATTATAACGATCTAAGTTATTCTTCCCTAACTTTAAATAAACAAACCCAACCACGTTGACCACGACCTTTGACGTCTGTAGCAATAGTTTATATTCCATGGTATACATCTTTACTATGTCTGATTACAGTTCATACATGATAACAGATTGTAATGCTAGATAAAAAAAAAAACTGTTACCATTAACCACCCACCTAAAATTGAAACAACTCATTCTTGTCACCTTGACCTATGATCTCCTTGGCGAGAAATCTCTTCCTTTCACTGATGCATGTTGAGTAAATCGTGATGATGACCATCTAATGCAATCGGGAGATATTACCCATTTAAAACTGTAACCACAAAGCTGACAACAGATGGATGGACAATGGACAGACATTGCCTACTGACTGCTATGTCTTGTTCTTCGCTGAATAGGTAAAGTTCCAGTAAGATTACTTACGTCTCTTGGGTAGTTTGACTTGTATTAGTCCCGCTTTTAAAAGGTGTTTGTTTTGACTTCTGTTTTTTCTGAAATATTTGACACAAGTACGTAACCATTAATTTTAAGGTAATCTGCTTTTGCAAAAGCAATGCTTACAGCGCAGCTTGAAGTGACATGACCAATACATTATGAACATATTTTTACCTAATCGTTGGGTAGTGCTCTATACAAGTAGCAATTTGACGCAACGTTATAATTTTTTGTTCTTTCTTGCCTCATATTAGATAATGTAATAGAAAGATATACAATTTTAAAAATCACAATAACGTTCATATGACACGACATTATAAAGTCAACTAATAGTACATGATATCTTGGAAAAACATCAACAATTTAAAACCTGCTGTAAATCAGCTGTGTTAACTTTCTGATGTGGAAAACTGATGTGATCTCAATCACTGTGTTCAATGAGAAAAACAATCAAACATGAACATACCATTTTCTTTGTGTATTTCACAGGAGGAGTCTATGATTTCAAATCACAAACTTTGGTCAAGGAATATGGTCCAGGGAAGAGTTATCAGGCAAAATCATTTTTCTTCTTTCTCATAGTGACCTTGACTTTGCCTTTTCACGCCAAAGCCTAAGCGCAAGCCGTCGACATAATTTGGTACTGGTATGTGATGCGGAACCAATGTTCTTGTACAGAAACCATTTTCATACTTTTTGTTACAGTGTCTTTGACATTTGATCCTTTGACCCCAAACCACATAGGATTCATCCCTATCCCTAGTGCAAGCTATCCGCAAATTATGATAATTGTAGAGTATATGCTAGATAACTCAAGTTATTTTGTGGAAACAAATGTTCTTCTTTCAGTCACAGTGACCTTGACCTTGACCTTTTTGCACCGAAATCAATAAGGTTCCTCCTTTTCC
Organism: Margaritifera margaritifera; assembly: GCA_029931535.1. Taxonomy (NCBI): domain Eukaryota; kingdom Metazoa; phylum Mollusca; class Bivalvia; order Unionida; family Margaritiferidae; genus Margaritifera; species Margaritifera margaritifera. The sequence goes on from JAQPZY010001361.1 coordinate 862,405, forward strand.
ATGTACATTTCTTCTCTATTTTTGTTTAATGTAAGTGGTGGATAATTCAAGTTATATGCAGAAACAATTTTTGTTCTGTCAGTCACAGTGTCTTTGCCCTAAAATATTTGAACCCCAAATCGACAGGTTTTACTTACTTACCACAAGTACGACTGATCCACAAAGTGTGGTAGATGTAAGCGGAGGACAGCACACGTTATTGTTCAGAAACCAAATTGGTTCAAGACATATTTACAGACCTCATAAGATAATATGATCCACGTAATGGCTGGCATTTAATAAGAGTAATATGAACATAAACAGTGCACTCTACATAATACGTGTCATAATTATAATAAACTGTATACAAAATCTAAATTACATAACTTAGATAATCTTCTTTTCTCTAACATTTTCAGAGTCCTTTAATATTTATGAATTATATCAATAACGCCCACGTAGCTAGACATCTTGTGCATTTATTTATGGTATAGACTGGTTCCCTAACCAATTTTCTTCATGTATATAATTAAACTGTGCGACAGGTTTAATTCAAATTGAAGAAATCAATATTTCTTCTAGGAAGTGCATCATATACAGTTGCTACAATTCCTGATACATGTAATTATCAATGAAATGAAAATGGAATGTTCGATGAAAACAGCAGAATGCATAATGAATGGAAAGGAAATGCAGAAAGAATGCAAACAACATGGAATGCAGAATACACACAAATTAAATAACGAATGCATTTGTGAAGAAACAGACAGCACAATAGTAACACGAAGTAAATGCATTTTAAGAATGGATACAAACATTAATTATTTCCAAGTTGCTGTTCAATTTCCAAATTCAAAAATATATAATAATTCATGATCAGATTATTTGCAATGACAATTTGTCACCCCTTAGAAGAAGAGGCATTGCCTTTTTGAGGCAAATATATCAAACTGCCATTGTTGTGATAACATCATCATCACCTAAACAATCTTTAGTTAAACAAAATGAACATAGAAAAAAATAATTCCTGATAAATGCTCTAGAAGAACATATGTTATGCAATGACTATTTAAAAGAATACTTTTAATAAGACAAGATCAAACAAATATTGCCCTCTCCCTTTACAGTAACAATCCTGAAAACAGAAAACCTGGCTTCAATAAAATGCATTTCCATTCCATTCCATATGGTATGCATGCTCTTTCTAATATGCAAGCAGTACACAGGGACTTCGTTGATTTAATTTTCCCACACATAAATAATGTTTGGGAATTATGCAAGCTAAAAAAATGAAAAACACTATTTAATTTCTTATTTACTTTAGTTTGATCAATCTACTTAAACGCACAATAAAACGTATTCAATATATAATATTGCAGTACTGATTAAGTCACAAATCATAATGGTTGGCAGCAATGGCGAAGGGTACTTTTTCCCATAAGTTTCTTCTTAAGGACACCTTTTGGTGTGATGTGAAACTAAGAGCAGCGCAACAAAACGCACACAAACCTATACACTTTTAGAGATTTTGCATTGCCGTGATCCTTAGATAATAACAAAATGATATCAATTGTTTAAAAAAGTTAAATACTCGAACAGTACACAAGTGAACATCATTAATTGAAAGCAAGTCTTCTGCAGAGCTTGGTATCTTGGATTGTGTTATTGTGTTATTGTGTTAAGGCGTAGCCGACAATGGCGATATAGTAAATGAGTTAAGGTATATTTGTAGAGGAAGAGTACAGATGAAGTAAAAAAACCGACAATGATACCCAGGTAATGTCTCATCAATATTATGCTGCATACAAAATGTGGGTCCAACATTCAGCAGCCCAACTCCACTCAGCAATCATATAGGAAGCTGAATATCAAATTGCTCCTAGGTTGTATCAGTGCAGAGTGGCATATACAATGTTCTTGAAATCCAATACTAATTAAGAGGACTGTTGTGTGGAAACAAACGCTGGTGCGTCCAACACTCGTGAATACACATTTGGCACTTATAATGCAGAGTGAAAGCGGAAAATTATGATTATAGCAAGGTGTCAATAACATAAAGATGCATACCAAGGAAGGTATTGACCCTCATATACAATTAGGTTGAAAGCCAAAAATAATTAAGAAAGTTAGTGTGTCGGAGCAAAGGTAGGTGCATCTGACAAACAAGGGCCATAACACCATTAAACTATAGAGAAAACTTGCAATGAACCTCAGACAAGGCCTCATGAATATCTAGCTGCATGCCAAATCGGGTTGAAATCCAAAAATAAGTATAGGACTTATTGTGTGGAAACAAACGTGGAATGGATAGATTGATGAAATGATTGGCAGATGGACAGGCCCAATTAAAAGAATATTGAAATGCAGGAGAGAGCAAAAGATCCGATACTGTAATAAATGATTACGCCATATTAAGAAGATTTTAGTAGTCATCAGTAGCCGTTGTAAACATGAATTATCTCGTAGAAAATAAATTTCGATTAAAGTGATCTTGACAACAAAATGTTTGCGTGAAATGCAGTGAAACTGTTTGTGCATATTAGGTTTTTATATGTGCAAATGCCAATGTTGATGTTGAAACTTGAGGTAGTACATAATAACATAGAAGACAGTTAATGAGAGTCTGATCTGAATAATACAGAAGCAAAATTGCAAAATTTTGCATCACATCACATTCTAGCAAACTGATAATTGTATTACTCTAATTTGGACATTCTAAATGTCTGGGCATTTTTAGTCCCAGCTACACCCTTCCCTCTGCTGGTCCGCCATCACATACAGTAGGTTTCGGTGGGATTTTTCTTTTTTTAGGGGGGAGGTTGGAGGGTTGTCCTCTATTCCATAAGTTTTTTGTTTCTAAAAATGTTTTGAATTTGCAGGATTGAACTTTTTACATTCACAGAATCTTCTGACATATATATATATATATATATATATATATATATATATATATATATATATATATATATACTCGAACATTACTATTAATATTTGATTTGTTAGTTGTACCATTGCAACCATCTTTGTGACAATTAACTATATACTCCAGGTTGTCATATTAACAATACAAGCACAATATTTGAGGTTACAAAATGCTGTATTGCGATGAGAATCAAATATCATGGTTTGCCACCAAAAAAAGTTTAATTTGTCAATTGGAGAAAGAGTCCTTTTGTTTCCAGAGAAGAATGATTGTCGGTTCTTTACATTTGTGGTCAATAGCAACAACAAATTCTAACGAAACCGGTACCTAATGAAAAATAGTGATTGAACAATACCTGTACACCATCATCATTCCCCTTAAACTTGGCCAAAAGTGGAATTAGTGGTGGAATGGCAACGCATGTCAGCATCTGAAAATGAAAATAAAATGACTTATTTGATAATGAATAAATCATACCCAAAATGAGCAAATGTACACCCTGATCTATCATCAGACAGTACACGAGCAGATTATGTTCAAGCTGTTTACTGGTACATGTATTATAATTAGAACTCCCTAAACACACACTGATATACCGTCACACACTGCATCAGTAGATTACATTCTAGATCTATATAAGTCTTATAATTACAATGAACTGTATAGACCTGTTCAATCATCACATTCTGCAACACATCAATCTTGAATAAATCATACCCAAAATGATCAAAATGTACATCCTGAGCTGTCGTCACAAAGTTCTTCAGCATATTATGTTCTAGCCTTTCACTGGTACGTGTATTATAATTAGAACTATACAGACACTAACCTGCCATCACAAAGTGCATCAGCAGATTATGTTCTATATGTTCACTTATGTCATAATTAGAACAAAATATATAGACCCTAATCTGACATCACACAGTGCATGAATATATTATGTTCAAGTTGTTCACTTTTACATTATAAATATAATGAACTATATAGACCTCGAACAGCCATTACATAGTGCATCAGCAGATTAAGTTCTAGGTATTTACTTGTATTATAATTAGGAAAACGCTAAAGAGACCCTGATTTGCCATTACACAATGTATTAGCAGATTACATTCTAGTTGTTTGCTTCTATTATAATTAGAACATAATAGATTTTAATCTGCCATTACACCTGTATTACAGTTAGTACAAATTACACAGGCACTGATCTGTTATCACAGAGTACATCAGCAGATTTTGGTCTAGCTGCTCACTTGTGCTTTATAATTTGAACAAACTATAAAGGCCCTGATCTGCTATTATAGTGCATTAGCAGATGTGCTAGCTGTTCACTTGTGCATTTTAATTAAACCAAATTACATAGACCCAGGTCTGCCATCACACAGTGCATTAGCATATTAAGCTGTTCACTTGCACAAGTAAATTAAATTAGAACATACTAAACAGATCCAGATCTACCATCTCACAGTGTATCAGCATATTATATTCCAGCTGTTCAGTTGTACTTGTATTATAATTAGAACAAACTAATTAGACATTAAACTGCCATCACACAGTGCATCAGTAGTTTATGTTCTAGTTATCCGCTTGTACATTATAATTAGAACAAACTAAACTGACACTGGTACTCCATCACACAATGCATCAGTTGATAATGATCAAACTGTTCACTTGTACCATAATTAGAACAAACCATAGACACTCGTATATGCCATCACACAGTGCATTAGCAGATTACGTTGTAGATGTTTATTTGCATTGCAATGTATTCTGTTATAATTAGAATTAACTACGAACATAAATCTACCATCATGCTGAGTATCAGCAAATTATGTTCTAGCTCTTCACTTGCATCTTAATAAGAACAATATGATATAGACCCTGATCTACCATAACACGGTGCATCAGTTGATTATGTTCTAGCTATTCACTTGTATCATAATTAGAACAAAACTATATAGATTTTCATCTGTCATAACACAGTCCATCAACAGATTATGTTCTATCTGTTATCTGGTATCATAGTTATAACAGCAGTGACCCTGATCTACCAGCTGTCTGTGTATTTGAATTAGAACAAACTGCACAGATCCTAGCGGCATATAATGGGATCTTGTTCTACCCCGTGCACAGTTGGAAGCAAGTTATAAATGGGTAAATATTAAGTTCCCTTAACCCCATTTTCAAACATGGGGAGATAATTATATAAGTAAAATTTTGTCGAAGCCTAATCGTATATGAGACAACCGTGTCATGATACAAATACATGCTAATTTTCATGACGATATTTATGATGGCTCAGGAATTACTAACCGGAAAAGAGTGTGATAGAGATATACATTTTTTAATAAAACTGAAATTGCTGATCTGAAAAAGCCGAAACTTATAAGTGACACACGCGATTTTCATGGTACAAATGCATAAGATAGTTTCATGAATATATGAAACGGTTCAAGAGATTTAAATCATACAAGAGTGTTATGGGTAGCTAGAGAAACAAGTTGACTCCAGTATTGGGTGTGGAAGATAACATGCAGTCATTATCTCAAATTGCAATTATCCTTCAAGTTTGGTCTCGTATTGAGACATCAAGATTCAATGTAGGATTCAGGGATATGGGATGAATGGCCCCTGCTATTTTCTAATGTAGCCAGATCAGAATCTGATGGGTTAATATTCTGCATGTTTTTTTGTTTTTTTTTTAAAGTACAAAGAAATTGTTCACTCTGCTAGTTATAACAATGAAAGTAAAAATAAAATACACTCAAAATTTTTTTTTCATTTGAGTTCAAAGCAGAGGCATTCTAGAACATGCATTCTTTTCCACCATGGAAGCTCTGAACACCTTCCACACAGGATTCTTCTGATAAGAACCATGCAAGGAGGAGAAGATTGTTAAGGACAAGGATGGAAGACCTGTTATCTTGACTGTTTGTGCAGGTTAAAGTCGGCTGGATGATGCTGGGAGAGTATATTATTAACTCCAGTAGAACACTGACACAAGATAAGTCCCATCCCAGAGTAGTAATAAGAATCACCTTGCAGGTCTGAACCTATGTTTTCCAAATCACTCTTGGTGCAACAGTGACACGTAAGTAAGCAGCTTGTCATTCGTCCTGGTCATAACGTGACATAAGGTGGGCACACCAACCTTGTATGATGGTATATGTACATATCGTAGCTTCTAGTTGTGGCAGGGTCGTCAGAGGCATTCTTATAGATAGCCACTCTCTGTTTTACCACTAATGCAGGAAGTATGTTGTCTCGTTCGAGGCTAGAATACAGTGATCTAGGTGGCCATAAAAAGGGAGTCCTGCTTTAGGACAGCCATCTACAACGGGCGCTGAGATGCAAATAGGCCGCAGCCACACCAAAGAGTCTGGGAAGATGCAGGAATTTCTCATAGAACGTCTGTCTTCTTGGAAGCTAATTAAGTGAATAAAACAATACATGCCATGCATTTTTAGTGAAAGAGAACATAATATCAGTGAGTCAGAAATGTATGCCAAGATAAAGGAAATCCTGAGAGGAAGACAAATTTGATTTCCTGATGTTCACAAAGGAGAGAAAAGGGAGAGGAATCCGTTCATATCCATACCAAATCGGATGTGTTTTGGTAGGAAGTCCAGGCATACTACAGTTGCGGTTGTCAGTGTTGTCAGTGTTGATCTTAGTGAGTGACAATGCAGCCTACAAGCCTTAGGTTGCCTAGCAAAGCCACGCCTAGCATAGAGAAAGGACGCCAAATTAAGCAAATATAAATGTCGTCACTATATTTCGTGTCAACTTTGAGGTTGCTTCGAACATTTGATGATCTATTTTATAGAAAAGCATGATAGACATGCATACCAGTGCTATATCTTATTCTAACTCTGGTCGTCAGCTGGCTTTCTTTAAAAGAGGTCTTAGATTGACCTTGGTCTCATCACGTCTTAGACAGACATACTGTAATCTCCTTGATCTTAAAGGATTATATATACAGAAGGAAAAATGCTTGACATTTTATTTTCATTTGCATTCGCAAACGCCCTGACAGAGTATGTCTGACTCAAATATAGCATGAGTAAAGATCCTTTTTGATCTCTTCTGTTACAGCATTAGAGCTAACTCCATGTTCACCACTGTACGGTCTGGGTTCAGATCGATCTAGGTTGTTCTCACACTTGCTGGTATACGCATCCTTATCTTGGTAGACTTCTTTGTCAATATAAATCATCATAAATCAGAAAGAAAGATAAAGATCCATCCAAATATGAGTGCCAAGTGGACAATTTTGACCAGTTGTCTGAATGACGTATGGACATCCGGTGGGGCTGCAGCCATGATATATACCAGTCGGGCTAGTAGCGGGATGACTATGCTGACTGATCAACTGGATGGGTCCACATTACATGATCTAGATGATGAAACAGTCAGCCGAGTCATTGTCCGACTTGTTATAGCAACCGACATCTGACCAAAAGTAGCAAGGGATGATCAATAGACCAGCTGGACAGACTTGTCAGGAAAAATGTTCTCTACCAAACTTGTGGCTGGCATACAAATTATACAAGACTTGCAGAATCTGCGCAACTGCTTACCCATAACATGGTTACAAAGCACTGTCACTGCTGCATACAAGATGGGTCACTGTAGCCTATTTCTGACTTTTGTGAATATAATTCATCAAGGTTACCCCACTCATGAAAAATAATGAGGGAAATTCAAGCGTAACTGACACGGACGTAAACGCACAGACTTACCGGGAATATGATCAAATACCCATCTTATAACGTCCTATGCAACTGCATAACATAACTCACTATGTTCCTCATTTTGAATGTTGTCAATAATGTATTGGTCTTAAGCACGTGTAGAACACAACTAGCTTCTTGCTGCAAACCATGATTGTAAGCAAACTTAAGTAATTACAGTGGGTATAGTATTTGTAACTGAATCAAAACTTATTTTAAACAAGAGCTGTATTCTTAACAATTGTGGGAATAGCAATTTTAATTATTTGTGTTAAAAGACAGGGGTTTCTAATAAACCGATTATAGTAGCTGCGTTGCTAAATAGTATGGTCTTCTTCAAATGGGTTCATTGCTTTTCAATCTGACTACAATATACAACAGTCCAATTATTCACGGTATAATCATCCACAATTGTTGACGCCCATGTTGCTGTTGTCTGATAAATATGTGTATCGCTATGGGCTTACCGTATTAAAACAATGGTCATAAAATATGCTTACCAGTCATTCATCAGCTACTTATCATCTAGTTGCAAGCACATACATCTAATTTTTATAACAATAGGTCTCCATAAAAATTATATACAGTCAAAATGAAATTGGTGCAGACAATCAACGTCTAACAGTCCAAAATATTGAAATTCAGACAGTCAGTGGTATCACTGCATCAGAGGTTCACATGTTCAAACCAGCATCACATCTGAACTGTAATGTTGGAACACCTGATACTTGATAGTATGACTGTGCTAGGCATTGATTGTATATACAATTTCAACTTAGCAGTAGATATGATGTGTACTTTTCACTGACCCTCAGAATGCCATTATCCTGGGTCATTCCTCCCATCCAGATGTTACTGAAGAGGTCTTGGCATGCAGTATGGTAGATAAACTCCTTGTTATTTGCCTTTACAGCAATTAGAACACAAGATGTTTTCCACCAACGTGACAAGAGCCTGATCAGCAGGCGCCGTGTTTCTCTTTCATTAGCACTATGGCATTCTTTCAAAACTCCAATTGCACATTCCATGAACTCACTGTAAATTTAGAACGAAAAAATACATAGAATCAACTGACAGTTAAAATAGCATCTTAAATGTTAAGGTTTACTGATCTTTAATTCAGTGCACAATTTAGATATGTGTCCATACAGCACGAATACACCCTCCAATATGGTGCAACTGAAGAAAAATTGGTTAAATATGCAACGGTATAGTTCCAAGTCAGACGCAGTTCGTAACCCAGTCAAAGTTTGTAAGAGAACATTTCAATTCAAACTTGCATTAGTTTTTCTCAGAATCCACATGCCAAATTTGATTTTAATCCATTAAGTCCTTAAAAACGTTTGCTTAGAAATTAAATTAATGTCATGACGGAACAGACAAATGTTGGTAACACTGTATGACCATCCACAGAATGTGATGAGGATATAATATTACACAAAAGTATTTCTGACAGTAGTTGGGTGACTTAGCTTTTGAGGTAGAGGAAATATAAAACCCAGACTAAATCACCAAAGGACCATATATATGTGCGCTGATATCAACTATTCACATGCTGGTACCAGAGTTTCAATTCAAGGCTGCTGGGTATGAAATTAAAATCATTATCAAGTTTTCAAGGCAAATACAACGAGATTTAATTCACTAGGCTCTGAAATCATAAAACTATCTGTGCACCAAAATTGAACATGGACTCAAGTCGCCAAAATTATAAACTATCAGACCCTCTTAAAATCACTGAAATTTTACAAGTATGTATAAATACATATAATACGATAATACCGACATACTATTTTGTTTCCATTTGTGTTTCGAGTAAAGTTATATAAGATCATAAGTACAACTTTCTTGTTCAGAATGTTTAGTGGCTACGGGTCCTGAACTCTAGTGGAAAAATAAAAGATATTAGGATGAAATAAAAGAGTGGAGTAAAATGTTTTTTGTTTTTTAATAATAATTATCTAATTCAAAGACATTAGGAGTATAACCACTACCTCGCAACGAGCCAAATAGAAAAGTTAGCTATATGTAGTATTAAAGCATTTAGCTCAGTGATGTGTTCCGCTTGCACCACTGGATGAAAACGCTTCAATTATCTTTCTATGATTTCGTAATAGTGGTATCAGCAATTCTGCCACCAAATGTTCTGAGAATTGATTTCTCCTGACGGCATTCTTAATATGAGCCAGACATGCAGGTTCTACAGTTATGGGTTCTGATGAAATATATACATTAGTGGTTGCTTAAGCAAATGAGAAAATATATAGATTATCCTGAAAATTTCGACTGCTAAGTTTGGCTGGTTGTTTACCCATGACTTTCTCCTCTTAAGGCTATCAGTCATCACCAGACAGCACTCTGATTCTCTCATTTTATGCAACGCCATGGGGATCAGAGGGGATGGATAAAAAAAAAAAAACAACCACACGACACAGGTCATTTGATTAAGTTCCCACTGCTTTTCCATGTAATCTACTACAGTGAAATGTACGGATAAGATGAAAAGACAGTGGCACTTGCCATGATTGAAATACATTCACAATAGCCTTCATCTCCAGGAAAATGATATGCTGTGAAAGCGGCCACACCCTACCGACATCCTGAAACGATGGCAGGACGTGCGCACCCCTGCCTGCTGTGCTGTCATCCGTGCTGATCATAATTCCTGGCGGCATAATTTGCAACAAAATGCTTGCTATAAGCCAGGTGAGGTTCTCCCCTTTGCTGGATGTGACCTCGTGTGGCCTGAAACTGGGACCGTTTGATCTAGTGAACAAACATTTGGTTGCCAAGAGAATCGTTTGCTGTGATCTCATAAATATGTGTCACAAGAAAATGGTATCTGCTGTTGTACGGAGGAAACACAACAGAACAAGAAATTCTGACTGAGATGCGATGCTTTGTGGGAATAATAGGCCCCGTCAAGATGATTTTCAAGTCACATTCGTGTGGTAGTCAGGCCATGTTGTCATCTGTTTTAGATTCCCTACACAAGTGGGTACAACTTTGAGATGAGGCAAATGCTGATAAGGAATACGAAGCAAAGCAGCAGTGTAACAAGGGATTCAATGTATTGATCTAGAATATAACTTCTGCATAATGTTGTGCAGGTATAATTCTTGTGAAGACCCGGGAAATAAAATGTCCAGACCAAAAGGGAGTACCTGGAAGTGGAATACCATATTTCTGAATGCAAATCTCAGAAATTTCTCAGAAAACTTGTGGATTGGAATAAGGAGGTACACATCTTAACGAACTTAACTGATTGCGAAATCTCCCCTGAATGGCGTCCAGAACCAGTCTTGTCTCAATTTTGAATCACGTTGCCCGAATGAAGAGGTTGCGCGATCTTAGATTGCTGACCTGCCAAAACATACTATTGACTTTGTAAGATGAACAGTTTGGGGTAAAATTCTGGTATGTTTTCTTTTTTAAACAATCTCTGTGGCCGTTTCTGTTACGAGATCGTCAATCTCTTATTACAAAACATCGGCACTGAATGAATCTCTTAGGACATATGTAGCACATGGAGCGCTTAAGAGTGTGACAGTGGCATTGAACGTGATATGGAGACAATTTTAGATGATTTGTTGGACCCATGAATCATAAGGGCGAAGTCGTTTTCATTCTGTGATAAAGTATTTGAGATATTTTCCCTCAGAATGACGTGTGACAATGCGACCTGAGCATAGCGTCATTGTATGTGGGATTGGCATGTCTTATTTGGGAGAGGTGGGGCTTTTGTTTATGTGAACCTTATTGTGGAACGAGTGCTGAGTTCTAGAATGTTGGGCTTGTGCCAGGTTTGCCTCTTTGGCAGATGGTTTCTGAATTTCCCCAACATGACAATAGAAGAGCAGGTTGGATGACAATGACTGTGATCTAAATGTTGTTGTATGATGTGACTTAGGGTAGGCAGACGTGGAGAGAAAGGCGCCTCTTTCTGCAATATGTAGGTTCAATGACACTGAATCGGTACGTGTGTTTTTTGTGGGGGTTTTTTGCTCTGTTTAGAATATGCGCTATTCGTGAGACTGACTCCGAGGCATGACTAGCCATGGTATCAATGGACAAGGCTATAATGTGTTCAGTTTCCTGAAATATAGCCCTAGATTCCAAGCTGAAATTGGAACCTTTTTCAATGACGTTTCAAACAAGTTGTGAGAAAGGACTTCTGGTAGATATGAACTAATGCAGAGTTTGACATTCCCAGGCCTGCAAAGTCTCTCTCGATGTTTGGGACTTCCGTTAGTTTGAAAACGGCATATGCGTTGAGTTGTTGCTGTGAGAAAAGGTTTCTTAACACTATGGTCTTGAAGCTGCCTCTCTAAACAAAATGTAATACATCAGCGACTTGAACAGATTGTGTTAGATGTTTGAATGCCGGCTGGTCTTTCTTGGCAGTTCGATCGTAGTCTGAACTGTAAATTGACAGTATAGGAAAGGGCAGTCATAATTCTGTCAGCATCAGATAAAATCGATGCACTTAAGGCGGAGCCTTCTCTGGGTATCATCAAGTCGAGCATGGAGAATGGGCTTCGGAGAGTGAGTCCTCAAATATAGAAGAAAGAAGTGATATGGATGTCTCATGCGATGCATGGCGAAGCTGTCCTAGATGGAACCGGCGAAGCTGACCTAGATGGACGGTGAATAAAACTGGGAATATGGCAAAGTTATGACACTGTTATTTCCATAGAGTTATAATGTGCACCTGGGACTGAAGTGTTGCTGAAGTTTGTTCCAGATCATGACAGAAATGGAGCTCGTACTCTTACCACAATACGTCTGTGAATTTAGTAATGGATTGTACATTCTTTGATGCCGAAGATGGAGCACCCAAATTCAGAGTCAGAACTGGTGCTGCAACTAAAACTTTGGTTGTCGGCAGCTACCTGTGTCATGAAGCCAGGTTTCATATAGTGGGAATATATATCACTATAACTGATCCCGAAACCCACAGGTGTCGGTCAAGGCTGTGCCAGAGCTCTTGATGTTTGACCGATTGCCATCTAAAGTCAGAGCCTGGTACTGGATATTCCCAAACTATCACCATAGCCAGTACTGGCTTGTGCCAGTACGTCCATCGCTGGTCTATACGGGCCACCATATCAAGACGGTGCTGGTGCTGGAGGTATCCCAGAGTAGACCTGTTCTGTCTGTAGATGAGAGGGCAGTGTTTTTGCTGTATGCGAGATACTTGATGATTTCTCCTACCCAACGTCTTCTGCACCGGTGAGCTGTTTGCTCTCAAAGTCCGAACTAATATAAAAGTATCAAATGGGGCAGCATCAATAGAATATCGTTCGAGTCCTCATCTTTATAGGTGCATTTCCTTGCTCTATCGCTTGCCCGATTAATTTGTTTCGCCAAGACAGTTGCACATACATTTTCTGATCATCGTGTGATTGCATTGCAATTATGGCTCAAACTACACCCCGTGCAGTTGGGACAGGTATCATGGTTATCTTCTGCTATTTTAAAACGCGTCCACCCATGCACTTTATTATGCCCATTGTATTGATACTTGTAGTCATAGAGACCAAAACAAAGGCATAATCAGATGATATCGGTCAAGCGTCACATGCATTTAATGTGAAGAGGACTCTAATGAAGAACACAACAGCCTAAATAATTACATGATCTACCTTACGGTATCTAATAAGAGACAATTACTTGACATAATTCATATACAGGTGCATGACAGAGATGAATTGAAGTACTTTAGACCTTAGAGCAGGTAATTAAAATGACTTTCCCATGAATATTCTAAGACGAAATTAGACCAATACAGTTTAAATTCTTCATCTATGATACAAGTAGAGACAATAGACACAAACATTGCTGGATTCTACTTTTCTGTTGTGAGAAGTCTCAACATGATCACCTAAATTATGGAAAGGCACAAGAAGATCCAGTTTGCGAAGTCTCAAAAAGGAGCGTGCTTCTAGCATGAGCAGAAGTTGTATCTGACATATGGACATAATTTGCTGTACTAAAAAACTAGGAACATCTATTCGTATAGTCGGCTTTTTAGGAACATACAGCATTACTCCTTTGCTTACTTTTAATGAGACAAATTAGTTTGCCCTTAAATTGAACACTGATTGCATTTATTTTTCAGGTCAGTCAGTAAAATAGGACACATCTTGAATGCCTTACTTATCACTGCACTAGTTAAGTCCTTTATATACGTTTGGATGCAATACTGATATATTGATCTTATTAATGTAAACACTAACTGGGACGCCTGCATATGCGAAGATCATCACAGTTAAGTGGCATCGTCTAACTATAGCTGCATTTGAATTAATTAACTGGACATTTCGAGCAAGTGACCTTTTAGAACAACACCTGTTTATCATTCAACACAATAGCGAACAGTATAAACTAAAACACATATTTGATTCTGTTTAGACTTTAAGACGTATTTTTGCTTAATCCAAACAACATTCCTCACTGGCTAGGACATCTGCAGGAAAAAATGAGAATAAAATATTAATGATGTTCTTAGGGACTACACTATGATACAATATCAGCTTATAGCATTTAGCATAAGTGATACCTCAAAGAGGCGTAAATATCGTTTCTCTTTATCTTGTGCAACACTGAAGTAATACTGCTAGGTTTGGTCGCATTAGCTCAAGTGTAACTTGCTGGAGAGTTCAACTAATCTACGAGTAGTTGATATATGTGGACGGTCATATCATGCCTGGGCTTATAAATGCAAGATCGAAACACATGGGCTCGGTTATCTTGGTCATACAAAACCCGTTTTACTCACTTTTGGCATAATTTTAATATCAATATTTAATGTGTATTAAATAATAAAGTGTTAAATACTGTGACCAAAATCTTTATCCAGAGAAAGAAAGACAAAATATTCCCACAAAAGTTTAATGGTACTTATACACTCAAAATAAATGGATCAGAAGAATGTGTATCATTTGTGTGCATCTAAGGCGAAATGAAGAGGTTTTGAGTCAAATCCAGACATGCAAAACATGGTATAGATATTTATGGCCTTAACATAGCCAAACACACCCTGGAATAAAAAAGAGTGTCATAAACTTATGTATATGCTTATTTCTGATTTCTGTTATTGCAAGTATCCTTTACAAAACCAATAAAATCACATCTGTTTGCTTTGTTATTCTATGCAAAACACAGAAGGCTAACCTGAATAAACGTTTTATTTAAAAAACAAAATTGTGTTCGACTCTAATACTACCTTTTATTTAATGAAAATAACAGTTTTCACTGGTTAGCAAATATCCAGGAAAAATAAGAGACACATAGTAATGATTTTTTTCAGGGACTACAATCGCATGCAATGACACCATAACATCTCGATGGTTCAATTAGTGTATTCATAAGTATACATAGATCACGCTGTTCTGTTTGAAAAGGAAAATCAATTCTTATCTTTCTAGATACATGTTATAATAAATGTGATGATATCGTCAATTATTGCTCGCCTGACATGCATTGCTCCAAAAATCAAATGTGATAATAAGACAGGTGCCGTAGGTTAAAGACATGTCTTTGCCAGGATACTTCCCAGTCATTGAGTATGAATTGTTGTGTGACATATTGTTTAAATGTGTTTTCAATTTTAGTGACTTCGGATGGAGCATTAACAGCTTGCGTATAACTGTGAAAGGATTTAAAGCTAGGGCATCCCACTTGTCGTCCGATATCATAAGACAGTTTTGAAGAGAAGATCCTGCTATGATAGCTTTTATTAGTAACAGTACCCATACTTGAACAGGGATGAGTATCCTTTATGAGTTACCCACCTGGCTGCTATGGAAGTCACGGTGTTATTTCGGATACACCCAGAACTTACATGTGGCACCGTAAACCCAAAGGAACATTCCTAGCAAGCTTGCTCAAAGTTGCCTGAGCCATGTTGGAGACAGTTTGCTCCACAACAGTTCAAATATTGTTTCTCCATGGTTGTTATTGAAGTCACTGCAATGCTGGGGAAACCAACTCAGACAAAGTTTTGACAGAGTATGCTCTAAGAATTGCTCCATCCAAATTTAATCAAAACTGACTCTACCGTTTTTGGAAAAGGAGCTGAAAAGAGGCTCTGAACCTGTATGGTAAGGAAACCACACCGTTACTAGAGAAGCCACTATAGACTATAGACATACATCTGGTAGAAAATATCCTAAAGATTGTTGGTACCAAATTTAATCAAAATTTGCTAAGGCATTGTAAAGAAGAAGCTGAAATATGTTTATTTACCATTTCTAGGTACGCCAAACTACCAAACCACTGCGTGAATTGCCATTCCGAACACAATATCTGATAGACTATGACATAAGAAGCATTGCTTATAAGGTTAATCAAAGTTAGCTTAGCTATTCTGGAGAAGCTGAAAATAGGTTTTCCGTGTGGTTGCTATGGAAGCCACGTCATTGCTAGGGGAGCTATCGAAAAACACAATTCTGATGAAGCATGTTCTATAAAACTCCTCTTCCATGTTTACTCAATAGTAGCATCACAAGTCTAGAGAAGTTATAATTAGATCTAAGACCTGGTTCCTAAGAAAGTAATCCTACTGCAAGCGAAGCCACTCCATATATATATATATATATATATATATATATATATATATATATATATATATATATATATATATATATATATCTGATACAGCATATCCTAAAATTGCTTCTTCTAGGTATCATCAAAAGTTGCTAAACATTACTTGGAACGAAGCAGACCATTGGTTTTACACATGGTTACGATGACAGCCAGAGTATTACTATGGAAGTCGCCTTAGACACAAACTTGATCGACCATGCCCTAACAGTCATTCCAAGCAAATTGTATCAAAGTTGCCAAGAGAAGAAATAGGGGAGCCATCTTGGATACAATTTTGATGGAGAATGTCTTATTAAGCATTCCAACAAGGTCTAATCAGAATTGCCCCAGCGATCATTGAAAAGTGAAAAATAAGTGTTCCATGTAGCTGTTATAGAAGCCACATCTCTGCTAGAAAGCCATCTAGTGCACAATTTAGATAACGCGTATTTCAAGAAAGATTCATACACAGTGTGTTAGAAGATTGCTCAGCTTTTGTAAAGAAGAATTAGAAAAATAGAATGTTTTCTTACAGTTGTTAAGGAAGCTACTTTTTTACTCGTGGAGCCACCAGGGACATAATTTTGGAAAAGCATGCCCCTGGAAACATTCCTACCAAGTTTTATTAAAATTGGCAGATGTTCGAGAGAACTTGAACATACTTGTTCATATAGTTGCTATATAATAATTATCATTGCTAGTGGAGCAACCCATTGCATAATCCTAATATATATATATATATATATATATATATATATATATATATATATATATATATATATATATATTCCTTTCAAGTCGGATGAAATTGGTTTAGCTGTTCTGGCGAATAAGTTGACAAACGACATGCAATGGACGCCATGCAGACAAAGCGCACTTTATGCATTGTCTTACTATAGAGTCACTTGACCGTTTGAGCGATGTGAGATATATATGATGGTTTTCGTTGTGCTTTCTTTGCATTTACATGCATTAATGAGTAGTTATTAATATTGCAAATTGCAAACTATGTTAAACACCCAACTTGAGATACTGCTGAGACAATTGATGAATATCTGGAGTTATCACATTTTGAGAGATGTCTGCAGTATAATATACCATATTCGAAGGAAACGTACAAAACATTAAAGGGTAATAAAGGCTGATTTACAGATGTGATAACATGATAATTAAATTTAAAACAGAACTGTAACGACTTTAAGGAAACCAAACAAGCCATAAGCGTGTAATTTCACAATTGGAATGAAGACCATGAAAGCTAACTGACTTGTCCACATTACAATTGTTCACGAGCCATTACTTTTAAATAGCGGGATAGTCAAGTGATTTATTTTGAGTTCACTTAGTGTCGTGGTTATACATATCTGTGTTTTTAAAAAAAATGTCAGTTTTATCGCAACCTAATTTTATGGACTGGAGAAGGAGTCCTACTATTTCAACACAAGAGTAGTTATTTGTTAGGTCGTTATTCGTTCTGTGGTTTGTACCATCCACGAAATCAACCCAATTTGGTACTCTATGAATAATCAGTGAATTTGAAATAAATGCGAGGACTAAACTAATTATTCCATAAACTATCATCTTCACAAGGACTTAACATTTTTGAACTAATTTGTTTCACAACAAGTATAGTTTCTGAGATTATAAGCTTATATGGCAGTAATGTGGGTTTGAGCAGCAAAAAATCAGCCTAAAAAACAAACTAAACAAAGCAAAATCTCTGCAAGAACAGAACATAATGTAAGTAAAACGTCATCACCGTTCTAGCTTGATGTCAGTAAACAATTCATATAATAAAATGAATTTACAATAAATGTGATAACAACATTATTCCATGATCCATACAGTCTTCACAAGGTCTTCAATTTAGGAATCCTTTTTCATGAACGTTGATTGAAATACCAAATTCAATACATGTATCAACATCTTTTTTTTTTGTCCACATAATTGTTGGAAGTTACTTCATAAACTCACCTGCTCTCGTAAAGTAGCGAATTGAATGAGCGGTTAAAGACTGATGTTCTAGATTTGAAAACATATGTTCCTGAGACAAGACCTAATAGTATATCTTACGCTTTCGAAGTCAGATGTAAATGTTATAATAAATCTTACCCTCTGTTTTTGTCGATTTGTGCTTTTAACTCTCTATCCTCAGTTTTGTGTAACATGGCGGAGAATAAGACATGTGCAAGTAGGGCAGTAGCTATTGCATCCTGTAAAAGATAGGATGAAGTTATATATTAGCCTGATGCTTTCCTAAATGTAACTTTAAGATACTGCTATTTTTAACAATAGAACCAGATGAGCTTGAGAATGGTCTTCTGGATCATATTGGTCTGAACGTCCAATGTAAAAAAAGAAAAGATAAAGAATGGCTATACTGGATTTGTATGCAAATATCCCCCGAACATTCTCACCAAATTAGGTTACAATTTTTGAAATATTTTGTTTAAAAACAGTATTCATATTTTATTTAGGCGCTCTGTCTCAGTTTTGACTTAAATTGGGTAAAGTTGAAAATAGAATAGGACCGAAACTAATTCCTACAATTAAAATACTTGCCTTTGTATCATTGGACTCTTTATGATGGCCTATCTCAAACAATGTTAGTGTTTTATTTTTATTGTCATAAAGTAGCAGCATAGATTCTGTCAAAATTCTTGCAAATTCAGGCAAAGACCAAAAGGACCAAAGCTGCTATGATATCGCTTACTTGGCTCACAAAACGTAAGAGTGGACGATTTCACTTGTAAGAACACAATCCTATGTAAACCGTATCCCAACCGTCATCCATGTATTTATGACTATACTAATTGAATTATGCCGAGTTTTGCCTAATTTACAATAGACTGATACACTTTATTTCCAAAGATAAAGGCATAAATGAAATGTAGAACCCTCGATTGTAATCATACTGGAATTTCATTTGAATTTTGTGAAATTCTGTAGAGAGTTTGGAAAAGAAATCGTATAATGTGTGTGTTTGTGTTGTTCTTCTTTCTTCCATTTTCAGTAACGACACACACATACTTTGTTGATGATCAAAATCCTTACTGCAAAACATAAAGAAGTTCCTTATTGGATGATTTCTGACAAATTTACCCAAATTCCGTTTAGCCTGACCATTTAAAGAGGCCGTTTGAAGATATATATATATATATATATATATATATATATATATATATATATATATATATATATATATATATATATACATATATATGGTCATGGCGGCTGTATGACTGTATTAGCAGCCATATCGGAACCATTTATGCTTATTGTAAAGGACTTCATGCTACGATACTTTCAGTCAAAGTTGGTCAAGTTATGTTCAGTGCTTGTGGAAAGAAGTCGCTTAAATCTTATTATCACATTTGATGGATAATCAACATAGTTTGTATAAACGTGAAAAATCGTTATGCCACACTCCATGTCACATAGTTTATTTTGATAATTTTAACATCGGTATTTGAGAAGTTGAAAATAATAAGTGTTAACGGACGGTGAACGACGCATGACATACAAGAACCATTATATAAACTCACTTAGCCTTACATCTAACGGAGCTAATAATCAGGGTTGGTGTATACTGCACAGTAACACGTTAAGGTTATGTAGTACCGATGCAACTGGAGTCAATGGCTGTGCCCAGGGATACACCATGGAATCTGACCAATGTTGTTATGATTGTAGGACTCAAACCTGCATCCTTTCGGTCGGGTTTCAGGCATGCAAACTACTCAGCCACCCCAATTACAATTAAAATTTTGTCAGAGAAGCTGTGACTAAGAGATTATTCTGAAATTTCTTAACCATGAAGTGAAGTTGCTGGTATAAAGTGCTAGTACACTGTCATATACAGGTATAAGGATATACCACATGAATAAAGATTAATTTTCTTTACATAAAAAAATTATCTTAATTGAAATAATGCCATTTTAGAAAGAAAAATATTATCATGAAATACGTTACTAATTGTTGGGGATACATTTAAGAGTTAAACAAAAAATAGGAAGATGTAGGAATGCTATGCAAACTATTGGTATCCATGAATTTGCAGGAATTTATGGAAACATGATACGCTGAACTGACAGCATTAGTTACACACGGGAATAACAAAAATTCCTGGTTGCATCTTGCAGATACAGCAAGTTCTGCCGTCGAATGGCAAACCTAATGTGTCGGAAAAAATAGAAATTAGAGCTAATGTCTCCGTATCTAGTGGACCAACGGTGATTAAATTGGTATGTAATAATGCAACGTGAATCTATTGATTATGACTACATTCAAACCAAGCCTTTATGTCCCATTTAACTGCTGTATCCATTTCACTCATGCAAGCTCAATAAACCCATTAATAGCTTTCTGTACTCAATATCAGCCATGAGACATCGTCGCACCAAAAACCAAATAGCTGTACAAGAGGAGTATAGTGGGGCGATATGGAGTCTATGGGAAATAACCATTAGTGATTGGCCGTTATAGAGTTAATGGGAGTTTAACATTAGGCCAGGAGGGCTATTATAGGGTCTATTTGAATTTAATGTGAAAAAATCCATATGTTTATCGTTATGAGCCTTTATGTGGTCAATTAAACTTAACATTATGCCTTTATTTTCAGCCCATAAAAATAGTCGATAGGTTTAACTTTAAGGGCCGTTATGGTATAAAGGAAACATTTGATGTCTAAGCTACATTTACTAAGCAATATACCAACCTCCAACACTTTATACGTATACCCCTTACATACAAAACTAACTTCTCTCTCCCCAATAACTTCCTTATTATCCCCTTAAAAAAAGAAACATATTCCCCTATAATTTCCCTAGCATTCCTTTTTGAGCAAAACTACCATCCCCTACCACACTTATAATCTATACAACCCTTGCAATGAAGAGCAGAGAGAGAGAAACAGCGTGCGAATATACAAATAATATATGCAAAAACATGCGAATATACTATCATACATGGAATATAAGTGAAAATAATAGGAGAGTTTATACGCATACACAAACAGAGCCTTCGATAGACATTAAACAGGATGGAGAGTAGAACAAATACACAATAAGAACAGTCATTGGCTTAGCCGACACTGACATTAATAATGTATGTAGCCAAGTGGAGTGTAGAATTTGAAATTTGCTTTCGTTTCTGTCGTCCAATATGTAATTCTATAAGTAAACAGTTGAGCATTGTCGCGTAATAAGCATTAGCAGAAAATTTGTGCTGCAAAAGTATTCAATGTCATATTTTATACAGTATGTATGAGGTATATTTCCTTCTCCACTTTGGTACTAATTAACGGTTTCATTTTTACCACCATAAATTCAATACACTTACTGACCTGTTTATCCAATATCAATAAATTGTATTACAGATGTTGCTGTTTCGCTCCGGCCTTCAATCGCGAGCGCATGATCAAACCCTGTATAATATACCTCCATCTCGATAAAGAGCGCAACAGAGAGAGAGAGAGAGAGAGAGAGAGAGAAAGAGAGAGAGAGAGAGAAAGAGAGAGGCAGGTAGATGAGCTACTTTACAAATTCTTACATAACGTTGTTACAATACGTAGCCTTTGTTCGACCGTGTACGCATTCCGATGCGTTCTGCCTACTCTCGGATATTGTATAGACAGTAAAATTGAAAGCCTTTGAGTTTTGGTATGTTGACAGAAAAAAACAAATTAACAACATATTGCACCCCAAAGCTTACATGCTTTCCTAAAAGAGAGAAATAGAGAGACATGTTCGGCAAAAGAATTCTAAAAAAAAAACCCAGTTATCCTCAGTTAATAATCAGGAAATCGGTGAGAGTGGGAAAACACGGTTAAGCAAAAACAAGTCTTCTATAAGGTCTGTAAACTTAAACTTTGAGACCAAAACGTTTTAAATAATTCAAATCCAAAACCAAAATTTACGTCTCATGTAATTTTATCTTACGTTACTAATTCACTCGGCATTTACTAACAAATATTGCAAATCTCCCAACTCCAACAAATCCCACCACCAAACAAAATATGTCTCATTTAAATTTCTCTTCATGTGTCTGGTTTACTTTACATTTTGTAGCAAAAAGTGCATATTTGGAAAATGATTGTTAAATGTGTAAATATCGTTGCAAGTTAATTATCTGTTGATGATCGTTTTAGAAGTGTATTTTCTATTTAAATATCTTTTGGCTATAAAGCAGGCAAGAAACTTTCGTATCGCTATGGTCCAACAATATCGTTTCAACTCGAACAAACATAGACTCCATTATGTCCATAGTACATGTAGCTTCTTTCTTTGCAAGGACTTGGTATCTGAATTGCTGCAATTGAACCATGTAAGAGTAAGCGATAGTTATACATTTTCGGGAAGTCAGTTTGTGATTGGCTTGAATGTAATAAAAATAATTCCATGGAGCTAGCAAACGATTTTCTTTATTTTTTTTTTTTTTATAAACTTTGCTCTGACGATCTTGAGGAGGAGGAGTAGGAAGAGGATGAGGAGGAATATGGTATTATATATGAATCGATCATTTTCTCTTCAAGATTGCCAGGTGGACTTCTGCCAAAACTTCTCTGATAGTATGAGTTGACATAATACGTTATCGTCGCATTGTTTCTGGTTACTCCTTGGAATAGTATGAGCTTATCATGACGACAGATTAATCAAGCCTATTATACCCGCCCGTACCCTTGTTTAAGAAGATGCACTCATTCAGTTTCACAATCAACCTGCCAATATCGAAGCGCCTCAACAGATCACACTTCTGGTCAGAGATTTAAAGAGGACCAGTCAAATATACACCCACAAAAGAAATTCGACAGAAACTCAAGACGACTCCTCTAGAGACAAAAATGAAGATATTTTTTTTGTATGTCAGGCGAAAGGACATTGGAGTACAAAATGTCATCAACATCACATAAAATGAACATCGAAGAAAGAAGAAAACACGTCCCGAAATAAAAGTAAACATAGCTATTATCATTGTCAAGACAAAGGCCATTAATCTTCAGAGTATCTCAAGAAAGTGAATAAAAGAGGAAAAGGATATTTCAGAAGAAGAAGAAGAAGAAGAAGAAGAACCTATTCTAGCAAAGAAATGCAAAGCAAGAGAAACGGTAGAAAGAAAAAAAGAACCACATTCCAGTGAAAAATTTCAACGAAGAAAGACAATCTCACAATGACAAATGGACTTTTGTGATGTGTTTTGGAATTTCATTGTGATTCTCAATCAAGATAATACACCAAAAACGTAAGTAAACCTATACCTTGATTTATTTTCTTTAGCATTGATAGGATACTGAAACACTTTTACGGAGAACAAATATTTCCCAAACAAGCACAAACACTGCATGCACGATGCACAACTTAAAGGTACTTTTGTTTCTCCATTTTAAGACTCAAACAGAAAATGAGATGAATGCACACAACGCTAAGCCTATGGGCTTGTTAACATTAAAATCCAACAAACCCCATAATTGCCTATCTGACCTAATGTTTAATTCACATAGACCCCATAATGACCCCCTGGCCTAATGTTTAATTCACAAAGACCCCATAACGGCCTATAATTTTAAACCTATAGACTAATGTTACATTCTCACTGATTCCATAACTGTCCATCGATAATGTTAATTTCCCATAGACCCCATATCGGCCACTTTGGGCAGTAAAATAAAAATCACAAACTAATGCATATTTACACCAATCACATACCTAACTCAAACAGTTTCAATATAATCCTGCAACTAGGGAGGATGGTATTACTAACTACACTCCCAAAATACCTCTTTGCTCACATTGTTTCTCCAGTAATGTCCCCAAATATGGTGCACAAGAAGAGATAAAATGGTATTGCGCATCCAAGCCAAGTATCTAGCCTACACAGTTTGAATACAATCCTACAACCGGTGTAGGGAAAATATATATGTCGACCTAAATTCCCAAAATACACTGTACTCTCTAGTTGACAAATTGTGACGAAATATCTCCCCCCCCCCCCCAAAAAAAAAAAAAAAAAAAAAAAAAAAAAACAAAACAAAGGTTACCAGACGGCAAAGAAAGTCATATTGCGCATTTACACCAACCTCGCAACCAACCTGCAATAGTGTTTCATAATACTCCAAGCTTTGCGGAAGGAGAAGTGGTAACAAGTCTTGCCAGGGACGGAATGAGAGACACATCCAAAGACTGGGGCATGGGGCAACCGTATATTCGCTTGTCACTGATGTCTAGGAATAAACAGCCGACAAACATAAAAATTACCTTTCCGTGTCGCCCGAACAATTGGGCCATATCTTGACGGTTGTTTAGAACTGACCAAATGAACAAGTCCAGACAGGGCTTCTTGAAATCAGGTTTCTTCACATTTTCACCTTGTGAGATAAAATTTCATATTAACTTTTATAAACATGTTTAAATTTAAATGACATGATTAAGACATGTCAGATTGACAGTCACATGGTTCAAAAAGGCAACAGTCAGATAAACCTTATAAGCAGAAGCCAAACTCCCTTAAATAAACATATTTCATCTCCTGGTCTAGAGATCATATAACTAAGTCTGAAATGTAGTTCCCATAATTAGTCAATCAGGAATGAGTCTCTTAAAGTAACACTATTTTAGATTTTTGAAGCAAAATCTCGAGCTCGAACTCAGTCACAAGAGTTGTATGATTACCGGGCCAGATCTTATACTTCATGTTTTAATATGTGCATAGCAAAAGCTGTAACAAATGGGCAACTTAGCGTCACGGCAAGTCATTGAAAACTGAAAGTGTTCATTACACTAACTAATGAGTTTATGGTTAAAAATGAAAAAGTTGAAAATAATTACCTCCTGTATTTTCAAAATTTTAATTAGCACCCTCATAATGCACACACACA